>CM062295.1:237660815-238313334 GCA_031216915.1 Pictodentalium vernedei | reverse complement strand
AATGTACCTATCAGCATGTTTACAAATACCTCTGAACAGGATCTATTTTAGCTCACTAACTGTTTATTTGGGCCACACTTGTGTTTACTTGAAATTAGACAAAATCATCCAGAAACTTAATAAGGTGACTTTAATCAGCCAATCGTAATCAATAGAACAACAGAACATTGGAGAAACTTTTCTGTCTGGAACTTTCTATCTGAAGACTATAATAATCTCTGTCAACAGAATTCATTCATTCTTTTATCTCATTTCATTCATCTCGCACAGTTTATTCATTGATTTATTGATGTTTAAGGTCACATACTTATGCACAATGGCTAATCGTGACTGTATCTCACACGGTATGGAGAAGTGATTTGTTTGTACATTCAGTATTCATTTAACATCAGAGATTATTATTACAGAACAGTGCATTACTATAGATATCAGATGAGTTTAATATACATTTTACAGAATATTATTTTGTGATCTGAGCATCATTTTTGTACTGGAAAGTGTTTCTAAAATCTGAAAAAAAATTTATTCTTGTGTGAACCTGGAAATATTCTTGTAAAAACCAGAATTCAACGGGATTATTTTCAAACTATGTGAGGATCAAATACTTGTAGGATATTAACTCCATTGGAATTTTGCTGAGTGCTTTATTGGAATTTATTGGAGTCTGCTGAATTTTTGTGTCAACATTTCATTAAAGTTTATTGGATAGCGTTTCTGCCGACATATTCTTGGACAATAAAATACCATTTGGAATCATTATCATGACAAATTTCCATGACTTTTCCAAACTACAGCGAAAAAAAACCCCCAACATTATTTTGAAAAACGAAGTGGATTGCAAGTTACTCCATTGATGAAATAATTGCGAAACGGGCAACCTCATTTCAAATATTTTGCATGGTGATGTCAAAAGGTAACATACTGTATGCTACTGGAGATAGAAATGTAGAAGCTAGAAAAACTGAGCACTGCTCACTAAATGATACCACCCACTCCCACCAAGAAACAGTTTACAACAGTAAAAGTGTGTTTAATGTAGAGAGCACAAACACTGACACCAATGTTTGAATTTTTCATTGAAATCCATTCACTAGTTTAAAAGAGGTCGTGGATAGCAAATGTCGACCCCCCCCCCCTCTCCCCCCCCCCCCCCCCCCCCCCAGCAATTGACAAAGCCCATTTTCAAATATGGGCAACCATAAAAATGAAAATATCTGAAAACAACACAGGAGAGATGCACATCTTCAGTATATGTAAAAAGAATGTCTAAAAGTCTAAAAGTTTCATTGAAATCTGTTCAATGGTTTTAGAGGAGTTGCGGATAGCAGATCTGTACAGAATGTCAATTGAATTTGACAAAGTTCATTTTTCAATATGGGAAACTGTAAAAAAGAAAATATCTGAAAACAAAGTAGGAGGTGCACATCTTCAATGTATATAAAAAAATGTTTAAGAGTTTCAATGAAATCCATTGACAGTTGTAAAAGGAGTTGCAGATATCAGACGTGTACCCCCCCCCTCCCCCCCCCCCCCCAAAGCGTAACACCCCCTATAGCATAATGGACGGACGTATGACGGAATATGAAAATATCTGAAAGAAAAATAGGAGGTGCACATCTTCAGTGTATGTAAAAGAATGTCTGAGAGTTCCAATGGAGTTTGTTCAATGGTCTAAGAGGAGTAGCGGATAGCGGATCTATACCCCAAAACCACTAGTTCACATCCCACAGTGATAACAAAGGTACCCAACAAGTTTTGTAAAGATCGGTTCATAAATACGGCCTCTAGCCCGAGCCGTATTGGCATTTGCAATTACAGTGCTGAAAGTAACATTAAATAGATTAAAGTTAGTCTAGTTGGCATAATTTATGCACTACAAAAAAAACCTGTATTATATGTGATGTATCCCACGGTACTAAACATTCACACAAAAAATTATTCAAATCAGCACTTTCATATGGAAGTTCTGTGCAAAAATCTGATTGCACCTAATTTTGTACAAAATGGCTGCCAGTGGCCATCTTGAATTTCAGACTGGACCCCAAAACACTCGTTCTCGTCCCACGGTGATAACCAAAGTACCAAAGAAGTTTCGTAAAGATCGGTTCATAAATACGGCCTCTAGCCCGAGCCGTATGGGCATTTGCAATTACAGAGCTGAAAGTAACATTAAATAGATTAAAGTTAGTCTAGTTGGCATAATTTATGCACGAGAAAAAAACCTGTATTATATGTGATGTATCCCACGGTACTAAACATTCACACAAAAAATTATTCAAATCAGCGCTTTCATATGGAAGTTCTGTGCAAAAATCTGATTGCACCTAATTTTGTACAAAATGGCTGCCAGCGGCCGTCTTGAATTTCAGACCTGACCCCAAAACACTTGTTCTTGTCTCACGGTGATAACAAAGGTACCGAAGAAGTTTCATAAAGAGCGGTTCATAAATACGGCCTCTAGCCAGGGCGTGTGTACGGTGCCATGGGCGCACATACAGACGCACAGACGGATGGCGAACCATGACAATACCTCAAATTTGGCTTCGCCAAAGTTGAGCTAAAAATGAAAACATCAACATCTTAAAAGAAAATAGGAGGTGCACATCTTCAATGTATGTAAAAGAATGTCTGAGAGTTTCGATGAAATCCGTTCACTGGTTTAGGAGTTGTGAATAGCAGATGTGGTCCCTCCCCCCCCCCCCCCCCTAAAGAGTAACGGACGGACGGATAGATGTACGGACGGACGGACAAAGTGATCACTATATACCTCCACTTTTCAAGTGGGTGGTATAATAACTATGTGAGCTCTCATCCAATCAGAGGGCGAGGGCTTTAGTCTTATTGGAACATTGTGCATATAGGAAGGAAAACGGACAGAGAATTTATATTGGCTCATGATCCAGATAAAATTCTCTATCCACTTTTGTAATCACAGTACTACAGGGCTTATATATCATCAAAATTTGGGAGAATCCACTTGGATTCTCACGAGAATCCATACCTGCAATAAGTGCCCCAGGATCACGAGGCCATCATGGTTGAACCCCTATTGTACACTGATAACACATGTTAAGCTTTTACCCAACACAGCTTTTTAATTTTTAAAACATAAACTGAATTTGATAAGTTTTTGGAAAAATTAACAATATTTACCAATAAAACCTTACAAATATGGTTGTCATTAAACCAGCTCATTGAGCCGATTCTAATGACAGCCATATCTGTACATATTTTATTAACAAAAGTGTCAGGATATTTCAGGTTTTGTCAGCCTTGTAATGTTAATTTTCCTTTCCGCCATGATAGGTGAAAGGTTAAATTGGCTCAATTCTTTTGGTGCGAATCTTAGGTGAGGTGCAGCAAGATTCTACATGGATTCTCATTGGTTTTGTTGTGCAAATCTTTGAGTGAATCGATTCTTGGATTCTCCTCTAAATATAAGCCCTGTACTCTAATGTACATGGTGTGTAGTAGAGAGTTCAGTTTTGCATGTATTTGGAGGTTTTACAACAGTTTCAGAAAAGAGGGTCAAATAAGGCCCCACAAAGTTGATCATCTGTTTCTCATACCAAAAATTGCAAAATTGCATGTGGGCAGGTGTTTTTATTTATTTTTTTTGGTAATTATTTCTTTGCCATCAAAAGTTCATGTTCTTGGTTTGGTTCATGTTTTAGGCCTCATAATCTACAGAATAGCTTCAATAACCTGGGTGGTGGTGTATTTCGACCCTTGAGTGCAAGAAGGCTTTGTAATGCTTGAGCATTTCAAAGTCTTCTTGCACTCCAGGGACAAATTTATCAATTTTATTAACTTGGGTAAAATATCAGACATACATGTAAACCATTTAATTTTTATTTTTTTAAGTTTGCATTGGTTATAAAAAGAGAGCATGCGGAAGCCAAAAGGACCGTGTTTGAAACACAGATTTTTAACTTTTTTAGGCCTAAGGGCTCATCATTTTGTAAATGGATAGAGCAGGAGACATGGCAAGAACCAACATGCCAGGGTAGATAACTATTAGACATTCTAACTTACAGAACTCCATAAGCTTTCTTGCTCAGAAGGAGGGCTTGGTAGAGAATTGGTATCTAAAATAGTCATCATGGTCAAATACAAAATGTGAAAAATAATACAGCAAATATTTTTTTGACTCTGCTTCAACTAACCTGGATTTCAACTCATTCACCAGATCAGCTGCATCCCCAGAGCTACAGTACAGCCGCCATGGATGGTCACTTTCCATGGGTGGGCAATATTTCCACAGATGCTATAAAATTAGATTCCAAACACTAATTATAGGAATAATCATCAAAAATTTAATTAATGAAGCTCCGGGTACCACCCAATGCTTCATTAAATAAAACTTTGCTGATGATGATTTTTTATTATCTGGTAAATACATGCATGGACATCACTGTTCACACGTGGTTTACGACCAGCTCACCGCGACTGTATTGTAGATGTACAAACTCATAATAAAATTTTGTTACCTTTCCAATTGTTTCTTCCAAAAGAAGAAATGCTTGCGACAGTGTGGATACATGTAAGTGTGGGAGTTTCTCAGGCCAGAGGATCAGGGATTGATCCCCGATCAGGGAAAGTTCTTGGGGCGTCCAAACACTCTCAGAATCAATTGAGAGATTGATGCCGTCACAGCGTACTGCCCTGTCAGGTGGGGGGGGGGGGGGGGGGGGGGGGACATAAAATGGCTGCACCCTGTGTGGAAAGAGATACACCCTATACAGACTAAAGAGTCCTTTGTAGTAGTCGAGAAGAGAGAGGCTAAGAAGTTGCTGCTAAGGAGGTCATCCCATGTACATCTACCAGCACTATAGGGCCAAGGAGAGGTGTTAATATAAGTTACATAACTTGCTCACCAATCCTTGTAAAATATGTGCTTAACACAAAAGTTTCTTTCAGGATGAAACTTATGACCTCTCACTGGAAGGAGCTCACTGAACTTGTTCAAGTGAAAAGTAAGCTATATGTGCATACAGATTGGATGAGAAATTTTTTTTTTAAAAATTCTGACACTACCATCTTCAATGTGCATCAACAGTACAGGACTGAACTGGTTAAACTCCCTAGTTGCATTATGTGAAAACTCTGCTGAAAAAAATTTTGATTTTTTGACATCGGTACAGAACGTAAAGGAGTATTTATTAAGCTATAATTTCACTTTGTTTAATGATCTAGCCAATTTACTTGCATATGACTCAGTGTGCAAAATTTGACGAGAACGCTCGTTTCATTCATGTGGTGGTTACACAAATTTAAATCTACACAAATGGATGACCGGTTAACCAATAATGGCATCTTGAATGGTAAAGTTATTTATTTATTTATTTATTTAGTGGAGTTTAAGGTCACATATTTTTGCACAATGGCTAATCATGGCCACAACATGAGTGTCAACTCAAGACCAGGGGTGTGCATTAATAAGCCATGTTGCCCATTTTAGAGAGGGTTTGCACCTCCCAATCATTGGTGACTGGGTCCTATTTTACCAGTAAAACTGAGCTTGTTTACCGCAGTGAACAGGCACTGCTTCACTTCCCGGGGTTCCCGCGGGGAGAAAGGTAAAGTCTGAATAACTTAACTGGTAGAGTGCTAAATTTTTTCTCAGCCTTAAGATTTGTTCACTCATTTTTGTCTTGCCACAATTAATGGGACAGTACCAAAAGGCACTCTCCCATTAATTGTAACAATGCAAATCGATGGAGAAGAAGTAATTTTACTTCCAACATAAAATGAAGGCCATCCATAGAATATGAAGCCTTTAACCCTTAAGCCCCCATATAGCCCCAAACCGCCACTTTTATATTGCATTGAAGCAGGTGCTCCCTTGTGTAATCTTTTTTATTACTCTTGTGTGTAGACTGAATTTTCCCTGGCAGTGGTTCTACATCACTGCTGGCTGCCTGTATAGGCAGCCAGCAGTGATGTAGAACCACTGCCAAGTCATCAATAACTATGTAAGCAGAAAAAGGCCACAAATACTTTAAAATTAATCCGAGGACTTAAGGGTTAACTTTAGGTACCTGCAGTTCAAAAGAAAGCCTAAATATGGGTTTCTAGCACTCTACCAGTTAACCAGGCTTTCTTGTGCCTTTAAAGTTTTTTAGACTTTTGCCTTGAGAGGCTATAAATATTTCAATTCCACCCAACATATGAATACTTGAATGATAAAAAGGCAGTTTCCAAAGGAGGGGGGGGGGGGGGGGGGGGGGGCATGTACATTTTATAAACTAGCATGCCCACCCATCCCAGGACAAAAAGCCCCAAATGAGCAATGAAAAGTAGCCTATTGCATATCAAGAGGATAATCAAACCTGGAATTTCGAGCAGGAATCAGTCAGAATTAACCCTTAACCTGTTGAGCATTTTCAAGATATTTTTCATCAAATCTAGTCATGGCTGCTATGAAGCAGCCATGACTAGATTTGATGGAAAAATAATCTAAATATAACACAAGAAATCATTGGTGAAAAAAATCCATTCAATTTACAGGGGAAAAATTAGATTAAATCTGCCCAAATTATATTTCAGTTACAAGAGAAACCCTCTTCTGGGCTGGAATATCTGTCAGCAGCATGCAAAGAGTTAAAAATGTTGTCCCATTAGAAGAATAGATGGTCAGACTAGAAATAATTAAAGGGTCATTCACTGCAAATAATTAATTTAAACTTCATTGTGACATTGTTTAACTGTCAAAAGTTGATTGATGATAATGTGTACTACTTCTGAGATGGGATGGCCCTGGGATGACCCTGCGAGTTAAAAATGTCTTTAAACCCCAACAAACATTGTGTACTATTTGAATGGCCTACATGCAGTATGAACTCTCTTTGAACATTCACTATTACACTAGTGTTCAAAATTACAGGATTTTCCATTATCCTAGTCCAAATTCAATGATTTTCCTTTGCATGATAAAAATGATTTTTCCATAGTTTTCAAAGATTGTCGAGTTCAGAGTTAAGAATACCAACCCAAAGCAAAAAATGCAGATTTACCCTTTGGGAGGGGGTGGGGTGGGAAGGGGCCAGGAACGAACATGAACTGAACTCACAACCTTTAATACTTGATTAATGCAAAGTGAAAGCCATTTTTCACATGTAAAGAATGGTTTTCACTGTGCAAGGTTGCTGATTCAGTTTAACAAACAAAACCGACTAGGCCTATATACAAAAATCTTCAATTAAATTTATTATGTTTCCAATTTTTGTCTCAAAAACATAGCTAATGACCCCTCATTGGAACAAGCTTATTGAGCACATTCCATTGAGGGGTCATGAGCTTTTTTTGAGACAAACATTTAATATTTTTTATTAATTCATGAATTTATTTTGCAAGTACCATCTGCTACCCGCAATAGTTAAAGGGTTAAGAATGACCATTTCCAGCAACTGATACAGTACATGTATGATGATCATGCAAGTAAACAAGTATGTCAGCAAGTAACTTGCATGCTTCACTCAGTCTCATATAATTGATGTGAGTCAGTGTGACAATGTTTGCTTGTTTTGGAGCATGTTTGTTCTTTTGTTAAGCCATATAATACAGTAGTTCAAAAGTAATGGTTAATCGATCAATTACTTTTTGGATCGATCAAGATGTTGAACATTGATTAATCGATTAATCGGTTAACTGTTTAAGCTCTACTTACATGTAAATCTGAACTCTGAAGATTAGTCAATCAAAGTTTCAGCCACTGGACATCCAAGCTAAACCCAGAGCTCCACTGGCTGAAACAATGCTATAAAGCAGCCATGACTAAATTTGATGAAAATTCATGAACATTTAACTCAAGAAATCACTGGTTGAAAGGTGGACTCAATTTACAGTGGTCAACTTGGTTTCAAGTGCCCAAACTTTACTTAGTTTAGTGACAAGAGATTTCCTGTTCTGGGCAGGAATATCTGCCAGCAGCATGAAAGGATTTAATAGTGTTACTTTGGGTGATAACTCCAGTGATTTAGTGGCAATCCACTCTCTACATGCTGTACTAGTCTATATGTAGCAACAATCTGATTAAAGTTATTTTGTGTTTCCCTGAAACCATCAGCTACATGGGTTTTACTTTGTTTGGAAATAATTTGGCTTCATATATGCCATTAACCCCACACATAGTCTGAAACAATGTGTCAATATTCTCATTGCCCCACCCAAGCACCCTCCTCTATTAGGCACCGCTATCTGTTAAAGGAAAGAAATGCTCATTTTGTATTAACAACTGCATGGTTTTAAAAGGAATAAATACCAATAACATTTATTCTGATCTTAGAAGCTAACATGAACTGATATTTTGTGGGTCTTCAACCAAATCTTCAGTCTATGTCGATGGATTGGTGTACCACAATAAAGTCCAGGACCAGTGGCCACTAAATGAGTTCTGAGAAAAAGCCTGTAACTTCAGGATTTGTGGATGTATGTTGTCAACTAGTACACTGCTGAATCAGGGACATGACTGGAGGGGGTCCACCCCACCTCCTATCCCAACCAAAATATTCAGCCGTTGGAAATTTATACGTTGCAAAAAGGCTGGTTGGAAAATTGTTGCACAAGAGTGGTGGGGGGAGGGTGCAAATGGTTTCTACTGACACACCACCCGAACGAAGGTCCTCTACTCCTAACAGCCTCACCTGCCAAATAATAGTGTTGACATGATTGTAGGACCACTCAACCCTAACAAACTCTGCCCATAACCAAGACGGCTTGCAACCAAATCAGCTTGTAACTAAGTCACCACATTACCAATTCAATGCATAGAATTTTTTATTCTATTGGAATTACATTTTAGACACATAATTATAGTCTGAAATATATTATAAACAATCAAAAAAACTTTGTTTTTATGTTGCCTCTTTTCAAATTTGCCAGTTCAATTTGGTGTCATCCCAACAAGACGAATTGGTAAAATATCCCAACAAGACGAATTGGTAAAATATCCCAACAAGACGATCCCAACAAGACGAATCCCAAAAAGATGAACAAAATTTTTCTCATCAAATATGGGGGAAATTTACTTTAAAAAGAATGTGCACATTACAATGTATGCTATTTAAAGTATTTTAGAGTTTTATTTTATGCATGTGTTTGGGAGTTTTGTTGATAAAAAAGATACAAAAAAACTGTAGCAAATAGCATCTTGTAACAAAGCTCTGTTAACTGGTAGCTTGCTAAGTTTTTTTGGTTGACAAAATTTTGTTCCTACATGTATATTATTGCCTTGTTACAATTAATGGGAGAGTGCCTATAGGCACTCTCCCATTAATTGTAACAGGGCAAATCCACCCAGACTTAATAATATCACATCAAAATTTAATATGAAGTCTTTTAACTCTGGTACCCACACTTCAGGATAAAGCCACAAAATGGGCTTCCAGCACTCAACCAGTTAATTGAAATCTATTTGTCTAAAAGTAAGCCGTGTTTGCAGTTTACGATGGAAAACCTAATGTGGTATAAAGTCACTTTAATTAAATTTGTCTTGTTGAGATTTGACCATTTTCAACATTTGTCTTGTAGGGAACAAAACTGTTCAATTCAACCGGCAGTTGTTACAAAAATATAAGTTGGTTTGATAAACAAAAATTAAAATTTTTTAGTAAATTTTGTTTCTTAACATACCTACCACAATTGTTTACAATTGGCTGTAACATAAGTGCAAGCCCTACTTCGGAACTAACTCAAGCTTTTAAGAAACTTTTCCAAACAAGTTGGAAAAGTAATAGAGTGCAAAAGCACGAAAAAGGGTCGAGCGAGACCAGGTCTCTAAATTACAGGTACTCTCTCTGCACACCTCCTGCGTTTACCGAGTGCATGGGCAACAACCGTGACGTCAATTCAGTATTTCCGCCAACGAGAAGTTTGTGATTTAGCGGGGAGGCATCGATATCAAAGATATCCCCAAGGAGGGTGGGCCTCCGGTAAACAATTGTGGTAGATATGTTAAGAAACAAAATTTACTAAAAAATTTTAATTTCTTTTCAACCCACTCACGATTGTTTACAATTGGTTGAATATACAATAGGAGGAGGTGAATCACATAACCAATACCAACAAGAGTAGCAGAAAGAAAAGCAAGGAGGGCAGAGAACAATAGCAAAACCTGTAATGAAGACAGAGAGAAGGCACCTGAAAAGAACAAGGCTGAGCGAAGCACAACCTCGAGAAATACAATTTAACGAGGGTGCACAACAGCCTGAGCAGCAACGAGAGGGCCTAAAGAATAAAGGTCCTCAGATTGCTGCTGTAGGTGGCGGAGATAAAAGGAGGAGAAGGTAGAAGCATTCCTCCAGTAAGCCGCATTCATAACATCATGGAGCGAAACAGCATTGGAGAACTCCCAGGATGTAGAAATTGCACGAACCTCATGAGCATTAAACCGGTTCGAAAGAACATTCGAAGCAGACAAGCGGGAATAAGCCAGCTTGATTGCAAGACAGATCCACCTGGAAATAGAATGGGAAGAGATAGACAGCCTCTTAGGAATGAGAGACAGAAAGAATCTCTTCCGACCCCTCCAAATGAACTGAGTGCGATTAATGTAAGTCTTGATCGCACGAACAGGACAAAGAAGAGGTCTCCGACCATCTACAGCAGGGAGAGCCCGAATTCAGATTGGAGGAGGTACCGAATCAGAAGTTGATTCTTAGCCAGAAAAGAGCAATCAGTAGTGAAGGTGACACTGTTAGCCTCATTTCTGAAGAAAGTAAAGGCTCGAATGGCGACCCCTCCAAACAGTGCAACACCCATGCCAAGTTCCACTTGGGTGAAAGATGCAAAATTCGAGGCCTCTTCAAAGAAAAGTGCCAAATGAGTTCGGAGAGAAAAAGATTACGACCGATGCACCGCTTTCCCACATAAGAGAAAGTATCAGACAGCATAGACCGATAGCCCTTAATCGTAATAGGCTGGAGGCCCATGGAGTCAAAAAGATAAACCAGAAAATCTGCAATTTGAGCGATTGACGGCTCACGGTAATCCACATTGTGATCTGCACACCAGCAGCAGAAAACCTTCCACTTCGCAGCATAAGTCATGCCAGTGGAATGTTGCTGCGATGCAGAAATGCACTCCACTGTTCGTCTCGAAAAACCTCTACGTCTGAGACAGGACCTGATAAAAGACAGGCGTGAAGGGACAGGCTCGCCAGGTTGTTGTGATACTTCATGGGATGACCCTGGGAAAGAAGAAAGCGATGTAGAGATAGACAAATCGGCCGATCTGTCAACAGAGGCCGCAGCAGATTGATCCACACCCTCTGTGGAGACAGATGTGCGATCAGAATGATCCTGCAACTGCAAGCACGAATGTTCGCTAATACTTGAGGAAGAATGGGTGCAGCAGGGAAGGCATAGCCGATCCAACCTGTCCAGTCCAGGGACAGAGCGTCTACCGCAAATGCCAGAGGATCTGGACAAGGGGAGACAAAGGTCTCTACCTGATGATTCCAGCGAGTAGCGAAAAGGTTGATCTGAGGACGGCCCCACTGCTCGTAAATCACCTGAAACACTGACCGATGTAGCATCCATTCGGTTGGAAGGACACTGTCGCATCGGGAAAGGGAGTCAGCTAGGACGTTGAGACGCCCGGGAATGTGTCGAATGGACACCCGAGCGTTTACATCCCGTGCCAACAGAAGAAAATCCAGAGATAGCCGATACATGGTAATCGAATGTGTGCCTCCTTGATTCCGTCCATATGTAGATCACTACTGTCGAATTGTCCGAAAGAAGTAGGACAATATGGTCCGACAGGTGAGGGATCCAAAGCCAAAAACTCAACAGAAGAGCAAGGAGCCCCTTCTGGTTGATATGAAGGCCCACCTGCTCGCTGTCCCACTCGCCGTGAGTGGACAGACCGAGAGGATCCAACGTCGCACCCCAGCCTCGATCGCTGGCATCCGCAGTAAGGATTTGATCGGCCAAAGGAAGATCCAATGGAACACCCTGTGTCAGCCAGGGAACATTGGCCCAAGGGTGGAGGTGACAAAGCAGGGACCGAGGAATAGGAAGTTCCAGGTCCAGCGGATCTACATTCGGACGCCAATGATCCAACAGGAAGTGTTGGAGAGGTCGATCAAACAAGCGACCCAGCGGAATGAGATCTGTTAGCGAACCGCGAAGGCCCAGCATCCGAAGGAGTCCTGGCCGAGCCCGAGGAAGATTGAAGCAGATTCCGAATCAAGGCAGAAAGAATAGTCACCCAAGCATGGGGGACCGACACTACATTGTGAAGAGTGTCGAAATCCATCCCCAAATGACGAAATCGAGAAGGAAGGAGAACCGACTTCTCGCGATTGACTCTGAAACCCAGCGACGCTTGTAGGCAAAGAAACTGCCTGACATCTAACTCCAGAACAGCAGCATCGTGGTGTCGTTGGAGGATGTCGTCCAGGTAGCCTGACAAAGTCACAGCCGACTGAGTACGATGCAAGTACAAGCACATGTGACATCAGTCGGGTGAAGGCCCAAGGAGCCAGGTTCAAACCGAACGGGAGAGCTCTGAATTGATAGACTTGATCCCAAAATGAGAACCGAAGGTATTTCCGTGACGCCAGATGAATGGGTACATGGAAGTAGGCATCCTTCAGGTCGATACTGGCAGCAAAGTCGCCCTGATGAACTGAACGTCGGACCGACCGGAAAGTCTCCATACTGAAACGAGGAACTATTATGTACTCGTTCAGGATACTGAAAGGGATAACAGGACGAAATTGGCCGTTTTTCGAGAAAAGTCTCAAGTAAAACCCCGGTGAAAGGGTGTTCCTGACCACCTCGATCGCCCCTTTGGAGAGGAGATTGTCGATCTCCTGCACCAGAAGGTCCCGACATAGAGAATCGGAAGGGACCCGAGTCGGGAGGGGCACCCGAGATAAACTGGGGTGCCGATGGAAGGACAGTCGCAGACCGGATTTATGACGTCGAGGATCCAAGTGTCCGACGTTATCTCTGCCCCAAGTGTCCGACGTTATCTCTGTCCAACGGTCGTAAAACAGCGACAGCCTTCTCCCGACTGGAGGCGAATCGAGGTGAGAACCTTCACTTGCGGCCTCGACGAGGCCCCTGAGAGGAGAAACCACCACCTCGGGAAGTGACAAGTCCTGAGACTTTCCTGCCTGAGGCTGCCAGCGAGCCTGGCTGCATTGGCGCTTCTTTTGAGCATATGGAGCCGAAGGCATAGCCGACGTCACCAACAAGGCAGATGCAGCAGTACGCTTGGCAGGCCTGGAACGACCACCACCCACAGCAGCAGATTGGTCCAGCTGTCGCAGCAAAAGCTGGTCCTTCGAATGACGTAAGAACCTTGCCACTGGCAGCTTCCATGGAACAACTGAGGTCCAACCAAAGAGGCAGACCTCAGAACAGCATGCTGCTCAGGAGGAAGGGATGGAGAAGAATCCAACACTGCATCCCGGCGTGCCAGCTCCAAATTAGCCATGTTACAGGCGTGAGCGTGTGTCAAGTTCATGAGAGCCTGTGACAAAATGCGAAAAGGCGCCTGAGCATCATCAAACTCCTCTGGTGGAAAATATTCAGACAGGGCAGCGACGACATGGTCCGTGAGAGATAACATACCCAGCATCTCTCGGGACAGGCCCACCATAGATTCAACTACCGACATCAGGAGAACTGCCGACTTAGGCTTAGTTAACCCGAGGGAAGAAGAATCCTCAACCACAGTAGTCATCCCTTGGAAGACTGGTGGACAGACGGAATCGTAAACACAAAACCGCGATGGAGGCAGAAAGGCATCAGCTCTAGAAAAAGAAAGAACCCTTGAGGGCCTTAGAACGCATTTTGGCATCTAAGCCCTGGAAGGACTCAACAACCTGAGCCGATTTCAGAGGACGCAAAACCCCAGAGCTAGAAGGCTCAACAGGATTACGGCGCTCCACAGAGGACCGCGGCCGGACGATCACAGATGGCTGATCTGAAGGTTGAATGTCCGGCAATAAGCCAAAGACGAAATCCAAAGCCTGCCCCAAGACTGACGAGGGGGGCCCATTACCTCCAAGAAAATCGTCATCCTCTGTTGCAGAGGAGACGTAGCCCAACTCGGGCTGACCAGCAGAAACCTCCTGTGAATACTGTGCATTATCCAAGGGGCCAGGCGAGACATCTCGGCGACCGACCAAAGGAGGTTGTGCCTCAGGAGGCACAGGGAGGCCAACCTGAGGGTTGCCAGAAAGCAACCGGTGAGCGCCAAAACAGCCTGACGCATGTCACCCTGAGAATCCGCAGCAACAGCATCGCCCGACGGAGTGTCCTCCCAATGGACCTTTCTGGTAAAAGAAAACCAAATCCTCAGAAGAGACTGACATCGAACATCGATCGGCAGACAGAATAAGGAGACAGTGAGAAGACACCGAGGATAGTCCAGATTGTGACGCCCAGAGGCCATCACTGACCTCTGCGAAACAGAAGGTCCTGCCTGCAAATCCCCTAAAGAGACAGACGGAGTACGTCGATCGGTAGCTGGACCTGGGACACGGTGAGAAGACACCGGAGGATTGTCCCAAGAATGACAGGAACCGGTCATTGGCCTCTGCGTGGCAGAAGGCCCCAACTGCCCATCCTCTGAGACCAATGGCAAGCATCGATCGACATCCAGACTCGGAACACAGTGAGGAATCACCGGAGGAAGGTTCCGAGAGTGACAACTAACCGGGGCTGTCATTGACCTCTGCCGAACAGCAGGCCCTGGATGCCAATGCCCCAACCCCATTCTGCTAGTCGGCACAGTGGCAGGGGAAGGAGGAACAATAAACAATTTGCTTGAGGGGCGAGGAATCGCTGCCGAAGGGACCGAACGGCTCAACCGACTAGGAGACAACCTAGTCAGATGAGGCGGAGCAGACAGCAAACCCGCACAGCTTTGCCACGAAGCCAGGGGAAGCTGAGAGCTCACAGACACACCAGCAGATACAACCTCAGTCCCCGAGACTGTATACCATCCCCAGAGGAGATGGAAGAGCCACCATCATACAAAATAGGATCTGTAGTAACAATTTCCTCAGCAACTGTCGACAGCGTAGGAGGCAAATCGGAGAGGGTCACCGAGCTGACCTCGGAGAAGCTCTCTACGAAAACAGACGCCTCAAGAGTGACATCAGAAGACAAACAGACCACAGTCTCCACTTCAGGTATCACCGAACTTGCACCGCCAACAGTTGCAGAGCCACAGAAAAAGACAGACCAGCATTCTGTGTGACAGAGTCACCACGTGCACTAACTGAAATGTTTGATATGTTTGATATGGCTACCCTGACCCCGAGAACGAGGGGTTCTAGCTCTGGACAGAACCACCTTGTTAACAGAAGCCAAGAATTTTGAGGACCAAACCCCACAAATACCACATGATTGGGCCTGAGTACAATTGTTGCAAGTGACACATGTGGAATGAGAGTCGTCCACATGTTTCACCTGCAAGCAAAAGGTACAAGGAATAGTCTTTGGCATAATATGAATGTGAATAATGAAATCAAGCTTCCCGTCGATGGAAAACAGAACAAAGGTTGTGTTCACACGTGGAGGAAACACAAGACTAGGTGTCAAAATACAAGCAAAAATGATCAAAAATAGCATTAAATATCATTAATTTTGAAAGCTTGACAAAGGATACAATCCACTTGCACACAATCAGATGAAGATAGCATATACAATAAGTTGTTCACAAGGATAACAGCTAAGAATAGCACGAGTCACAAAAATTTCCGACCATGTACAATGGCAGAAATAAAAGGAATTGACGTCACATGCGCTTGGTAAATGCAAGAGGTGTGCAGAGAGAGTACCTGTAATTTTGAGCGCTGATCTCGCTCGACTCTTTTTCGATCTTTTTCGTGCTTTTGCACTGTATTACTTTTCCAACTTGTTTGGAAAAGATTCTTAAAAGCTTGAGTTAGTTCCGAAGTAGGGCTTGCACTTACGTTACAACAAATTGTAAACAATTGTGAGTAGGTTGAAAAGAAATATAAATTTATAGTAAATTTCCTTTCTTATTATACCTACCACAATTGTTTACAACAGGCTTGCACTACATTGGAAGACCCTAACTCGGATAAAATACTCTCTATTTTAATCTTTCCCAAGAGATGTGGGAAAGAAAAGTGTTGTAAAAAACACCACGAAAAAAAGAAGTCAAAACTGGGCTGAGCGCCATCGGCGCACACCCAGTATGGGACGCTCTTCCCTTAGTACAATTCCACGACTTCCGTTAACCAATGCGCAGTGCAGTCATCAATTAATCATTCTTCTGAGTCTGCCAACATAGAAGTTATGTGATCAGCGGGAGGAAGGATTCTTACCCGAAGAAAACGACGGGAGGACCTCCATGTAAACAATTGCGGTAGGTATAATAAGAAAGGAAATTTACTATAAAATTTATATTTCTTATCAATCTACCTTATAATTGTTTACTACAGGCTGAATAGACAATAGGATGGAGGGAAATACATAACCAACCCACACATAACCCAATTGCATTGGAACCGTGGACAGAGGAAGAGATCCCTAGTCATATCAAACCACAGCATCACAAACATTAGTAAAAGACAATGAAAGATGAGGCGTATGGTGATGTGCGCCGCACAGACAGAAAGGGCAGTAACAGCATGGAGCTGGAACTGACCCTGTAAGAGGCTGAATGGCTGGGATAGACAACAGCCTGAGCAGAAGAAAGTGTGCCCGTAGAACAAAGGTCCTCTGTCTGCTCTGCAATTATCGCAGATAAGTGAAGAAGGTAGCATTTCTCCAGTAGGCTACCAGCATAACATCCGACAACATGAATGAGTTAGTATAAGCCCCGAGAGGAAGACAATGCACGCATCTCAGGGCATAAAAACGATTGGTAATGAAATCGTCAGTAGCTAGACAAGCGGAAGCTGCACGAACAGCAAGACAAATCCATCGAGAAATGGATTCAGGAGAGATCTGGCGTGTGAGAAAATGCATATCCACCCAGGATAAAGGCACGAAGCCCTCCTCCCCCCCCCCCCCCCCCCCCAAGCAGAGCAGCGCCTAAGAAAGTGTCCATCTTGTAGTAAACTTTAAAGTCCTAGGCTTTTTCAAGGAAAAGTGCCGAACAAGCTTGGAGAGGCAAGGATTAGTGGCGGTATGATGATGTACCACCTATGAAAAAGGTCTCCGAAGCATGGACTTGTACCCATTGCTGGAGACCCCCAGAAACAAACATATACCAGAAACTCCGCAATCGGTGTGATCGAAGGAGTGACAGAAGCAACAGAGTGATTGCACACCATCGACAGAAGAACCGTCCACTTAGCCACAAAGGCTAACCAGTGGAGTGAGTGCCTCCTTGAAGAAGACAAGCAACTCCACTGCTCGTCTCGAAAAAAAAACACTACGGAGGGGACAGGACACGGCAAAAGACATGCGCGAAGGCACAATGAAGTCGGGTCGACCTGAAACCTCTACGGGCGACTTTGGCAAAGAAAGTTGTGATGTAGAGGGAGACATGTCGGAACCGCTGCTAACAGAGAGCGGAGCAGATCGATCCACACCCACAGAGGCGACAGGGGTGGGATCGAATGGATTCGACAACTGCAGTTCATATCTGGGCTAGAACCTGAGGCATAATCGGAAACGGCAGGAAGGCGTAGCCAACAAGACAGTTCCAAAGGAAGGACAAAGCATCCATGGAGAAAGCCAGAGCATCTGAACGAGTCGCAAAGATATCAATCTCGGGACGACACCAGAGATCGCAAAGAGACTGGAACAGCGCCATGGGGAGCATTCACCCGATGGAAAAGAACCTGCCCCGTCGGGACAGGAAGGCGGCTAGGAAGGTCAGACGACCGGGAAAGTGACAAAACACCACTCCGGCATTGACATCCTGAGCGAGCAGAAGAAGATCCTGAACCAACGCATACATGGGAACATAGTGCATGCCGCCCTGGTTCCGAAACAACCATCGTAGAATTGTCAGACCACAGAAGGACATGACAATTTGAAAAGCAGGGGATTCACTGCCGGAAACACAGAAGAACAGCAAGAAGCTCCACCTGGTTGACATGAAGAGCTGCTAGATCCTGGTCCCATGACCCGTGAAGGAAAAGACCTAGAGGATCCAACGTCACACCCCATCCGAGATCGCTGGCGATCACCGTCAGAACATGATCGGACGTGGGGAAGTCCAACGGAACTCCTTGCATAATCCACTGAACATCTGTCATCTGGAGAAGGTGACGAGGAAGAGACTCCGGTAACAGAAGCACCAGAACCAGAGGATTGACATTCAGCCTCCAACAATTGAGCAAAAAGTGTTGGAGAGGTCAGACATGTAGTAGACCTAGAGGAAATAGATCTGTCACCGAAACGCAGAGACCAAGCAGTCAGGGAAGACTCCGAGCTGATGAAGTCCATCCCAGATGACAAGACAGAGAAGGGACCAGGTCCGACTTCTCTCTGTTGACTCTGAACCCTAGTGACATGAGTAGGCTCAACAGTGTGACGACATCAAACTCTAGAAAAGCAGCACTGGATTGCCTCTGGAGGATATCAACTAGACAAGCCGAAGAAGACACCCTGGACTGTGTGCAATGTAAGACTAATACATGCAACATCAGACAGGTGAAGGCCCAAGGATCCAGGGCAAGGTCAAAGGAAATGGCCTTGAACTGGAAAATATCCTGGGGAATGGAGCGGCGCACCGATCTGAAAGCCTCCATGCTGAACTGAGGAGCAACGACAGACTGCGTCAGAATAATCAGATCGATAACCTATCTGAGTCGGCCGTCCTTCTTCGGCACCAAGAACATGCGGGACCAAAATCCCACTGAAAGAAAGTTCTTGATGACCTTGATTGCCCCCTTTGAAGGAGAGTGCCTATCTCCGTGATCAAAAGGTCCCAACGTGTAACGTTGAAAGGGACTCATGTTGGAAGAGGCACTCTCTACTTAGTGGAATGCCTCAACTTGGGACGAAATCGAGGTGACTACTGCTGATGCCTACCCCACCCTGTGAGTGAGTAGAAGTGGTGGTAGGAGGATCAGCCCTTAGCTTCGCACAGGAAGCAGAAGGGTACTTGTTAGGCTTTGGACAGCGCCTGCCTCCAACAGAAGGCCAATCAAACTGACTAAGCAGCAGCAGATCAATGGAATGACAAAGGGAGCCATACCAGACCATCGCCACGGAACCATGGAATAGTCGCAGACCCGCCGAAAGAGGCAGATCGAAGAGCAGCATCTTGTGTCCAGCACAGAATACCTGTGAACTAATTCCAAGCTAGCCGCGTTACAGGCATGTGTGTGAGAAGATGCATGAGTGCCTTGTACAGCACAAACAAAACAAAACCTGTTTGTCGTCAAACTCATCTGGGAGCAGATAAGCAGCAAAGCAGAGACGATGTGATCGAAGAGAGAACGCATTCCAGCATCCCTCCCGATAAGCCCAACCTGGACTCCAGCCCAGAACCTGAAAAACAGCAGTGTTCAAATTCAAGTCTCAGCCATGTCTGAAAGCTGTAACATTCAACGAATTGGTATCAAGTGGCGCTCATCCATAGCGACCTATATTTCCTATATACCACAATACATTACCGACCAAGAATCGGTAGTCTCAGACTTACACAAATTGAAGTCTTGAGGTATTTGTTTCTTTGATAAAACCGTAAAGGTTGAAACTAGTCAGGCATAGCGGATTAAATTCCGGACAAGTACCAATAGGCTTCAGGCTAAACAAATGTTATACCGAAGCACATACGAATTTCAATGTACTATACTGAAATCAGCTCTTTTATCGCGAGCTCCAAGCTCCACAAGCTCAGAAAGCACAAATGTATAGAAAAGTTCAGTCGCTTTCCGTCATGGGACAATATCCCCCTGTTTGATGACAGTTACTTACTCAAATAATGGTATGAGCCTAATAATTCAGAAGCGCATTTCTCCAATGATGCAGCTAGCTCATACTGATAGGCCGTTTAAAAGGTCCTAGTCCATGTTGAAAACTGGTACGATTTTATATACAAAACATTGTATCGGCCCAATAATAGGGCAGCGTCAATTTATTGGAAACAATAACAATCCAGGCTAGAATGGTCATATACTATGCTGGAAACTGATACGATCTTACATGCAAAACATTATTCCGTCCTAAAAGGGCAGCATCCATTTATTGGAAGCAATTACAGCCTTGGCGTCGTCTTATTACATGCCTCCATAATATAGGCTGAGTCGCTTAGTGAAATAAACACAAGCGCCCATACAACAATTACTCGAGAAATCACAGGCGCACCTAACGCCTATATCACGGTTAATGGACCAGCAATTATATCAAGGTCCCCGATATACATCGTGTCAGCCAAATAACGTGTGCTCTTCCTCTTCACTGTGAATCACAGGTGCAGTTGACGCCTACTTCATAGTTAACCAACCACCCAATTGAAAAAAGGTCGCCGATCCATTCTAACGCATCTATCGTATCACCAACGTTAGTCTGAATTAAAAGCACCTGCATTCAACAATTCAGCATGCCTCCACAAATGTGCCTTATTACGCATGCCAAATACTGATACGATGTCACAAATAAAACATATTACACGCCGTCATAAGATAGGCTGTGTCGCTTAGTGGAATAAACACAAGCGCCCATATGATAATTAACCGAGAAATTACAGGCGCATTTGATGCCTATATTACGGTTAATGGACCACTAATTGTATCACGGTCCCTGATGTACATCGTATCAGCCAAACAACACGTGCTTCTTTTCTTCACTGTGAATCACAGGTGCACTCGACGCCTATATCACAGTTAACCGACCATCAATTGTATAAAGGTCGCCGATACATTCTAACTCATTTATCGTATCACCAACGTTAGTCTGAATTACCTAACTGTCGTCAGACGGATACACTCTAATGTCAACAATGACTCACCCAGATCAATGGATGAAGCTATGAATCATACATAGCTAGCATGTCGAATCACGATTTGACCTAAATAAACTGAATTACACGATAAACAGCACTTATGAGACTCCAGGTTTTGAAATGAGTCGCATGCTGGAATAAACACGAGAACTAGTCCTGGCGGAATACACATAACTCAGCCACAAGTTCTATGCGCAGCACATTGTAACCATATTGGGACTCCCACGGTTGCTTCCGACTTGCTCGTGGTGCCTGCCCTCCCCCCACTTACATTAAACTCACACAAGAATAATGCAATCAGCATGAAGCTCAAACTTGATCTGTAAGTCATTGTTCTATAGTAGTTTACCAAAAATGAAATCATTCCATTGAAGTGTTTCAAAAAAAACTCCGGAAAACAAAAGTGTGACTGCCAGACTGACAGACTGACAGACGGACAGACTGATGGATGGACAGAGATCAAACCTATAGTCCCCTCCGGCGATGCCGGTAGGGGACTAAAAAGAATGATTAATTGATGACTGCACTGCACATTGGTTAACGGAAGTCGTGGAATTGTACTAAGGGAAGAGCGTCCCATACTAGGAACCATGCTGTCACCACCACGTAGTTGAAACTCCAGCCCCCTTCCGAGAACAGTAATTGTCTGATTCAAATTACTTGAATCAACTGGAAGCAGATAGAATAATTGGCTCATTGCAATCAAAACATAGTAAGAGCAACATCTATGATTATGGCATCATTATGCTAATTATTGTCTAATCATTTGTTTGATTAATAGGGGTAATGGAAATTATTATGACCGCTTTTACTTGTAGCAGTAACAAAACACCATAAACTATCAATTAACCATGCAAATTAAAAATGAGCACCAAAAAATGGGTTCTTGTGGGGGAGTGGTAGCATTTATTTGGGGATGACAGGGATAATCAGGGCTTAAAATTACATGCAAACTGAATCCGCCAATTGATTGTTATAATGATTTTGGTAAACTACACTATTTGGATTCTGACGTTCTGATCGGGATGTACAGTGTGATATAAGATGCATAATTATGGGAAGCTAACTGTTCACACTCTGACTTTGGTATCAGATCAGGCCATGGCTGCTATTAGCAGCCATGCCTTGATCTGATATAAAACCCAGGAAAATGTGAAGCATCTTGTAAACCACGGAAATGTTGACGACTTAGTGGTAATCCATCGTTCCTGTTCTGTTTGTTCAGTGCTGTCAAGAGAGATGGTGAGAGAGAGAGAGAGACAGACAGACAGACAGACAGAGACAGAGACAGAGAGAGAGGGTTATAGTTTGTCTCGCTTTTCATTGGAGGTTGATTAATCCTTTACCTAATTGTAGTAGCAGACAACACATGTAAAAAAATATTATTTATATATAAATTTTCATTTTTTGCTTCCACTTCCAAAACATAAACATAGCTTATGACACCTCACTGGAACGACCGTAATGCACTCGTTCCAATGAGGGGTCATAAGCTAGGTTTTGGAACCACCCCCCCCCCCAAAAAAAAAAACAAACAAAAAAAACAAAACCACTGGGGAATAGTGAGATACAGGGTCTCATCAGAGTTAGTGTCTGGGTGTTTCGTAAGTCAATCAGTGTGATTCTATTCGCTCAGCAGTTTGATTTCAAATGTCTTTATTTTCTTTTAGGCTTCTTGATGCAGTGAACTCTGTTTCGGAATCAAAGATCATTGATATGGTGAAAAGTGAAAAGTTGATGCTCAAAACCTACAACATCAGGCTCCCCGATTTTGTGGATAACGTCACTCAACATGGTACAATCGACACAGTGTCTGTGAAAATTTTAGAATTAATGCACCCAGTAATATTGAATGGGTACAAACCCTTGGAGGTGCATGGTGAAGGTTCGTGCATGTGGAAAACAAGATCACCATCATTTAATTAGGCTACTGACGGCTATGGAGATGTTAGAAAACCGTGTGTAATATGATACAGAGTCTCCTAATTACATTGATCTTGTGAAAGACAACACTCTTGTGAAAGATCCTTATAATAACTTAACAGGATCAGTGTGTAATCCAACTGGCTGGTCAGAAACTCATCACATCTTTGCAGCTAGTGCTGCTTTGTCTGTTGGAATTGAGTTGTATTGCCCACCTACACTGAATGCTTCAAGTTTCTCAAGTCTGACTCGTAAAGTTTATGGACGTGGTTTAAAGTCTTCCAAAACCTGAAAAGTTCACCTGATGTGGACTCAGACTGCTGTCCCACATACATCTTTCATTCCAAATCATTTTGCTGTGTCAAGAAAGAAAATCTCACAGCAATCATATCCTGTGGTAATTGTTCATTCATCTGATGAAAGTATTGTTGTTGCTGATAATGAATCTAGTGATACAAACGAGTAACCCACAAGCAATGTGACCCCTTTATTTTCTTCAGTTCGGAAGAAAAAAACTGAATGAGCAGTTTGCTGCTAAACATGTGACCCATGTACCTACTGAAAGCCCTAAAAAGGCAAAGACAAAACATGTTGCTCAGTGTACCTGTAACCTCTCAAATTTCTTTAAACCCTAAGTAGAAAATGAATTATCAACATGTTGATGTGTCCCACACACCTACTGGTTACCCCCAAAAAGCAAAGACAAAACATGTTGCTCAAAGTGTACCAGTATCTTCTCAATTTTCGTCAATCCCCAGAAGAGAATAAATAATCAGCACGTTGATGTGACCCATTTACCTACTGATAACCCTAAAAAAGCAAAGACAAAACATGTTGTAACTTCTAAATTTCCTTCACCCCCCCCCCCCCCCCCCTTCGAAGGAAATGAACAATCAGCATGTTGCTGAACCAGTGACCTTTTCACCCATAGAAAACCCTAAAGCAAATAAGACAAAAAATGTTGCTAAAAGTGTGATATCTCTATTTTCTTCAGTTCTTAATAAGAAAAAGAATGGTCAGCATGCTGCGAAACATGTGACAATTTTACCTCCTAAAGCTCAGGAAAAAAAAAAAGTCAAAACATGTTGCTCAAAGTGTGACCTCTAAATGTTCTTCAGTCCCTTAGAAGAAAATGGATGGTCATTATGCTAAGGATAACATAGCTTCTGAATGTTCCACCCCTTTATTTTCTTCAACCCCTGAGAAGAAAATGAATGGTCAACCAGGGGGGGGGCAGGAAAAAATTTGCAGACACTAGACCCGAAAAAAATTTTTCCACCCCTAAGGGACCCACCACCCCCCCTCTGCATATTTTTTCCACCGACAGTTCAGGGACCCACCCCCAATTCCACAAAAACTGTTATGGATAGTCAGGATTTCAGTCATATTTGTTCCATTTCATACTTTCAACTTGCTTCCACATTTTTTAACAGTCTTATTCAAGGGAATTAACTCCATTAGAACAAAATTGGAAGTTTCAGAGTTATGTTTAGAGTCACAATTTTGTCTCCAGTGATGAGAAAACAACAAACACATTATATGTAACTTGTCCTCAGAAAAAGGTATCAAAATAGTGTTCCACATTAAGAACAGATGTCTTTTAATGAAAAGTTTGTTATGTTTTTTTTTGGTAGGAAGTGGGCATCCCTAAATTCGTGCTACTGCTAGGCCCCCATGATGATGCTCCTCAGCTTTATGAGAACATACAAGTGAGTGAAGTGACATGCACTCATGTTGAAATGAACCAAGTTGAATCAACCAAGTTGAATGATCAAACCACAGTATGAACACTGGTACTAATATGAACTGAACAGGGGCGGATCCAGGATTTTGAAATAGAGGGGGCGCCATCCAATGACAGTTTGGCACTCAGTTGCAAGTTCTGGGGGGGAGGGGGGCACTAACTCATCTGTGAAACGGAGGGAGAAAAAATTGGAAAATGATAAATCAACTTCACACTTTCCGTGGCTATTCGACAGTACATGGCGATCATTCGAATTGCGGGGGGTTGGGTTGTTTGGGGTATTTATATATTCACTTCAGCATTTCTGGAGACTGTGACATCAACTACCAATGGTGGACTCAGAATTTAGCTAAGAAGGGGCACCGCTTGTTTGCCTAGTATGAATTTCAAAAAGATTGAAACTGGTATTTCACATATCAATGATCTTCGTTTGAACGGATTTTGGTTTGGGCAATAGAGGGGGCACGCGCCGGGTGCGCCCCCATCTAAATCCACCCATGGTGGCATACTCTAGTTATACTGCCTTGAGTTTTTATTTTTATCATTTTCTAATATTTTGTCATTTTTCTCAATCATTTCATTACATATTTTTGTTTGTTGATTCAGTCCAAGAAGACTTTGTTTGATTCATGAAGCTTATTTGTGCCTTGATTGACCTAATATTGGGTTTATTGGTTGCCTTAGGTTACCAGACAGCCAAACATTGATTTTGAGCTTTGTGGGCCATACATCCTGTAAAACATGTGCAGTCAGTACATATCAACTGACCCAAATGGAATGATCATTCATAAACAAAGAGAGGGACCCGCAGCAAAATTGGTAATCAATCATCATCCGCAAGATGCCGGTCAGGTTGTATCCAAGATAAATTTTGATTATTCAAGATCTCAACCCCCCAAAAACCAAATTTATCATTCTAAATGGGCTAGAATGCATCCAGATACATGCTAAAATGGTTTTGTAAGCTCAATCTATTGCAAAAATGTGTTTTTTGGCTGGAGGAAAAAATTTGCAAATTGTCTACTTTTCGTGTTTTTTCCAGCCTCGGGGTACCCACCCACCCCGGCCTAGTGTTTGGAATTTTTCTGCAGACCCCCCCCCCCCCCCTGGGTCAACATGAAGTTGAAAGTAATGATACGTCATCTGACTTATCCATTACTAAAACAACATATGAACATTCTAATGACAATATTGCTACTAAACATTCCACCCCTTTATTTTCTTCAACCCCTGAGAAGAAAATGAACGGTCAATATGCCATTGAAAGTGATAATACGTCATCTGACTTATCTATCACATCATTTGACCATTCAAAGGACAGCAATACTAATGATAATGAGGTTACCAGTACTGAATGTGATCAATCATTGGCTGAAGGTGGTCATGCACTTCCAAATGGTAAATTTCTCAGTATTAATGATCATATCAGTCTTTTATCAATGTGTGAACAACCTGTTCACCGAATTCCACCTGGAAGAAAGGAAAATGTTATTTTATTGTCCAAAATTCAGAAAATATACAAAGAAAGGGCGAAGGTAAAAAGAGTGTGTGGTGGGATGATGGTGGTGCCTGGGAATGGAAACAAAATTGTCCTATTGCACTATTTTTATGCAGCGAAGGTTCTAAAGTGATGGAGGTAGTTTTAAAGGCAGGACAGTACTGCCTGAAATGAAAGAGAAATAAAAAATGTGTTTATATCCCTGTTGACCCTCAACCAGAAAAATCCAACATTTTAGAGGTTCACCGGAATTATGCCAAACACACATTCTCCCATGATTACCAAAGGCTTATAACCTGGTTCGCAAATAGTGGAGAAAACGATAAGGATTTAGCCTGCATCGAATATATTGGAAGGTTTCCGGGGAGAGTGCCCCATGGTCATAGCAAGAACAGTAAGAACTAGACTATGATTCTGGAGAATCATGGCTTTTCCCGATAAGATTTCATGATATTTCATGACCCCACTGTGTCTGATGAATTGTTTTTAACTGTCTCACTGAAGTTCCTTCATTGATGTTATGAGAAAGGAGAGTATAGTAGTCTCAAATGACTCAGTTTGATAAAAAATATGTTCAGGTAAAACCCATCATTAACAGTGGAATGGGTTAATATCAATATCGTCGTCCAACAAGTTAATGACTGACAAAAGGAGTTATGTTTGTTTGACACTTACCCAGTGAGTGCTTTGTCTATTTGAAAATGGTCGTTTTATCTCAAATGTATCCAAAATATTGATGTCTGGCAGCTTTTTGAGGGTTAACAAGTACTAACAGGAATATTTATTCATGCAACTTGGAATGTCACACCAAGAACTGCGAATGGCCATTTTCTCTTTAAAATCTACAAGATGTTTTCAGAGAACTCCAGGGAGAACACAAGATTCCATAATTAGCTCAACTTTGGCGAAGCAAAATTTGAGCTTTTGTCATGGGCAGTCGTCCGTCTGTCCGTACGTCAACAATTGGATACGGCTCGGGCTAGAGGCTGTATTTATGAACCGATCTTTACGAAACTTCTTGGGTACCTTTGTTATGACCGTGGGACGAGAACGAGTGTTTTTGGGTGCGGTCCAAAATTCAAGATTGCTGCCAGCTGCCATTTTGTACCGACGATGCAGAAATCTGTTTTTTGTACAGAACTTCCATATGAAAGCTCTGATGTGAATAATTTTTTGTATGAATGTTTAGTACCATGGGATACATCACATATAATACAGGTTTTTTCTCGTGCGTAAATTGTGCAAATTAGACTAATTTTGATGTTTTTTGGTGTTACTTTCAGCACTGTAAGTGCAAATGCCAATACGGATCGGACTAGAGGCCGTATTTATGAACCGATCTTTACGAAACTTCTTGGGTACCTTTGGTATCACCGTGGGACAAGAACGAGTGTTTTGGGGTCCGGTCCAAAATTCAAGATGGCCGATGGCAGCCATTTTGTACAAAATTAGGTGCAATCAGATTTTTGCACAGAACTTCCATATGAAAGTGCTGATTTGAATAATTTTTGTGTGAATGTTTAGTACCATGGGATACATCACACATAATACAGGTTTTTTCCCCGTGCAGAAATTATGCAAATTAGATGAACTTTGATTTTTTCAGTGCGACTTACACACAGTAAGTACACATGTCAATACGGATCGGGCTAGAGTCTGTATTTATGAACTGATCTTCACGAAATGTCTTGGGTACCTTTGTTATCACCTTGGGACGAGAACGAGTGTTTCTGGGTGCGGTCTAAAATTCAAGATGTCTGCCAGTGGCCATTTTCTACCGAAATCAGGTTTAAACAGTTTTTTGTACACAACTTCTATACCGCTCAGACTAGAGGCCATATTTATGAACCAATCTTTACGAAACTTCTTGGGTACCTTTATTATCACCGTGGGATGAGAGCGAGTGTTTTGGGGTGTGGTCCGAAATTCAAGATGGCCACCAGCAACCATTTTGTACCAAAATTAGTGCAATCTGTCTTTTGTACAGAACTTCTGTATGAAAGTTCTGATTTGAATAAATTTTTGTATGAATGTTTAGTAACATGGAATACATCACATATTGTAAGAGTTTTTTTTCGTGCAGAAATTATGCAAATTAGATGAACTTTGATTTATTCAGTGCTACTTACACAATGTAAGCACACATGTCAATACGGCTCAGGGTAGAGGCTGTATTTATGAACCGATCTTCACAAAACTTCTTGGGTACCTTTGTTATCACCTTGGGATGAGAATGAGTGTTTCTGGGTGCTGTCCAAAATTCAAGATGGCTGCCAGTGGCCATTTTGTACCGAAATTAGGTCCAATCAGTTTTTTGTCACAAGTTCTATACAGCTCGTATTTATGAACTGATCTTCACAAAACTTCTTTCTTGGGTACCTTTGTTTTCACCTTGGGACAGGAACAAGTGTGTTTTGGGATGCCTTTGTTATCACTGTGTTATGAGAACAAATATTTCGGGGTTCTGTCAGACCCACTCTGGGACTCAAAGATTTCTTTTCTAGTTTAGCATCTGACTGTCACCCACCTTTACAATACTTTACCTATACATTTGTTACAGGCAACGGTCAGTATTTATGTACAGACCATTACAATACTTTATATGTACCTTTGTTATCAGGTCATTACCTAGATGTTTTTCATTGCTGTGTCACATACTATACATGTACATGTCTTTGTCTTGACAAGTTGAGCTACAGTGTCATTGACACTTTCATTTTTTATGACCCTGGAGTGTCTGAAGAATTGTTTTTAATTGTATCATTAAAGTATATTTATTGATGTCTTGAGAAAAGTGGGTATAATAGTCTCAAATGACCCAGTGTGATAAAAGAACGTTTTGGTTAAATCATCATTGTTTGTGGAGAGGGTTAATATCAATATCAGCGTCTGGGAATCGGCGTCTAATGCACATAGTCCATTGTATCTCAAATTTATCTAAAATTTCGATATTTGATGGTTTGTGGAGGGTTAATGAAGGCTTGCGAAAATAATTCTTCTCCCGGGTTTATTTGTTCTTGAAAATCTGTAAGAACCACTTGAAGATATCCACAGAAAATGTGAACTTTAAATTCTTAAGCATGTCATGTATAGTCCCTGTATCAATTATCTGCTATTAGACCACAGTTGTTATGCATGATTATGTCATTTTTTCACACCTTGTACGGCTCACCTATCACCTGTCTATTAATTGCAGAACTACATTTCTCTCCAATTGGTTTTTCCCTGTAGAATTAGTTTTATTTATTACAATGAAGATATCCATACATACAACGAGAAACATGAAGTTATTGACAAGAACGAGGAACATGAAGTTATAGACAACAATAGTTACATATGTAAATAGGAAGTGTTGTTTGTACATATGTGTAGATAAAATATACCCTGGGATGGAGGAGGGGGAGTATAGCTGTCTTACAAACTAGTATTTATCTAGCCCCACTGCCGGGGAAATGTTGGCACCATACACCACTGCATTTGACAACCACCTTACAGAGTAGTAAATATACCTGCCCCCCACCCCTTCCCATGTTGGGGACCCCCACCTTTTATTGTAAGGTTCCTTGGGCACAACATAGCATTGGTAAGATGGCTATATACTGCCACATCGCCACCCGGGGGCGGAGGAGGGGCAGTGTATAGCCGTTTTACAGCTTAGTATATACCTGGACCCACTGTCAGGGAAATGCTATAGTGTCAACACTATTTGATATTATAAGTAACTGATACCATTGTAGCTAATGTTATTTACTGCTTTCCTATCATGCAGTGGCGGGGCCGGCCGGTTCTCGTCAGATCACCGAAGTTAAGCAACGTTGAACCTGGTTAATCATTGGATGGGTGGCTGTCTGAGCGATCAATTCGGAATCGCATGTGGTGTCCTTGGGCAAGGCACTTAACTCCGACTGTCCATATGGGGGCACGATGCCGCTATGTACTAAGGCATACTGCACATCGATGGTATGCATGTCTTCAACCAATCTAACCCTGCCTGTGCTGCAGTTACGATGTTGGGAAGCTGGCAGCTGCTTGTTGTTGCTCAGTGGTTCTCTCCAGGTACTGCGGCTTCCTCCACCCGTAGAACTGTCACAGTCATGATTAGCCATTGTGCATAAGTATATGCCCTTAAACACCAATAAATAAATAATATCATGCAGGGCAGTGTGGAATACGAGGTGAGGCGTACCTTTCAATGTGTGTTTGGTTGGAAAAAGAGTCAGGGAGGAGGTCGTAAGCTTGTTAATTTTGTTGGGATCAATCAACCGCTGGCGTGGGACAATGTGGAATTGACCAATGAAACGGGACACAGTGAGAGTGGAACTTATGGGAGGTTATTCTTCATAATATATAAATAATCACTTACTTTTGAGTTCATGCAAGGTGAGTATAGTAGTCTCAAATGACTCAGTTTGATAAAAAAAATTGTTTAGGTAAAAACCATCATTAACGGTGGAGAGAGTTAATATCAATATCGTCGTCCGACAAGTTAATGACCGACAAAAGGAGTTATGTTTGTTTGAGTGCTGTGTCTATTTGAAAATGGTCCATTTTATCTCAAATATATCCAAAATATATATGTCTGCCAGCTTGTGGAGGGTTAACAAGTGCTAACAGGAATATTTTTCCATGCAACTTCTAATGTCACAGCAAGAACTGCGAATGGCCATTTTTTCTTAAAAATCTGTAAGATGTTTTCAGAGAAATCCAGGGAGAACATGAATTTTAGCTTTTGATGGTATCATTGTTTATCCAGTCAAAAACTGGTTAAGGGTTGTTTTTTGAATACCCTTTTTACTTACAAAAATAATTCTCAGTGAATTCTACCTCTACTTATGTTCATCTCTCCTCTTAACTTTGGGCGTTTTGGGCATGCAAACACAGACCATTTTATCAAAATTGTGCTGTTTGAGAACCTGCATAGGGTTAACAAATGTTTACTGGAATATCTTCTTCATGCAACTTGTAATGTCACACTAAGATCTGAGAATGGCCAATATTTGTCTTGAAAAACTCTTGAGAGACTTTTAGAGAAATCCTTGGAAAATATGAATTTTTAACCTTTCGAGGGGTACCGTTCTGTAACCAGCCCTAAACAGGTTAATGCTTGGTTTTGTGAATACCTTCATTACTTACAAAAATGATCCTCAGTGAATTTCACTTCCAATGAGGAAGGTTATGTTTATCACGCAGGTACACATTGGGTGTTATGGGTGCTCAAAAAAAGCATATTTTCTCAAAATGTCTATACTAGGCTGGCTCTGGAGGGTTAATAAATGCTTACCGGAATATTTTGTCCCTGCAACTTGTAATGTCACTCAAAGACCTGCAAATGGTCAATTTTTCTTGAAAACTTGCTAGATTTTTTGGAGAAATCCACAGAAAATGGGAATTTTAAGCTTTTGAGGGGTATATCTCCTTAACCAGTCGACAATGGGTCAAGACCTTGATTTTTGAATACCCGTACTACTTACAAAAATGTTTCCCTATCAGTTTAGTGTCCGGTAAAAGAAGTTACGTTTCTCTGTGGCATTTCCATTTGATGTCATTGGTGTGCAAAAACAGAATATTTCTTCAAACTTTTGACATTTAGCAACCCATGGAGGGTTAACAAATGAGTACCAGAATAATTTATCCATGCAACTGGTAATGTGACACCAAGACCTATCAATGGCCATTTTCTCTTGAAAACCCCACAAGATGTTTGCAAAGAAATCAAGGGAAAACAATTTTTTAAGCTTTCGATGGGTATCGATGTTAACCTCCCCAACAGGGGGTTAACGCTTGTTGTTTTTAATATCCTTATTACTTACAAAAATGATCCTCTGTGAATTCCACTTCCAACAAAGGAGATTATGTTTATCTCTCATGTATACATTGGGTGCTGCGCGTGTCCGAAAACAGCCCATGTCAACAAAATTACGATGCTTGGCAGCTTGTAGATGGTTAATTAACGCTCACTGGAGTATTTTGTCCATGCAACTTGTAGTGTCACATAAAGACCTATGAAGAGTCAATTTGTCTTGAAACCCTACAAATTACTGTTAAGGAAATTCACAGAAAATGGGAATTTAAAGCCTTTAAGGGATATCTCTCTTCAGCCTGCCCAAACTGGGTTACGACTTCAACTTTTGAATACCCTTACTACTTACAAAAAAGTTTCCGTATAAATTGTGCGCTCCATAAGAGGGGGCACTTTTCTTTGTGGTGTACCCTTTGGGTGCTGTTGGTGTCCAAAACCAGCTCACTTTATCACAATTTTGACGTTTAGCAGCCCTGGGAGGGTTAACTAATGCTGACCGGAATATTTTGTTCATGCAACTTGTAATGCCACACCAATACCTGCGAATAGCCGATTTTTTCTTGAAAACCTACAAGATGTTTTTAGAGAAATCCACAGAAAATGGGTATTTTAAGATTTTAATGGGTATCTCTCTTTAACCAGTCCAAAATGGGTTAAGACGTCGAATTTTGAATACCCTTACCACTTTCAAAAATATTTTCCGATCAATTTTGCGTCCGATAAATGAAAGCCCCTTTCTCTGTGGTATACCATTTGGGGGCTGTTGGTGTCTAAAAACAGCCCATTTTATCACAATTTTTAAGTTTAGCAGCTCGGGGAGGGTTAACTAATGCTGACCGGAATATTTTGTCCATGCAGCTTGTAATGTCACACCGAGACCTGAGAATGACCAATTTTTCTACAAGACTCGTTTAGAGAAATCCATGGAAAACATTAAGTTTTGAGCTTTTTTGGGGTGTTGCTGTTTAACCAGCCCAAAACGGGTTAACGCTTGGTTTTTTGAACACCCTTATTACTTACAAAAATGATCCTTGGTGAATTCCACTTCCAATAAAGGAAGTTATCTTTATCTCTCGTGTATCGTTTGGGTGCTGTGGGGGCCCGAATACAGCCCATTTCATCAAAATTTTGATGTTTGGCAGCCTTTGGAGGGTTGCCATATGCATCGCCTAATATGTCATGTGTATCAATGGTCGTGTCACAGGCACTTCTAGCAATGATGAATGTTTAAAAAAATCTACAAGACGTGTTTCGAGAAAATGCCGATAAACCCCAATTTTGGCAGTTTTTTGCCAATTCTGATGAAATACGAGTTAAATCGAAAATTCGGCCTAGGTACATTTTTAGATTTTGTGCCTGTCGGTTCGAAAATGGCTCCTGAATTGTACGGACAAAATGTGTGGGGGAAAAAAAAAAAAAAAGACTTTATGATTCTAGAGAATCATGGTATTCCCGATGAGATTCCATGATATTTCATGACCCCACAGTATCTGATGAATCGTTTTTAACTGTCTCACTGAAGTTCCTTCATTCATGTTATGAGAAAGGTGAAAATAGTAATCTCAGATGACTCAGTTTGATAATCAAATTGTTTAGGTAAAAATCATCATTAACGGTGGAGTGGGTTAATGTCAATATCGTCGTCCAACACGTCAATGACGATAAAAGGAGTTATGTTTGTTTGACACATACCCACTGAGTGCTGTGTCTATTTGAAAATGGTCCATTTTATCTCAAATGTATCCAAAATGTTGATGACTGGCAGTTTGTAGAGGGTTAACAAGTGCTAACAGGAATACTAATTAATGCAACTTGTAATGTCACACCAAGAAATGCGAATGGACATTTTTTTGTTTAAAATCTACAAGATGTTTTCAGAGAAATCCGGGGAGAACATGAATTTTAAGCTTTTCATGGGTATCATTGTTTATCCAGCCCAAAACAGGTTAAGTGTTGTTTTTGGAATACTCTTATTACTTCCAAAAATAATTCTCAGTGAATTCTACTTCCACTTATTTTGATCTCTCCTCTCAACTTCGGGTGCTGTGGGTATGCAAACACAGAGCTACTTTATCAACATTTTGATGTTTGAGAACCTGCATAGGGTTAACAAATGCTTACTGGAATATTTTGTACATGCGACTTGTAATGTCACTCTAAGATCTGAGAAAGGCCATGTTTTCTTAAAAATCTACAAAATGTTTTTAGAGAAATCCTCGGATAACATGAATTTTTTTAACCTTTTGAGGGGTATCGCTCTTCAACCAGCCCTAAACGGGTTAATGCTGGGTTTTGTGAATACCTTCATTACTTACAAAAATGATCGTTGGTGAATTCCACTTCCAATGAAGGAGGTTATGTTTATCTCGCAGGTACACATTTGGTGTTATGGTTGCCCAAGAACAGAACATTTTCTCCAAATGTCTATGTTTGGCAGCCTCTGGAGGGTTAACAAATGCTTACCGAAATATTTTTTCCATGCAACTTGTAATGTCACTCCAAGACCTGCGAATGGTCAATTTTTCTTGGAAAATTTTTTTGGAGAAATCCACGGAAAACTGGAATTTTAAGCTTTTAAGGGGTATATCTCCTTAACTAGTCAAAAATGGGTTAAGACCTCGATTTTTGAATACACTTACTACTTACAAAAATGTTTCCCTGTCAGAAGTTATGTTTCTCTGTTGCATTTCCATTTGATGTTGTTGGTGTCCAAAAACAGACTATTTTTTCAAAATTTTGACATTTAGCAGCCCATGGAGGGTTAATAAATGCTTACCGGAATAATTTATCCAAACAACTGATAATGTGACACCAAGACCTATCAATGGCCATTTTCATTTTTATCACAATTTTGACTTTTAATAGCCTGTGGAGGGTTAACAAATGCTCACCACAGTATTTTTCCATCCAACTTCTAATGTCACACCAAGTCCTGGGAGTGACAAATTTTTCTTGAAAATCTACAAGACTTGTTTATAGAAATCCACTGAAAACGAATTTTTGTCAATTTTTTTAGCTTTATGGGGGTATTGCTGTTTAACCAGCCCAAAATGGGTTAACACTTGGTTTTTTGAACACCCGTATTACCTACAAAAATGATCCTCGTGTCACAGACAGGTCTAATAATGATGTTTAAAAAAAATATACAAGACGTGTTTCGAGAAAGTGCCTATAAACCCCATTTTGGCAGTTTTCTGCCAATTATGACGAAATAAGGGTTAAATCGAAAATTCCACTTCGGTACATTTCTAGATTTTGTGCTCCTCTATGAGTGTGCAAAATTTTGTGAAAATCGGTCCAAAAATGGTTTCTGAATCGTACGGACAAAATGTGTGGGAAAAAAAAAAATAAAAATAAAAAAAAAACAAAAAAATAATAATCTGTAGAAAAACAATAGTATTTTCCAGAGGGAAAAGCCTAAAAATAATAATCCGTAGAAAAACAATAGTCTTTTCCAGAGGGAAAAGCCTAAAAGTAATAATCCGTAGAAAAACAATAGTCTTTTCCAGAGGGAAAAGCCTAAAAATTATATAAGAATTCCACACACAGTGATGGATAAAGTTGAAAATGAGGTCAGGACTTGTCAGCCCCATGAAATTTATTGTAAAATGATAGACAACAGCAACATCTATCAAGTTCCGAGTCCACTTAAACAGGTCCAAAATATAAAATACCACCAGAAAAGGAAGGAAAAGGAAAATGTTGGTCATAGAGTAAATTTTGCAGACCATGTTAAAATTGTTGAAAATTTAGTTCACACTCACCCCTTTGTACAGAGAGTGGACCATTCAAAGTGTCAAGTTGTTGCTGTTGTTTTGTATACAAATGAATGTTATATAGCCCCCATATTATATCGAGATTGATATATCCTTAGTGGATAAGTACATTAAAATTGTTATTTTTTCTGCACTTTCTGACTGGTCTCACTCATTTACACTAAGTGACCTTGTTTACATCTTTGTTACACTGATCTATTGTACAAAAAGCTGTTGATTGTCCAAGTAGGTCAAGGACCTTGTTTACTTGAACTATGACAGAATCACCTAGAAACTGTTAGAAATTTGTAGAATTTTCATCTTCTGGAACATTCTATCTGGTTACTATATAAAGGTTTGTCAACAGAATTCAATGAAAGTGTCAATGACACTGTATCTTAACTTGTGTGTTGTGTTTGATGAAAAGGATAATGTTCAATGTTTATGAAAGGATTATGAAATAAGACAAGAATTGTGATTATTGGGAATATGTTCATTTCTGTTCCCTGTATGCTATGTTTATGATAAAAATAATATGAGGTGTACACTGTACTAAAGATCTGAGGAGTGGGTTAATATGACCTCACAGTTAATATATGTGGCCCTCACAGTTAACGTATATCAACAAAAGTTACCAAGTTACAGAGAAATTATTCCAAAATGAATCATCCTATCAAGTTACACAGTTGCCTAATGGTGTCCAAAAGGGGCTGTTCTCATCTAGACATTACATGAAGTCAACCTACCAAGTTAAAATGAAATCCCTTCATAAATGTGATCTGAAGACTGTGCTAAAGGTTTTCGGGGTTTAGGCTTGGGCAGCCATCATAGTTGAATGATCGCAACCAAAAGGGAACATTCTCATCAGGACATCATCTGGAGTGATCCTATGAAGTTACAATGAAATCCCTTCATAAATATGACCTGTAGACTGTGCTCAAGATTTTCGGGCTTCAGGCACCTGCAGACATCACAGTTGACCAACCATGACCAAATGGGGATGTCATCATCTAGGCATTATATGGAGTCAACCTAACAATGGTGGTGACTTCGTATACTAACTAATTTCTAGTGCAGTGACGACACACGTTCATGTTTACCCATTTTGTTTTCTTTGCTCCGCCGTTTCCAGTCTCGCAACGCTGCACTGGGCCCACCCCAATGGAGTTGGACGAATGTTCAACATGAAATCTCATAAGTCATAATCACCGAGTCCCAAGTCACTCCCCGGATGGTCCCCAGATGAGGCTTTCCGGGGAGTTACTTCGGAAACTGATTTTTTCTGGCAGCAACTTGTAGTTCCCGTGTGATTTATATCTCAAAAGGAAGCCCCTGTGGATTGTGATTCCAATGCTTCTTCTCTGAGTCCTAGGGCGATCCCGTATGTGAGAAACACATAACAATGTGAAGACATTTGGTAAATCAACCTAAAACTTTGCGTTTTCTGGTAGCTCACTAACACTATCCAAAATTCATTTTCCCCCAATTATTATCTTGTTCCTGGAAGATGGCTTGTGACCCCCTATTGCTCTATCAAAATGGTATTTAATTATATTTAATTATTTTCATATTTAATATAATAATTGTCTTAACCTCAGACGAGCCCTGAATTATAGAGGACTAATGAAGCCAAAAGCACGGAGTTGGTTTATAACTCAACATATTAACCCCTTCCCTAAAACTGCCAACACAAATATTCGTATTTTATGTTTTCTTTTTGGCTCAAGGAGTTGGCCAGTGACCCCTCATTTAATATATAATAATGGTCCTAGCCTTAGATGAGCACTGCATTACAGAGGATTAATCAAGACAAAAGCATGGAGTTGGTATATAACTCAACAACAAATTAACCCCTTGCTCAATACTGCCAAGAAAAATTCTATTTGAATTTTATGTTTTCATTTTTGTCTCGATGATACGCCAGTAACCCCTCATTGGAACGGGCCTGTGGGGCCGTATCAGTGAGTGGTCACGGGCTGTCTTTTGGAACAAGGAATGAAATCTGGCAAATTTTCATATGTTCAAAATATTCAAAATTTTTCAGTTTTCTAATAATTTTGTTTGTGGGTGTCAACACTTAATTGCGTTGACTTATTCACGAACCTAAAACAAAATACCTAGAAAATCTACACGAATGCTATGAATGCTCTTACATACTTCCTCACCCTGCAGGAAGAATATCTAACTATAAATGGTAATGGTTGTACATATACCTTTGTTTGCTTTTTTATGTTTCGTTTTTTCTGCCGTCTCCACTCTCTCAACACTGCAATGCGCCCTTTTTAATCAAGTTCAATCATATGTAATCAAAATTCAACCCCACTACAAGTCACATAACTTTCTGAAAGCATACCTGGGTGGCCAAATGTTGATAAATGGCAGGTAACACAACAATGGACGAGATACAGAGGAATAAAGAATATGATTTTAGACATATCTGTAATCAGAGACAATGCGATCCAGACACAGATGAAGACTTGGTTAACCCTATAGAACGACATCACATTGAATGTCAATACTATTCACCAAATGAAATCCCACCAAATTTCAATATTCAACAAGGAAGGTTTTCACTGTTCCACCTCAATTGCCAAAGTCTCAAAGCACATTGGGACCCCCTCAAAGAGCTGTTCTGTCAAATACAAGATTCCCACAATCAATTCAATATTATAGGTCATACTGAAATATTCCAAATTCCCCCCAACACGTCATACCCATGAAGTGGCTATCACAGCCTAATAAAAAACATAAGGCCTGACGGAGACAATGGACGAGGCGGTGTTGGAATTTATATCAAAGAGGATATAGCTTTTAAAATACGCCATGACCTATCTTTCTTCATCCCACATGTGTTTGAATCTCTTTTCATTGAAATACTATTTAATAAATGTATCAAGACAGTGGTAGTCCAGGCACATTAGACATAAAAATGAGAAAGTAAGGAAAAAAATTGGAGAAAGCTGATTTTTTTATGTTTCCGGGACACACATTGCGGATAAAGTGTGAAAAGTCCCCGCGAATCCGAGTTGAGCTTTTTTAGTTCTAGCGTTTTTTTTATGAAAAAAAAAATTTTTTTAAAAATTCGACCCAGCTCCATATTTCTCATTCTTATTCGCCTTAGTAGGGTGAGAATCATAAATATCGTGCTGAATTATATTGAGAATACATATCCCCAACAGAAAATGCCAACTTTGTACCAATCCTCACACTCAATGGTGAAATATTCACGAAAATGTACAAAATTACAAAAAAAAATTTATTGTTTTCATACACACAACGGTACACAACGTCCATTAAATCAAATCTACGACTACTTTGGGAGTTAAATTATATATCAAAAATTGCAGAAAAGCAGTGGCTTTATAATGATATATAACAATAGTCATTTATTCCATAATGAACTGGTGAAACGTGTGAAATATTAACCATACCCCCTAAACTCAAATTCAAACGGCATCGACTTTTCTCATTCAAATACCGTATTATAGCATCATTGTTTCAATTTCCATGTTCGATTAAATCACATAATGTGGTGTTCGCCTACACTCAAGATGCATTGGCATGTAATGTGTGCACGCCCTTGATGTGTACTCATAAACTTCCATATGATTATGTCATATTTAGGGGCAATTGGTTCGATCATGGCTGGTAGCGGCTTGGATGAACTTTGGGGGACTGTTTATGCTGGTGGGTCAATCCATCATTTGATCAGTGGTCATGCATATTCAAGAGCAGTTTGTGCCCATTTGCTAACACAAATTGCCATTACAAAACTTGTGTTTGAAGAAAGCCGAACACTAGATAACATAGACTGCACAGAAGTCAATGAAATATTCTGTGGACTTGCCAGAGGTGACTGTACAACAGCTGACGCTGTCAATCAAGAAAGTGTCAACCATCTACTGTCAAAATTACACGAACTGCTCCAGAATGCGTCCGTAGGACGCACAGGAAAGCTTTGGGTACAATACTACGAGCAAATAGGTCTTCTCCAGTTGTTCTTGAGAGCAGAGCGCACAGGCGACTGGGAACTCCACACATATTGTGTTCGCAATATGATTCCAGTATTTCACGCAGGTGGTCATTTTGCATACGCAAAAAGTTCTCATCTCTATTTGCAGCAGATGAATGAGCTAACAGAAATAATGCAACAGGATGATTTGAAGTTGTTCACTGAGAAAGGTTACTTTACCATAAGGCGCTCAGATAAATTCTGGGACGGGATATATTCTGATCAGACCATAGAGCAGTGTTTAATGAGAATGTTCAAGCTCCCTGGTGGTCTCACACATGGCAGGGGAATAACCGATAGCACTGTTGCGAAATGGGTACATGGACTACCTCTTTGCCTTCCGATATGTAATGCTCTCGAAAATTTTGTTCATGTTCACACTGGTCATGGCGAACAACATCGGGATCTCCGTCAAAGTTCACAATTGACTGATGCCAATGATATCACCAAATTATTGAACTGGCTCAGAGTGCATTCCCCCTTTCAGAATAGAGATCCACTACAATTAGTCTCTATAGCGACCGGGCTTGTGGCCGACGAAACTGTGAACTGTGACCAAGTTCGCAAAAATCATTTCCACTGAGACGCACGCCATTAAATAAAAGACTGATAAAACAAAATCCGTGGATGTCGAAAGGGCTCCTAATCTCTTCACGCAATAAATTAAAATTTTATAACAAAAACTTAAAAGCACCTACACAACAGTTGCTAACTAGTAACTACAAAAACTACTGTAGGATATTCAACAAGATAAAAAAACAAAGAAAAGCAAAGTATTACAAAGAAATACTCATGGAAAACAAAAATGATTTACGTAAAACATGGCAAATTTTAAACGAAACTATAAACAGGACCAAATGCGCTTTCTCCTTGCCGTCATTTTTTGTAAAGGAGGAAAATAAGGAAATAAATAATCCTAATGAAATCGCCCAAGAATTCAACAATTACTTTTCAAATATAGGAAAAATTACGAGTGAGAAAATAGTTAACCCTCAGAAACATTTTTCAGATTACATGGATAATAATTATCCGCATAATTTTTTTATAACCCCCACAACACCGATAGAAATATTAAATGTGACTAACTCAATGAAATCCAAGAGCAGTGAGGACTGTGAAGGTATGACAACACACCTTCTTAAAGACATAATTGATAAGATTGTAGAACCCCTGACCCACATAATTAACTCATTTTCGCATGGAATAGTTCCGAACAAAATGAAGATAGGTAAAGTAATCCCCATTTTCAAAGCAGGCGACGAACATAAATTTAACAATTACAGGCCAATCAGTATCTTACCAGCTTTCTCTAAAGTATTAGAAAAACTCATGTCCAACAGAATAACAAAATACTTAGATTCATTCAACATTCTTTACCATCATCAATACGGATTCAGGAAATTTCACTCAACCATACATCCTGTGATGCAACTTCTTAAACATATAGGATTAGAAAACAATAAAGATACTAAAAACAATACCTTAGCAGTATTTCTAGATTTATCTAAGGCCTTTGACACCATAAATCACAACATTCTGCTGTTCAAACTAGAGAAATATGGATTCAGAGGAATAAGTGGTAAATGGTTTAGGAGCTATTTATCCAATAGGTACCAATACGTCCAATATGGGGACAAAAAATCTGATTTAGCTGAAATAACGTGTGGCGTTCCACAAGGATCAATACTTGGTCCGATACTATTCCTGTTATACATTAATGATATCAACACTGCAACATCATTAAATCTTCTTTCATTTGCAGACGATACTTCTACGTTTGAATCGTCTTCTAACATCGAGCTTCTGGCGACACGTACTAATGATGAGCTCAACAAAGTGTTTGAGTGGTGCTCGGCCAACCAGTTAGTTTTAAACGCGAATAAAACAAAGTATATGTTGATAAATCCGACGCCTAATAATAGGAAAACGGAAATACCTGACATCTATATAAACAATGAGAAAATTTGTAGAGTGGGTACCCACGAAGAAGAAAAAACTCTGAAATTTCTGGGAATAAACATCGACGAAAACCTATCTTATGAAACCCATATATCTAAAATCTGTTCCAAAATCAGATGGGCAAATTACGCACTAAACAAAGTAAAAAAGATATTACCACACGGGGCACTAAAAACTTTATATTATGCATTAATCCACTGCCATTTGGTTATGGCATCCACATATGGGGCACTTCAAGAACAGTAAGAAAACTTTTCGCAATACAGAAACGTTCACTTCGAATTATAAATAATAAAAATTATAAGTCGCACACAGACCCTCTGTTCTTAAAAGATAAAATTCTTAAGGTGAGTGACATGTTCATATTACAGGCCTGTCTTTTCATGTTTGACTGGAAACAAGACATACTCCCCCAGTCACTGAATAATTACTTTAGCATTCTACACAACCTATCATTTATGAACACCAGGCAAACAGGGCAAATACGGGTAAACAAAACACGGACAAAATCGTTGGATAAGTTACCCATATTCGCGTACCCAAGGTTATGGAATGATCTAGCTGATGAATTTCATAACCTGATTAACCGTAATGAATTTAAAAGAAAACTCAAACTCAAACTTTTATCAGCATATGCTGCAAGTGTCCAATGTAACAATCCATACTGCACTGAGTGCAACACGTAGATATTCTTAGCCCAAACGTCACTATTATTTTGCCTGGGGCTCTGTAGACTTGCACAAATTGTTGCCCCCCTCACCAGGTTAATTGTCCTGCACATCCTTCCCTTAGTTTGATGTGCCTCCGAGTATCTCGTCGCGTTGCCGTCACAATGAGCCATCAGGTGTGCAATACAGTATTCACAATAGCACTGATTCATATCGGATGTCCAAGGTGAGACTGTGCATTTAACCCTTTACTCAACATAACGGCCAAAATCGACAGCGCTATACACAAAAATCCTTATTCATTTTTTACGTCTTCTGTTTTTTGCCTCTGGGGCACAGGTTCTGACCCTTCGTTGGAGCGAACGCGTTGTGCTCGCACCAACGAGGGGTCATGGCCTGTGTGTTTGGGGGCAAAGAGTGCAATTTGTTTTTATTTATTCCAGAATTCTTTGCTTTTTTTACAATTGTTAAATGGGTTAACACTTGGTTTTTTGAACACCCGTATTACCTACAAAAATGATCCTCGTGTCACAGACAGGTCTAATAATGATGTTTAAAAAAAATATACAAGACGTGTTTCGAGAAAGTGCCTATAAACCCCATTTTGGCAGTTTTCTGCCAATTATGACGAAATAAGGGTTAAATCGAAAATTCCACTTCGGTACATTTCTAGATTTTGTGCTCCTCTATGAGTGTGCAAAATTTTGTGAAAATCGGTCCAAAAATGGTTTCTGAATCGTACGGACAAAATGTGTGGGAAAAAAAAAAATAAAAATAAAAAAAAAACAAAAAAATAATAATCTGTAGAAAAACAATAGTATTTTCCAGAGGGAAAAGCCTAAAAATAATAATCCGTAGAAAAACAATAGTCTTTTCCAGAGGGAAAAGCCTAAAAGTAATAATCCGTAGAAAAACAATAGTCTTTTCCAGAGGGAAAAGCCTAAAAATTATATAAGAATTCCACACACAGTGATGGATAAAGTTGAAAATGAGGTCAGGACTTGTCAGCCCCATGAAATTTATTGTAAAATGATAGACAACAGCAACATCTATCAAGTTCCGAGTCCACTTAAACAGGTCCAAAATATAAAATACCACCAGAAAAGGAAGGAAAAGGAAAATGTTGGTCATAGAGTAAATTTTGCAGACCATGTTAAAATTGTTGAAAATTTAGTTCACACTCACCCCTTTGTACAGAGAGTGGACCATTCAAAGTGTCAAGTTGTTGCTGTTGTTTTGTATACAAATGAATGTTATATAGCCCCCATATTATATCGAGATTGATATATCCTTAGTGGATAAGTACATTAAAATTGTTATTTTTTCTGCACTTTCTGACTGGTCTCACTCATTTACACTAAGTGACCTTGTTTACATCTTTGTTACACTGATCTATTGTACAAAAAGCTGTTGATTGTCCAAGTAGGTCAAGGACCTTGTTTACTTGAACTATGACAGAATCACCTAGAAACTGTTAGAAATTTGTAGAATTTTCATCTTCTGGAACATTCTATCTGGTTACTATATAAAGGTTTGTCAACAGAATTCAATGAAAGTGTCAATGACACTGTATCTTAACTTGTGTGTTGTGTTTGATGAAAAGGATAATGTTCAATGTTTATGAAAGGATTATGAAATAAGACAAGAATTGTGATTATTGGGAATATGTTCATTTCTGTTCCCTGTATGCTATGTTTATGATAAAAATAATATGAGGTGTACACTGTACTAAAGATCTGAGGAGTGGGTTAATATGACCTCACAGTTAATATATGTGGCCCTCACAGTTAACGTATATCAACAAAAGTTACCAAGTTACAGAGAAATTATTCCAAAATGAATCATCCTATCAAGTTACACAGTTGCCTAATGGTGTCCAAAAGGGGCTGTTCTCATCTAGACATTACATGAAGTCAACCTACCAAGTTAAAATGAAATCCCTTCATAAATGTGATCTGAAGACTGTGCTAAAGGTTTTCGGGGTTTAGGCTTGGGCAGCCATCATAGTTGAATGATCGCAACCAAAAGGGAACATTCTCATCAGGACATCATCTGGAGTGATCCTATGAAGTTACAATGAAATCCCTTCATAAATATGACCTGTAGACTGTGCTCAAGATTTTCGGGCTTCAGGCACCTGCAGACATCACAGTTGACCAACCATGACCAAATGGGGATGTCATCATCTAGGCATTATATGGAGTCAACCTAACAATGGTGGTGACTTCGTATACTAACTAATTTCTAGTGCAGTGACGACACACGTTCATGTTTACCCATTTTGTTTTCTTTGCTCCGCCGTTTCCAGTCTCGCAACGCTGCACTGGGCCCACCCCAATGGAGTTGGACGAATGTTCAACATGAAATCTCATAAGTCATAATCACCGAGTCCCAAGTCACTCCCCGGATGGTCCCCAGATGAGGCTTTCCGGGGAGTTACTTCGGAAACTGATTTTTTCTGGCAGCAACTTGTAGTTCCCGTGTGATTTATATCTCAAAAGGAAGCCCCTGTGGATTGTGATTCCAATGCTTCTTCTCTGAGTCCTAGGGCGATCCCGTATGTGAGAAACACATAACAATGTGAAGACATTTGGTAAATCAACCTAAAACTTTGCGTTTTCTGGTAGCTCACTAACACTATCCAAAATTCATTTTCCCCCAATTATTATCTTGTTCCTGGAAGATGGCTTGTGACCCCCTATTGCTCTATCAAAATGGTATTTAATTATATTTAATTATTTTCATATTTAATATAATAATTGTCTTAACCTCAGACGAGCCCTGAATTATAGAGGACTAATGAAGCCAAAAGCACGGAGTTGGTTTATAACTCAACATATTAACCCCTTCCCTAAAACTGCCAACACAAATATTCGTATTTTATGTTTTCTTTTTGGCTCAAGGAGTTGGCCAGTGACCCCTCATTTAATATATAATAATGGTCCTAGCCTTAGATGAGCACTGCATTACAGAGGATTAATCAAGACAAAAGCATGGAGTTGGTATATAACTCAACAACAAATTAACCCCTTGCTCAATACTGCCAAGAAAAATTCTATTTGAATTTTATGTTTTCATTTTTGTCTCGATGATACGCCAGTAACCCCTCATTGGAACGGGCCTGTGGGGCCGTATCAGTGAGTGGTCACGGGCTGTCTTTTGGAACAAGGAATGAAATCTGGCAAATTTTCATATGTTCAAAATATTCAAAATTTTTCAGTTTTCTAATAATTTTGTTTGTGGGTGTCAACACTTAATTGCGTTGACTTATTCACGAACCTAAAACAAAATACCTAGAAAATCTACACGAATGCTATGAATGCTCTTACATACTTCCTCACCCTGCAGGAAGAATATCTAACTATAAATGGTAATGGTTGTACATATACCTTTGTTTGCTTTTTTATGTTTCGTTTTTTCTGCCGTCTCCACTCTCTCAACACTGCAATGCGCCCTTTTTAATCAAGTTCAATCATATGTAATCAAAATTCAACCCCACTACAAGTCACATAACTTTCTGAAAGCATACCTGGGTGGCCAAATGTTGATAAATGGCAGGTAACACAACAATGGACGAGATACAGAGGAATAAAGAATATGATTTTAGACATATCTGTAATCAGAGACAATGCGATCCAGACACAGATGAAGACTTGGTTAACCCTATAGAACGACATCACATTGAATGTCAATACTATTCACCAAATGAAATCCCACCAAATTTCAATATTCAACAAGGAAGGTTTTCACTGTTCCACCTCAATTGCCAAAGTCTCAAAGCACATTGGGACCCCCTCAAAGAGCTGTTCTGTCAAATACAAGATTCCCACAATCAATTCAATATTATAGGTCATACTGAAATATTCCAAATTCCCCCCAACACGTCATACCCATGAAGTGGCTATCACAGCCTAATAAAAAACATAAGGCCTGACGGAGACAATGGACGAGGCGGTGTTGGAATTTATATCAAAGAGGATATAGCTTTTAAAATACGCCATGACCTATCTTTCTTCATCCCACATGTGTTTGAATCTCTTTTCATTGAAATACTATTTAATAAATGTATCAAGACAGTGGTAGTCCAGGCACATTAGACATAAAAATGAGAAAGTAAGGAAAAAAATTGGAGAAAGCTGATTTTTTTATGTTTCCGGGACACACATTGCGGATAAAGTGTGAAAAGTCCCCGCGAATCCGAGTTGAGCTTTTTTAGTTCTAGCGTTTTTTTTATGAAAAAAAAAATTTTTTTAAAAATTCGACCCAGCTCCATATTTCTCATTCTTATTCGCCTTAGTAGGGTGAGAATCATAAATATCGTGCTGAATTATATTGAGAATACATATCCCCAACAGAAAATGCCAACTTTGTACCAATCCTCACACTCAATGGTGAAATATTCACGAAAATGTACAAAATTACAAAAAAAAATTTATTGTTTTCATACACACAACGGTACACAACGTCCATTAAATCAAATCTACGACTACTTTGGGAGTTAAATTATATATCAAAAATTGCAGAAAAGCAGTGGCTTTATAATGATATATAACAATAGTCATTTATTCCATAATGAACTGGTGAAACGTGTGAAATATTAACCATACCCCCTAAACTCAAATTCAAACGGCATCGACTTTTCTCATTCAAATACCGTATTATAGCATCATTGTTTCAATTTCCATGTTCGATTAAATCACATAATGTGGTGTTCGCCTACACTCAAGATGCATTGGCATGTAATGTGTGCACGCCCTTGATGTGTACTCATAAACTTCCATATGATTATGTCATATTTAGGGGCAATTGGTTCGATCATGGCTGGTAGCGGCTTGGATGAACTTTGGGGGACTGTTTATGCTGGTGGGTCAATCCATCATTTGATCAGTGGTCATGCATATTCAAGAGCAGTTTGTGCCCATTTGCTAACACAAATTGCCATTACAAAACTTGTGTTTGAAGAAAGCCGAACACTAGATAACATAGACTGCACAGAAGTCAATGAAATATTCTGTGGACTTGCCAGAGGTGACTGTACAACAGCTGACGCTGTCAATCAAGAAAGTGTCAACCATCTACTGTCAAAATTACACGAACTGCTCCAGAATGCGTCCGTAGGACGCACAGGAAAGCTTTGGGTACAATACTACGAGCAAATAGGTCTTCTCCAGTTGTTCTTGAGAGCAGAGCGCACAGGCGACTGGGAACTCCACACATATTGTGTTCGCAATATGATTCCAGTATTTCACGCAGGTGGTCATTTTGCATACGCAAAAAGTTCTCATCTCTATTTGCAGCAGATGAATGAGCTAACAGAAATAATGCAACAGGATGATTTGAAGTTGTTCACTGAGAAAGGTTACTTTACCATAAGGCGCTCAGATAAATTCTGGGACGGGATATATTCTGATCAGACCATAGAGCAGTGTTTAATGAGAATGTTCAAGCTCCCTGGTGGTCTCACACATGGCAGGGGAATAACCGATAGCACTGTTGCGAAATGGGTACATGGACTACCTCTTTGCCTTCCGATATGTAATGCTCTCGAAAATTTTGTTCATGTTCACACTGGTCATGGCGAACAACATCGGGATCTCCGTCAAAGTTCACAATTGACTGATGCCAATGATATCACCAAATTATTGAACTGGCTCAGAGTGCATTCCCCCTTTCAGAATAGAGATCCACTACAATTAGTCTCTATAGCGACCGGGCTTGTGGCCGACGAAACTGTGAACTGTGACCAAGTTCGCAAAAATCATTTCCACTGAGACGCACGCCATTAAATAAAAGACTGATAAAACAAAATCCGTGGATGTCGAAAGGGCTCCTAATCTCTTCACGCAATAAATTAAAATTTTATAACAAAAACTTAAAAGCACCTACACAACAGTTGCTAACTAGTAACTACAAAAACTACTGTAGGATATTCAACAAGATAAAAAAACAAAGAAAAGCAAAGTATTACAAAGAAATACTCATGGAAAACAAAAATGATTTACGTAAAACATGGCAAATTTTAAACGAAACTATAAACAGGACCAAATGCGCTTTCTCCTTGCCGTCATTTTTTGTAAAGGAGGAAAATAAGGAAATAAATAATCCTAATGAAATCGCCCAAGAATTCAACAATTACTTTTCAAATATAGGAAAAATTACGAGTGAGAAAATAGTTAACCCTCAGAAACATTTTTCAGATTACATGGATAATAATTATCCGCATAATTTTTTTATAACCCCCACAACACCGATAGAAATATTAAATGTGACTAACTCAATGAAATCCAAGAGCAGTGAGGACTGTGAAGGTATGACAACACACCTTCTTAAAGACATAATTGATAAGATTGTAGAACCCCTGACCCACATAATTAACTCATTTTCGCATGGAATAGTTCCGAACAAAATGAAGATAGGTAAAGTAATCCCCATTTTCAAAGCAGGCGACGAACATAAATTTAACAATTACAGGCCAATCAGTATCTTATCAGCTTTCTCTAAAGTATTAGAAAAACTCATGTCCAACAGAATAACAAAATACTTAGATTCATTCAACATTCTTTACCATCATCAATACGGATTCAGGAAATTTCACTCAACCATACATCCTGTGATGCAACTTCTTAAACATATAGGATTAGAAAACAATAAAGATACTAAAAACAATACCTTAGCAGTATTTCTAGATTTATCTAAGGCCTTTGACACCATAAATCACAACATTCTGCTGTTCAAACTAGAGAAATATGGATTCAGAGGAATAAGTGGTAAATGGTTTAGGAGCTATTTATCCAATAGGTACCAATACGTCCAATATGGGGACAAAAAATCTGATTTAGCTGAAATAACGTGTGGCGTTCCACAAGGATCAATACTTGGTCCGATACTATTCCTGTTATACATTAATGATATCAACACTGCAACATCATTAAATCTTCTTTCATTTGCAGACGATACTTCTACGTTTGAATCGTCTTCTAACATCGAGCTTCTGGCGACACGTACTAATGATGAGCTCAACAAAGTGTTTGAGTGGTGCTCGGCCAACCAGTTAGTTTTAAACGCGAATAAAACAAAGTATATGTTGATAAATCCGACGCCTAATAATAGGAAAACGGAAATACCTGACATCTATATAAACAATGAGAAAATTTGTAGAGTGGGTACCCACGAAGAAGAAAAAACTCTGAAATTTCTGGGAATAAACATCGACGAAAACCTATCTTATGAAACCCATATATCTAAAATCTGTTCCAAAATCAGATGGGCAAATTACGCACTAAACAAAGTAAAAAAGATATTACCACACGGGGCACTAAAAACTTTATATTATGCATTAATCCACTGCCATTTGGTTATGGCATCCACATATGGGGCACTTCAAGAACAGTAAGAAAACTTTTCGCAATACAGAAACGTTCACTTCGAATTATAAATAATAAAAATTATAAGTCGCACACAGACCCTCTGTTCTTAAAAGATAAAATTCTTAAGGTGAGTGACATGTTCATATTACAGGCCTGTCTTTTCATGTTTGACTGGAAACAAGACATACTCCCCCAGTCACTGAATAATTACTTTAGCATTCTACACAACCTATCATTTATGAACACCAGGCAAACAGGGCAAATACGGGTAAACAAAACACGGACAAAATCGTTGGATAAGTTACCCATATTCGCGTACCCAAGGTTATGGAATGATCTAGCTGATGAATTTCATAACCTGATTAACCGTAATGAATTTAAAAGAAAACTCAAACTCAAACTTTTATCAGCATATGCTGCAAGTGTCCAATGTAACAATCCATACTGCACTGAGTGCAACACGTAGATATTCTTAGCCCAAACGTCACTATTATTTTGCCTGGGGCTCTGTAGACTTGCAGAAATTGTTGCCCCCCTCACCAGGTTAATTGTCCTGCACATCCTTCCCTTAGTTTGATGTGCCTCCGAGTATCTCGTCGCGTTGCCGTCACAATGAGCCATCAGGTGTGCAATACAGTATTCACAATAGCACTGATTCATATCGGATGTCCAAGGTGAGACTGTGCATTTAACCCTTTACTCAACATAACGGCCAAAATCGACAGCGCTATACACAAAAATCCTTATTCATTTTTTACGTCTTCTGTTTTTTGCCTCTGGGGCACAGGTTCTGACCCTTCGTTGGAGCGAACGCGTTGTGCTCGCACCAACGAGGGGTCATGGCCTGTGTGTTTGGGGGCAAAGAGTGCAATTTGTTTTTATTTATTCCAGAATTCTTTGCTTTTTTTACAATTGTTGTCTGCTATACTAGCTTGAAACCAAAGGGTTAATAATATTTAGTTAACAGTCGACTTGCAATGTTGAGGATAATTTACTTATTCTAAGGGGATGACAGGTAGACAGCTGTTATGGTGTGGAAATATTATTGATATTGGTAACAGAAAGAAATCTGAGAATCAGCAACAAAAACTATAAATTTAACTATTCTGCAATTTAATTTAAAAAAAAAAATTAATATAAAAAAAATGATACAAAGATCTTTTACACTGATTGGTTTACAGAAAATAAAAACAGTGGTACTTATCAGTTATTGAATTAGTCCAAAGTACAGTTTGACAGAATCCAGTAATCCAGTGGTGAGGAATCTTGTGAAGAAAGTTACCAGCTGGTACATGTAGTATTAAATCCAAGAATGTCTCTCAGAAACAGTATCCCGTAGATTTGTAATAAAATTTTCACTTTGAAATTTCAGCAGTCTCCAATAAAATATAATAAATGCTCCGCAAAATTCAAATGGAGTAAAAATCCAAGAAGTATTGGTGCCACAGGCAATTTCCAAATAATCCAGCAGAATCCTGGCTTTTCACAAAAATTATTATTCTGTTTCACAGAAAGTATAAATTCTCTTTTCCAAGACGAATAGATTCTCTTCAAAATTCTCTTTTGGAATCAATCTTCCAAATTCACAAAGAAGCACTGCTTCTATAATAAATGCACTGCTCTGAAACAATAATAATCTCCAATGGAAACAATTGAAGTTAGTCTTTCTGAAATGGTTTTCTAAAATGAGTTTTTGAATTCTGTTGACAAACCTTTATATAGTAACCAGATAGAATGTCCCAGAAGAGGAAGTTTCTGTAATGTTCTATTAGTTTCTGGGGGATTCTGTTAAAGTTCAAGTAAACAAGGTCATTGACCTATTTAAACAATTAAACAATCAACAGCTATATGTACAATATATCAGTGTAACAATGATGTAAACAAGGTCACTAAGTGCAAAAGAGTTAGACCAGTCAGAAAATGCAGAAATAAAAAAAAAATCTTTCTCACATAATTATCAACTTAAGGATATATCAATCTCAATATAATATGGGGGCTATAACACACCCCACCTTAAAAGAAAAAGTTTGAAGGTTCTGAAAACTTTTTACATAATTTTAGCAGACTCTGACTGGTTTACAATACTCACACACCATAATCTTCACAATTTTTTTTTTTTTTTTTTTTTAATAAACATATATACACTTGAAGTGAATAGGGACCGATCATATCATTTTAAATTAGGATATTCTGGAAAGAGCATCAGCTACAACATTATCTCTTCCCGAAATATGCCTAACCTCTAAATTATATTCTTGAAGGGCTAAACTCCACCGCAATAATCTTTGATTCTTGTTTTTCATTTTATTGATAAATGTTAAGGGGTTATGATCGGTGTAAACTGTAATTGGACATTGGGCGGTTCCTAGATACACATCAAAATGGGTTAATGCCAAAATTAGAGCCAAAGTTTCTTTTTCTACTGTAGAGTAATTCTTTCGATGTTTGAGAAATTTTCTGGAAAAATAACATACAGGGTGATCAATACCTTGGGAATCTTCCTGGGCAATATACCCACCTGCTCCATTGTCACTCGCATCTATAAATAATTTGAAGGGCTTTTCATAATTGGGACTGGCCAGGATAGGGGAATTATTTAATAAAGTTTTTATTCTGTTAAAGGATTTCTGGCATTCCTCAGTCCAAACAAACCTAACCCTTTTGCTCAATAAACTGGTCAAAGGGGAGACAACATCTGAGAAATTTAAACAAAATTTTCTATAATATCCAGCCATGCCTAAGAATCTCATGAGCTCTTTTTTTAGAGTTTGGTACTGGAAAATTTACAATGGCATCAACTTTTGCCGCAATCGGCCTCACCTGCCCCTGACCCACAACATGACCTAAATAATTTACAGTTGCTTTGCCAAATTCTGATTTTACCAAGTTAATAGTTAGGTTGGCTTGGGTCACTTTGTCAAAAAATTCTTGAATATGCTTTAGATGATCAGCCCAATTTGTATCTGTGTGTATAATAACATCATCAATATAAGCTTCACTGTGATCTAGGTCTGCAATTAAGTGGTTAACCATGTGCTGGAACGTTGCCGGAGAGTTTTTCATGCCAAAAGGGGTTACTTTATATTGATACAACCCAAATGGGGTAACAAAAGCAGATATTTCTTTTGCTTTTTCTGTTAAAGGGACTTGCCAATAACCCTTTAACAAATCAAATTTTGTCACAAATTTAGCATGGCCAAGTTTGTCAATGCAGTCATCAATTCTTGGAATTGGATAATTGTCTGTTTTGGTGAGGCTGTTCACCTTTCGGTAATCTGTACAAAATTGGTAACTCCCATCAGGTTTTGGGACGAGAATACAGGGCGAACTCCAGTTGCTATGGCTAGGTTCTATGATATCATTGTCCAGCATATACTGTATTTCCTTTCGCATGATCTCAGCTTTGAAAGGGTTCAATCTATATGGATGCTGTTTGATGGGATTTGCCTCTCCTACATCAACATCATGAAAAATAACAGATGTCCTACTAGGCACATCGGGAAATAAATGTTGATATTTGAAAATTAAATCAACTAAATCGTTTCTTTGGTCAGGCAGTAAATAATCTATTTTATTTTGTAGATCTCTCAGGACATCTGAGTTCTGTAACTTTAGAGGTACATTTTTGCCGCCTTCATGAATATCCTCTACAGGATTTTCCAGCTCATCCATGTGGGTGAGTGTTGAGACTGGTAGAGAGTTTGGTTCTCTCTCATAATAAGTTTTCAACATATTTATATGGCACAGCTGAGTATTTTTGAGTCTATCGGGAGTCTCAACAACATAATCAGTATCACTGATCTTGTGCTTAACAATATAAGGGCCTGAATATCTTGCTTGTAAAGCACTGCCCTTTACAGGGAATAATACTAGCACCTTGTCCCCAGGTTTAAAGGAGCGAAATTTCGCCTTTTTATCATACCAGGTCTTCATATGACTCTGGGCTTTCTGTAAATGTTTATTTGCCATTTCTCTGGCCTGGTGCAATTTTTCCTTAAAAGTGGACACATAGTCCAGAAGAGAAATTTCAGGTGGCTCTTCTTCGAGCCATTTCTCCTTCAAAGCTGTGAGTGGACCCCTCACTGAGTGTCCAAACACTAATTCAAAAGGACTGAACCCCAGAGATTCCTGTACAGTCTCACGGACTGCAAATAAGAGGAGATGTACTCCTTCATCCCAATCCTTCTCATTATCCTCCCCAAGACCTTTATCATGGTCTTCAGTGTTTGATGAAAGCGTTCTAGAGCTCCTTGACTTTCGTGATGGTAAGCACTTGATGTGTACTGCTTAATTTTGAGCTCATACATCACCTGCTGAAAAATGTTTGACATAAAATTTGAGCCTTGGTCTGATTGCACTGACCTGGGTAGACCGAAAGTGGTGAAAAATTTTATCAAGGCCTTAACTATAGTCTTAGTTTTAATATTTCTTAGAGGTATAGCCTCAGGAAATCGTGTAGAAGCACACATGATAGTAAGAAGATATTCATTTCCAGATCTTGTTCTAGGCAATGGGCCAACACAATCAATAATAATTCTACTAAATGGCTCCTCAAAAGCAGGGATTGGCTGAAGGGGAGCAGGAGGAATCTTCTGGTTCGGCTTTCCTACAATTTGACAGGTGTGGCAGGTTTTACAAAATTCAACAACATCCTGTCGAAGCTTGGGGCAGTAAAAACACTGTTGAATACGAGAGTAGGTTTTCCTAATTCCCAAATGTCCAGCCATTGGATTTTCATGAGCCAGGCTTATTATTTCATTCCGGTATTTAGTGGGGACAACTATTTGATAAATAACCTCCCAATCACTATTGGAGGGTACTTCTGGTGGTCGCCATTTCCTCATAAGTACACTAGATTTTCTGAAATAACACACAGGGGAGTTTTGGGCTTCAGCCTGTGTTAGAGCCTTTTCACGTGGCTCGGCAAGGTCAGGATCACTTTCCTGTTCCTGAATTAAAGATGTCCGGGAAATGACATTCAAGGAGGTCCCCCTATCACTCTCAGGTGTAGTGGCCTCTTTACAATGTCTGGACGAGTCATCACACTGACTCAAAAATGTCTGAGACAAATCAATGTCTTCAGAATCCGTAATTCTGTGACAGTTCTTATCCTCAGCTTTGCTGTTTAAATCAACACAATTGAGGTTGTTATCAACCTCAGTTTTCTTTGCCATGGACTGAGTCACAGCACATGCTGGAAAGGCAAAAGGAAAACATTCCTTCAAATTAATAATACTTTCATCTGTGCTTGGCTTATCCACCACTTGAGGTTCTACAGTGACTTTGTCACCAGCTAAGTCATTTCCCAATAATAAAGAAATACCTTTTACAGGTAGAGTAGGTCTGATTCCTACTGTCACAGTCCCATTTACTAAGCTACTTCTTAAATTTATTTTATGAAGTGGGACCTTTAAAGAGTTTGACTCAATACCTGATATTAGAACTTGTGCCCCTGTAGCACATTCTTCAGAAAATGGCAAAATGCCTTCTAACATTAATGACTGAGTAGCCCCTGTGTCTCTCAGTATTTTTATTGGTAAGGAACAGTGCTTATCCCCATCAAGGGAAACAAAGCCTTCAGAAATAAATGGCTTATAATTTTCTAAAGCGTCTTGCTTTATAACATAATTTTCAGGGCATGGAGCACATGCTAGTGCATTCTGTGAAGTAGAGGACTCATTTTTCCTTTTTAACAGCCAGCAATCAGATAATAAATGACCTGGTTTCTTACAATAATTACAAGTTTTAGTTGAACTGTTGGGTCGTAATGGTGTGAGACTGGCATTAGATGACTTATTCTCATTAGGCTTCCTATTAAATTTGGGCGGTGAAAAGTTTGGAGGATTGGAAGGATGATTAGAAGGATGAGTTTTATCTGAAGTAGGTCTAGGTCCACTTTGGAAAGAATTCTTGTGAAGCCAAAAATTTGTAGAGTTACGACTCATTTTATGAGTTAAGGCATAGTCATCTGCTAGTACTGCTGCTCTATTTAATGTGTCAACTTTTTGTTCATCCAGGTGGGCCTTTATATCTGAATGTATCTTTCCTTTAAACTCTTCAATCAGCATCATTTCTTTTAATTTCGAGAAATCTTTCCCAATTTCTTTGGAATGGCACCACCTGTCAAATAAATTTTGCTTTTCTCTGGCAAATTCCACATGAGTTTGATTTTCATTTTTATAATAATTTCTGAACTTCTGCCTATAGGCCTCTGGAACAAGTTCATATGCCTTGAGTATAGCCTCTTTAACAGTATCATAATTATTACTTTGCTCAGAAGATAGAGTGGAATAGGTTTCTTGGGCCTTCCCTTTTAAAACACTTTGCAATAGCAAAGTCCAGACATCCCTTGGCCATTCTAAACTTGTTGCCACTTTTTCAAAATGTAAAAAATATTTATCAACTTCTTTTTCTTGAAAGGGGGGAACTAGCCTAACATGTTTAGTTGCATCAAATCTACTTGGGGAAATTACATTTGAGCCTTGACACTGTGATTCTAATTCTTTTATTTTTATTTCCTTTTGAATTTCTAATTCTTTTAAGTGCATTTCTTTTGGAGTTTCTATTTCCCTTAATTTTAATTCCCTATCCTCCTTTTCTTTTTGAGCCTGAATTTGTTCCATTTCCTTTTGAGCCTGAATTTGTTCCCTTTCTTTTTGAGCTTCTAATTCTTTTAATTTAATTTCATTTTCTCTTTCTTCTTTTTCTTTTTGGGCCTGAATTTCAATTTCCCTCATTTTTTGTTGCATTTCTAACTTTTTTAATTCCAATTCTAACTTTTTGAGTTCAAGGACATCAGTGGGTTGTGGTTCAGAGGGGAGAGTTTCAGACTGAGGCAAAAGGCCTTCCTCCATATAATGATTAACAATGAGCTGTTTAAGTTTATGTTTGTTCAGACCAGGGGTGGCAGGTAATTTTAGATAATGAGCAAGTTGGAATAAATTCTCCTTCTTAAGACATTCTAAAAGGGCCAAACTAGGAGATCTTTCAAATTCAGATATAAATTCTGTAACAATAAATACCATGATGAAAAGGTTTGCTGGTTCTCAGAATATAAATAATGAATTAAATGATACTGAAATTTTCTAACAAAATTTAAATGTTTTGAAAGTGAGCCAAAATAATAATTGCAATTTGCAATTTTCTCGTTATCTAATATTCAATCTCAGCAACGAGCCCCCAATTTCTGTTATGGTGTGGAAATATTATTGATATTGGTAACAGAAAGAAATCTGAGAATCAGCAACAAAAACTATAAATTTAACTATTCTGCAATTTAATTTAAAAAAAAAAATTAATATAAAAAAAATGAATCAAAGATCTTTTACACTGATTGGTTTACAGAAAATAAAAACAGTGGTACTTATCAATTATTGAATTAGTCCAAAGTACAGTTTGACAGAATCCAGTAATCCAGTGGTGAGGAATCTTGTGAAGAAAGTTACCAGCTGGTACATGTAGTATTAAATCCAAGAATGTCTCTCAGAAACAGTATCCCGTAGATTTGTAATAAAATTTTCACTTTGAAATTTCAGCAGTCTCCAATAAAATATAATAAATGCTCCGCAAAATTCAAATGGAGTAAAAATCCAAGAAGTATTGGTGCCACAGGCAATTTCCAAATAATCCAGCAGAATTCTGGCTTTTCACAAAAATTATTATTCTGTTTCACAGAAAGTATAAATTCTCTTTTCCAAGACGAATAGATTCTCTTCAAAATTCTCTTTTGGAATCAATCTTCCAAATTCACAAAGAAGCACTGCTTCTATAATAAATGCACTGCTCTGAAACAATAATAATCTCCAATGGAAACAATTGAAGTTAGTCTTTCTGAAATGGTTTTCTAAAATGAGTTTTTGAATTCTGTTGACAAACCTTTATATAGTAACCAGATAGAATGTCCCAGAAGAGGAAGTTTCTGTAATGTTCTATTAGTTTCTGGGGGATTCTGTTAAAGTTCAAGTAAACAAAGTCATTGACCTATTTAAACAATTAAACAATCAACAGCTATATGTACAATATATCAGTGTAACAATGATGTAAACAAGGTCACTGAGTGCAAAAGAGTTAGACCAGTCAGAAAATGCAGAAATAAAAAAAAAATCTTTCTCACATAATTATCAACTTAAGGATATATCAATCTCAATATAATATGGGGGCTATAACAACAGCCAATCTGGCTATGTCGTCTCCGTGCGGTATATACATCTGCATTATGTATTGCTATAACAATTCTGTAACCAATTCTGTAATATATGCATATTTATACCGCAAAATAAAATAAATCTAAAAAAAATAAATCTAACAAGTTACAATGAAATCCTTCCATAAATACGACCTACAGACATGCTAAAGGTTTTTGGGCTTGGGCAGCCATCAAGGCTGAATGATCGTGACCAAAAGGGGACGTTCTCATCTGGACACTATTTGGAGTCATCCTACCAGGCTACAATAAAATCCCTTCATAATTATGACCTGTAGACTGTTCTAAAGGTTTTCGGGCTTTGGGCCCCAGAAGCCGTCACAGTTGCCCAATCGTGTCCAAAAGGGGACGTTCTCATCTAGACATTATATGAAGTCAACCTACCAAGTTACAATGAAATCCCTTCATAAATATGACCTGAAGACTGTGCTAAAGGTTTTCGGGCTTCGGGCTCGGGCAGCCATCATGGTTGAATGATCGCAATCTCATCTGGGCATCATCTGGAGTGATCCTGTGAAATTACAATGAAATCCCTTCATAAATATGACCTGTAGACTGTGCTCAAGGTTTTCGGGCTTCGGGCACCTGTAGCCATCACAGATGACCAATCACGACCAAAAGGGGATGTCATCATCTAGGCATTATATGGAGTCAACCTAACAATGTTACAATGAAATCCTTCTATAAATATAACCTTTTGCGTATGCTAAAGGTTTTTGGGCTCGGGCACCCATCAAGGCTGAATGATCATGGCCGAAATGGGACGTTCTCATCTAGACATTATTTGGAGTCATCCTACCAAGTTACAATGAAATCCCCTCATAAATATGACCTGTAGACTGTGCTAAAGGTTTTCGGGCTTCGGGCACCTTTAGCCGTCACAGTTGCCCAATCATGTCCAAAAGAAGACGTTCTCATCTAGACATTATATGAAGTTAACCTACCAAGTTTCAATGAAATCCCTTCATAAATATGACCTGTAGACTGTGCTAAAGGTTTTCAGGCTTCGGGCTCGGGCAGCCATCATGGGTGAATGATCGCAACCATAGGGGACAATCTCATCTGAGCATCATCTGGAGTGATCCTAAGAAGTTACAATGAAATCCCTTCATAAATATGACCTGTAGACTGTGCTCAAGGTTTTCGGGCTTCGGGCACTTGTAGCCATCACAACTGACCAATCACGACCGAAAGGGGATGTCATCATCTAGGCATTATATGGAGTCAACCTAACAGGTTACAATGAAATCCTTCCATAAATATGACCTTTTGTCTATGCTAAAGGTTTTTGGGCTCGGGCACCCATCAAGGCTGCATGATTGCGACCAAAATGGGACGTTCTCATCTAGACATTATTTTGAGTCATCCTGCCAAGTTACAATGAAATCCCTTCATAAATATGACCTCTAGACTGTGCTAAAGGTTTTCGGGCTTTGGGCTCCTGTAGCCGTCACAGTTGCCCAATCACGTCCAAAAGGGGTCTCTCTCATCTAGGCATTGTATGAAGTTAACCCACCAAGTTACAATGAAATTCCTCAATAAATATGACCTATAGACTGTGCTAAACGTTTTCAGGTTTTGGGCTCGGGCAGTCGTCACGGTTGGCAGATCATGCCCAAATGAGGAAATTCTCATCTAGACATCATAAGGAGTCATCCTACCAAGTTACAATGAAATCCCTCCACATTAAACATGACCTGCAGACTGTGCTAAAAGTTTTTGGGTTTCGGGCTTGGGCAGCCATCACGGTTGATAAATCATGCCCAAAAGGGGACGTTCCTCATCTAGGCATTGTACAGAGGCATCCTACCAATTTACAATGAAATCCCTTCATAAATACGACCTGTAGACTGTGCTAATGGTTTTCGGGTTTTGGGCTCGGGCAGCCATACCGGTTGCCTGATCGCGACCAAAAGGGGACGTTCTCATCTAGACATGACCCCAAACCTGCATATGAAATTTTGTGACGATCAGACAAGAACTGCGGGATGTAGCCCATGCTAAAGGAAAATGTGAACAGACGTCACAGACTCACAGACTAACAGACTCAGACTTCCGCACGCGTGATGGTAATAGCTTATCTTGACTATGTCAAGTTAAGGTAAAAACTCATTTTTAGAAAGCCATTTCAGAAAGACTCACTTCAGTTGTTTCCATTGGAGATTATTATTGTTTCAGAACAGTGCATTTATTATAGAAGCAGTGCTTCTTTGTGAATTTGGAAGATTGATTCCAAAAGAGAATTTTGAAGAGAATCTATTCGTCTTGGAAAAGAGAATTTATACTTTCTGTGAAACAATATATATTTTTTTGTGAAAAGCCAGGATTCTACTGGATTATTTGGAAATTACCTGTGCCGCCAATACTTCTTGGATTTTTACTCCATTTGAATTTTACAAAGCACTTTATTATATTTTATTGGAGACTGCTGAAATTTCTAAGCGAAAATTTTATTACAAATCTACTGGATACTGTTTCTGAAGAGACATTCTTGGATTTAATACTACCAGCTGGTAACTCTTCACAAGATTCTTCACCACTGGATTACTAGATTCTGTCAAAGTGTATTTTGGACTAATTCGATAATTGATAAGTACCACCGTTTTTATTTTCTGTAAACCAATTAGTGTAAAAGATCTTTGTATCATTTTTTTTTTTTATATTAATTTTTTTTAATTAAATTTCAGAATAGATAAATTCATAGTTATTGTTGCTAATTCTCAGATTTCTTTCTGTTACCAATATCAATAATATTTCCAGACCCTAACAATGAACAAATAGAAGATATAAAAAGATGCTGCTGCAGCCACCCCACTGCTCAAACCACGGTACTAGGGTTTGACAAGACGTTCAATTTAGGAGAGGTACATGTAACTGTTGGGTGCTATAAAAATCTAGCAGTGACAAGAAACAAAACACAGAACCACCCAATTCTACCTGTACCAGCATTTTTGCACGGTATCTCTGATTATACAACATACCGCACATTTTTTACTACACTTGTAGCTGCACTTTCCGATGCCAATGCCCCCAATCCACTCATTTTAGGCACAGACGATGAAAAGGCAATGAGGAAAGCCATCGATTATGCATTCCCCAATGGATAGAAACTAAGTTGTACTCGCCACCTACAAACAAATGTTAATGACTACTTGAGAGACAAAATAGGAATAAATTTAACAGAGAAAAAGACCATAAACGATTTACTTTTTGGCGAAGAAGGAATTACATCAGCAAATGAAGAAACTGTATTTAACATAAAACTAGAGGCCACAAGAAAAAACATTCAAAATATTGCATCGAATTTCCTTCCCTATTTTGACGACCGACTAAGCTGAATGTTACGCGAAAATTCCAACACTGCAAGAAATACCGGGTACATCAATAACCTCACAAACTGGACGAATAATAATTGCGAAAGTCTCAATCACATTATAAAACAGGCCCTCAATTCGAAATCAGAAAAATTAACAGATTTAATTGATAAAATTTATGAAGTCATCCGTGGGGAATTTAAAGAATTGGAGAGAAGTATTATTGGATTTGGTGGGTACCAACTCACAAACACTTCTCGATTTCCCATGATGAGTGGTGTCGAAATAGTAGAGAAAATAGAAAATCACATTTTATACGGTTTCTCAGACACCAGAAAGGCCGAAACCACTGAGCGGTGGATTTATTAGAACAACGGATGGCATGTGAATGGTGTTGTTATCAATAAATGGCGGTAAGAAACCAGGGCAAAGAAAATGAACAGCAAAACCAAGGACAATTGAAAAGCATCCAAGAGTAAATGACTGAATGATCTTTCTTTTTAAGAATTTCTTGAATTAACCCTTTACCTAACATGAAAAGCAGACGACACTTGGAAAAAAAATTCTTGAATAACTAATTTTTTTTCATTTTTTGTCTCAAAAACATATGTTATGACCCCTCATTGGAACGGGCTCGTCGAGCTCATTCCAATGAGGGGTCATAACATGTTTTTGAGACAAAAAATGAAAAAAATAGTAAAAATTAATTCGCGATTTTTGAGAATAGCGCTGGCCGGTTTTGGCCGTTACATTGGGTAAAGGGTTAAGCGAAATAAGCTTTAGATTAACTGGGACATTATTTTTCGTCGTCAAATTTTCTACACATGTTTTTGCCTTGTTACTATTTATGGGAGAGTTCCTACAGGCACTCTCCCATAAATAGTAACAAGGCAAATCCATACAGACCAAATAATTTAACACCAAAGATAATATGAAGCACATCCGCAGAATATGATATCATATTCAAAATTCTTATTTTGGTCTACAAATACCTTAATGGGTTGACCCCAATGTATCTTTGTAACCTACACCAGCATTATACACCTTCAAGATCCCTGAGATCGCCCTCTTCTAATAAACTGTCATAACCCTGGTAACTTTGTGACGGCAGGCGATCAGGTCTTTTCGATTGTCTGCCCTTTTCTCTGGAACACTTTGCCTCATCACCTGAATGTAACACTTACACACACATCATTCAAAAAGTATCACAAAACTCAGCTCTTTCAAAATGTATTTCAACAACCAGTCCAATTTGAAAGAATTTGTATTGTTTTTCAATGACACGGTTCACTGAGTATGCATTTTGTGTATGTATATACATTTCCCCCCTCTACATTGTGAAGCCTGAGAGCACTTATGTGGATTCATGGCTCTAAACTGTATTTATTATTATATTGTATTTGGTAACAAGTTTGTTGAGACTATCACAGGGATGACAAAAGCACCACTCTCTACGTTGTGTACATTTTTATTATTTTTGAATGTTATGTTTTCATGTATATTTTTGAGATATGCTATAATTCATGTATATTTTTTCATTGTGCCTGTCTTTTTATATATTTATGTATTGTTATGTCTTATTATTTTATATTTATATATTGTTTATCTTTGAAAATTTATAGAAAACAAGAGGCCTCACAGGGCCTGAAGTGCTCATCTTGAACAGAACACAAAGAGTCCAAGAATGAATCTACATTAAGTAATCCATCTCCATAGGCTACATTGTCAATCCTGGAGTCCATCAGGAGTGACAAAAATAATCCGGGCATCATGCCTTTTCTTCAGTTGATCTTTATGTAAAATGTAGAGCTCCCCTGTTATGCCCCTTGATACAACCTATGTGGATTAATCTTAGTTACACACCTCTAGAGGGTACTGAATACAAAATTTTTAAATCTTCAGCAAAATGGCCAATTCCGGCAACCCATATGGAGCCCAAATATTAACCCAGGCTCTCAATATGAACACAGTTGAATCTGACCTCCCAAGAGATGTTTTGTACCAAATATGAAAACATTCTGAATGTTGGATCTGAAGAAGAGAAATTTTAAAGAAATTTCTTCATATTGCACTAAGTTAAAATTTGGGCTACCATAGCAAGCCCAAATATTACCCTATGGATCCGATTTGAACAAACTTGGATCTGGCCCCCTAGAGATGTTGTATACCAAATATGAGAGCATTCTGACCAGTGGATCTGAAGAAGAGGAATTTTGAAGAAATTCCCTCATATTGTACTAAGTTAAATTTCAGGTTCCCATATGGAGCCCAAATATTAACCCAGCCTCTTGAATTGAACAAACTGGAATCTTTATTAACCTAGGGACTTGGTTTGAACAATCTTGAATCTGACCCTCATACCAATGATGTATATCAAACACTAAAAGATTCTGACTGGTGGTTCTGAAGAAGAAGATTTCTAAAGAATATTCCCCATATTACCTTATGTAAAAAAATTCGGGCTCCTATATTGGGCCTAAATATGAACCAATGGGCTTTATTTTAACAAACTTGTATATGCCCCTCCCCCCACCCCACCCCCTATGAATGATGTATACTGAATATCAAAAGATTCTGATGATTAGTTCTGGAGAAAAGATTTTTTTAATTTTTGCAAATATGCTGACTCGGCATTTTTTTCGATGCCCATTACAGAACACCTTAACATAACCGATGGCAATTTTTTTTTTACCATTCAGTTCAACTGGTCCTAAGGATACTTCATACCAAATAACAGCTCTCTGTTCCGTGTGGTTTTGGAAATATGGGCGTTTGAAAATATTTCTATTTTAAGCTCCCAGGGTTCCCATGGGGATGTGGGAATTTTTTTTTTTCAAGCACGTAATATGACCCAATAATACTACATAACAAATTTGGTTCAAACCGGACCATCGGTTCAGAATATTGAAATTTTGGGCGAGGCCAAAAATCTTACCCCTCCCATTACAAAGCTAAACATTGCTTCACAAACTTCTTTCAACAAACTTGATTCTACACCTCAAAAGGAAGCTTCATAGCAAATATCAAGTCATTGTACACAGTGGTTCATGTGAAGAAGATTTTTAAAAATATTGTATTAAAAAAATGCAATGCCCCTTCGGGACCATCACTCACACAAACTTTCAATTGAATTGGCCCAGTGGTTTTGGAGGAGAAGACCAAAACATGGTGTTGACGGACGACGGATGGAGAGCGATGAGATTAGCTCAGTTTGACTTTGTCAAGATGAGCTAAAAATCTTTGGAACTCCCTGCTACAGACCTGCAGTTTTGAGAGGGTTAAATTAAAGATATGCACACAGGAATCAGATTAATGTTTTCCAGCATAGAAAGGGTTCATTCAACATGAAATCAGCAGAGAAAGAGTCCATCATGAGAGAAAAAAATCTTTGGAAAAAAAACACACTGAAGTTATGAGAGGTTAAGTTAAATTAAAGATATTCAGACAGGAATCAGATCAATTTTTATCCAAGGAACCAGAAAAAAATACATCTACAGTACTGAAAGGGTTTTTATCCCCGCATTTTCAAAAATGCGGGGATATTGTAGTGATCTCCGTCCATATGTCCATCCGTCTGTACGTACGTCACACCCTGAAAGGCTCCTAGAGTATTGAATTCGAAACGTTTAAACTATGCTAATGTGTTCAGGTAACATATCTAGATGTGCATGAAGGTTTCAGAATTTTGATTTTGCCCCCGGTAGTTCCAGTGGAACCACTTTTATCGTTAGAAAATCAGTTTTCATTGAAAGGCTCCTAGGGTATTTAATTTGAAACACTTAAACTATGCTAATGTGTTCAGGTAACATCTCTAGATGTGCATGAAGGTTTCGGAATTTTGATTTTGCCCCCGGTGGTTCCAGTGGAGCCACTTTTATCGTTAGAAAATCAGTTTTCATCGAAAGGCTCCTAGGGTATTTAATTCGAAACGCTTAAACTATGCTAATGTGTTCAGGTAACATCTCTAGATATGCATGAAGGTTTCGGAATTTTGATTTTGCCCCCGGTGGTTCCAGTGGAACCACTTTTATCGTTAGAAAATCAGTTTTCATTGAAAGGCTCCTAGGGTATTGAATTCGAAACGTTTAAACTATGCTAATGTGTTCAGGTAACATCTCTAGATGTGCCTGAAGTTTTCGGAATTTTGATTTTGCCCCCGGTGGTTACAGTGGAACCACTTTTATCGTTAGAAAATCAGTTTTCATCGAAAGGCTCCTAGGGTATTTAATTCAAAACATTTAAACTATGCTAATGTGTTCAGGTAACATCTCTAGATGTGCATGAACAGGGGTCAGCCGAGTGGGCGACTTGGGCGAAGAAGTCGCCTTGTCATTCCTCAAGTCGCCTTGGCTTACATTGGGGGCGAAATTCAAATCACCCTCCAAAACTTCCTTGGGTGACATGGCAGTTTAATGTATTTTCTTATGTTTTATTTTTTAAAAACACCCGCTTCCGCATTCGCAAAGTAAACACGGCTGCTGTTAAAGTCCGTCACACGGCTTTGAAAATAGCCTAAACTAGCCCAATTTTATATTTCTGAAAAGAATTGTAATGGCGTAAACGTTCGAACAATTCGCCCCAACTGAAAGCAACCAGCACAAAATGGCTATTTAAATACAAAGTGCCAGCCAAAACAACGAATCACACAAGACACGCATCGAGTTAATTAGAATTTATTAAAGTTAACCACCGTTTCAAAACAAACAAAAATGTATTGGAGACAGTTCGTCCATATTGAAATTGCTTGCGGTTACGCTCTGTTCCACTGAAAAATTTGTTGCATTGAAATTCGCCCCGCAATTTGCATTGAATGTTTTTCTTTGAAAACTTGCGAAGTTGTGTTGGAAGGGGGTTACCCGTTAACTTAAATGTAATAAGGCTACAATAGAAATCACAGGTATTTGGATGGATGAGAATGGCAGACCTTCAAAGCACCAATCGCACGTGTCAGTGTAAGATGGTTGGCAGAAAAAATTGTCAGTTTTCTGAACAGTGTTTTATTACCCAGCGCAGCCGGGAAGGGAGACAACTGAAATATTTTGTCATTTACCTGAGAAATAAATTAACTCAAATTGTCAATAACGCTTAATTTATGAAGGATATCGAAAACTTTTTTAACTACGCTTTTCAACTCAGTTAGGGCATTCAGAAACCATGAATGACCCAGCTTCTTAAATGAACTTGGAATTTATTTTAAACACTTGAAATATTTTTTTTAAAAAGAATATACCTTCTATTACAGAGAAGAACACTCTCACCATGGGTCATACTAAATTTCAAATCCACTTTGTTGAGGCAAATACAAAATCAACTGCATGGTAACCTTAGTCATCACTGTTAGGCAAAGAGTTAGGGGGTATTCAGAAACCATGAACGACACAGTTTTTTGGGGGGTGGGGGGGATTTTAACCTACATTCTGTTATATACCATCTGACTTAGTTTTGTGTGTGTATGTATGTTTGTATAACTTTTATTTATGTTTTTCTCCACAATTGTGTCCTCTATGTTCATTTATTTTGTCACGATGTCATATACGTTTTATGTTTTTTTTCTGATTTCTCCTTCATGTCCACTGACTTCTCCCTCCTGGATCCTGACTTCTCCCTAAAGTCTCTGGAGGGAGAAGTCACTTCTCCCTAAAATCAGCTGCCAGGCTGACCCCTGTGCATGAAGTTTTCGGAATTTTGATGAAAACTGATTATCGTTAGAAAATCAGTTTTCATCAAAAGGCTCCTAGGGTATTTAATTCGATGTGCATGAAGGTTTCGGAATTTTGATTTTGCCCCCAGTGGTTCCAGTGGAACCACTTTTATCGTTAGAAAATCAGTTTTCATCGAAAGGCTTCTAGGGTATTTAATTCGATGTGCATGAAGGTTTCGGAATTTTGATTTTGCCCCCAGTGGTTCCAGTGGAACCACTTTTATCGTTAGAAAATCAGTTTTCATCGAAAGGCTTCTAGGGTATTTAATTCGAAATGTTAAAACTATGCTAAGGTGTTCAGGTAACATCTCTAGATGTGCATGAAGGTTTTCGGAATTTTGATTTGGCACCAGGTGGTTCCAGTGGAACCACTTTTATCATTGGAAAATCAGTTTTCATTGAAAGTCTTCTAGGATATTTAATTTGAACCGTATAAACTATGCTAATGTGTTCATGTAGCATCACTAGATGTGTATGAAGGTTTCGGTATTTTGATTTTGCCCCCGGTGGTTCCAGTGGAACCACTTTTATTGTTAGAAAATCAGTTTTCATCAAAAGGCTCTTAGGGTATTTAATTCGAAATGTTTAAACTATGCTAATGTGTTCAGGTAACATTTCTAGATCTGCATGAAGGTTTTGGAATTTTGACTTTGACCCAGGTGGTTCCAGTTGAACCACTTTTATTGTTAGAAAATCAGTTTTCATCGAAAGGCTCCTTGGGTATTAATTCGAAACGTTAAGACTATGATAAGGTGTTGCTAAGGAAATGCAGGGATACACCATTGTGTGCTTTGCACACAAATAACTCGATCTAGTTTGTTTGTTCATGGCATCAATAAAAATCTTTGGAACCCACACTGCTGCCTTGAGAGGGTTAACATTTTTTTTTTATTATTAAGGGTTAACGACACATTAACAGCCAGGGCCATATCATGTCGGTGTCAGTTTTACGGGTGGAGGAAGCCAGAGTACCCAGAGAGAACCACCGAGCAACGATGAGCAGCTGTCAGCTCTCCAACATCGTAACACTGAACTCTGCACCGCGGCACAGGCAGGGTTAGATTGGTTGAAGCCATGCGCATCTTCGACGTGCAGTACGCCTCAGTACACAGTGTCATCGTGCCCCCATGTAGGCAATTGGGGTTAAGTGCCTTGCCCAAGGACACAACCCAGCAATGCGAATCAATCGCTGAAATGGTCACCCATCCAACTGCTAACCACGCTAGACATTGCTTAACTTCGATGATCTGATGAGAACCGGTTACCGCGACGCCACCGCACCCCCTGAGAGGGTTAAATTAAGGACATGCAGACAGGTATCAGATGTTTTCCAGCATTGAAATGGTTCATTAAACATAAATAAAAATCTTTCTAAAACAAACAAAAGTCCCCCCACCCACACACACAGAATTGACAGATTATAATAACAAGATTAAATGTTCATAACAGAATTTTTGTTAATTTAAGAACACAATATGTCAAACAAAAATTTCTGTGAATGAAATCCTCCAGTGATAAAACTACTGCAAAAATGCTGACTCATCATTTTTTCAATACCCTCTACCAGGCACCCTGATTGAACTGGTGGCAATTTTTTTTAACAAATCCCTCCTTCTGGTCCTAAGGATGTTTCATACCAAATACCAGTTCTCTGTTCCTTCTGGTTTGGGATACATGGGCTTTTGAATTTTTTTCTGTTTTTGCCCCTGGGGTTGTCACAGGGGTGCGAAAAAATTTTTTTTAGACATCAATCAATTACTTTGGGCCCACTTAAACTACATGCCAAATTTGGTTGAAGTTGGCCCACCGGTTCTTGAAATAGAAATTTTGGGTGGGGCCAAAAATCTTACCCCTCCCATGACAAAGCCAAATATTCCTTCATGAACTTTGTTTGAACAAACTTGATTCTACACCTCAAAAGAAAGCTTCATAGCAAATATCAAGTCATTGTACACACTGGTTCATGAGAAGAAGATTTTAAAAATATTTTGAAGCATTTTCCCTCACTCCCTCCCTATGGGGCTGAGCATGCCGAGTTGAACAAAAATGCAATGCCCCTCCGGGACCATCACTCACACAAACTTTCACTTGAATTGGCCCAGTGGCTTTGGAGGAGAAGACCAAAACATGGTGTTGACGGACGCCGGACGGAGCGCGATGAGATTAGCTCAGCTTGACTTTGTCAAGATGAGATAAAAAATAAAATTAACTGGGATTCGTTGCTCTTCTGTATAATTCCCCTTGGTTACTATTTGCCAAAGATTTGCCCCCCCCCCCCCCCCCCCCAGCATTCACACACATACTGTTTTATCATATCATCAATCACTCACTGTTTTCTCAATCTCCCAAAACTAAAATAGTGCCTCTCCCACCCAAGCCCTCTCTTGTCAAGAAAAATAAGAGGGGATGGGTGGGTGGGGGGTGGATCAAACAACGGGGATGTCCACGGCCGCCAGTGGCATAGCTGGCTCAAAGCAAGTGTGTGTGTGTGTGTGTGTGTGTGTGTGTGTGTGTGTGTTTGAGGTTAAAAAATCGCACTGGCACAGACATTTCCTACTGAAACGTTTTTTTCTTTTAATATGCCGCTGAAAAATTGTTTTCATTTACTGAACCCTGATGGGTTTCAAACGTAACAAAAAGGTACATAAAATTGATTTAAACTAAGTGATGAGCTTAGGACCTGGTTAAACTGACTGGCAATAATTGATGTTATTCATTGATGGGCTCTAATTTAGTCCTTACAAGGATGTTACGCAAGCTTTTGTTTTTCTTATAGGCGATGACAGGTCGAAGATTCAAAGGTTCATTTAATTTAGCATTGGTAAAATTGAATTCATCTTTTAACATTTTTGCTATTTCGATATTCATTCTGTTGTACGTTAAAGTGAAAGGAATGATGGACCTCCTTTTGCATTCGCCCTCTGATATGTTCATACCAAATGGCCAGAGGGTTTGAAGCGTATTGATCCAAAAAGCTTCACGTTTTTTTTCTAAATTCATCCGTTTCTTCTAATGTGTCTTTAATTGGTGGTTGTTCAATAGGATGGATTTCGAAATCGTCCAAAGAATGGCCTGGAAGGTTAAAATGTTGTGCTACTGGGGCATCAGAATTATGTTTTATATCCTGTTTGTGTCTAGTAGCACGTTCTCGGAAAGGATTTTGACTTTGACCAACATACTGTTTCCGACATCGCTTACAAGTGATAAGGTAAATAATGTTTGGTGAATCACAATGGAGGGGGTTACGGATCTGATAATGATTTTTCGTTTGTTCGGAGGAAAATTCCTCTTTCTGATCAGGCATAAAAGTATGCAGTCTACAACGAGGCTTTTTGCAATTAAATACCGCGCCACTACTATTTTGCAACAGTCTGTTGTGTTCAATCTTCAGTGGTTCGAAATCGGTAGTTTCAGCTGGACTTTCGAGCTTTTTCAGGGTTTGGGATTTCAGGCTACGCAGAAGGTGCAGCGAGTACCCTCTCGATCTGAGGGCGCCAAATAGAGTGGAACAAGCCTCATTGAAATTTACCTTATCACTTGAATTGCGGTGGAAACGAATGAGTTGTGATTTGATGATACCTTTAAATGTATGTTGAGGATGAAATGATTTTGTGTGCAACAATTGATGTGAATCAGTTGGTTTAAAATACACTTTATAATCTAAATGACCGGACGCCTGAAATTGCTTGCCTTTATACACGGTCACATCGAGAAAATCAACAGAATTTTCACTGATAGTAGCTTTCAATTTAATATTTGGATCGTGATTGTTCAAAATTTCTAAAAATTCATCAAAATCTTCTTTTGAATGTTCCCAAATAATAAAAATGTCATCTAAATACCTGAGATATACGAGAGGATGCTTTGCACATTTGCTTAAGGCATTTTCCTCCCATTCCGCTACATAAATGCTTGCAAAATTAGGACTGAATCTTTTGCCCATAGGACAACCCATTATTTGTAGAAAATATTCTCCATTGAATTGAAAGTCATTACCTTTTAAGCTCAGCTCTAAAAGATCCAAAATTTGTTCATCCGGGCGTTTCGCATCCGGATATTTTTCAAATGCATTTTTAACTGATTTAACACCTTTATCAATATCAATGTTCGTATACATACTGTCGATATCCAAAGTAGCCAGAATTGCATTTTTCGATATTTTCAATTTCGAAATTTTTGACAGGAAATCCTGTGTATTTTTTAGATAGCTCGGATGTCTATTTGCTATAGGTTTCAGATGATAATCAATTAATTCCGAGATCGCATAAGATTCCGAATTACAATCTGATACAATTGGCCTCCCGGGTGGAGTTAAGTCATCCGTCCATGAAGAACGGTCTTTGTGGATCTTTGGTAGGATATAAAATTGTCTTGTTTGAGCACTGAGCTTAGCTGTTAAATATTTCAATTGTTTTTTGGTAATGTGACCTTCGTCGAGGAGAAATTTTAAGATCTTATTGAATTTTTCGATATTACTAGGCCAAATAAGTGAATCTATTTTCTTATAATGTTTTGTATTGCTGAGTTGTCTCATGGCTTCCTTTATATAATTATCCCGAGATAGAACAACTACCGACCCACCTTTGTCGGCTGGTTTAATTACTAATTTCTTATTTTTTCGAAGTTTCGTGAGGGCTCTCCGTTCACCAGCTGTTAAATTGTCTTTATCGGAGAGTATGTTCATGCTGAACACCTTTTTGATGATTCGTTTGCTAGCCTCAATAATTTCGGGATCTACTTCACTATCTGGAGGTGACCAACCAGATGATTCTGTAAAAGGAAGTTTCCGACCGCTGGAGTTTCTAAAGCGGTCGGCTAATTTCATTTGCCTAAGAAAATTACAGTTGTATGATGGTAAATTTGTTTGGTTATCAGTTTTAGGCTTGGGTGTTGGTACAAAAGTTAAACCGCGATCTAAAAGAGATTTCTCTTGGGTTGTTAGGTCATTGGTGCCAGACAGGTTAACCACATTAGTTCCTAATCCCACATCTGTTAGGCGGCTGTTACCTTTGCCTTTACTTAGTTTAAATTTAGGTGGTTCAACCAGTGATCGTACATAATATTGGCGGTTCTCGTGGTCCAATGGATTAAATCCTGAGCAACATCAAACTTCGCGTCATCAATTTTTGGTATCACGTTAACGTCCTTCACTTTCCGAATGGTTTCGTTGATGATGCTCAGGGTTCTCCTCTCAGCCTGAGGGAGTTTTTGCGAAAAGTTTAGTTCAGCGAAATAAATTTTTGCGGATCTAAACTTGACCCTGATATCGCTAAGCATATTCCGCAACTGCTTAACTACGAGATAAGAATTATCGTTTCGAGAATTCACGCCAATATTTAATAATATTTTTGGGGGACTGGACTGGCCCCTGTGCCCTTTAAACATAGAGCGCAGATGATTGAATTTGGCGCCGGGGTAACACTCCACCTGGATGTCCGGATGGGGATTTCGATCAATGCGTCCTAAATTTGAACTTCCAATCATAAGGATGTTTTTACAAACATCGGGGAGGCGCCAATTCCTTTTGTCAAAATTAACTCCGCTTTTATGCCGAAACTGGGAGAATTTAGAATCAAATGAGCGGCCCGAGTTGCGGCTCGGTGATTTGACTTTCTCTGAGTACGATATACCTGGTTGAACCACACTAGAAGCAGGAGAAGGGGGAGAAGAAACAGAAACAGGAGAGGAAACAGAAGCAGGAGAAGAAACAGAAGGAGGAGGATGAGTTCTAGTGAGAGCATTAGGAGAACCAGAGAAGAAAGGCTGAGGAGGAGTAGGGGGTAGAGGAGCAAGACGAGGCGAGACAGCGTTACTCAATTTGCGAGCATCTTCAGTCACAATATGGACCGGAGATGTTTGCAAATTGAGGCGCTTACTCTGAGAGAAAGAAGAAGTAGAAGGAAAAGAAGAGGGAGAAGTGCTTTGCCTTGATCTTTTCTTATTTTGCTTTTCGCGTTGGGGTAGAGGGACAACACGGGCCGGAGTTTGCTTGCTCCCTCCCGTATTGTTCCTTACTCCAGACGCTGGGCGAAGTTCCGAAATGTAAGACTCATAGGCCGAAATCGTCTTATCTGTCAACTTATTTTTAAAGTTCTTTTTAGCCCAGATCAAGGCACGCGCCGAAGCGCTGTTGAAGTCTATTTTTTCGAGTCCAGGAGGTGGTCGCATAGCCAAAATTATCTTAGACTTCAACTGGTTTAAATTTACCTTATAATGCTCAACTAAAGCATTTAACGTTTGATTGGCCCATCCCACACTAATCTGTCGAAAAACAGAAAAAATGTGTGGGGTGGGAAGAGCTGGCTTTAGAAAGCCACCTAACTCATCTACTTTCTTCTCCAGCTGTTTCGGGAAATCCCGATTTGCCAAATGGTGCTCTAATAGCCCAATGTGGTGCAAACATTGAAGCACCTGAAACAAAGCCTTGACCAGCCTAGAATAAGCCTGGAACGATAGTTCCTGGCCAGTTCCGGACTGGGCAACTCTCTGCCTCTGATGCATCTGCCCTTTTCTTGCCATTTTTAAAGAAAGTAGCTGAATTAAGTATAAATAAAATATAAATGTGATGAAATAAATAAAATTAGAAAATTAAATATTACCTATTAAAGAAGATACCTGGATTGGTTGCAGTCTTCAGCAAAGGTAGAAAATAATCCGTCTGTCTCAAGAAGATTTTAAAAATATTTTGAAGCATTTTCCCTCACTCCCTCCCTATGGGGCTGAGCATGCCGAGTTGAACAAAAATGCAATGCCCCTCCGGGACCATCACTCACACAAACTTTCACTTGAATTGGCCCAGTGGCTTTGGAGGAGAAGACCAAAACATGGTGTTGACGGACGCCGGACGGAGCGCGATGAGATTAGCTCAGCTTGACTTTGTCAAGATGAGATAAAAAATAAAATTAACTGGGATTCGTTGCTCTTCTGTATAATTCCCCTTGGTTACTATTTGCCAAAGATTTGCCCCCCCCCCCCAGCATTCACACACATACTGTTTTATCATATCATCAATCACTCACTGTTTTCTCAATCTCCCAAAACTAAAATAGTGCCTCTCCCACCCAAGCCCTCTCTTGTCAAGAAAAATAAGAGGGGATGGGTGGGTGGGGGGTGGATCAAACAACGGGGATGTCCACGGCCGCCAGTGGCATAGCTGGCTCAAAGCAAGTGTGTGTGTGTGTGTGTGTGTGTGTGTGTGTGTGTGTGTGTGTGTGTGTGTGTGTGTGTGTAGAGGGGGGGGGGGGGTGCTAGCTAACCCACCAGGGGAAAATGAATAGGTCAGTTGTTTTTGCCATTTTCCCTTCAATGCAAGGTGAGGTTATCGGCCTTTGGGATTGAATACGATAAGTGACCAAACCATGCAACTGACATTTTATTAGTCCATGGGTGAATATTGTTGTTGAAAAAATAGTTTTGTTGAGACCTGCAGTGATTTTGTTCGCCCTTCCCCCTTGAATGCAAAGTGGGGTTATCAGCCTTTGGGATTCTATAGGCCAACGATAAGTAACCAGTGACCCCAAACTATGCAACTGGCATTTTATTAGCTCAATGAGTGAATATTGTTGAGTAAAAAGATAGTTTTGTGGTGACCTGCGGCGACCTGCAGTGTTTAGGCACACCCAGAAAAATTGGGAAAAACAGTGAAAAGGAGTGCCAGATGTGTAATTTAGGCGTGGTGGACCCTGGAACACTTTCTTCTAGAATGCCCAAAATACCAGTCTAAAAGAATAAGATTCACTGGGAGTTTAAACTTTAATTAATGGGGAAGTGTAATGGGAGAATGAAGGGCATGTGGTTAATAGTGAGTGACTCAAAGGAAAGGGTTAATATGTTAACTGGAGAGATTGGGAAGTTGGGGCAAGATATGTCATCAAGCATTTCGTCTCCGAGGGTTGGGCGGAGAGAAGAAGCGACGGAATAGGGAGGCAGTTGGGAGCACAGGGGTAACCCAGGCCTTCTAACCAGAGAACCACGACAAATCAGCGACCGGTGAAAGTGTTGTTATTATTATTATTACTATTATTATTATTATTATGTGGTTCCAAGCACCTGTGTTCTGTATGCTAAAAACTTACCTGATGACTGCCATGCGGATTCATTTTGGGAGTTCTGTGCGTATTTGCTGCCATCTGAGGAAACATTTTGCGCTAACCTGGACAGCGCAATAAAACTAATAAGAAAAAGAAGTTTACTGAGAATCAATGTCAAACGGCTTCGGCCGAAATACGACAGTGAAACGAATGCTTCATTTCCAGTTCCAGAAAATTTCTTCACAGCTGAAACAATCATCCTCTATCGCTCGGTTCAGAGAAAAGAATGATCTTCCTGTTATTTCAATGAACCGTGTGATTTCCATATGTTGACACAGGGCTATAAAAAGTATCAATGTGACAGCTCCTTGAATGAACGTACTTCTTTCGGACGCTGTGTTGACAATACTTCTCCGACAATAAGGAAGGCCTCCACTCACTGCAATGTGTACTACAGAAGAGTCAAATTGAAATCTCAGTTGTTTTTTTAGTACAAATCGAATTCTGATAAGAACTGAGAAAGAAGGCATCGCAACATTTATTATTTTCGGACTGTTAATCTAGCGTAGACGCTCTTAAAGCGTGCTAAATATTCTGAAAATGCTTCGAGTGCCAAACCAAATGTGTCGAGAAGCCTGAGCAAACGAATGTTGCATAGACTGTATATAATATTGTAAAACATGTACTTATTTGATTAAATCCAGTTTTTAATTTTCAACGCAAACTCTGTGAATGTGATTCAAATAAAAACATTGTTTTTCAACATGTGGGGAATGGACTGACAAGCTACAGTTTTTATGTGTATATACCCACACTATGTGTGGTACAGATAATGCCGGTGTAAAAGGAATGGAAGTCCGTAGGAACGTTAGTCCGTCTGGACTATTATTCCGCGGAATTATAGTCCTAGGTCTAACATTTCTAGGAATAGTAATCCGCCGGACTACTATTCCTAGAAATGTTAGACCTAGGACTATAATTCCGCGGAATAATAGTCCAGGGGGACTAATTTTCCTACCGACTTCCATTCCTGTTACACCGGCATCCGATGTGGCCATCCGTCGTTCGTCCGTCCGTCTGTCCGGGCCATCTAAACCTGTTTAGGAGCTATTAGTTTTAAGAGGTCAGTCGAAATTCGGGTACTATTAGGGTTAGGGGTGGGGTTGGGGGTAGCCCAGGGCAGGGCTAAAGCTTGGAGGGGGTTGGGGTCAGGGGGGTTAGTGTTTATAGCCCCTAAACCAAAAAATAGCCCCTAATCCTTTTGGTCTGGCTAGGGTGGGGTTAGGGTCAGGGGTGGGGTGGGGTGGGGCGGGGCTGGGTTAGGGGTAGCCCCAGAGTAGATCTTAAGGTTGGGGAGGGTTAGGTCCCAGTGGGTGGGGGTCAGAGGTGGGGGTTTAGGGTCAGGGTAGGGTGTGGTTTTTGAGTGGATGGGGTGGGGTTAGGTTTAAATATAAGTTCGAGGGTGGAGGGGGTGGGGTTCTGGCTAAAATAAGGTGATGGACATATAAAATGTTTTTTTCGTAGCCCTTGAACCCAAATAGTTGGAACGTCCGTCCGTCTGTCCGTCCGGCGTCCGTATCCATTTCTTTGGCATTAGATAACTTGAAAAATATTGCTTGGATTGTCAAGTTACTTTACATTTGTGTTCAGGTTACGGATGTGCCGAGCTGTATAGCTTTTGGTGTAAATCTGATAATTTGATCCTGAGATATTAACCCTTTATCCTTCAAATTGAAAATTCCTCCAATCCCTTTGGCATTCGATAACTTGAAAAATACTGCTTGGATTGTCTAGTTACTTTATATTTGTGTTCAGGTTACTGATTTGCCGAGCTGTATAGTTTTTGGTGTAAATCTGATAATTTGATCCTGAGATATTAACGCTTTATCCTTCAAATTGAAAATTCCTCCAATCCCTTTGGCATTCGATAACTTGAAAAATATTGCTTGGATTGTCAAGTTACTTTATATTTGTGTTCAGGTTACTGATTTGCCGAGCTGTATAGTTTTTGGTGTAAATCTGTTATTTTGATCCTGAGATATTAACCCTTTATCCTTCAGACTGAAAATTCCTCCAATCCCTTTGGCATTCGATAACTTGAAAAATATTGCTTGTATTGTCAAGTTACTTTATATTTGTGTTCAGGTTACTGATGTGCCGAGCTGTATAGTTTTTGGTGTAAATCTGATAATTTAATAATCCTGAGAAATTAACCCTTTATCCTTCAAATTGAAATTTCCTCCAATCCCTTTGGCATGAGATAACTCAAAAAATATCAATCCGATTGTCATATTACTTTATATATTTATTCAGGTTACTGATGTGCTGTGCTGTATAGTTTTTTATGTAAATCTGATAATTTGATCCAGAGATATTAACCCTTTATCCATCGAATTAGACACTCCTCCAATCCATTTCTGTATGTACCCATACCATGTATGGTGTACATAATGTCGGCATCCGTGGTGGCCCTCCATCATACGGCTTTCTACTATTTGCGCGTATGGGTACACATCTGACGATTTCATCGGCCTATTTTTTTACACTGTACACATTGACTTGACAGGCATTATTAATCCGTAAATATGTAGAATAGGGCCTATACTATCTAGTGGTTATGGCGTTGTGTGTGTATACTTTTGTTATTACAACTTTATAGGGCCAATCCTTAAGCTATTATTACCACTTTAATATAGGGGGTTCCCTAGTACATTAACGAAGTTGAACAGGGCATTACAAGAACGTAACGCTCAGCTTACAAAGTCGCGTGATGTGTCGAGCCGTTAATGAGTTGAACATCAGTGTTAATTAACAGTCACAATCTTGTTCTCGGCGAGTAGTCTCTTCCCGGTGTTAATTAACAGTCAGAATCTTGTTCTCGGCGAGTAGTCTCTTCTCGGTTTGGCGGCGAATACAAAATTGATGAATAATCCTCATCACCACTGACTGAGTCGGTCTAAAAGCTCTAAATTTGACTTTTCTTATTTTATATAGGCAACATAGAGCACCTATATGCTAACAATTAATATTTATTTTTGTCTTTATTTATTAATTTAATTTGCTCTCGGTAAGTAGTCCTACCCTCATAAACAGCCGGACACGTCAATTGACTTGTTCCTCGCTGTCGTACACTCGAAAATGGAAAGTTTCCAGAAATGGTTTCAACTAGTAAACAATGTGATTTTTTATTTAAATTGTTAAATATGTAAAATGTCCAGCAAAGTTAGTCCCATAAGAACAAGCAGCTGTATATAGTAAGTAAATCTGCAGACATTTTAAGCCTTTATTCCTGATTTAAAAGCGGTAAATATCGGGTCTGTTTTTAAGTTTTCGAACTTCGTTGCCATTGAAAGCGTACCGGCACCGATCACGTGATAATCATGTGACACCAGTTTGTTTGAGAATATAACAATAACATGATTTTCGAGGGCTTTATGGGGTTTTAACGGCCCTGAGAGAAATGTTTAACAGCCCAAGGGCTCTATAGAGGCCCGAGACGAAGTCGAGGGCCTTTATCAGCCCGAGGGCTGTTAAACATTTCTCGAGGGCCGTTAAAAACCCATAAAAGCCCGAGAAAATCTTGTTATTACTATTATTACCACTCCCATTATCATGGGAAAAAAAAAACTAGCGGGCCGTTATCCAGTTAACATATGGTTTGACATTTTCATAAAAACTAGCGGGCCGTTATCCAGTTAACATATGGTTTGACATTTTCGTACCGTGCATTATCGTTTTTTAACGTAAAGGTAAAATTACTTTAAAACACTAGAGAACGCCCTCTGAAGTGGTAATAATAGACTATAATGTCATCTGCCAGAATTGGAAACGTTAAAAATGTCTCAGTCAAGCGAATTGATTGAAGACCAATTGGCAGTTTGTAGCTGCCATGTAAGGTACAGGGTCAAAACTTTTGTCAGAATCGCAGTGGTAATATAACAATAACATGACTTTGGAGGGCATTGTGGTTTATCAACGGCCCAACAGGTGTGAATAACAGCCTGACAGCTCACAAAAGGCCCGAGACGAAGTCGAGGGCCGTTGATAAGCTGAAGGGCTGTTATTCACACCTGTTGGGCCATTAATAAACCACAAGGCCCGACAAAGTCATGTTATTGCTATTATTATTACCACTCAATCTCTTAGTTACTAGTCGATTAACATAAGTTTGGAGGCCCGTCAAAACTCCATAATTTCAGTGACGTCATTCGACGGAGCCGGGCCGCGGGCGATAATGGTATAAATAGCCATTAGCGGCCCGGCTATTTTTAGATTCCATGGTCTTATGAATTACTCCCATTCGGATGACGTTCCTTTGTATTTCTGAACTTCCAGTAATTCCCTCGTGCGGTTAGCTGCAATAGGGAGTGGTAACAACAGTAATATCATGATTGTTGTCAGGCATCGTGATTCATTAGCGGCCCTGCAGCAATGATGAACAGCCCTTGGGCTTATTAACGGCCCTCGACTTCGTCTCGGACCTTTAATAAACCCTCGGGATGTTCATCATTGCTGCAGGGCCGCTAATGAACCATAATGCACTCCAAAATCATGTTATTCTTATATTATTACCACTTTAGCGCGCGTTCTCTAGTACATTAACATAGTTTAACAGGGCATTACAAGAACGTAACACTCAACTTCAAAAAGTGACTTGACATGTCGGGCCGTTAATGGGTGAAACTCTCATTAACAGCCCCACACGTCACGTGATTTTTGTTCCTTACTGTCGTCCACTTGGAAATGGAAATGGCTTCAACTTATAAACAATGTGATTTTATTTAAATTATTAAATATGTACAATGTCCAGTAAAGTTAGCCCCATAAGAACAAGCAGTTGTATATATGTAAGTAAGTCTGCATACATTTTAATCCTTTATTCTTGACTTAAATGCGGTAAACATCGAGCCGGTTTTTAAGTTTTCTAACTTCATTGGACCTGAAAGCGTACCAGTGCCGATCATGTAATAATCATGTGACACCACTCTTTTTGACAACAGACGATATTATCATCTCGTCCCTGGAGTTACAATGTGTTTTATGTTTATATGTTTTACATTGGAATTCAGGGGACGATCTGTGGAAATTGAAAACTTTAAAAATGTCATGTATGATACAGAATCAAAACGTTTTCAGACTCCCAGTGGTAATAATAGTAATAACATGACTTTGTCGAGCCTTGTGGTTTATTAACGGCCCAACAGGTGTGAATAACAGCCCTTCAACTTATTAACGACCCTTGACTTCGTCTCGGGCCTTTTATAAGCTGCCTGGCTGTTACTCACACCTGTTGGGCCGTTAATAAACCACAATGCCTCCCCAAAGTCATGTTATTGTTATATTATGAGCAGAGTTTTAACTTTGTTACCTCCTGTTCAACGAAAGTACACATGAAACTTCTTAAAGTTTGAATGAGATGAAGGTATAAATGTGTGGGATTTGGGTGTATGTGCGTTTCTGGTTCAATGTATGGGGATAAGTGTATACGTGTGCATGACGGATCAGGACGAGTGCGGCGAGTGTGCGAACGAAGGTGTGCGTGTGTTTTGTTTTGTTTTTTTTTGTTTGGGGGGGGGGGTGGGTGAGGGAATAAGGTGTTTGGGGAGAGGTATGTGCGGTGCCAGAGAGTTAAATATGCATGCATATTCGTGTGGAGGGTTTTTGTGGCAGAGGTGGCATTAAGAGGGGCATGCTTGTGGGAGAGGGGAGGGGGTGTAAATGTCTATTTAGTATACATTGGATTGGTATTGCATTGTTTAAGCAGAAAATATTCACTGTGAAAACAACAAGAGAGAACAAATCACCTATACCCGGTACTGACATTAACATTTTTCTTTTTCCAGGTCTCAGATGAGGGTTTACCTCAGAAAAACACAGTATGCGACGTGATCACTGGAAGGCCGTGTAGAACTGTTATAGGCGAATTTAACATACCCCATGTAACCTCACGGCGATATGTATTAAAAGTAAACGCCGCTGAAAATGCAAGTAGCAATCTCGTGGGACAGAGCCAGAAGTCCATGTAGGATATCGCCAGGATAAAAACGTTTTTTTACGTCAGAAGAGGAAGAAGAAGCCCTGGTTAATTATATAGTCAAGGCCTCAAACATATATCACGGTACCTCCCCAAAAGGAGTTAGAACACTAGCTTATGAGTATGCCGTGAAAAATGGTAAACCTTGTTGAGCAGTTGGGAGAGTAATAAATGTGCAGGACCCGACTAGTTTTCCTCCTTTCTCAAAAGGCACCCAAATTTGTCCATATGCATACACCGGAAGCAACATCAATGGGTAGAGCAACAAGCTTCATTAGATTCAATGTGGAGAAGTTCTTTGATAATTTAACTGAACCATTTGTAAGACATACATTGCAAAAAATGTAGGTTTTATATGGAACCAAAATTGGTTCCATACCTTGTCACATATATGGAACCAAAAATGGAACCCATAATAGAACCAAATATATATGGTTCCATTATAGAACCAAAAATAGAACCCAATTTAAATGGTTCCATTATACAACCAATATAAAATGGTTCCATTATAGAACCCAATTTAAATGGTTCTATTATAGAACCAAATTTAAATGGTTCTATTATAGAACCCATTTTAAATGGTTCTATTATAGAACCAAAAATAGAACCAAATTTGAAGATACCTATGGCCTTGTATTGTATTATTTGAGGATACCTATCGATTATACCTTCTGGAGAATCCCTTTTGTGTCGTATGAGGCCATGAGAAATCCCTCAGTGAGGTCTAATGTTGTCTTACCAACGGCTTCCATCTTATCGCCAAAGCTCCAAGGCAACTACTTGTCTATGGCCTATCTGTCCTATCATTAGCTTCTACAGCAGTCTTGTTCCATTGCGGCCTTGTACAAGTAATATTTGACTAAACTATCATCCATTAATATTGACTTGTATCACTATGAGATCATGAGCGAAGGGGAATACCCTCGAGTGTCAATGTCAAATCACGGAATCCAAATTTTACGGAATCGGATAGGAATCCCTCATAAAGTAGAACAAATGGGCTAAAACCCAAACTTTCTTGTGAAACCTTCCTATATGCGAATAACAGGGCTGGAATGTAACGATCCCAGTCTTTTGGGCGTTCGGCACAGGCCTTTCTAAGCATTCTTTTGAAAGTTCCATTGAATCTTTCTACTAATCCATTACAGATCAGATGATATGGGCTCGTATTCGCCATTTTAATTGAAAGCAACCTGCTAACTTCCTTCATAACACTTGACATAAATTGTGATCCATATCGGTTAATATCTCCGAAGGAAAACCAACCCGTGTAAAAATATTGAACATAGCTTCTGCCTCTCGTTCTGTTTCGATTCCTGGCAATGACACCGCTTCCGGGTATCTAGTTGCATAGTCTACCATCGTTAATATATATCGATTTTTTGACTCAGTTGCCGGCTTTATTGGGCCCACTATATCAAACGCTACCCTCTCAAAAGGCATGTCTATCAAGGGCATTTGACCTAAAGGTACCCGACTTACTTTACCTTTGGAAAATGTACGTTGACATCTATCACAAGATAAACAATGCAGCTTAACACCCAATTGCAACCCAGGCTAAAAAACTGTGTTAGAATATTTTCCTGTGTTTTCTTCATTCCCAAGTGCCCTCCAAGGATACTGTCATGTCCTACTTTCAAAACTGATTCTCTACATGTTTTTGGAAGGGCCAATTGTTTCTGGATCCTTCCCTTCTCAAAATTCTTATTTTCGTAAAACCTATACAAAAAACATTGCTTGTGCCAAACAAAGCTTCCACCCCTTTCTTAAAAGTGACTTTTTCCAAGGATTTAGCTTTCTGCCAACAATCTTTCAATGTGACATCATTCAGTTGCTCATTTCGAAAAACATCAAGAGGTATTTTGAAGGTTTCAACAACATTCAAATTACACTAATCTGTCGAAAAACAGAAAAAATGTGTGGGGTGGGAAGAGCCGGCTTTAGAAAGCCACCTAACTCATCTACTTTCTTCTCCAACTGCTTCGGGAAATCCCGTTTGGCCAAATGCTGCTCTAGGAGCCCAATATGGTGCATACACTGAATCACCTGGAAAAGGGCCTTGACCAATCTAGAATAGGCCTGGAACGATTGTTCCTGGCCTCTTCCAGACTGGGCAACTCTCTTTCCCTGATGATTCTGTCTTTTTTGAGCCATTTGAAGAATAGGTAGATGAATAAAATGAAATTAAAATGAAGAAATGAAATAAATTAAAATGAAATCTAGATATTACCTATTAGAGAAGATACCTGGATTGGTTGTAGTCTTCAGCAAAGGTAGAAAATAATCCGTCTGTCTCGACGCGTTTCGCTTGGTTTGGCTTTTTCAAAGAGACTTTGAGGAAAATGAATCCAACTTTGGGAGGGCATGCATGGTATATATCCAAATGTGGGCTGGGGGTGTTTTTCACAGCTCAGTACATAATTAAACTCAGTAACAAGCTGACAAATGTCACTCATCTAATTAATTCTTTTCAATCTGAGATGTCCCAAGTTGTTTTTCACAACTCAGTTTGTGTGGTCCAAACAAATTAGATGAAGCCTTATTGATTGGCTTCCATTGAATTTTAATCAGTCAGTGAGTGGTTTGCTTTACTGACCCCATGAAGCCCCATTGGTTGGCTTTGATTTAAGTAAAACCAATCGGGAGCGGTTTGCTTTACTGGCTTCAGAAGTATGTGAAAATAATATGAAAAAATGGTTTCTGACTAGGCATAAAAGTTTGCAGTCTACAACGAGGCTTTTTGCAATTAAATACCGCGCCACAACCATTTTGCAACGGTCTGTTGTGTTCAATCTTCAGTGGTTCGAAATCGGTAGTTTCTGCTGGACTTTCGAGCTTTTTCAGGGTTTGGGATTTCAGGCTACACACTTACAGGAGAAGCTTCGCCCTTATGTTAATAATTCTCCAGTAAGAGGGTTATATTTATATAGTGCACCTTTGTAATAACTGTATAGTCCACAAATGTTATACGACGCCATTGACCTCTGCATGGTTACACTGGTAAGTATATATGTGCTTATCTTACCATTGAAATGACATGGAATATACTATCAGGGTTCAAATGGTTGAGGCCGCCAAGTTAAATTGGGATGTAGACTGATCGACATTTTCAGCGTGCAGTCCCAAGACTGCACGTCGAAAATATTGATAGGCCTGTCCCTAAATAATAAATATGGATTCTTCCGATTGCTCCCATTGAAATGACATGGAATATACTATCAGGTTTCAAATGGTCAAGGCCCTGAAAATTTGTTTCTGTCGCTTATTTACAACAAACATTATTTACAGTCAATTTTTTGACCACTGTATTCCTAATGCCACACACTTACAGGAGAAGCTTCGCCCTTGTGTCCATAATTTTCCAGTAAGAGGGTTATATATATAGTGCATCTATGTATCAACTGTATAGACCACAAATGTTACATGACGCCACTGACCTCTGTATGGTTACACTGGTAAGTATATATGTGGCTTATCTTTGTACTTGAGTGCCTAGCCGCTAACACTGTCAATCGCTGATTGAACAACATGCACACATGTAACTTTCTTTATTTTGTTTGTGAATACATATCCTTCCTTTGTGGTTGAAATATATGAATATAAGCAACGCTCATTGTGTTTTGGGTGTGTATGCGTGTATCATATATTTGGGCGTTTCTCTCATCCTTTACCATGAGGGTATACATCAGTGACGCCATGTGTTCCCCCCGACCAATATAAGTTTATATGAGTGTACATATGTGTGTAGAATCTATGTACGTATCTTTGTGTACATTTATATATGTGTGCGTACAGGTTATGAACAACTAAATAAGTGAACACGTGACTTGGAACATTTGTCACCCAAAGTTGTGAGTAGGATTAAATAGGGCTGATCAGCTGATTGATTAAATATATTTTGACTTTGAAACCATTAATTAAAATTTTGATTCGTCCACTTTAGAAAGGATTAATAAGTTTGTTTGTAATTTGGTTCCGGAATGTGTGAGAATCTCTCAAAAACATGAGGCATGGGGAAAAAGTGTGAAGGTCATTCACATCAATTGTTGCACACAAAATCATTTCATCCTCAACATACATTTAAAGGTATCATCAAATCACAGCTCATTCGTTTCCACCGCAATTCAAGTGATAAGGTAAATTTCAATGAGGTTGTTCTATCTCGGGATAATTATATAAAGGAAGCCATGAGACAACTCAGCAATACTAAACATTATAAGAAAATAGATTCACTTATTTGGCCTAGTAATATCGAAAAATTCAATAAGATCTTAAAATTTCTCCTCGACGAAGATCACATTACCAAAAAACGATTGAAATATTTAACAGCTAAGCTCAGTGCTCAAACAAGACAATTTTATATCCTACCAAAGATCCACAAGGACCGTTCTTCATGGACGGATGACTTAACTCCACCCGGGAGGCCAATTGTATCAGATTGTAATTCGGAATCTTATGCGATCTCGGAATTAATTGATTATCATCTGAAACCTATAGCAAATAGACATCCGAGCTATCTAAAAAATACACAGGATTTCCTGTCAAAAATTTCGAAATTGAAAATATCGAAAAATGCAATTCTGGCTACTTTGGATATCGACAGTAGGTATACGAACATTGATATCGATAAAGGTGTTAAATCAGTTAAAAATGCATTTGAAAAATATCCGGATGCGAAACGCCTGGATGAACAAATTTTGCATCTTTTAGAGCTGAGCTTAAAAGGTAATGACTTTCAATTCAATGGAGAATATTTTCTACAAATAATGGGTTGTCCTATGGGTAAAAGATTCAGTCCTAATTTTGCAAGCATTTATGTAGCGGAATGGGAGGAAAATGCCTTAAGCAAATGTGCAAAGCATCCTCTCGTATATCTCAGATATTTAGATGACATTTTTATTATTTAGGAACATTCCAAAGAAGATTTTGATGAATTTTCAGAAATTTTGAACAATCACGATCCAAATATTAAATTGAAAGCTACTATCAGTGAAAATTCTGTTGATTTTCTCGATGTGACCGTGTATAAAGGCAAGCAATTTCAGGCGTCCGGTCATTTAGATTATAAAGTATATTTTAAACCAACTGATTCACATCAATTGTTGCACACAAAATCATTTCATCCTCAACATACATTTAAAGGTATCATCAAATCACAGCTCATTCGTTTCCACGGCAATTCAAGTGGTAAGGTAAATTTCAATGAGGCTTGTTCTACTAAATGAAAATAAAAGCAAGGTAATACCCGTTGGACGCAAGGTAGATATGACGAAGAGATGGAGAGTGGGGGAGTTCTCAATCCCCGAAGGGGAAAGCAAACAAATCACTGTAGGAGAAACGGGAGAGTATGAGTATCTAGGGGTAAGCATAAATATAACGGGAAGAGGGGTGTACAGAAATTACTCAGCCAAACTGATTCTGAAGGGGGAAAGAATTCTGAACCAACTAACTTGGAGGTCATTTGGAATTCCCGAAGGATAACCAGATACCTCAAAATCACATACGGCATCCTATCTCCCAGAAGGCTTGATGGATGACTCCCGGTTTTTTCAAACTAAACTGTTGGAGCTTTCTCCAATCCTTTTTTGTAACCGCTATGGTCATATACCGGGGCCGCTACCAAACCGGCGTTGCTGTTTGGTTTTCTTTTTTCTTTTTCCCTTAAAATTGCCATCGCACAGCATTATATTCTGGCTCGCCACCATGGTGGGACTCAAACCTCTACCATCGCCAAGCTGGAACCGAATAGAGCCCACTCTCTAATAGTCTTAATGGCGTTGAGGGTTTGGTCTTTGACAATCTATCACTCCAATGCAAACTGCCGGGAATTCTAACCGCGTGCATACCCCTTCAGACCCCATTTGAGGCAATAGGAAAGCTAGGCCTGTGTGATCCAAGATCCAAGTGAAATAAAATAAGGCTAACCGGGTCGCAAGGGATTTGTAAATACCACATCGTCCCTGCGCGCCTTCGGCGCGCTAAAACCTTTCATTCATCAAAGTTGGAATCATTTTCCTCAAAGTCTCTTTGAAAAAGCCAAACCAAGCGAAACGCGTCGAGACAGACGGATTATTTTCTACCTTTGCTGAAGACTGCAACCAATCCAGGTATCTTCTTTAATAGGTAATATCTAATTTTCCAATTTTATTTATTTCACCACTTTTATATTTTATTTATACTTAATTCAGCTACTTTCTTTAACAATGGCAAGAAAAGGGCAGAGGCATCAGAGGCAGTGAGTTGCCCAGTCCGGAACTGGCCAGGAACTATCGTTCCAGGCTTATTCTAGGCTGGTCAAGGCTTTGTTTCAGGTGCTTCAATGTTTGCACCACATTGGGCTATTAGAGCACCATTTGGCAAATCGGGATTTCCCGAAACAGCTGGAGAAGAAAGTAAATGAGTTAGGTGGCTTTTTAAAGCCAGCTCTTCCCACCCCACACATTTTTTCTGTTTTTCGACAGATTAGTGTGGGATGGGCCAATCAAACGTTAAATGCTTTAGTTGAGCATTACAAGATAAATTTAAACCAGTTGAAGTCTAAGATAACTTTGGCTATGCGACCACCTCCTGGACTCGAAAAAATAGACTTCAACAGCGCTTCGGCGCGTGCCTTGATCTGGGCTAAAAAGAACTTTAAAAATAAGTTGACAGATAAGACGATTTCGGCCTATGAGTCTTACATTTCGGAACTTCACCCAGCGTCTGGAGTAAGGAACAATACGAGAGGGAGCAAGCAAACTCCGGCCCGTGATGTCCCTCTACCCCAACGCGAAAAGCAAAATAAGAAAAGATCAAGGCAAAGCACTTCTCCCTCTTCTTTTCCTTCTACTTCTTCTTTCTCTCAGAGCAAGCGTCTCAATTTGCAAACATCTCCGGTCCATATTGTGACTGAAGATGCTCGCAAATTGAGTAACGCTGTCTCGGCTCGTCTTGCTCCTCTACCTCCTACTCCTCCTCAGCCTTTCTTCTCTGGTTCTCCTAGTGCTCTCACTAGAACTCCTCCCCCTCCTTCTGTTTCTTCTCCTGCTTCTGTTTCCGCTCCTGCTTCTGTTTCTTCTGCCCCTTCTCCTGCCTCTAGTGTGGTTCAACCAGGTATATCGTACTCAGAGAAAGTCAAATCACCGAGCCGCAACTCGGGCCGCTCATTTGATTCTAAATTCTCCCAGTTTCAGCATAAAAGCGAAGTTAATTTTGACAAAAGGAATTGGCGCCTCCCCGATGTTTGTAAAAACATCCTTATGATTGGAAGTTCAAATTTAGGACGCATTGATCGAAATCCCCATCCGGACATCCAGGTGGAGTCTTACCCCGGCGCCAAATTCAATCATCTGCGCTCTATGTTTAAATGGCACAGGGGCCAGTCCAGTCCCCAAAAAATATTATTAAATATTGGCGTGAATTCTCGAAACGATAATTCTGATCTCGTAGTTAAGCAGTTGCGGAATATGCTTAGCGATATCAGGGTCAAGTTTAGATCAGCAAAAATTTATTTCGCTGAACTAAACTTTTCGCAAAAACTCCCTCAGGCTGAGAGGAGAACCCTGAGCATCATCAACGAAACCATTCGGAAAGTGAAGGACGTTAACGTGATACCCAAAATTGATGACGTGAAGTTTGATGTTGCTCAGGATTTAATCCATTGGACCACGAGAACCGCCAATATTATGTACGATCACTGGTTGAACCACCCAAATTTAAACTAAGTAAAGGCAATGGTAACTGCCGCTACACAGATGTGGGATTGGTGTCTGGCACCAATGACCTAACAACCCAAGAGAAATCTCTTTTAGATCGCGGTTTAACTTTTGTACCAGCACCAAAGCCTAAAACTGATAACCAAACAAATTTACCATCATACAACTGTAATTTTCTTATGCAAATGAAATTAGCCGACCGCTTTAGAAACTCCAGCGGTCGGAAACTTCCTTTTACAGAATCATCTGGTTGGTCACCTCCAGATAGTGAAGTAGATCCCGAAATTATTGAGGCTAGCAAACGAATCATCAAAAAGGTGTTCAGCATGAACATACTCTCCGATAAAGACAATTTAACAGCTGGTGAACGGAGAGCCCTCACGAAACTTCGAAAAAATAAGAAATTAGTAATTAAACCAGCCGACAAAGGTGGGTCGGTAGTTGTGTGTGTGTGTGTTACTGTCTTGAAACTCGCTCTGTCACTCGCTGATTGAACAACATGTCCACATGCAACTTCCTTCATCTTGTCTGAAAATACAGATACTTTTATTGTGGCAGAGATATATGAATACATACAACGCTTCTTGTGGTTTAGATGTGTATATGTGAATCATATGTAAATACATGTGTATATTCGGTTGTATGTTAGTATGTATGCACGCCCCATGTTAACATTTGTATTCACATGAGTGTGTGACATTGTTTATAGATAACAGCACCTTTTATAAAAAGGAGGGTTATTATGACGTCACAAGAGAAATCCAGACTGACAACCAAACTGCGTGTCCCGTTATCTTATCGAAAACTGAAGAGCTCAGCTCTCATCTCCCTCGAATGTCACAAATTGGATTATACAATCTCGTTTTCTCTATATACATACTGAAAGCATGTGCCTTTTGTTTTGTCTTTACCACTCCCATCTTTCATGTTACATTCAACTGCAATGCTACCTACACTCTCTTTCCCTTCTTACTCACTGAACGTCTCGCACCAGTCCTTTATTTATCATGAAACATTCACTTGGTTTGTCTCGCGATTCTGCACTATAGAGCATCTCCAACAGATTGGGAGCATACCCACCCACTGCTTGGTTATAGGTTTGAAACCAAACCATAATAATGGATGATATAGTAACATACAGAATACGAGTGGAAACTTTTGCTCCTCGTGCACTGTGCAGCGTGCATAAGAAAAAACAACTTGATGCTAAGTGTCTACTGTTACTGTTAGTCAATCTGCTACTGCAATAGCAAATTTCACGGACTGACGGTAATGATCCGTCTCATGCATTTCCTTCACTTGGATGGTAAGAATATTCAGTCACTTGAACCTAATACTGATTCCAACAGCCATACTTATTTTAGAACAATTATCACAGAAACCTCCACAAAAGAGTGCTATCCCCACAGGCCGACATTGGTGAATGCCATGCTATGTGGTGTTCGAAATCAAGTATTGTTTGTTTTATCACTGTTGTCTTTACTTTTATTACTATTATCGGGAGATATTGAGACTAATCCGGGACCAACGACCAGCGTCACGACAAATAATCTTAAAATATGTCACCTTAACGTACAGACCCTAATACCCAAAACTCGATATCCTTCAGTGTGAAATGGTACCCCATGATATTATGGCGTTCACCGAAACTTACTTGGGTGTGCCTATCTGTCAGCTCCTCGGAAATCAGTCTCCCAAGATTCCAGGAACCCCTAAGGACGGACCGAATGACCAGAGGTGGTGGAGTAGCAATTTGCGCGAAAGAAGGTATTAATCTCAAACCGCGTCACGATTTAGAAATATTAAATCTTGAGTGTCTTTGGATCGAGTCAACTCTGGGGAGGCGACCTTTATTATTGGGTGTTTTTTACCGACCTCCAAATAACGACCGCAGTGCGTGGGACCTAATTTCCGCTTCCATAGATAAAGCCAAAGATACCTCTATAGCCGATATTATAATCACATGCGACTTTAACGATGATCAGTTGTCGCCTCGAACCGGACATTTTACCGAAATTGTTAAAGCTTTCAATCTTAGTCAGCTTGTGGATGAGCCGACATATTTCACTGAATCTTCAGCGTCCCCACTGCATGGATGTGTTTGCTGTCAGGACTTCTGTTAATATGCAAACCTGTGACGTTCTGGATCCATTGTTTCCAGGTCTTTGTCCCTACCACTGTCCAATATTCAACCCCTCTTTCAAAAGGCGCATATGGAAATATGCTGAAGGAAATTTTTTATTCCTAAATAATGCTCTCCTTAATCTTAACTGGGATGAGGCCCTCGATTATGTAAATCTAGATTCCATGGTTACCAACTTCACTGACAAATTATTAACGTTAGCTATCCAATATATGCCCAATACACTCATTACAGTACGGAAAAATGAACCAAGTTGGATGCACAACGATATAAGGTTAATGATGATTCGGCAACGTAAACGCTTATACAAAATGCCAAACGTAACGGTTTCCTGCGTGATTGGGACAAATATAAAACAAAAAGAAATCAAGTTGTTTCAGCAATTCGGAAAGCTAAGGCAACATTTACCGACAAAATCCAGGCAACTCTGTCTAATTCTAACACTACATCTTCACACTGGTGGAAAACCTTAAGTCAGTTCTCACTAATAATAGACCCGCCATTCCGGCCGTCACATATCAGCATGAAACATACTATACCAATGTTGATAAAGCAGAGGAGTTTAACAAATATTTTTGTTATATCTCAACCGTCGCTGACTCCCACGCAATGCTTCCTATTACTTGTTCGAGCGCCACAGAAACAGTTAGCGATATCACCTTACATGCTTATGATGTACGTCAGGCACTAAAAGGGTTGAACATATCTAAGGCGTCGGGTCCAGATCTCGTTAGTCCCCCCGTCCCCTCAAAGCGTGTGCAGCATCCTTGACATAACCTCTTACAATATTATTTAATAATCTATTGATCCATTGCTATTTCCCGCCGTCTTGGAAAAAAAAGCCAATGTAACACCAGTTCTAAAGAAACCCTCGTCTAGCTCGGTTACCAACTATCGTCCGATATCTTTAATCAGTTGCGTCGGAAAAATCTTTGAAAAATGTATTTTTAAACGTCTATGGCACTTCATTGAAACTAATAAACTGCTAAGTCAGTTCCAATCAGGATTCACAACCGGTGATTCCACTGTCTTGCAATTGACAGACTTGTATGACGAGTTTTGTAAGGCACTGGATGAGAGGAAAGAGATTAGGGTTGTCGTTTGCGACGTGAGTAAGGCGTTTGATAAGGTGTGGCATATGGGGCTCATTTACAAGCTAGATAAAATTGGAATTACAGGTGACTTGTTAAACTTTCTTAATTTATACCTCTTTGGTAAGACTCAACGGGTCGTAATAGGGTCTGATTCGTCCAGCTGGTTGCCCATTTACTCTGGTGTTCATCAAGGCTCAATATTAGGCCCACTGTTTTTTTTTTTAATTTATAAAAATGACATAACTGAAAATCTAGTTAGTAGCATATGACTATTCGCTGATGATACGTCACTTTATTTAATTGTTGAATATCTCCAACTTGCCTCTGAACTGCATAATCGCGACTGATCCACAATTGAAAAATGGGCTCAAATATGGTTAGTGTAAGTTAACCACAGAAAACCGAAACCATGCTAATATCACGGAAGACAAAACCTACTGTACCCCCCCCCCCCCCCCTCTCTATTTAGCTAGTACTCAAACAAGTGAAGTGACCGAATAAAAACACCTATGTCTAATTTTATAAAATCATTGTACTTGGGATATAATCATATCGAACACATCACGTCTAAAGCATGGTCAAGAATCGATATTATGTAAAAACATAAATACTCCCTCGACCTTAAGGTATTTGGAGAAAATTTATTTTGCATATGTAAGGCCTCCTCTAGAATATTCGGACACAGTGTGGGATACCTGCACTGAAAATAATATAGCAGACTTAGAAAAAATTCAAATCGCTTCAGCGAGATTAGTTACGGGCGCGACTATTAGTTCTAGTAAAGCCCGCTTTATACACTAAAACTTGTTGGGAAACTCTCCAAGACAGACGCACAAAAACACAAACTTGTTCAATACTTCCACATGCACCACCATATGGCGCCCTCCATATCTTGCCAATAAGGCTCCCCCATTGATATCGGCCGTCAGCCAGTCCTACCAACTTCGTAACACTACAAATCACCGTGTCCCGTTCTGCAACACTCGGTTTTTTCCAGACATCCTTCATTCCTAAAGTCACAATTGACTGGAATAATATCCCATCAGACGTACGAAATAACAACTCTGTATATCAGTTTAAAGCGCCGCGGCGTGAACCCCGTTCCTAGTTCCTAGTTCAATGTGAATCCCGTTCCTAGTTCCTAGTTCAGTTGTGAATCCCGTTCCTAGTTCCCAGTTCTTGGTCCCTAGTTCAGTGTGAATCCAATTCCTAGTTCCCAGCTCCTGGTGCAGTGTGAATCCCGTCCTAGTTCCTAGTTCCTGGTTCCTAGTTCAATGTGACTCTCATTGCTAGTTCCTAGTTCCCAGTTCAATGTGAATCCCATAACGAGTTCCTAGTTCAATGTGAATCCCGTTACTAGTTCCTAGTTTCTAGTTCAGGCGTATAATAATTACCATCAATATACTTAGGTCTAGTGGAGTATATAACCAAAAACCCCCTTGGTATGCGCCAGTCGACCTAATTCAAACAGAGGTCAGCATGGGGACATTATCTTAGTCTTTAGTAAAATAAGTACTAGTTCCTAGTTCAATATGAATCCCGTTCGAAGTTCAATGTGAATCCCGTTACTAGTTCCTAGTTCCTAGTTTAGACTTAGAATAATTATCATAAATATACTTTAGGTCTAGTGGGGTATATAACCATAAACCCCTTAGTATGCGCCAGTGGACCAGAGGCCGGCATGGGACATTATCTTGGTCTTTACCGCAAGCTGTTGAAAATTGCTCCAAATCTGTTAAACAATGGATTATTTGAAATAGACTTAAATTAAATGATGACAAGACAGACGTCACATTGATAGGCACACACTCAAAAAGTCACCCCACTCCTTAACTATCACTTGGCAGTTGCGGTAATTCAATCACCCCTTTAAAGAATGTGTTGAGAACCTCGGGGTTCATAGTGACTCCTGCTTAACAATGAATAAGAAAGTTGGTCACATCTATCGCTCTTCGTATCTAGAGCTAAGTAGAATAAATGCCGTTCGCCATCTTTTGACAGAAAAGACAACTGCACACCCATGTCTGTCGTTTTGTTTTATCAAAACTTGATTACTGTAACTCTTTGTTAGCTGGCTTGACATTGAAGCAGCTCAGCCGATTTTAAAAATATTCCGTAAGGCCCATGTAACACCTTTGCTGAAAAAGTTCCACTGGCTCCCAGTCAAAGCTAGAATCGATTATAAAATCGCCCTTTTAGTATTAAAATGCTTCAACGACCCTCCCCCCCCCCCCAGTCTACATCTCTACACACATCAATTTATACACACCAACACGGAACTCTAACCTGCCATCAAAATGAACTTAAAAATACTGGGGACAACGGGCCTTCTGTTTTCAGGCACCTAAAATCTGGAACAGTCTGCAGTTCCATATTCGACAATGTCCATCTGCTCAGGGTTTTAAAAAGTGTCTGGAAAACATTCTTATTTATAGACTTATAGACTCATTAGGCACCTAAAAACGAAACTTTCAGTCTGTTAGCTCTTAACTTATGTTCTGAAAGCGCTGTGAGCCTACCTATTCAGCGGGGACAGAGCGCTATAGAAGTGCTGCTATTATTATTATTATTATTATTATTATTATTATTATTATTATTATTATTATTATTATTATTATTTTTATTATTATTATAAATCCGCCGTCTCTCGTAAAATCGATATTAGATTACAAAACCAACCAGTAACTCGTTCCTAGTTCCTAGTTGAATGTGAATCCCATTCCTAGTTCCTAGTTCCTAGTTCAGACCAAGAAGAATAATTTCCCATGAATATACTTTAGGTACAGCGGAGTATATAACCAGAAACCCCTTTATATGCCTCAGTCGACCTGATTCAAATTTTCAGCCAGTGCGGAACATTATCTGAGTCATTAGCAAGCAGTCAAGTTGTCCTCATTCGAACAGGACGAGTTGTGTCGCTATTCCCAGTGGTCGCCCCGCACGACCAACGCATTCTCCGGCGAGAATCGAGCAGGACGAGTTTTTATAATACCCGGCAAATTATCTCTAAGCTAGCGGGATCTCCAGCGACAATCTGTCCCTAGGACGAGTGCCAGGTGTTCAGGCCGGGATAGAGTGCTATAGAAGTGCTATTATTATTATTATTATTATTATAAATCAGTCTCTCGTAAAATCGATCTTAGATCACAAAACCAACCAGTAACCGATTCCTAGCTGCTAGTTCAATGTGAATCCCGTTACTAGTTCCTAGTTCAGACTTAGAATAATTGCCATCAATATACTTTGAGTCTAGTGGAGTATATAACCAGAAAACCCCTTGGTATGCGCCAGTCGACCTAATTCAACAGAGGTCAGCATGGGACATTATCTTAGTCTTTAGCGAAATAAGTCAAGTTGTCCTCATTCGAACAGGACGAGTTTTATCGCTATGCCCGGTGGTCCCCCCCCCCCCCCCCCCCCACGACCAACGCACTCTCCGGCGAAAATCGAGCAGGACGAGGTTTATAATACCCGGCAAATTACCTCTAAGCTAGCGGATCTCCAGGCGACAATCTGTCCCCAGGACGAGTGCCAGGCCTATAACCTGTTCAGACGGGCTAGAGCACTATAGAAGTGCTATTATTATTATTATTATTATTATAAAACAGTCTCTCGTAAAATCGATATTAGATCACAAAACCAACCAGTAACCAAATCCTAGTTGCTAGTTCAATGTGAATCCCGTTACTAGTTCCTAGTTCAGACTTAGAATATTTGCCATCAATATACTTTAGGTCTAGTGGAGTATATAACCAGAAACCCCTTGGTATGCGCCAGTCGACCTAATTCAAACAGAGGTCAGCATGGGAGATTATCTTAGTCTTTAGCGAAATAAGTCAAGTTGTCCTCATTCGAACAGGACGAGTTTTGTCGCTATGCCCGGCGATCGCCCCCCCCCCCACCCCGGTGACCCCCGCTGGCCTAGGGACACCCTTCAGGCAGTCGTTCCAGGGGAGAATTGTGCTAGAGATGGTCGCTAGTCCACCTAGAGACAATGGTAGGGGTGGGTCGTCGCTGGAGATGGTAGCTCGGCCAGCCTACAGATGATTATTAGGGACGGACTGTCGCTAGGGATGGTCGCTAGCCTCGCCGGGCGCTCGTTCAATATGGACGATTGTCGCTAAAGATGGTCGCTAGACCCGCCTAGGGACGATTGTCGCCAGCCCCACCGGGTGCTCGTTCTAGGGTTGAGTGTCGTTAGAGAAGGTTGCTAGACCCGCCTAGGAACGATTGTCACAGACGATTTTATCTCGAGGTAGGTCTATAGATCCGCCTAGGGAAGATTGTTAGGGACAATTGTCGATAGAGATGTTCACGAGTCAGGGACCGTTGTCGCCAGCAGTGGCGTAACAACTGGGAGGGGGGGGGGGGGGTAAAGGTGGGGTAAGGGGGGTATCCAAAAATTATTAAATCATATGGTCCTGATTAAACTCTTGGCGATGTTTGACGTCAGTCCAAAACAAACACAAAAGACGAGGTGTCCAAAACGATTAAAAGGGTCATTTGAAGTGTCCAGCAGTCGTCACCCGAGGAGTCGGTCACAGCAGCCTCAGAATCGCTGATGAAACGAGTTTTGGTCCTCATTTTTTCAAAATTTTCCCGGGGAGACCCCCCGGACCCTCCACCGCCATGAGTGGGTACCCCCCTCTCGTGCTCATCACCACCTCTCCGCTGTGCGGCTTGAATGGCGCTGCGCATCATACTACCAGCATAATTGGCACCTCCTTTGGATTCCGCCATGATACCGCCCCCACCCCCCCAATATTTTTTCGTTGTTACGAATCTGGTCGCTAGAGAAGGTGGTAGAAACGATTTTGTAGGGACGATTGTCGCAAGTGATGGTCGCTAGCCTAACCGGGCGGTCGTTCTAAGTGACAATTGTCGCTCACTATTGAGATCGTCGCTAGACCCGCCTAGGGGCGATTTCGCTAGAGGTGGGCGCTAGACACGCCGGGACCCCCGTTCTAGGCACGATTGTCGCTAGAGATGTCGCTAGACCGGCCAAGGGACGATTGTTAAGGACGATTGTCTCTAGAGGGGTTTCACTAGACCCGTCCAGGGACGTCTGTCGCTAGAGGCGATCGCTTTCTAGGAACGGATGGTCGCTGGAGATCGTCGCTAGTCCCGGGGACACATTGCCGGACGATCGATCTAGGGGTGGTTTGTCATCTGAGATCGTCGCTAGCCTAGGGACAATTTTCCGGGAACTCCATTCTACGGGCAGATTGTCGCCGGAGATCGACGCTAGCCTTAGGACCACAGACGGGCATCCTTCTAGGGGCGGATTGTCGCCGGATATCGCCGCTAGCCTAATGACAATTGCCTGGCACTCATCCTAGGGACAGATTGTCGCTCAAGATCCCCGCTAGGTTAGGTTAGGGGTAATTTGCCGGGAATTACAAAACTCGTCCTGCTCGGATCTCGTCGGAGAATTCGATGCTCGTCCGGGGGGCTAACCGGCGGACATAGCAACAAAACTCATCCTGTTGAACTAGGAACCAGGAATGAGTTACTGGTTGGTTTTCTGATCTAATAGCGATTTTACCAGAGACAGATTTTACTTGATACTCATGGCTGGGTTGCTAAACACGCAGATAAATTCTCATGCTAGCCTGGGGGATTGTCGCCGGAGATCGTCGCTAGTCGAGAGACAATTTGCCAGGCACTAATCCTATAGGGGCAGATTGTCGCCGGAGATCCCGCTAGGTTAGGGATAATTTGCCGGGAATTACAAAACTCGTCCTGCTCGACTCTCGTCGGAGAACCCGATGCTCGTCCGGGGGCGACCGCCGGACATAGCGACAAAACTCGTCCTGTTGAACTAGGAATTAGGAATGAGTTACTGGTTGGTTTTCTGATCTAATAGCGATTTTACCAGAGACATATTTTACTTGATGCTCATGGCTGGTTGCTAAACACGCAGATACATTCTCATGCTAGCTTGGGGGATTGTCGCCGGAGATCGTCGCTAGTCGAGGGACAATTGCCTGGCGCTAGTCCTATAGGGACAGATTGTCGCTGGAGATACCGCTAGAGGTTACGGATAAATTGCCGGGAATTACAAAACTCGTCCTGCTCGACTCTCGCCGGTGAATTCGATGCTCGTTCGGGGCTACCACCGGACATAGCGACAAAACTCGTCCTGTTGAACTAGGAACTAGGAATGAGTTACTAGTTGGTTTTCTGATCTAATAGCGATTTTACCAGCGACAGATTTTACTTGATACTCATGGCTGGTTGCTAAACACCCAGATAAATTCTCATGCTAGCCTCTAGGGGGTACTGTCGCCGGAGATCGTCGCTAGTCGAGGGACAATTGCCTGGCACTATAGTCCTTTAGGGACAGCAATTGCCTGGCACTAGTCCTTTAGGGACAGATTGTCGTTGGAGATCTCGCTAGGCTTAGAGATAATTTTCCGGGCATTATAAAACTCGTCCTGCTCGATTCTCGCCGAAGAACGCGTTGGTCGTGCGGGGCGACCACCGGGCATGGGGACAAAACTCGTCCTGTTCGAATGAGGACAACTTCATTTATTTTGCTAAAGACCAAGATAATGTCCCATGCCGGCCTCTGGTCGACTGGCGCATACTAAGGGGTTTCCGGTTATATACCCCACTAGACATAAAGTATATTTATGATAATTATTCTAAGTCTAAACTAGGAACTAGGAACTAGTAACGGGATTCACATTGAACTAGGAACTAGGAACTGGATTCATATTGAACTAGGAACTAGTACTTATTTTACTAAAGACTAAGATAATGTCCCATGCTGACCTTTGTTTGAATTAGGTCGACTGGCGCATACCAAGGGTTTTTGGTTATATACTCCACTAGACCTAAAGTATATTAATGGTAAATATTATGCGTCTGAACTAGGAACTAGTAACGGGATTCACACTGAAATAGCGGCGTGAACCCCGTTCCTAGTTCCTAGGAACTAGTTATGGGATTCACATTGAACTGGGAACTAGGAACTAGCAACGAGATTCACATTGAACTAGGAACTGGGAACGGGATTCACACTGAACTAGGAACTAGGAACGGGGTTCACGCCGCTGTGGCAGGGTAGGTAATCTGTGGACTGCATCAACCTCGAAATGTGCGCTGAGGTAGAGTTTTGGGGCAAAGCTGTGGCTGCTAGGTTACCGCTTCAAGACAGTTATCAAGAACGGTCATTTCGTTATCAGGATTAAATTGCCTCGGCAAGTTATTATTCTCTCGCCGCGGCGAGATATCGCACCTCGACGAAATAATTATCTCGCCGCAGCGAAATAAATATCTCGCCGCGAAGGCGAGATATTATCTGGCTATGGCGAAATAATATCGCGTCGAGGCGTCCGTAACAAAGGGGCGCACGCGCATTTTTCCCCTACTGTATCTCCCTCTTCTCTTCTAATACATCATACGTGGCGAAATCGCCCGGTGATGAAAAGGCTCGGTGGCGAAATCGCTCGATCACGAAAAGGCTCGGTGGCGAAAACGCCGACATTCAAACCTGGCAGGCTCATAGTCTACCGCCACCGCCCCGATTTTTTAATTTCTATTTTTATGAAAGAACCCACGCTGTAATAAGCTAAAATAGGCGTATATAAAATAGGGTGTATCCTTTCGCCAATTCTTTTTGCATTGTACACCAAAGATTTAGGGGATGAACTCCCGCATAGTGACGGGACTTTTCAGGGTTGTGGACTTTTCAGGGTTATTTTTTGCAGACGACATGGTGCTGGTGTCCGAAAGCGAAGAGGGGCTACCGAAAATGCTGGCAATTGTTGTGAGATATGGAAACAAATGGAGACTCGAACTAAATGAATGAAAGCAAAAGAAAACTATTTATGAAGGGGAAGCGAATGCTTAACCAAATGAAACTTAGAGGGAGAAACAGTTTCAATAAGGTTTTCGTGAGGAAAACCATGTGGGAAATGGTGGGTCTACCAGTATGGTACGGAAGTGGTGCCTATAACCCCAAACAGTTTTAAGGAGCTTGGACACCTTGCAGATCGATGCAAGCTGATGGATAACGGGGTCGAGTAATTATGCAGCATTAGAAGCAATCAGGAGGAGGGGGAGGGATGGGGTGGATGAGGATCAAGGACAGGATAGACTGATTAAAATTCAGTTATCTTTACCTTTTGGTAAATCTCACCTACAGCCAATGGTATAAAGTAATGTTCCAGAATATTAGGAATTCAAATACCAAGACAGGGTGGATGGTCCAAATGAGGGCGTTAACAGAGAACTACTCACTTGTGATCTCGTACTTAGAAGCAAGGACAACCCGGGGTAAAAATGGCGTCAGAGAAAGAGTCATGGAGGATGGTAACCTCAATTGGCGAGAGGGGGCCAAATCAAGCGAGAGGTCTTCAGATGACGTTTCTGATAAAGAGGAAAACGGATTTTGAAGAGTACCTTGATGGCACATTTGGGGGAACACTGTTATTCAAGCTCAGATCGCGATTCCTGGAGATGAAGGGCAAAATTGGGAAAGACAGCGAAACAGAGTGCCCGATTTGTCATTTAGGCGTGCATGGTGGAGACCCTCGAAAACTTCTTACTAGAATGCACAAAATGCTGGTCAGTCAAACAGAATAATCTTGATTCTATAATGGGGAATGGGATGGGAGAATGGAAGGACATGTGGTAAGTGATAGAAAGGAGAGGGTTGATATGCTTATCGGAGACATTAGGAAGAATGGAGCACTGGATGTCACCAAGCAGTTCGTCTCCGAGTATTGAGGGAGAGAAGAAGTGTGGGAATAGGGAGGCAGTTGAGAACCGTGACAAATCGGTGGCCCAGCCGAAGTGTTATTATTATTATTATTAATCAAATCTGAAGATATGGGATAATAACTTTATTGAAGGCAATCTTCAACTTCGTTCAAATGAAGCTCCAGCTTCCTACCAAGAGCTTTAAATTATGCGAGAATCAGAAACGACTCTCGCAAAGAAAATAATGAGACTCAACGTCGATTCTCGTAAAATGTTCATTTGATTCTTGGTATAGATTCTAAAGGTGTCCTTAAAGGTATAGGCTCTGTAAGGGACATCTACTTATTTTTTGCTCTCTCATTATAAGGTAAAACTTTGACTTAGCAGTGGTGGCCAGTGAAGTTTTGGCTGCCTATACTTAGTTTTCAAGTCTTCCTAGATACCACTATCAAGTTACTGTAACCAGAGGCGCCCAGAAAAATATCAGGCCACTGGACAGTTTGGGTGAAGGGGGTCCACATGGTGCGAACCGCATCATCTGATGATCCGAGCCACGAAACGGCGCGATGGGGTCAGGCACGATAGGTGTTCCCCGGAAAAGTTTCATTCTTAAGGTGTAAAATGACGAGGTTTCCTGGATTTCCCGCCGCGAATTATTCGGTTAGACAACAGGGGGGGGGGGGGGGGGGGGGGGGCACCAAAAATCTGCAAGACGTCACGTGGGGGTGGGTGGGCCTCTTGAGTGCGCCAAAAATGTGCATTTCCAACTTGTGCAATGTTTTGAATTTTTGAAAAATATATCAATATATCAGCTAATATATACCGTCATTTGTGTTTCAAACCTTAAAGATGATGTTGTACATCACACTCTTAACACAAATACAACATCAGGAGGCTTTATATGTGAGAATATTGGGATTAATCTGGGAAAATGTCACACGTTAGTAGGGGGTGGGTGTCTTGTTCGAAATGTAGAAAATGTGCAGACAATATTTTGGGAAAATTCCCTCTGATGCACTAAATTCAACCCAAGTTATTTATTTATTAATTTATTTATTTATTGGTGTTTCACGACACTTCAACAACCAGGGTCATATCGTGTCGGTGACAGGTTTACGGGTGGAGGAAGCCAGAGTACCCGGAGAGAACCATCGAGCAACGACGAGCAGCTGTCTGCTCTTCAACATCATAACCCACGACTGTATCACACACTGCTCAGCGGTACTGCATACTACACAGCACAGACAGGGTTAGATTGGCTTAAGACATGTGCACCTCGGCGGTCAGTACGTCTCAGCACACAGCGTCATCGTGCCCCCACGTGGGCAATTGGGGTAAGTTTATTTTGGATTTAAATGGGAGAATGGGGGTGGGTGTCTGAGAACGGTAGCAGAAAATTTGCACGTAGTGGGTGGGTGGGTGTAAAAAGGAGCCGAATAAAAAATAGGACGTCGCGTCTTGCAAATTTTTAGTCCCCCCCCCCCCCCCTCCTCTATAGACAATAGTAAATTTGTGGGTTTTCATTTGTAGACTACTATATACACCAGTTATCCGACTTAGCCGTGCTCGGAGGATTTATTGTTTATGGGGCAGAAAAAAAATGCTTGGAGACGAACAGAAGAGTCATAATTCTGTATATAAAAGTAAATTTTCACCGGCTAATAAACAAAGCACGCAACCACATGATTTGCAGATGATGCTGCCACGACCACATGCAATGTTTGTCCATTAAAATACCCCGTTTGTTGATATTCCTCCCAGTTTGAAGTCACCAGATTTTGTTTTCGAACAGCTTTTCGCCACTCCAGCGGCCATTTGTGCTCGAATAACGTTTTGACGTGAATAGCAAGCCTTTGAGGATTATTATATTTTGCATTAATTGTATCAAACCCAAGTTGTCGATTTGTCGAAGGTGATACCAAAGAACTGCAAGCTGTTAGATAACATGCGGTTCAAAAAGGACCACACGTGCACACAAAAAAATTACACGTCCGCGTGTAAGGACAGCATTGTGTTTAAAATGTAATATCCCATGGCTAGCGCGTGCAAACAGGGTTCTAGTATATTCCTCGCTTTTAGGTAGTGACAGTCGGTCGCTTGGGGAATTCAAGAAGTCCTTCTCACCACCCTTGTCTCTGCCTCCAACATATTTCTCAACCGGTATTAGGAAATACATCATTCACGGAAAATTGCGAACTGGATGTAATGACCTTAATGGTGACAAATTCCGCAGCTACATCTCAGATTGTCCATTTTGCTTGTGTAACGATGGCGTTGAGGATGCAGAACACTATTTCTTCCCGTGTCCTTTAAATTCTCATATTCGCAGTAGCCTCATAGATGATTTGTCGAAACTCACGCCCAACTGGAATTTGGAAGCCCGTTATTACCCGAAAGTAGCAATGTTTCAGTTTTCTTATCGGTTTAAAAATGTATTCGTGACTCGCATAGATTTGATGTACTGTTGCAGAATTAGCTGCGTCTCTCAACAAATCTGAGTGTCCCAGGGTTGTACAAATGATCTGACTTCCTACGTGGGTGTCCTCTCACACGGGACCAGAAAATCAATTTGTGTGAGGACAACACGACAGATGTCAGGTTAGTACGGACGTGGAAAGAGCACGCAAAGATTAACTGTTCTCAACATGTTCTGTGAACTTTCTTTAGTGGCACTAAACTAAATTTAGAACTGAATAAAATGGGTAGTGGTGGTGGTGGTGTGTGTGTGTGTGTGTGTGTGGGGGGGGGGGGGGGTCATCATCACTGTAATTTCTGTTTTTTTTTGGGGGGGGGGGGGGGTGGGGGCTGCTTTTACCTGATTTTCTACTCTCTCTCTCTCTCTCTCTCTCTCTCTCTCTCTCTCTCCCCCCTCTCTCTCTCTCTCTCTCTCTCTCTCTCTCTCTCTCTCTCTCTCTCTCTTGCGTTAACTTCTTTTTGTGTTTAAAGTTTACATATTGTTATATTTTGTTATTCATTCAGTACTTCTGCAATTAAAATCCCTCAATGAGGCCTAATTTACTGTCCCTCTTAGCCTAATTTCGGTATTTGAGGATACCTATGGCCTGGTATTGTATTATTTGAGGATACCTATCGAGGATATTTTCTGGAGAATCCCTTTTTTGTCGTATGAGGCCATGGTGGCCATGAGAAAATCCCTCATTGAGGTCTAATTTACTATTCCTCCTAACCTCATTTCTTTTGAGGCCATAAAGGCCATGAAAGAATCCCTCACTGAGGCCTAATTTACTATCCCTCTTAGCCTCATTTCGGTATTTGAGGATGGTGTTGTATTATTTGAGGGTACCCATCTGGAGAATCCCTTTTTGTCGTATGAAGCCATGAGGGCCATGAGAGAAAATCCTTCAGTGAGGTCTAATTTACTATCCCTCTTAACCTCATTTCGTTTGAGGCCATGAGGGCCATTAAAAATCCCTCAATGAGGTATAATTTACTATTCCTCTTAACCGAATTTCGTTTGAGTCCATGAGGGCATGAAAACGTCCCTCACTGAGGTTCAATTTACTATACCTCTTAGCCTCATTTTGGTATTTAAGGATACCTATGATCCAGTTGCTATAAGGTAGTCTTACCAATGGCATCCTTCTTATCTCCAAAGTTCCAAACCCACTTCTTGTCTGTGGTCTATCTGTCCTAGCATTAGCTTCTACAGCAGTCTTGTGTCATTGCAGCCTTGCACCAGTACTGTTGGCTATAATATCATCATGAATACTGACTTGTAACACTACTTCCTAGCTAAACCTTCGCTCATGCACTTCAAAATGTTCAATCAGATTGCTTCATTTCCCCTGTATTCATATAGACATGCTATATAAGAGATTCCGTAAATGGGATTCTTATCCGACTCCGTAAAATTTGGATTGCGTGATTTTATATAAACACTCGGGGGTATGGAAAGGGATTGTTAACACCCAATTATTAGTGCAAGAACTGAACAGATAAAGCTTGATAACAACCACTGCAAAACAACAAAGGGACAGAACGAAGATCCAACACGACCAAGATCGAAGTGAACAGAACATAACAAAGTGAACGAAGACCGAACTAATCTGATCGAACACAATCAAGATCGAAGAGAACTGACCCAATGAAGTTGTCGAAGTGAATTGAACATAAAAAAGTGAACAAAGTTTTGAACTACAACCCCTAAATATACTTAATATTAACTATAAACCCTCTTGAACAGAATGGGCTCTAATGTTAAGCCATAACCCCAACGGAAGTATATAACATTAACACCCCTTTGAACAATTTTAATCTAAATTAACTTTATATAATATATATATAATTAACACCCTTGAACTGAACTGTATGAACCCAACAAACGTTTTGACATGATTGAATTTTAACTGAATGATATTTGAACTACAACCATTTGAATGCAATTCTTCCAACAGGGAAGGGGAATGAATACCCTCGAGCGTTTATATGAAATCCCGGAATCCAAATTTTACGGAGTCGGATAAGAATCCCATTTACGGAATCTCTTATATAGCATGTCTATATGAATACATGGGAAATGAAGCAATCTGATTGAACATTTTGAAGGCCTGAGCGAAGGTGTAGCTAGGAAGTAGTGTTACAAGTCAATATTCATGGATGATAGTATAGCCAATAGTACTGGTACAAGGCCGCAATGGCACAACACTGCTAAAGAAGCTAATGCTAGGATATATAGACCATAGACAAGAAGTGGGTTTGGAACTTTGGAGAAAAGAAGGATGCCATTGGTAAGACTACCTGTATAGGAACTGTATGAGAGCTGGATCATAGGTATGCTTATTTATTTATTTATTTATTTATTTATTTATTTATTTATTTATTTATTTTTGGTGTTTAAGGTCACATATTTTTGCACATTGGCTAATCATGACCACAAAGGTATCATCAAATACCAAAATGAGGCTAAGAGGTATAGTAAATTAGACCTCAGTGAGGAACTTTTTCATGGCCCTTGTGGACTCAAACGAAATGAGGCTAAGCGGGATAGTAAATTAGACCTTATTGAGGGCTTTTCTCATGACTTCATACGACAAAAAAAGGATTCTCTAGAAAATATCCTCGATAGGTATCCTCAAATAATACAATACCAGGCCATAGGTATCCTCAAATGAGGCCTCATTGAGGGATTTTTTCATGGCCTTCATGGCCTCAAACGAAATGAGGTTAAGAGGGATAGTAAATTAGACCTCATTGAGAGATTTTCTAATGGACCTCATGGCCTCACACGGCAACAAAGGGACTAAAAAGGATTCTGGGGGAATCCGAACCAGAAATACTCTAGTTCAATCGAACCTACCCCGAGGGCCTTACCGGTACCTAGTGGCCTCTCGGTACCATGGTATGGCGGTCCTAAAAAGGATTCTAGAGGAAATAAAGTCAATTTTGGTGATTTGGAGGGATTGTCGGATTGTTTGTGGTAATTAGGTTTACTCCTATTCAATCGAACACACCCTTCAAACATACCCATGTCCTATAAGAAGGTGTTAGGTCACATAGCAACCACGTGCTTCAATAGAAACCAAGATGGCGGGCTCCAGTATACAAAATGGACGACGGAAACACGTATTACCCTAACAATAGGCGCTGCGCATGCGCACTAACACCACGTATCACTATGGGGATGAAGTCACAAGATGGCCGCTCACGCGGGTTACCATGACAACACAACATGGCGCCACTGGGTCACGTGACATGACGTCACTTCCGAGGTCCTGCACCAAGGTCCTGCCAATGTGAGGCGAAGCATACCAGACATACTACTCACGGCATTACTCGACCGTGTAATCCATAGTCCCCTGTCGCCTTTGGGGATGGGCAAATGCCTCTGTTTCTGCTTGTTTTGGGCATCTAAAACTCATTTGTCGCATATTTCCTAGTCATAAGAATATCTTATTGTTCATTAATTTGACATTTTAACAACTAACAGTGAACAAAAATGAGGTGGAGTTAAAAGAGGTCAAAAAGTTGAATGGAGCGAGGTACATATGGTGGATGTGGCGGGTTGTTAGTGTCGCACGGAAGCCGAAGAATAAGATGCGAGACTGGGTAGGAAGTGGAATGGGGTTTAGGAGGATTGAAAGGGGTGGGCAGGGATTAGGATGAGAAAGAGAGGAGGTCATGGATTAGTACATCAGGGTGATTGTGCAGAGAAAACTATCTGAATATACTATAAGAGAGTAGTGTTAGACGGTATGATAATATAGATGGTGGAGATGTTGGAAGAAGTGGAAGTGATGAATTTGGGATTACAGGTTCTGGAAAAGGTGGAATCACTAGAACACACAGTATAGGGAGAAGGAGAAGATTGTGGAGGAGGGGTTGTATTGATGTTGATGTGGCGGTGTTGGTGATGGTATTGAGTAGTTATGTATGTTGAAAATGAGCCATTTTGTAGGACCCCTGGGCAGGACCCCGGAAGTGACGCCATGTCACGTGACTGGGCGGTCATGTTGGGTTCTCATGATAGTGCACGTGGGTGGCCATGTTGTGATGAAATTTATCATGAAAAAGGTGGTAGGAGTGCGTATGCACAGCGCGTGTTGTTATAGGGACACGTGTTCCGTCTCACCCTTAACAACCCGACAATAGATATCGAATTAATCGAAACAACCCGACAATCTTCAGGAAACTGTCCAAAACATTCCCGAAAACACTCCCGAATCCTACCAGTACCGATTTAGTAACTCGCCAGAAACTCGAGGGACCGGGACTTCAGGAGCTCAAGGGGCAAGGGGCAGTAGGGCTCCGGGGTCAGGGACGGCGCCTCCTCCTTCCAGTTTATCTCTCAGTTAAAATAAACACCATTGTAATAAACCAACCATTATTGTAATAAACCCATTTCTGTGATCAATTACATTATATGGTCGGACATTAGGCAACGATACTATCCTATATTTTAAGGATACTAAACCCACGGAATCCCCCTTTTCGTCGTATGAAGCAATGAAAGCTAAGAAAATGAGCGCAATGATTACCTCTTCATACGTCTCATGCCCTCATTAAGGATACTATCCTACCTTTATTTGGGAGTGTTTTCTGGAGTGTTTGGGTCAATTTTCTGAAGATTGTCGGATTGTTTGGATTAATTCGATATCTATTGTCGGGTTGTTAGGGGTGAGACGGAGCACGTGTCCCCATAACAACACGCGCTGCGCATACGCACTCCTACCACCTATTATCAAGATAATGACATCACAACATGACCACCCACGTGCACTATCGTGACAACCCAACATGGCCGCCCAATCACGTGACATGACGTCACTTCCGGGGTGCTGCCCTTGGTCCTACAAAATTGCTCATTTTCAATATACAAACTACTCAATACCATCACCAACACCGCCACAACACCAACACCAACATCAACACAACTCCTCCTCCACAATCTCCTCCTTCTCCCTATACTGCATGTTCTAGTGATTCCGCCTTTTCCAGAACCTGTAATCCCAAATTCATCACTTCCACTTCTTCCAACATCTCCACCATCTATATTATCATACCGTCTAACACTACTCTCTTACAGTATTTTCAGATAGTTTTCTCTGCACAATCCCCTGATGTACTAATCCATGACCTCCTCTCTTTCTCAGCCTAATCCCTGCCCACCCCTTTCAATCCTCCTAAACCCCATTCCTCTTCCTACCCAGTCTCGCATCTTATTCTTCGGCTTCCGTGCGACACTACCAACTTGCCACATCCACCTTATGTACCTCGCTCTATCCAACTGTTTGACCTCTTTTAACTCCACCTCATGTTTGTTCACTGTTAGTTGTTAAAATGTCAAATTAATGAACAATAAGACATTCTTATGACTAAGAAATATGCGACAAATGAGTTTTAGATACCCAAATCAAGCAGAAACAGAGGCATTTGCCCATCCCCAAAGGCGACAGGGGACTATGGTACACTACATTTCTGGAAGCGGAGACTACGCATGTTGGTAAACGTTCCAACCGGATAAAATAGCACCCCTCCCCCACCACCCCCGCCTTCACCATGTTGGGCACTGCACGATCATGGTAATGACGTCACACGATTGAGTTACCAGGATAATCCGCGTCTATGTAACCTGACTAGGTCATTCTATGATAAAACCCCGGGAGTTGGGGGGGGGGGGGGTGTCTCCTCGCCTTAAGCAGAGCAGAAACCTTTAGTATAAATTTTACATACCTTTATGCGGCAATAAATGGTAAGTGGTAAAGTCCATCTGCAATAGCTGTAACTGGAGTTAGTATACAGAAGTTATAACATTATCGGTTAATTTGTTGTAACATAACGGGTTGAAAAAAGTTATAACATTATGCGTCGATTTTTATAACATAACGGGTTGAAAAAAGTTATAACATTATGCGGTGTTTATAACATTATCGGTTGTTTACTACATTTTTTGTAACATTATGCGTTGGTGTAACATTATGCGGCGTTGTAACATTATAGGTTGTAACAGGGCTCATCTCTCCTAAATCTTTGGTGTACTGCGCAGTAAGAATCGGGAAAAGGATACACCCTGCTTGAGGCCTATCCCAATGGTCGCCCGTTTTCATTGTTACGTTACCCAGACTGAGTTCACTTTGAACACCTCTACACAGTGCTTTCAAAATTCCAACAAATTCAGCCCCCATGGCCAAAGTCTCAAGCTGTTTCCACATTCCTTCTCTGTACTCTAACAAATGCATTTTTAGCATCCAGAAAAGCCATAAACATCTTTTCTTTTTACACTTTCGTTGATTCTAACGTTTGCGATAGCATGCAGATGGCTCGCGATTTTGGTTGCCTTTCTAGGCAGAAAATCGATTTTTTTTTCTAGCTTGATGCTAAATCCATTTCCTTACTTCACGCACGCTTCTGTTGTATTGTTCAATTTGTGCATTCTTGTTTTTGAAAACTACGGAAAGCCGACTTAACAATAAAACCGATTTTTATTGTTAAGTCGGCTAAAATTACAGACCAGTGCTAAAATTAAAGATGGCTTTAAATTAGCGAAATTTCGCATACGATACGCTTTCATATATAGGAAATGACCTTTTATGTATAGAAAGTATCTTTTTTCTGAACTCCCCACCGCCCACCCTTTGCTCCAACGTCCCGCATTGTGTGCAGCTATGTGCAACCATGTTACATCTTCCATGTTCTCAAATCAACAATGTTACCGGTACCCAAAACCCAAGAGGAGATGAAAGTTTACATTCGCCTTGAACTATTGATAAAATATGAAAATAATGTACACTATATAAATAACAGTCAGTACGGCTGCACCAACGATTACAAGTTTCACGAAATAAAAACCGAGATTCAAGTGTGCACCATGAAGAACTGATAAGAATAGATTAGATAAGATTTATTAAGCAAATACACCAGAACAAAGGCAGATTGCTTTGTATATAGAAAATCAACATAAATAGAAACAAAAAGCAATTCTAATTCCAAATGACAAACGTAAATATCAATAATGTTATCTCTTGGTGTCAGATTGACAAAACTTGTTCTCGTTGTTTTAAGAATTGCTGGATTATACCACAGATGATACCGCATAGCTGTGGCACATTGTTTCTCACCAGGAATATGAATCTCTCGGATGTGTCGACCTCAACAAACTCTTTTTTTTTTCTTTTTTTTATAGATTTTTATTTACAGACATTGGTACATATTGGTACATCATTTGATACATATTGTATAGTAAAAGCAATCATACATATTCATCTGTTATAAAGTTTTCCTAATGATATAGATGCTTATTTCAAGTGCTATTTTATGCTTGAGAAGTGGTTGTCTGTTTTTCTATTATAATAAGAGAGAGAGAGAGAGAGAGAGAGAGAGAGAGAGAGCTGTCTGCTATGCTGTTCATTCAGGCTTGCACTAACAGTCACATCATCACATAGGTAACACTGTGTGGACTGCCACGTGGCCCCGACAATTGACACGCTACACAGATTTGACCCCAAGTGACCCAAGTGTAAACATTCTATGGCTGCTGTAATGGGGTGTATGCATTGGATTTGGGTTAGTAATTAAGAAGATGTTTCAGGTTCTACAGTTAGCCCCTCCCATCCAGCCCAGCGCTTCTGAAAGCGATCATACCTGCATATTCGGTAATATGCCGCTCTTTCAATGTAATAATATCGCCGAAGTTCATGTTTTATCTGTGATAACGTTGGGTAATGATTAGTAAATTTTGTTTTATAGATGCAAAATTTAACGAATATAAAAAGGAACTGATACAGTTCTTCAACATGACCTGCAACTGGAGTTGCAAATAATACAGAGTCCTCAGTTATTTGTAGGTTTTCACCGCTCTTTTCATTAACCCATACTCTTAATTGTTCCCACAGCCGTGAAATTACCGGGCATTCCCAAAATAGGTGAATAATTCTTTCCGATTTCGTCTTACAAAATGTGCATAGGTTATCCGACGTAATACCACACTTATGTAAAAGGGACCTTGTTCCAAGAATCCGAGAGTTTATACGATATTGAAACCACTGATATTTACCATCAATACAACATTTGAAGGGACATATTAGGACGGATTGCCACCAGTTATTTTCAAAATTTATACCACAATCCTTCTCCCATTTTCCTTTAAATTTATTTTCGTCCCTCCGTACCTTGAGAATCATATATGTGCTTTTACAGTCCTTGTTTGAAAAAGGGTAGTCTAGCTGAAAGGGTCTGATTAGGCGGTATAAAACACGAAAATTACTTGTGTTATAGATAGGCCTAATGTAGGTGGTGACCGCTTTCTTGATTCCAGAAAAAGTAATAAAGTCTGTCTCTATTTTATAGATGTCTTTGAAGTTTTCATAAGATAAAAAAATCCCCTTTTCATCCAAAGGATCGTTAATAAATGTAACCCCGTTATCTTCCCATTTTTTGATGTACACTGGTTTGTTGAACATCTTGATATTTTCGTTATTCCAGATACTCGACGATAGATAAGTATCCCTGCTTTCTACCTTTAGCTCTTTGCAATAAATGTGCCAAGCTTCAAATACATCCCTCCAAAACTGTTTTTTTTTTGTAGACTTAACGTACTTTTTGATAACTTGGGGAGTCGATAAAAACCAGTTTTTATCAAGAGAAGGCGTTATAGTTTTCAACAACCCTTGTAGAGGCGTGTTCTCCGAAACAATACGTTTGACCCATGATATTTTCAAAGAGTTTATAAATAATGGTATATCAATCATTTTAACCCCACCTCTCTCATACTCCTGCACTAGAGTTTTACGACTTATTCTATCTTGGCCATTCCATATGAACTGATATAGGACATCCGTTAATTCTTGAATAAATTTACTCGTGTGGTTGGGTAGACTTAAGAATAAATGTACTAATTTTGAAAGAGCAAGCTATTTAACTACTGTGATTTTTCCTAAAACGTTTATGTTCCGTTTAGTCCAAGCTGATAAGGTTTTCCGTATATCATTCATTTTGGACAAATAGTTATCTTCTGTCATAGCCTTAAGGTCGAGTGAAAAATTTACCCCTAAAACTCTGAAGGATTTAGGGTTCCACTTCAATTTCCACCTATCACATATTTTTTCAGTGCAGTTTTTCTTGGTACCAATCCATACTGCTTGCGTTTTGTTATAGTTAATTCGTAATCCCGACACTTTTTCAAATCTGTGCAGCATGTCCATCGCCGAGTCCAGAGACCTGGGAGAGCCATCAAGAAACAGAGATGTATCGTCCGCGTATTGAGTGAGTTTAAATTCTATTTCCCCAATATTGATTCCTCGTATATCCCTACACGATCTTATCTTGGTAGCCAGGAGTTCTGCACATAATAAAAAGATGTATGGCGAAATGGGATCTCCCTGTCGACAGCCTCTCTCAAGTTTGATTTGAGGCGAAATTTCCCCATTCACATGTAGGCTGGACGATATACCATTATACAATGTTAAAATATATCTTTTGAAAATTGGCCCAAATTTAAAGTAGTCCAATACTTTTGAGATGTATGACCATGATACAGAATCAAAGGCTTTTTCAAAGTCTATAGGAACGAGTAAGCCTGGCTTTTTTAGAATTTCAGTAGGATAAATAACATCATAGATAAGTCTAATATTTTCGCCAATAAATCTACCCTTAATGAACCCCTTCTGGTCAATGTGGATAAGTTTGGGTAATAGATCTTTCACACGTTCCGCTAAACAACCAGATAATATCTTATAAGAAATATTTAACAACGTAATTGGTCTCCAGTTTTTCAAAAACTCTCGGGGTTTCTTATCCTTCGGTAGCAGTGTTATTACTCCATGGCGTTGTGTGACCGATAAGAGTCCTCTTTGTAAACCATAATTGAGTGAACGAACAAGGAATCTACCAATGTCTCTCCAGAAAAAATTGAAGAATTCCGTAGTAAAACCGCCTGACCCGGGGCTTTTGTTATTTTTCATTTTTTTCAAATATCTAAGAATTTCCGCACACGTTACTTCTCTTTCTAAGTTTTCGGCTTCTGTGACGCTTAACGTTTTTATTTCGCTATCCATCTCAAAGAAGGAGAAATTATTATTATTATTATTATTATTATTATTATTATTATTTTTATTATTATTGGGAGTGTTCGTAGCAATATTATCCTCTCTTTCTTTGTATAGGTTTGCGTAAAATTTTACTGTTTCAGCAAGTATCTTGCTTTGATCTAGAATCTTATTTCCGTCATCATCTTCTAATTTTGAGATCGTTTTATTAGTGTAAATACGTTTTTCTAGATTTAGAAAGTATTTAGTGGCTTTTTCTCCTTCCTCAACAAACTCTTGGTATTCACGTTCAAACTTGTAAAATGCACGTTCCCTAAGAGATGCATATTCACTGCACTCCATAACGAAGTGCCATTCTGTTTCCACTGCACCTGAGCTGCATACCGCGCATAAGCGTTCACTTACGGGGATGGGTGGTTGCATATGCCTCCCCTTTTCTATCATAAGTTTGTGGTTACTTACACGCAAACGAGTAAATATTATATGTTTCTCGCCTCGGGGCATGTTGAATAGATGAAATAAGGCTCCAGGTGATATTTGTTTTTAAACTCTCGATAAGCTCTCAGTTTATTTTTTTTCCAGTTTTCCTGTTGTCATCAAATATAGCATTATAAAAATTATTTAAATGGGTCTCTTTCAGTTTTTCTCTTATTGTTATGTATTTCACAGGTTGAAACGGAATTGAGTCCGACAGAGTGCAATTCTCGGATTCAGTTCCAGCCTCTGATAGCAAGGAAGGGGTTTGGAGATCATATAATTTTGAAACAAACTTAGCGAACTTTATTTTGGCATCTATGTGCAGTGAATACTGTCCAAGTTCAGCTCTCACTGCATGGTTTGATGATTTTTTGTTCACACCCAGGACTAACTTACAGAACTCAGTATGAACGGTTTCACATGACGATTTATCAACATTAGCATCGTTGATTTCGGGGTCCCATAATTCACTGCCTTACTAGAGGATGGGTTTTATCAGGATGTTGAATAGTTTTAGGTAAACCGAAACCGGCGGAAGGCACTTTCTTCTAAAGTTGCTGTTCAGACCAAAGAGGGCTTTTAAACCTTTCAGTTTGAGATCTTGTTGCGCATTGTGTACTTTACCGTTGGCTGTAAATGAACGACTCAGTTATGTGTTCTGATGGGCGTGCAAAAACTCATTGTTCCGAATATGAAAACCATGGGACTCCTTATTCTTTCCCGATTGAAAAATCATAACTTTAGTTTTGTCAACATTTACGCTAAGTGTGTTTTTAGTGCAGTAAGCATTCAAGTTATCCAAAGCTCTCTGTAGACCCCGAGACGAGTTTGAGATGATCGCTAAATCGTCGGCAAATAGCAATTGACTTAGATTCGTGGTATGTAGACGGACGGAATCACATTTTTCATCAAAGATTAAGCCAATATCGTCGATAATGATTTTGAAGAGCGTCGGCGAGATCACACAACCTTGTCTGACACCAACCGTTGACATTGAGGGTCGGCTTAATCCTTGCGAAGTTTTTATCTGATAGTAACTCGGGCTATACAGGGATTTTAAAATTTTAAATACATTATCCTGTATCCCGAGGCGGTGTAATTTATCAAATAGAATGTTTCTATCAACAGTATCAAATGCTTTTCTAAAATCAGCAAAGGCGGCATATAACGGTTGTTTAAGTTTTTATATTTGTTTATAGATGTTTTAAGAATAAAGGCGCTGTCAATAGTACTACGATGTTTCATAAACCCAAATTGATTATCACTAATCAAGGCATTATCTTCAAGGTAGGTATTAATCCTCTCGTTGATAACTGTATTGAATAGCTTACCCAGAGCGCCGCCTATGGCAACAGCTCTATAATTATTGGTATTGTTTCGACCACCCTTCTTACATAATGTGGTGAGAACAGATTTATTCTATGGGAGGGGATGGGGGGGGGGGGGGGGGGTAATGATGTGATTCAAATACCTGATTAAATAATTTAGTTACATGATCAGTCATATGCGGGACTACTATTTTTAAGATTTCGTTTGAAATGTTATCACACCCGGTCGATTTATTGTTTGTTAGACTTCTCAGGGAGTGCATTATTTCGGTAGCTGAGACTTCTGTGTTTACAACATCGGATGCATTTTCGTGGGTTTGTGGTTGACACAAAGTCATTTTAAAGAAATCAACAGACCTGTCAGGTTCTAGATGATTGATCTCAACATTGTTTGTTCGAAGGGACTTAAATGTCTGCCAATAGGTTTTTGGATTTGAAGATGATAATTTTCGAGGTTTTTCCATATATTTTTGAAGAGCATTTTGGATTTTTTCTTCGTTGCTTTTTTATACATTTTCTAAAAATGAAAAACTTTTGCAACAGAGATCTATCCTGAGGGTTTTGCTGAAGAATCTTAAGTGAATTTTGCATGGCGTATTTTAGATGTTTGCATTCATCATCAAACCATTTCCTTTTAGTTTTTTTTTTTTTTTTAGGGCACGCAAAATTCTCATGGACGCCAGATTGTTTATACCAGACAGCATAACAGTTAAATCAATTATTGCTTCTTCTGTACCAGAATCGCCATTAGTGTAATTTTTCATTCTAAATTGTCGATTTCTCCACTGTATGTCTTGCCGCAAAACTGCCTCTAAACCTCTAGTTGGACTATCTTTGGTCCATTTTAGGGTATACTTATAGATTTAGTGCAACTGTGTGTGGAGTGTTTTTGATTGGAAGATTATGGAATTGATTTGTTAAGTGTAGTGCCAGCTGGCAGTGGTCAAAGTGCTCAGTTGGCTCTTTAATACAAAAATAATCTACATTGAACAAATATTTATCTGATTCTATTATATAATCTACTACACTCGCTCCATTATACTGGTGGCTGGTAAAGTTACCCATTGCATCTCCCTTACTTCTCCCTTTGACTATTCTAAGTTTTGCTGCTTGACATAGGGCCTGGAGCTCTCTTCCATAACTATTAGTCATTTTATCTAAACTACAACGGTTAGAGCAGGGGTCAACGGTGCAGGAATGGGGAAGTGGCACGTGCGGTGCGGTATCAACTGTAATGCAATCAGGCATTTCTCCTGTTCGGGAGTTGAAATCACCGCCTAGTAGAATTAGATCGTCGCACCCATAGCCCCAAGTTTTTGTTCATTTTTGCGAATATAGAATTTTCGAGTTTGATCGTATTCCAGTAAGAATTGTTAGGGGGTATATGCACAGAAACAAAAACAACCGGGGTCTGCATATTGAACATTTTGCCATCAAATTGTACTCGTAGAGATAATTCATCTACACAGAATGATGGCTGAAAGAACGGTTTATATTTATCAAGATAGTAGAACGCAACGCCCCCTTTTTAAGTTGAGAGACGCCGCGACTGATATTAAGGCAAGTATAACCAGGCGGCATGATTTCATGCTTACTCCGGTGCCACGTCTGAGTTATCGTGATGAAATCATTATTATTTATCCATATTTATTCGTATGGGATTATGGAAATAGCACGGTTATTGTTCGTTTGTTTGTTTGTTTGTTTGTTTGGGGTTTGTGTGTGTGTGTGTGTGTGGGGGGGGGGGGGGGGGGGGTGGTGGATATAATACATCAAGCTGAACTGATATCTTGTGTCCTTTTTTGTAGTATACCATAATAGCGTACGGAGAGTGAGTAACTTTGAATAGTTTAAATGCCTGTAAAATGCTGAATCTATTTCAATTAAGTACAGGAATTTGCAAAACATAAATATGCCAACAAGTGATTTACATTGCTTCCTTTCAATGGCGTTTATACAATGCTTTTTGTATACTGGTCACACTGAAATGTGACCTCTTGTCGTGATATTATCTGAAAATATTGTCGAAAAGCCTTTTTAAACGCTCATAATCTTCTTGGATATGTTATCCAATTTTGCGCACTTATTCGTAGTATGGGTTATGGAAATAGCATGTTTTTTTGTTTGTTTGGAGTTTGTGTGTGTGGGGTGGGGGTGGGGGTGGGGGTGGGGTATAATACATCAAGCTGAACTGATTTATCAGAGATAAAATAGCCACTGAAGTGGCGAAAGTCCCTTCGAAAACATAATTTGTTGTCTCCAAATTGGCACTAATATTAATAAGCGGGAGATTTGGAGGGGGTGGGGGGGGGGGTGGGGTGGGGGCGCAGCAACCGCACAAAATAGAATATCAGCGTGTTTGTTTATTCGCCACGAAAAGTTACTTTTGTATGCAGAGTTATGACTCGCCTGGTCGACTCGAAGCATTTTTTCTCCATCGCGCACAATAAATTCTCTGTGCTTGACTAAGTCGAATGAAGGGTGCGCTATATGTATGCTGGTAGTAGTGCTCGCATCTTTCGTGCCTTTTTAGCAGGGCATCGGGCAGGACCTCTGAATTGCCGTCATAGTCACATGACACAGTTACGTCATGTAGATTGTCATGATAGCCCGCGTGTGTGGCCATGTGGTGACGTCATTACCATAGAGATACGTGGTGTCAGTGCGCATTTGTTGCGTGTGATGTTAGGATGATATGTGTTTTGGCGTCCATTTTGTTTACTCTGCCATATTGGTTTCTATGGTAACACGTGGTTGATATTTGACTCAGAAAACTTCTAATAGGATGAAGGTGTGTTCGGAAAACACCAAGTTAGGTCAAACTAATTTTTTGTTTGTTTCCAAGCTGATTTACAACTCATAACGGCATCTCTTGCATCCTATTTAACCACATGGACGCAGATTTGTTTTTACATCTTAATAGCACAGAGGAGGCAGCGCCGCCATATACGTCGTTGGCTTCCAATTTCGCACACCTGTATCACTTGTATTTAAGAATGAGAACTCCACTCCATAGACTATTTGAAGTGGACTGTGTGGATTTAGCAGATATTATCTGGTCACAAATTAATTTCCATAGTGTACCAGTTTGTTGCATTGTCCTCCGTCAGTACTCTGAATGTTGTGTGGTGAAACACCTGAGTCCTTTAGAGAATTAGACGCGCAGCTTTATGAAGGCATCACCAAGCGGCACTTAGTGAATCATTTTCAACTGGTCGTAACTGTTGAACATGATCAGCAATTATTAATAACCCTCATGTGCCTAAGACATAACTTGACTTCTGAAAAAATAAGAAGATTATTTTATTATTCTGCAAGCATTATTCACGGGATAGTGCACCATGTTGTTGAGGTTATGTGCGACTTGCTCAAATCAAGAGGCATGTACTGGCATGGTCGTAATTTGGGGGATTCCTTGGAAGGTTTGTATCTTAACAGTTAACATGCAAATGTTTGGTGGTAACGTCCGTAAGGGTTTTGGTGTTGGCGTATCCCAATAATATCTTTCTATCACTGGACATGCCCGCCACTCTTCCCCACCCCCGTCCTCACCAATAGGAAAACTCAAAACTGTCTTTTGCTCAGGATAAGTGTAACGGCGAGTTACAGAAATAGAGCTAGGCGCTTACAAGTTCTGATCTGCAACACATTTCACATTCCACTCTGCACTGAAAGGTTTATTGTTCCAGATCATTGGTCAGTGAAATGTAGTTAAATGTAGAGTCATGCATGTTTGTTCTACTTTCTCCTAATAATTTTCACTCATTTGCATTGAATGAAGCAGGCAGGTGTTGCTCAATAAGCATGTGGTAAGACAAAATGTGAGGTCTAAACAAACCCCTCCTGATGCACATGTTACATCAGTTGGTAATGCTTTGTTCTCAGGGTATTTTTTAAAGTGCGTCACTGTGTGTCCCTGTTACCCCTTCCCCTAAGCAAATCCTATGGTCAATATCAGCAGCACAGAGTAAACTGTATTGACAGCATAATGAAGAAATGGGGGTAGTGAAGATTTGAAGGATAAATAGTGAAGTGGGACCAGATTGACAAGGTTAGTATTGGAGAAAACCAAAGAGAGGATGTGAGCGATACATCAAACAGTTTGTGTCTGAATGCTAGGAGGACAGGTGTGTGTGGGGTGGGGGGGGGGTGAAGTGCAAGGGCAACGATGCCGTTTTTCCTATGAGAACCGTGACAAACAAGTGCATGACTGATCGAAATGTAATTAGTATTACTACTGCCAATAAATTTTAAGGTACTGGTATTTAGGACATTCCAGGAAAAAATGTTCCAGTATTTCCACTTCTCCCAAACCACACAACATTTTGGCACCCATCCTTCCCATTCTTGCATTTTTTCTCTCTTTTTGCTCCAGTGATCCTCAACTCAATTTGAACAGCACTAATCCTCCAGTTTATGATACAACACAGAAAGTGAGTGGCTTTGAATATTCGGCTGCACGAGTGTTAGCGAGGACTCTTGGGTTATTATTTCCGATCAATAGTGAGCTCAGTACCCCGAGCAGAAATACTGAAATCCACTCGTCACCAACATTAGTTTCATCGACAAACACACGATTTACAATAAGAATGTGTGACACCCAATCTTTGATCTTCTGGATAAAACTGAGTAGCTGGGGCTTTCGCCCCAGTAGTTGGGTTTATGGTAAATGTATGAAGTGTTGAACAGTTGAGAATTTTAGAAAAGCTGTCCCACAGTTTGAAAGTGTTCTATACATGTTGGTGGTTTGGGGGCTCATAGTGGGCCGTTCCCACCAATCATTTGTATGTTAAAATACAACCTTCCAAAGAGTCCCCAAAGCTAAGATCATGTCAGTACAATTCTCTTATTGTGAGCACATCGCACATAACTCCACCAACATGGTGCACTAGCCTGTGAATATCTTGCTTGCAGAATAATGAAATAATCTGCTTATTTTTTTCAAAAGTCAAGTTGTGTCTCCGCCACACAACTTTTAATAATTATCGTTCACGTTCAGTAGTTGTGACCAGTTGACAATGATTCACTAAACGCAGCCTTATGATGCCTTCACAAAGGTGCGCGCCTAATTCTCAAAAGGCCTCAGATGTTTCACCACTCACCATTCACAGTTCTGATGGAGGATACTGCATCAAATCTGGTACACTGTGGAAATTAATTTGTGACTAGTTAATATCTACATACTTCACACAGTCAGTATCAATTAGTCAATGGAATGGAGTGATCATTCTTAAAGCAGCTAAATGAAATTGGAAAGCAGACGGCGTATATTGCGGCGTCACCTCCTCTGTGCTACTAAGATCTTAAAAAATCTGCGTCCACCTGGTTGGATTGAATGGAAGAGATGCTGCTACGAGCTGTAAATCAGCTAAGAAACAACAAAGAAATTAGTTTGACCTAACTTGGTTTTTCCTTCTGCGGGCGATTCGGTTTGTCATAGCCCCCTACCCATACTGCCGATAATGACAAAAACCTACTTCTTCAGAACTACCAATCAGAATTGTTTGATACTTGGTACACAACACCCTAAGAGGGATCAGATTCAGATTTGTTCGAAACAAGTCCCTGGGTTCATATTTGGGCTCCCCATGGGACCCAGATTTTTAACTTGGTACAATATGACGAAATTGCTTTAAAAGTTTTCGTCTTCAGGTCTACCGGTCAAACTCTCTTGACATTTGGTATACTCACTGGGGGTGACCGGCGCATGCAGTTCGTTCCTTATTTCCGCTCGGGTTCGTTTGCGATTTTTGCGCAGATTTCTTCCGATTTTAACAAGAAGATGCATGTTTATCGACAACAAATGACATAAATATGGTGGGTATTAACCAGAAAAGAACACAGGGGGGGGGGGGGGGGGGTTATTACAGTTGCTCTGGGTTTGACTGAGTACGCGAGCATCTCCAGTTACAAAAGGTGAACGTATTTCATGTGAAAACTCACACTGACCACTCTAGTTCTCAAAGCTTTTCCATAAACCTAACTTTCGAACAAGATTGTTGTATAAAAACATAACAGAGAAAAACAATTATTCACAGAATCTTCTTTTCTATAACTCATAAGTTCTGCATAAGTTGAATAGTATTATTATCTTACGTAGTTTTGAAGCCAAGGAGGAAATTTAAAGTCATGCCACGGACGCTGATTCTTTCCACCAATGTCCTAGATTCGTAGAGAGACAGACCCGATGAACTCCGATTCGTTGCAAAGCAAATCACTGAGACTTCTCGGAATAGTTGTCACAAAATGATCAGTATCACATATAACTCAGTGCGGTCGACAAGAAGAAATAATTCTTCCTAGCAATGCTATGCCTATAGAAATATTATAAAGTATATAATTTTGACCAGTTTATGAAGTATATCAGTTCAGGGAGAGATGGTTTAGTTCGGTCCGGTCCAACGCTAGGTGGTCCGATATTCTTGTCTGGAACGGTTTCGGATTGGTCCAATCATTATAAAATACCTTAAATGAAGTGAAATGTGTTAAAATCTTACTTTTGGTAATACCAAATTAAGATTTTAATTCATTTTCTTTATTCAAGATTTTTTTTTTTATAATGATTGAATTGATATACGCGCTGGTGTTAAAGAAAGGATCAAGTTTCTGCCATCTGACGGGCAAGCTTGGTAACTCTGGGCATGTTATATAATACAATGTATGCACTTTGTGGAAACGCGTAGTGTATTTTGAAATATTTTCTCATATCCATCATTACAGAGATTATTGGAGAAGTTAGAGAGTGAAAAAACGTGCTTACAACTTGTGACTGTGACTCACTGTGGAATCTGTAGTTCACGTTTCCCGCTATCCTGCACATCCTATATGTCAAATAGCATGTGGAGGATAGCGGAAACGTGAACTACAGACTAAATGTTTTCATTGCTGAAAGACTTGGAGCATTTGCACTATCTATCTTTAAGTTCTTAACCCAATCATATACTATATGATATATAGTATATGATTGGGTTAAGAACTTACAAATAGACAGTGCAAATGCTACAAGTCGTTCAGCACAAAAACGTTTTGTTCTTAGCATTGGCACCTGACATATTCCAGGTAGATTGGTCAATTTTCCTGGAGTTCTGCAGATTCTATCTTCACCTGTGATGCTGGTCTCTTCGGTTGTGGTGGTTTCTACAAAGGCCAATATTTCCACTCGGTTTTTCCTTCATTTGTTAGAGATTTGCAGTTACATGTCAGTCAGCTAGAACTTCTAACTATAGTGATGTGTCTGAAGGTCTGGTGCACTGATTTGAGGGGGTCAAAAAGTCATAGTCAATTGTGATAATTCAACTTCAGTTAACGTTCTGAATTCAGGTGCAAACAAATTGTTCTTACAAGCCTGTTTAGGAGAAATTTATTTTCTTGCCTCCATTTTTGGATTCGAATCAGAACTTCACACATTTGAGATACAGATAACAGATTAGCTGTTTTTTTTTTATCCAGATGGGAAGAGAAACCTTTGCATGAGACTCTCTTTAAAAGCTATGTTGGTGAATTGCCTCTCTCAGAAAAATCATATATCACATTGATCACCGCTGGTAATTTTCATTTGTATTGCAGAGTTCGAGATTAGAGACTTGAGGAACGATATTCATTTTAACTTGTCTAAAGTCTTTGCTGATGAGACAAACAGACATTTTATCGTTCAGTGGAGAGCCTTTCTTCTATTTTGTACATTTTATAATTTGTTAGCATTTCCTGTTACTCTAGTTTTGAAACTTTACTAACAATTCTTGGCCCGATCTTTAAAATCAGTTTCATCTATTAAAAATTATTTAAGCGGTGTTAAAATTCTGCATTTACACTTGAATCAGTCTTGTTCAGTGTTTGATTCTTATGAGCTCAAGCTCATTCTTAGAAGTCTAGCTAGATTATTATTAATTATTTATTAACACTTTGGCCAGCCGCTGATTTGTCGAGACGAGAAGGCCTTGGTTACCTCTGAACTCCCAACTGCCTCCCTATTCCCACGCTTCTCCTCTCCTCCCAACAATCGGAGACGAACTGCTTGATGACATCCCTTGCCCCATTCTTCCCAATCTCTCCGATTAGCATATTAACCCTCCCCTTTGAGTCTCCCCCTAACCACATGTCCTTCATTCCCCCATCCCACTTCCCCATTATACCCCCAGTGAATCTCATTCTTTTAGACTGATACTTTGGGCATTCTAGAAGAAAGTGTTCCAGGGTCTCCACCATGCCCAAGTTACACACCTGGCACTCCCTTTCACCGTCTTTCCCAAGTTTTCCCCTCAGCTCCAGGGATCGCGAGCTCAGCTTGAACAACAGTGACCCCCCCCCCCCCAAAAAAAAGGTGCCATCAAGGTACTCTCCAAAAGACCCCCATTGTGTGAAACAAGCATTGCCTGTTACCGTAAATATTGTTTTGGAAATTTATCCCCACATCAATCACTACGATCCTCTTCATGTATCTTTTTGGTGTTTATTTTTATTAGCCTTTTTTCTTATGATTAGAAAATCGAATTGTACCAAACCCTTCAATTCACATCAACAGTCAACGAGAGGCGATGTCTTTCAGTCTGACGATCTTCTTTTAGTTGTCATAAAATGGTCCAAAATTATACAGTTCGGTCAAATGTTTTGAAAATACCTGTAATGGCTATTCCATGTTCAACTCTGAGCAGTTCAAGCGTACAAAAATGTGTGTCATCTCTTACCTGGTAATACTTCTGATCCCGTTTTTATGACCGTTCAGTGCAAGATTAAAAAAAACATTTAACTTATCCGCTTCTACAAAGGCTTTTGAGGGAATTGATTGCTTTGACTGGGAGGGATCTTCAAAACTACTTCTCTCATAGTTTTCGTAGAGCTGGAGTTTCGTTGGCATGTGAATCTGATGTTCCCGCGGAAATGATTCAGTTTATGGGAGATTGGGTTAGTGATGCTTACAAAAATATCTTCATTACACCTTGAAGGAGAAATTTATAGTAGCTGCTAAAATGCGAGATTCCATCCTTCGAACATTGAAAATTTATTTTCAACAACACGTTGGTTCACTTTTTATTTACATGATGTATGCAATTTCACCTTTTTACTTCGCCTCACATACTTCACAAAACCTTTTCTCTTTCAGCGAAAAGGAACAAGAAAGTTATCATAGTGTCTGGCACTATATGCAAGTATGTTTCGGATATTTATGATACAGTCGTTAAACCTTTCCCTGGAGACACTGTTGCTGGAATTACGTATCTCATAAATAGTTGTCAGCTTGCAATTTCCAGTTTTTCCCAGATACTGTTTCATGTTGGAACTAATGATATAGAAAGGAAATCAATGGGACAGATTATTTCTGCTTATAATAATTTACTTACTCTCTCAAGAAATTGTTCAGAAGCCCAAATTGTATTTTCTTCTATACTTCCTCGGCCTACGGATTTTGACATTCTTGGCACTAAGGTCATAGAAATTAATACAAAATTAAAGGAGCCGTGTTTCAATAGAAATGCTGGGTTTATTAAGTCCTATGTGCCTTTTCTTAGGGGAGATAAGCCCAAAAGAGAGCTATTTGCAGAAAAGGGTGCCCTACATTTAAATTTAGAAGGCACTATGCGTTCAAGATCCTTTTTCATTCAGGTGATAAATCATTTCCATTGACTGCCCATTTTTTTATTTATTGTCATTTGTCTTTTGCATTTGCATGTGATTTAATATACTTTATTTTTTCTTATTGATTCTTATTTCTGCTTACTCAGGTGGACTTCTCCTGGGGAGCTTTGCATGGAAATGAGAGACATAAACACTATCTCCATCTGATGATTATTCCACAGAAATAAGAAATAAGTATCTGGGAATCTGTAAGCATATTACATGCTATTTTTTAGCCTTTGGCTTGGCGATTAAGAAATTCCACCTTCATAATGTGTAATTTATTTCTTTAGCTATGTTTTATTAATTTATTGCTCTGATCGGATAGATTCCATTTGATAATTTAATAAATTATCATATGGAATCTATAAATTATTGATGTTTCGTCCTTATTTAGGGTGTTGCATATTACACACTGAAATTCCATTCATTTAAGTTTAAGGTGGTCAGTAATACTCTTTGTGAACACCTTATTTCATTTCAAATGTTTTAATACATAATTTGAAAAAAAACAACATATTACACTTCAAATTTAAAGCCCTATTATACATTAAGTTTATAATGTGTATTGTGTCGTATATGTAGTTTGTGCTGTTGATTGTTATAATGTTTGACTAAAATCTATATTTGATTATATCCAATGGTTTCTTTGAACACTTAAACCTTTTTATGTGGACGGTAACTATAGCACTCTCCCTTATAGGTTGATGGATGACCCTCAGCTTTAAAAAAAAACTCTCGTGGTTTCGTAAGCAAATAAAGTTATAAAGCAAACTAGAGAAACAGAATTTACTGCCACCAGTAAATTCAAGTCTGTGTGAAAAGGGTTAAAGTATCAGGAATAAACTATAAAGAAAGAGAATTCATAGAGGCTTATTTTTCGGGAGTAAAATATTTTTGAACAAATCAAAAATAGGTCTTCGTTAGCAGTATTTACAGATATTCATACAGGAATCAGAACATTTTTATAAGAAACCAAGAATGGCATATATGTGACCAGCATTCAAAGGGTTTGATACACGAATCAGAAATGGACATTTTTGGCTCTGCCCACTAATTTGAGTGATGAAATACATTCATAAACTTTAGAAATGCATTAAGGTGTAATAAAATGCATTTCCCAGTCTTTCTGAATAATTCCCCCATATTAAGATCTTCAGAGGGTTAAAATATTCCCTTTAAATACACCATTTTAATCCTTTAAATGGGGGCGCAGTGGCTCAGTTGGTACAGGTGTAGGCTGCAAGGCGTGAGGTTCGCACTCTGTCCTTGGGCAAGACACTTCACCCCATAGCCCACGTGGGTGCGTGGTGGCACTGTGTACTAAAGCGTACTGCACATCGATGGTGCACCTGTCTTCAACCAATGCTAACCCTGCTTGTGTGGAGTTAGTATGTGGGGGATCTGACAGTTGCTCGTTGTTGCTCTGTGGTTCTTCCCGGGTACTCCGATTTCCTCCACCTGAAAAACTGTCGTGGTCATGATTAGCCACTGTGCAGAAATATGTGACATTAAACACCAATGAATAAATAATCCTCTAAAAAATGAGCTCAATCCAATAAAGGGTCATAAGCTATGTTTTCGCACAAAAATGAAAAGGTAATCAAAACTGAATAGAGGTTTCTGTGAATAATGTTGACCGGTTTTCGCCGTTAAATTGGCTAAAGGGTTAAGAATCCCTTACTTTGGAAGGCACACTGAAAGGGTGTCCCATTCCACATGGAATTAAATGTTAAGAAAATAAAGCGAAAAACATTTAGTTTCTCAGCTGACAGTACCTGCTTTTGCACTCCGGAGGGATGGAACGGCACAAATCAGAAACATTCTCTTAATGGCACTTTGGCACCAAAGGTTTTTGCACTCTCGGTGAGACCGAGCCGAGCGCACTGAAAAACTATAGAACTCCTCTAACAAATGAGTTTTAAACAGTCATAGCACTAACACAGTTAACAGTGCAGTCGACCATGTCAGTATTGCATTGTTACCGGCATCCTGACAGTTTTGTGATAGGTTTCAACAATTATTCAGTACAGTTTTATGGAAAGGGTTAACTTTATTCTGCCTGAAATAAAATATGTGCAGTCCACATTGAAGTCTTGAGAGGGTTAAAAACATTGAACTGAATAAGATAGGTTTCAGCAAATTTTACAATTATTCAGTGCAGTTTTATGGAAAGGGTTAACTTTATTCTGCCTGAAATAAAATATGTGCAATCCACATTGAAGTCTTGAGAGGGATAAAAGCATGGAACTGAATAAGATAGGTTTCAACAAATATTACAATTATTCAGTGCAGTTTTATGGAAAGGGTTAACTTTATTCTGCCTGAAATAAAATATGTGCAATCCACATTGAAGTCTTGAGAGGGTTAAAAGCATTGAACTGAATAATTTATAATCTTATTCCTTGGATTAAGGGTTTCTCTCGACTTAGTTCCAGGAACTTACATCCCATTATCATAACAAGGTTAGTAGATTACATTTCATCTTTTTTTCACGGCTGACTCCACTGGTGTTTACATTATCTCCAGTGTGAATAACATAGCAACGTATTGCTTGGGGAGAATTTACTGTATCAGGAAATTGGAGGCTGTTAAAGCCCTGTGGCCAGCTGGGCCATACTCAGTGGCTCTAGCGACCTGAAAAACATAGGTGGTCGAGAACTTTTGACTGTCCACCAGTATGCCAAAAATCAGCGAGATAGGACGATTCGTTTTCGATTTACAGGGAAGTGCATAGAAAACAGGAGAATAAGAAAAGAAAGAAGAAGAAGAAGAAGAAGAAGAAGAAAAGAAGAAGAAGAAGAAGAAGAAGAAGAAGAAGAAGAAGAAAAAAAATAAAGAAAAAGAAACCGTACAAAAACAATAGTCTGTGTGTTTCACACAGACTAATAAAGTTGTTCGAGTCGCAAGGGATTTAAATCCCACATCGTCCCTGTGCGCCTTCACCGCGCTGAAACTTTTCATTCATTCGAGTCCAATATCAATCTTGCTCGCTTACTTGCTTGTCCAAGGGTATCCAAGAAGTTGGAGGAAGCATCGGAGAAATATAAAGAGAATGATATAACTACATCTAGATTTTTGAGGTTGTGTGCCAGTATATATAAAGTGTAAATGTATTTTATATTGGGTATATTTTATATTACGCGGTATTTATTTTTGTTGTTAGTTGTAATAAAGGTATTTAAACTCATATTAAACCGCGTCTCTCTTAGTCCCCCTTGTTGAAAACGGAGGCCGAATGTTCCCAGGCCAAATGTTCCCGGGGACGAATGTTCCCGAGGCCGAATGTTCCCGAGTCCGAAAAGACCCGCACCCATTACCGCACGTCCATGGTGCACAAGTTTGTCTACAACCAATTGTGTGGAGTTAGTATGTTGTGGAGCCTGACAGTTGCTGGCCGTTAATCGGTGGTTCTCTCCTAGCACCCCGGCTTCCCCCACCTGTAAAACTGCCCGACACGAGTGACGCTGGTTGTCGAAAGTATTAAACATTAATAAATATATAAATAACACAAAAAAAGTTTTTTGTGATCCTGGTTTGGAGTTATGGACTATTCGACGAAAGACAAATTCGACGATTTTTTTTGGACAATTCGACGAGATTTTGGACAATTCGAGGAAACCTCTGAACAAATTCGACGAAACTTTGGACGATTCGACGAAACTTTGGACAGTTCGACGATAACAAAGTATAAGTTCGACGAAAACTTTTTCTTTCCCTCAGAGGATTAAAAGAAGTTATTTTTACAACATACCCCACCCAATATAACGTTCAGTAGAGTATGTTGTAAGATAGCGTCTTTTATCTCGGAACTTATTGGGTGGGGGCAAGAGTGTGTGTGCATGAATAGCTGAGAATTTTTCTCGTAAATTACACTTGATTAGAAGGACGGAATGTTTTTTGCGCGCCGAAGGCGCGCAGGGACGATATGGAGCAAGCCCCTTTCGACCCTCAGTGACTTTTTACGATCAATTTGGTCTCATGTCAAGGCGTGTTGAAGGAGGAAGAGGTTCAGGTGCTCGCGGCGGATGTCTCTGGCTAAGATGTCACGAGTGTGTGGCTTCGTTGACTGATGTTGATTGAACCCTCGGGTGAGGACCAGTGTGGGAGGTTGGGTCCTCTCACAGAGGTACTACCTCTCCCCGAAGGTGCTGTAGTGTTAAGTTTTTCGGGAAAGTATAGTCTGCTACTTCGGAGATGGTTTCGATGGAGGGCCATCATTGGCAAGTATAGTCTGCTTCAGGATATCTTAGTCGGTTCTCAGGTTCGTGATAGGACGTCTTTGGAAAGAAAACAACAACGACCCCTTTCGGGGACCACCAGTAAGAAGACCCGAACTTCCCTGGTTCGGGGCAGGCCTGCATTATAATCCTATTTGGCTGGGTCAAAGGATGCGCAATATAGACGCTTACAAAAAGGGGCAGGCGCGGGACCAACGCTCGCCTCCCTTGAAGTGGTTGACCACTTCTAGGGATGGAGCGGAGGATGTTCAGGGGGTTACAGATTCCATAACGATTATAGTTTCCATAGCGGTTATTGGGGTGCTGGTCAAAAAGCATCTTCTGTGTACCTTCTAAAAGAAGAAGGCAGAATTAGTTTCCATTAAAGTATGTAAAATTAAATTAGCATGTTTAATTTTGTACAGTTTTTAGATATAAAGTAATTTTAGCTGAGTCGGTGAAGGCAGCCCCTTCTGTTAGAAGACCACAGCTGTGCTGTTAATCTGCCTGTTAGTTCACCTTCTCATTCTCTAAATTTTTGGAGGCTTTCAGTTTTTAGTGATTTTAGTTGAGTTGGTGCAGGCAGCCCTTTCTGGCAGAAGGCCACAGCTAAGTTGTTAATCTGCCTGTTAGCTCACCTTATCGTCTCCTATTTATTCTCGAGGCTTCCGATTTTTAGCGATTTTAGTTGAGTTGGTTAATCTGCCTGTTGGTTCACCTTCTCGTTCCTTATTTTGTTTTGAGTCGAAGAACAGGCTTACACACAGAGCCACACCCGGAGGTGTTACTTGTCAGGTTTTGGTATCATGACACTGATGGCTGTTTTCCAACATTTAGGAAAGTAGCCATGGGCGAGGCATGCGTTGTACAGTTTGTTCAATTTTTCGATCAGGGAATTTGGGCTTTTGTTTTAGAATTTTGTAACTCACTTCGCCCTCGCCGGGTGAGTAGGAATTTCTGCACTTTTTTATGACGTTGATGATTTCGTCATTGGTGATGGGGTGATGAGGTCATCGCCATCCCCGTCTTCTGGCTCGTTATCGAATTTGGAGTCACGGTAGATATCCGGGTGTTCATTGATGAAGTCATCAATGGCGTTTATGATGGTGTCATCGTTGCCCGGACCTTGATACGGGCGATGTGTTTTTCTTAGGAGGTCGGCAAAGGTGTCGGCCTTGTCTTTGTCGGTGTGCGTGAAGGAACAGTCCTCCCTTTTAAGAGGTTTGGCTGCGGCTTTCGGCCTTTGTTTTTTTTGCCCAGTCAGGGTTTTGAAAGAGTCCCATATTTTTTTTTAGCATCCTCGACCCCGTTTAGGTTGGCTGTTGCCTGTTCCCAGTTGGCTTGTTTTTTCAGCTCGAAGGGCTTTCTTAACCTAGTCATGAAGGCGGTTGTATGTTTTTTTTGAGGTCAGCTTTCTTACTGGGGTCAGTTTCGGTTTTGAGAGCGTGAAGAGCTTTCCGTTTGGTTTTGATTAGTGAGAGTGTGTCGCCCGAGATAGTATTTCACCACGGGCGCACTTCTTCTTTTGGGCATATTTCATTTAGGGTTGAGTTGATCATTTTTTTTTTTTTGTATGCCTTCGCATTGGGTTTCGAGTTCAGTTGTATTTGATGGGGAGGTGTTTGTGGGTTTGACATCAATGATGTCGCGGTAGAGGTTCCAATTGATTTTCCAAAATTCCTGCGGAGAGTGGGGGGGGGGGGGGGGGGGGGGGCATGAGTGGGTCATTGCCTATCTGGATTGAGGCATGGACTGGGAGGTGGTCGCTGCCTAGGTCATCATCGCCGACCCAGTGATCGTCGATGTGATTTATCAGGGAGTCGCTGGCGATAATTAGATCGAGGATTTCGGATGGGAATAGTGTGTTGCTACTGATGTAAGTTGCTGAGTTGTCGTTCATAACCACATATAGGTTATGTTTTTGTGATTTCGGGGAGAGCTTCACCGTTGGGGCTGGTTTTGTTGTTGCCAAAGTACAGGTGTTTGGCATTGAAGTCGCCGAGGAAGATGCAGTGTTTGTATTTACTCATAAACAATTCAAAGACAGTGTCAGAAACAGTTTTGATTGGGTCGTCATAATAACAAACAATCCCGATGTTTTTATTGTCGACTGTGATTTCAGTAGCGATCACCTCAGCATCGAGGTGATTAGTTTTTGCGATTTTAGTTTTGATGTTCTGCTTTATTAGAAGAGGAACGATTCCTCCTTTTGAGATTTGTCGGTCTCTTCTCAGTTGTTAATCTGCCTGTTAGCTCACCTTCTCGTCTCCTATTTATTCTCGAGGCTTCCGATTTTTAGCGATTTTAGTTGAGTTGGTTAATCTGCCTGTTGGTTCACCTTCTCGTTCCTTATTTTGTTTTGAGTCGAAGAACTCGATGGCTGTTTTCCAACATTTAGGAAAGTAGCCATGGGCGAGGCATGCGTTGTACAGTTTGTTCAATTTTTCGATTCTCGGGGTGTAGCCAACTTTCACAGATACAGATGATGTCTGTAGGTTCGAAGTATTGGCTGATCTGAAGTTTTTTTATTATTATTAACGCTTCTAGCGTTCCACACGGCTATTTGTAACTTATTCAGGATTGGGATTGCAGTTTCGTCATGGTATTTGTTAAAGGAGATTAGTGGCTTTATTGGGTGTTGATGGTGGCCTTGATTAAGGATTCGGATATTTGGGTTTTGAATAGCCGGGATGCTGACCGGCTAACATCATGACAGATGTCAGACAGACTTGTGCTGACGTGTTTGTTTAGAACAGGGTGGAGTGCTCTCGTGACAAGGGAGCATATTGTGTGGGGTGAGGAATCGTTGTCGGTTTTTTTTAAGTTTAGGTTTTTCAATTCTATGTTGGTTTTCACTTTTTTGAAGTGGGGCACCCGGTAGTTACTGGTGTGGGGTCCCTTGCAGTTAGGGCAGGAGGAAGATTTTGACCTGCATGCCTTGGTGAGATGGTTGTCTCCACATTTCATGCAGGTCAGAGTGCCCCTTCATCTGTTGGCTACGTGCCCATTTTTTTACATTTATGCATTAGATTGGGGGAGGGGTAGATTGGTGCTCCTCTGCCACGTGTTTACTACCATTGATGGTAACCCCTTCCGAAATTATTTTTTGTTTGGTTATACTGTTAGGACAGATCACCTTCAGCTTCCACGTGCTATTGCCGTGGCTCTAGTGAATCTTTCCCACTTGCACCCTAGTATACCCTGGCTGATGGCTTCTTTTGGGGTGTCGGGATGTACCCTTGTCACCACAGCAATATTTACTGTTGTTTTTTCCTCTAGAGGAAGTGTAGGCTGTTTATCCTGTTTAGCCTGTTTTTTGTTTTTGTCCATGGGTACCCTCGTGGGTATCTTCTTTACAGCCCTCGTGGGTGACCCTTTTATGGCCGCGAAGAAGTCTAGACTTATAAGTTGAGTGGCTACCTGCTGGCCAGGCTCTCTGACTGTAACGTTTTTGGTGGCAGTGGCAGTGAGAGCATTATCGTCAACTGTTGAGTTACTGCTGGTAGTGTGGTTATTGTTATTGTCATTATGAAAATTAGTACTGTTAGTACTGTTGACCTGAGTGGAGCTGGAAGAGGGAGGGGGGGGGGGGTGGTGCTGGAGGCTTCTGCACTTCTTAACCGCTCTAGGTGTCAAAGTAAAGAATCCATCAGCACCCGTCATCTCCTGCAACTCGCACTCAGAATCATAACTTTTTGGTTTTCTTTTCAGGGGAGTCTCCCCCCCCCCCTCCCTTTTGGCTCATATTGCCGGTCCACTAGCGGGAAGAGACTCCCCGGTGTGCTCAGTATCGTGACTGGAACCTATCCCACCAGCTTGCGTGTTTAATAACTGCGACAGAGATCTATCAGGGTTAAAAGATTTGGTTCCCAGAGGATCCACTGTGACTTTTGTATTGGTTCTGGAGTTGACTCTACGAGCGCGTGCAGCCTCAGCATAGGATTTTGGGCTGCTACTCTCCTCCAATGCTGTGGCTGCTGAACTCGTGGACTCTCTTTTACTTGTCCTTCCAGCTTCGCAACTATTGGCATTATTACTGACGTTACTGCTTTCCTTTTCAGAAGGAATTGGAATTCCCGAAGGATAACCAGATACCTCAAAATCACATACGGCATCCTATCTCCCAGAAGGCTTGATGGGTGACTCCCGGTTTTTTCAAACTAAACTGTTGGAGCTTTCTCCACTCCTTTTTTGTAACCGCTATGGTCATATACCGGGGCCGCTACCAAACCGGCGTTGCTGTTTGGTTTTCTTTTTTCTTTTTCCCTTAAAACTGCCATCGCACAACATTATATTCTGGCTCGCCACCATGGTGGGACTCAAACCTCTACCATCGCCAAGCTGGAACCGAATAGAGCCCACTCTCTAATAGTCTTAATGGAGTTGAGGGATTGATCTTTGACAATCTATCACTCCAATGCAAACTACCGGGAATTCTAACCGCGTGCATACCCCTTCAGACCCCATTTGAGGCAATAGGAAAGCTAGGCCTGTGTGATCCAAGATCCAAGTGAAATAAAATAAGGCTAACCGGGTCGCAAGGGATTTGTAAATCCCACATCGTCCCTGCGCGCCTTCGGCGCGCTAAAACCTTTCATTCATTCATTCTTTAATATCATTTTTAAAAATATATTTGTGGAATGAACCCTTTTTAAAAAATTTCGTCGAAATTGTCTTCCGTCGAATTGTCTTCTCGTCGAATAGTCCATTTCGTCGAGTTTGTCTTTCGTCGAACATTCCAGATCTCCTTTTTGTGCGCTTGTGATCGCACAAAAGTTTCTTGTCTCCATTTGAATTGCGCGATGTTAGTTCTCGTGCACACGAAGGGGGATAATTGCTTGTGGTTGTATTGGCCCAGTATGGCGGGAAGCGTGTTTACATGTTGATCAAAGCCAGTTTCAAACGAGGTTTATTTCACATCGGCTTCAAAGTTACAGTGACAGTCATGGGTATTCACGGATTGTCAAAACTCCTTGGAGACTGTGCTCCTTCGTCAATGAAAGAGAATGAAATTAAAAATTACTTTGGTATGAAACCAAATGAAAATGTGAACGATTACAGATTCAAATACTGAAATAGATCAACAATGATAGTTGATACGACGAATTACCCAAACCCACCCAAACTTAGTTGTATGATTTTATTGTATCGTATAAATTGTACTTTCATACAGTCATTTGTCCGCCTACGAACACGTTTGCATTAATCAAGTGCAAACGTTTTCAAATGAACAGATCCAACAATTTTGGTTCAGATTCTAATATTTAATTGTTGTCTTTGAAAGGAAGAGATAGTTCAGCGATCCGAACGTAGTGGCTACCCCTCTACGTTCAGAGTCTTCCCATTCAATCCTGTAGAAAAAGTTCTCATCAAGTTTTTATGGGAACTCGAAATTAGGAATATGTATCAAGCTTTCGCCCATATTACTGGCTGCAATCGATAGTACACGTATTTCCTTACATTTGGGCAGAGTTTATTGATCCAAACTATGTTTTATGCTTTAATTGTCGTCATTTGAGTACTCGTGAGGAGGTCAACAGAGATTTCGAAATGGGCCATGTTTTTGTATAAATATAAAACAGTAAAAACAATAACCCGGTAATGACGACGAAATGAATAGACCTTTTTATCGATGCAGAATCGGAAATTCGATCGCAATTGCGCAGAGGGAGTTGATAATCTGCTCTGTGCGAATGCGACCGAGTTTGATGACCTCTGTGCGAATTGCGATCGAATTTCCGGTTCCAAACAACCACGCCCTCCATTAATTCTGTGTAGATGACAGACACTGTTAATTTGGGGTTGGAATCTCTCAAACCCCAGCTGTTTGTCTCGACCGAATCGGTTCCACAAATTTAACTCTTTTGGTTGGGCTTCATTTGTTGGGAATATTTTTTATTCAGCTTCCTAATTTATAGGAGTCTACATTTCTGCTGGGGGCTTCCCGGCAGGTGAGACTTCATCCCAATGTTTGAATTCAGGGTCCTCAAGGAAGATATCACTATTCCGAACCTGCTCAGGGAACTTACCTGAGCGACGCTTATTCCCTTTTTGCAAATCCTAACTTTTCCCTGTCTGGTGCAGTAGGATTGGACCAGGGTTCTTCCTAGCCCATTCACACCCTGACTGGTCTGCCCATATCTGCCAAGTTTTGAGTCTCTTTCTGTCTGCTGTAAGTTGGGAATGAACCAACCCTTCAGTAGGGCAAATGCACCCCACATCCTGTGAATATTCTGTCCAAACTTCCCCAGGGTCCCAGGATATTCCTAAGACTCCAGGTCCAAGTTGACATACCTCGTAATCAATCTTATTTGTCAGCTTCAACTGTGACCCCACCAGGGTCCCATGGTTGCCCAGACAACCCTGGTTCAATGTATGAATTCGTATTTCTCTGTTTTTCAGTACTATTCCTGTCTGCTTGTGATTGGTGGGGTATGGCCCCTGGATCCCAGGGTATTCCTAGGCTTCCTGGTCAAATTTTAACATTACGCTGCTCTTTTGTGGGGCAATTATTCATTTGTTTAATGCCATGGGATTCTGCGTCATCTATCAGGATTTGCGAAAACTCTTCAGCCACCTGAGCAAATGTTTCCTCCAGTCTGCCTTACCAATATTTTGGCCTGACTTAGTACCCAGAGCAGCATCAGTTCCATTGGCTTCTGCAATGATTTGGGAGTTGTGCAATGATCGACTGTGATGATTTACGTTGAGAACACGTTCAACAGGTTGCATCTGTTTGTCATGCACCGATTGGCACTCTAACATTGGTTCTGTTTTTGCTGGTTTAATTATCAAGTCAGTTATCATTGGCCCCTTTTCACATTTTAACGATGTGACAGAGCTTGCTGGACTCACAGTGTCTTTACACACAGTCACCTGGGCAACCCTCTGAGACGACAGGGATATTCCCTGTACTTCAGTTTGTTTGGTCTCGGAATTAGTTCCAAGACCCTGTGGGTTCCCTAGGTCCAATGTTGTCCGACACTCTTTTTCGTATACTTTTCGGAGCTTGGTTTCACTCAATTCCTGACGTTCATTAGTTACTTTGGGAACAACCCAATCCCCCAAGGAGAGAACTTCCTTCCTGAAGTAGGCTCTTCCATCGTGTTTAATCAAGAAATCACACCCTAGTAAGACAGCATCACTGATTGGTGCCACATATAGGAATTCATTAAAAATTCTGTCACCTATTTTGATTTTCAGTGGGCCTACATAGTAACCTTGCAGTTTACTGTCCCTCTCTGCAGTTTGGAGCACTACTTTCTTAATTATGGGTGGAGTTGGTTTCTGTTTTCCAAACAATTTATCGGACATAACTGTGACCATGGCACCCGAATTCACAGTTGCGATTGTTTCAACTGACTCTATCTGGAGAGAGATCCGGACAGAGAATGACGGTTTACATTGTCAAATAGTAGTCACATTATCAGAATCCCTGACGCCATTGTGATATGCAAGATTTCCAGTTGCCAGATTTGGGTAAATTCTGGACAGACTGTTGCCCTGGAGGTGCCCAATACCTGAGCATGAGTAGCACTGGGCCCTACTAGGTGAGGGTGACCCAGACCTAGGTTGTTCCTGGGTCTGTTCATCCCTCCCCCAGGACAAAGACTCCTTTGGATTATCCAGTTAATTTTAAACATTTCCCACCATGGTGGTGAGTTTGGTTAACCCTTCCTGGTTCCCAATCACTTGTTTTTGGACCTTCTCAATTTGTGTTTTCATAGCAAAAGACTCTGCTTTCAAACTCTTTATCTCAGTATAAAAGTTCATGATGTTAGGTGAATGAGATTCATTACGGTCATCCTCCGCGTTGTTTATATCAGTTCTATTTCCATGACAATATCTGTCTCTTTTGGGTGACCTACCCAGTCCTGTTTGTTTCAACACTCTGATTTGGGAGGGTCTTCCTCCTCAACCGAGTTGTTAAGGAAAGGACTCAGCTCGCGTACCTCGCATTGGGTTTGGTTGTTCTTTTGTCCGTATATGGCGGTTTGGTTGTACTGATGCCACCTGATTTTGTTTATGACATCCTCAATGGTGGCGGGGCACTGGTTTACAACTGCCTCCCCTGCTCGATAATTTGATAATGGCCTGCTCTTGTATAAAGTGTGCAGGGCAATCACGGAAAGTACGATTAGCCAATGCCAAAATGGTATCTGCCCATTCCTGTAGGCCCTCCGTTTGCCCCTGCTTAGCCTGTTGAAACTGAAGTTGGGCAGTTTGTGGCAAGTCATGGAACCCAAATCGGTTCTTCATACCCTGCAGCAACTCGGCCCATGTCATATTTTGGCAGGCTAGCATGCTCCGCTGCCCTGCCCTTCAAACACAACCCAAACAGACATTTCCGGTCATTTTCCTCCAGTATCTCCTCATTCTGGAGCCAATCCTGAAACCTCCTTTTAAATAAATGCCACGGTTCTGACCTGTCATACTGCATGGACTTGGGTACCTTCGTTTTCCTCCTATATGGCCCTTGTCTGTTATCCAGGGAAAACTGCACTGGGGAAGATTGGCACCCCACCCGGCTCTGCTGGTAACCTACCGGCAGAGTCGGTTAGGGGGACACCGCTTGCCATTGTGGGTCGTGACCGACTTGAGCTGACATAATCCACATGCCTTGCCTCCCCATAGTCGGCTGATCTCCCACCCGACCCAACTCCTGATTTTGAATGTTCGATACTCCTGCGAGTCTTGGCATATTTGACGCTACTCGTGGTCCCCGGGCTACATTCCGGGCTTCATTCACATCTAGTCCTACTGGTCTTGTGTCTATGTCTGAGACACATGCTTCCGTCCACCTCCGTACCCTCTCACAAAAAGCACCATTACTTTCACCTTCTGACTGTACCAGGCAGTTCAACTTTGGCGAAGCTTGGGGCCCTAAAGTGTGTGTACCCGGGTGACCCTGTCCTCGGGCAGTAGGTTTGTTCCCCACTGTGGACTGCATTTCCCCTGGACTTAAGGTCTGACACTACATAGGGATTGGGGGCACCTTGCTGGTAATTTGTGGTAAACCTCCCCCAAACCTGAAATTTCCCAACCGGCCACCTCAGGTTTGGCAATTCCAGGAGAGCGATTTTTTAGCTCTCCTTAATGCCCTCCTAAAAGAATTAAGGAGAGCGAAAAATTGCCCTCCTAAATATTTTTGGTCTGGGATGATTGAGATTACATGTATTATGCTCACATTAAATTTTTGTTGTAAAGCAAAAATGTAATTTAACTTCGAAGTCACATAATATCACGTAATTTCATTTTGAAAGTGGTTTAGTAGTAAAAGGTAATGGCTGCAACTGTGTTTGGGTATGTACAAAGTACATACCCAAACACAGCTGCAATCATTTGAAGCAAAATGGGTCACAGCAATATTTTTTTTTCTGTCAGTTTCAACAACTGACATCACAGTTTGAAGGGTAAGTATTCAAAGAATATTGACACTATAATATACTACCATTACTACATGTACTATCCTGTCACTTGAAGCACGTGCACCAGGATGTGACTGTAGATTCAAGCAGACCTGTTGTCCAAGAAAGTCATACACCTACCACCACCACCTTCAACCCCCCCCACTCCCCCCCCCCCCCCCCCACCCCAACTTGGGCACACACACAGGTCTCGTCAAGTGTGTGTTCGATTGTTGAGTGAGACATCTAGATGTCGAAGAGATTTCGCTTTACCTTAGTAAAGTAAAAAAAATCACTGATGTAATAGTCTGTTGGTTTCAGTTTCAATGAGTTTGTTCAACTGGATACTTGAAATGCTATGTAAAGCTAATTGCTCTCCTAAGCTGATTGAGGAGAGCGATTTTTTTGCCCTCCTGCATTTTTCAGAATGCCAGGCCTGCCACCTTAGACTGTAGAGGCCTCTCCCACACTTCAGAGGTTGCCCCACCCTGCCTCTGTTGGGGTCTATCATGCCTGGATTCCCATACCCAGCTTGCACGCCCTCAGTGGTCTGCCCTGGGACCCCAAACAGTATACCATCACCTCCAACACCCCGACAGTCTCCTCTACCATTACATGTCGTCGTGATTTCTGGCCTGATCCCACTGTCATGGTAATTGGAATGGGGACCACCTCTCCAACCACTCTGGTACTCACTCCCACCTGTATTGGCTAATTTTCTGTCATGTATGCGGGGTTCCCTCAAATCCTGGGATGCCCCTCGGAAATCGGACTTGACCAAATTGTCTAGTCGCTGCTTTTCATCCCAACCTGGGCCATCCTGGACCAGCCGACTGGGATAATCCCAACCAGACTGGACCCTCTGTGAACTGGTCTGATCAACATTTACTTTGTCTACACTCGTCTTCCCGTCGCCACCATCCGACCCCAAAAAGGGCAGTAAGAACCGACTCTGCAAGAGTGTATGGCACCCTCAGATGGCGACAAGTTTGTTGTCAACAAGGATTTTTCTGGATTGTATGGATTACACCTATCCTGCAACACTGGCTTTTCGACTACAGTTTCCGTTGGTGGTGGGGTAATCAGCCCGGAAATGCCTCAGGCTGCCCCCAGCCCTGGCGACGAAAAATCCATCAACACCCGTAAATAACTATGGTCTTCAATTGCTTAACTAAGCCCTCATCCACCTCATTGCTCACAATAATTCCAGGTGGGGGCCAAGAGAAGTCTATCATACCCCACTGGTCCTTTGACCCTCTGAAATGGGGTATCAAGGAGAGATCCTCACTCGAAAGGGTCCCATACTGAGCCCTTTTTTCTATTATTGCCAGGGCAATCTTCGGCCCTATGTTGGGTATTCTTTGCAATTCCCCGAATGTGGCATAATTTACTTTAACCTTCTCCTCTGCCATATTTCTATTTCTCACTCAATGAAATTCAATTTATATAATTCAAGACAAATTGACAGTTACCAAGAACTAGTCTACTCAGTACCTCAGCTTTCCTAAGCCTTTGGTACTTCTGGAGCCTACCTATATACTGCACGCTGCCAGTATATCTGCAACAAAATCCACAAATTCGCTAATCCCGACTAATACTCAAGTCAACCTCCCAACCTCAGCTTTCCTAGGCCTGTGGTAAGGGAGCACTATGTGGCCTACAGCCAAAATACAATTCACAATAGTACAACAATACTATCAATTTACTGCCACAGACAAACTGTATCCTTAGCAGAATGCTTTGGTCACAGCAATTTTTACAAAATAATGTAAATCAAGGTTGTTCCTGCAGCATCTCTAGAAGATCCACAGCAACAATGAAATATTCAAATTCAATCAATTATCTGTCTCGGTAGCCTGTGCTACTGCCACAGCAAAATTTCACAAACTGTCTTGGTAGTATTTGTTGCCACCACAACAGCAAATTAAATTTTGTACAATTTCTGCAGCAATCTACAATACCATACCTGTCTCTAGTCTATGCCACAGCAACAGCAAAATTTTCCTGTATCTATGAAATTTAATTCACAGCCACAGAAATTTAAAAAATCATCTGTATCTGCAGAAATCAGACTGCAGCCACAGAAAATTTAATTCATTCAAACCTGTATCTGTAGAAATTAATCGACAGCCACAGCAAAAATTAAATGTCACTCAAATCTGTATCCGAAGAAATTAATCCACGGTCACAGAACATATATACACAATTAATTTTAATTTTCACATATCACAAAACCCGCCTCTGCAAAAACTGAAAATTGCGGCAACGGTAATTTTCCAACATAAAAATTCAGTTTGTACACAAATAATTCTGAATTATCAAATTTCTGAACTTGCAGATACTTTCGATCATTGCAGTATGTCACCACAGCCCGATCCAAAAAACAAACATTTTTGAATTCATAATCTGCGAACAAAAATCCCAAATTTGGAAATCAATGTTAGGTAAATTACCAAACAATTGATTTTCAATGTTATTAGTATTGCATCAATAAGAGAAAATTGACGATGTCAGTGGATTAACTCCCGCTGTCATCGTGAACAATGGAATTGGTAAAACCCCGACTTTGTGACCTGTGGAAACTTTGTAAAAGTGTACAAAGTCACCCCCGCAAACTGGTCCTAATGTGGGCGACGTCAATAAAGTAGATTCGGGTTGGGTTAATCTCTACTTTTGATAAAACTTGCGGGTAAAAATAACTATGGTCTTACTAATTATTCCTGGCAAAAACATTTCTAGTTCGAAACTGTATTTGATTTCCAAACTGTCGCTTTTGCGGTCCGGTTGAAAAGAGACAGAGGCTGGTCTTCTTCTTTGTTCTTTGATCCCAATTGGTTAATCCCGGTGACATGAGGCCCCAGAGTGGTGGTATTCATCTTCACAGCTGGAACAGGTTCCGGAGAGTTCTGGAAGTCTTTCCTGGTTTGCAGACTCTCTGATGATGTCACACGAGTGGGATTATATAGCAATTCTACAACATGACTTAATGTTCGAATTTTTTTTTAGACATTATGTACCGTACATAATGTCCAAAAAAAATCGGACATTATGTATAAAAAATTGATTTATGTAAGAATTTTCGTGCTGTGAGAAAACTGATTTGAGCAATATTAAATAACAACAAAACTTTGGCTGACTTGACTTAATTTTATTGACAAATAAAAAAAAAAAATAGATGTGATAAGCAAATACACAGAAAATACAGAGAACACAGATTAAAAAAACAATGGACAGACAATTTGTACCTGTATTATATTGATAAACAGTCCCTAAGAATTTCTACTGGCAATAATCCCTAAAGAATGTGTATACCGTTCACTTGTTGAGGTCAATTTAATGACTACTTGGCCATGTTGTTCTAATCGGGTTTACATAAAATTGGCCGCAACAAGTTATATTTAAACGAAGATGCCATCCTTCCACTTCATTGTTGGTACGCACTGAGCATTGGAAAGTCCTCCATGCTGAGGGCGGCCTTGATGAACTTGTGATCCAGTACTAGTACTTTCAGCAATTGGTAGCTCTGGCTGTAATGTGTCACGACAACTGTTGCAACACTAAGGCAATGATTTTCGTTTCTTTGTAGCTCTATACTCGGGCCTTGTAATGCCAGTGCCACATATCCTGTGTTGCCATGTATTACAAATATCACACAAAAAGAGCTTCCTGTAACCATCTTACTTCTTTCCCATAGCTAACGCAATTGTCTTCATTGTTTTTCATTATTGGTTCAGATGAGAACGGTGCCTAGTTGCTGTATGCCGCCTCTTATATACCATTTCCAGATAAAGTGTGTTTTTCATGCCTCTTTTGATTTTTCAAATAATATAAAAACATATCACAAAAGGTTACTTTGATATTTTGTTTCAAAGACGTACGACCTCTGTATTTATTTGTTGGGAAAGTATTCATGGCTCAAACTATTCTTACAAGTGAGAATCAATCAGTAACTTCAAAAGAACACTCATGGCTTCACTATCAAAAACAACATGACAAATCATGTATGAAAAGTCAAAATTACGAAATAAACAAGTAAATTCAAATTCACTAATTTGTTTTTTTTCATGGTTTCTTTCAAGTTTTCGTCGTGGTGTTATGTGCGCTGTGATCTTCAATTTATTTTATTTAAAACGTTACATGGAGGATGAAATTCAAATATTCAGGATATATTGGAATATACTTATACAATATAGGTAAGTCAGAAACTGAATCTTGTTTTTGTACATTTTATCCAATGATCATCGGACATTTTGTCTAAAACTATCGGACATTTTGTCTAAAATGATCAGACATTCTGTCCAGCCATCGGACATTTTGGCAATCGGACATTTTGTCTAGTAATCGGAAATACCCCAAAACATTGAAATTGCATGTAAACCTGACAACAAATCTTATTTATGTTGTGTAAATTCCCGATAGGAACAGAAAAGGTAAGAACAAATATGTTGTTTATCTTTTTATTGACTGGTTTCAATAATACGGAATTAGGAAATTTCAGTTTCCTCTCCACACGTCTGGCACATACAGAACCAGCTCTGTTGTAGTTAACTGTGGCTATTGCTATCTCAAATATTGAATGGAGGATGGTTTAACTAACAGTTAGATAATACTGAAATGACTGCAAACTTGTATTATATATAGTCATCATTCGCCACAAGGGCCGGGGATATAATAACGGTACATTTCCCCTGAACTTGTTACAGAGCCCACATGACTTGATAGATTTGTCAAATGGAATCCCCAAACCCATACCCACTGTTCACCATGTAGCAGCAATCCATTGTTAATTCAATATGTTGAAAAATTGTGCCTGTATTGTATCAATCATGTAATTGTTATTTTGTATTTAATAAATAATACTTGTTGCTTGGAATGAAAAATAAGAAGTAAAACTGAATTGAAAAAAAATATGTTGAACCAGTGTGAATGTCTTGTTCTTTATTAGAGGTGAGCCAATACGTGGGTTATCGGAAAAAGCCGATAACCGATATTTTTATTCTTCGTATCCGCTGATCCGATCTGATAACCCATAAATCCGCGAGCATAAACGTGTTGACCCGGAATCGCAATATTCTCCAGTTTTCCCACACGAGCACCTGATGTTTCATCAATAACTCTCTCATGTTTTGTTTCAGGTGTGCCATTCGGTAAAAACATTAAAACAAAGCATCAATATTTGTTTCAGGTTTGCTGACGTGTCAAACAAAAAGTGAAAAACTTTTGTCCTCCCCATCGGGCCATACAAATGAAAGCTGAAGGCATCTATGCAAGTGCCAAAGGCACAAGCTTAATTCAGGGGTCGGGGGTTCTCCCCCAGATAATTTTGAAATGTGCTATCAAATGGAGCCTTCTGGTGGCTTTTGGGACGAAAATTCACTTTTTTGGGGTCCCCAAAATAACGTTTTTTCAACAGCTTGTTTCAAATTGTGATGTTACAGTTGTCTTACCTGGGGTCCAGTTATCAACTTATCACATGCATTATTTTTAGCTCAACTTTGGCGAAGCCAAATTTGAGCTTATGCCATGGCCCGTGGTCCGTCTGTCCGTCAACAATTGGATACGGCTCGGGCTAGAGGCCGTATTTATGAACCGATCTTTACGAAACTTCTTGGGTACCTTTGTTATGACTGTGGGACGAGAACAAGTGTTTTGGGGTGCGGTCCGAAATTCAAGATGGCTGCCAGCCACCATTTTGTACCGACGATGCAGAAATCTGTTTTTTGTACAGAACTTCCATATGAAAGCTCTGATTTGAATAATTTTTTGTATGAATGTTTAGTACCATGGGATACATCACATATAATACGGGTTTTTTTCTCGTGCGTAAATTATGCAAATTAAACTAACTTTGATGTTTTTTGGTGTTACTTTCAGCACTGCAAGTGCAAATGCCAATACGGCTCGGGCTAGAGGCCGTATTTATGAACCGATCTTTACGAAACTCCTTGGGTACCTTTGTTATCACAGTGGGACGAGAACGAGTGTTTTTGGGTCCGGTCCGAAATTCAAGATGGCCGATGGGAGCCATTTTGTACAAAATTAGGTGCAATCAGATTTTTGCACAGAACTTCCATATGAAAGCGCTGATTTGAATAATTTTTTGTGTGAATGTTTAGTACCATGGGATACATCACATATAATACGGGTTTTTTTCTTGTGCAAAAATTATGCAAATTAGATGAACTTTGATTTTTTCAGTGCAACTTACACACAGTAAGTACACATGTCAATACGGCTCGGGCTAGAGTCTGTATTTATGAACTGATCTTCACGAAACGTCTTGGGTACCTTTGTTATCACCTTGGGACGAGAACGAGTGTTTCTGGGTGGGGTCCAAATTCCAAAATTCAAGATGGCTGCCACTGGCCATTTTGTACCAAAATTAGGTCTAGTCAGTTTTTTGTACACAACTTCTATACGGCTCTGGCTAGAGGCCGTATTTATGAACCGATCTTTACGAAACTTCTAGGGTACCTTTGTTATCACCGTGGGATGAGAACGAGTGTTTTTGGGTGTGGCCCGAAATTCAAGATGGCCACCAGCAGCCATTTTGTACCAGAATTAGTGCAATCAGTCTTTTGTACAGAACTTCTGTATGAAAGTTCTGATTTGAATAAATTTTTGTATGAATGTTTAGTAACATGGAATACATCACATATAGTACGGGGTTTTTTCTCGTGCAGAAATTATGCAAATTAGATGAACTTTGATTTATTCAGTGCTACTTATATACAGTAAGTGCACATGTCAATACGGCTTGGGCTAGAGGCTGTATTTATGAACCGATCTTCACAAAATTTCTTGGGTACCTTTGTTATCACCTTGGGACAAGAACGAGTGTTTCTGGGTGCGGTCCAAAATTCAAGATGGCTGCCAGTGGCCATTTTGTACCGAAATTAGGTTCAATCAGTTTTTTGTCACAACTTCTACACAGTTCATATTTGTGAACCGATCTTCACGAAACTTCTTGGGTACCTTTGTTTTCACCTTGGGACAGGAATGAGTGTGTTTTGGGGTGCCTTTGTTATCACTGTGCTATGAGAACAAATATTTTGGGGTTCAGTCAGACCCACTCTGGGACTCACCCACCTTTACAATACTTTACCTATACATTTGTTACATGCAACGGTCAGTATTATGTACAGACTGTTACAATACTTTATATGTACCTTTGTTATCAGGTCATTACCTAGATGTTTGTAATTGCTGTGTCACATATTATACATGTACATGTCTTTGTCTTGACAAGTTGAGCTACAGTGTCATTGACACTTTCATTATTTTTCTCTTTTAAAAATAAAAATAAGATTCATATTTTTGTTACAGTTTATTGGCTCACCAACGTTAGTTATGTGAGCCTATGGCATAGCCCTCATGTCGGCGTTGGCTCTCAAATATTTTGAACTTTTGTGTACAGGTTTTGATTTTTCCGTCGGCGTCCGCTCTCAAATATTTTGAACTTTTGTGTACAGGTTTTGATTTTTTGGCTTTTTAAATTTTTTTTTTAGTTTCTGCATATTGCTATGGTGGGTCACTATAACATTTAACTCTTTTCCAGGGTATTTTGTGTTAATTTTAACCCTTTGAATCAAATTTTAGATTTTATTTTGATGTTTGCGTGCAGGTTTTGATGTTTTTTTTTCCTTTCTTCCAAGTGGAGATTTACCTTGCAGCATATGTCCATGCTTTTTATTGTATGTAAACATGCATCTTAGAACTATGTTTGTATTATTCAACCCTTTTCCTGCTGAATTACTTCAATTTTGGACTTTTATGTACAGCTTTTGGACTTAGGCTTACAGCTTCTTACTTTTATGTACAGGTTGTGATGAAAAAAAACAATTTCAAGTGAGGTTGACCTCACTGCATATTGCAGTGGTGGTTATTATAACTTTCCAGTGCATTTTTAAATTTTTTTTAACCCTTTGAATAGATTTTTAGACTTATTTTGACGATTGCGTGCAGGTTTTCATGGTTTTTTTTTTTCCTTTCTTCCAAGTGTAGAGTTTCTGCGTATTGCTATGGTGGTTCACTATAACATTTAACTCTTTTCCAGGGTATTTTGTCTTAATTTTAACCCTTTGAATCAAATTTTAGACTTATTTTGATGTTTGCGTGCAGGTTTTGATGTTTTTTTTTTTCCTTTCTTCCAAGTGGAGATTTACCTTGCAGCATATGTCCATGCTTTCTATTGTATGTAAACATGCATCTTAGGGCTATGTTTGTATTATTTAACCCTTTTCCTGCTGAATTACTTCATTTTGGACTTTTATGTACAGCTTTTGGACTTAGGCTTACAGTTTCCTTACTTTTATGTACAGGTTGTGATAAAAAAAAGCAATTTCAAGTGAGGTTGACCTCACTGCATATTGCAGTGGTGGTTATTATAACATTGATATCTTTCCAGTGCATTTTCAAAAAAATTTTAACCCTTTGAATAGATTTTTAGACTTATTTTGACGTTTGTGTGCAGGTTTTCATGGGTTTTTTTTTTTTCCTTTCTTCCAAGTGTAGATTCACCTTGTAGCATATGTCCATGCTTTCTATTGTATGTAAACATGCATCTTAGGGCTATGTTGTATTCTTTAACCCTTTTCCTGCTTAATTACTTCAATTTTGGACTTCTTTTGTTTACAGGTTTGGATTTTTGTGCTTTTAAAAAAATTTTTTTCTTCTTTGCATATTGCTGTGGGGGTTCACGATAACAATTAACTCTTTTCCAGGGTATTTCGTCTTAATTTTAACCCTTTGAATCAAATTTTGGACTTATTTGGACGTTTGTGTGCAGGTTTTGATGTTTTTTTACTTTTGTGTGCAGGGTTTTGAGGTTTGTCTTTCTTCTCTTCCAAGTGGCGACTTACCTTGTAGCATATTGCCATGGTTCCTATTTTATGTTAGGATGCTTCTTGGGGCTATTATTATATTATTTAACCCTTTAGCTGCTTATTTACCTTAATTTTGGACTTTTGTGTGCAGGTTTTGTACTTTTGTGTGCAGTTTTTGGTATTTTTTTTTAAGTGGAGTTTTACCTCACTGGCATATTGCCATGGTGGTTTCTGTAACATTTTCAGGGTATTTTTCTAAATTTTAACCCTTTGAAACAAATGTGATACTTTTATGTGTAGGCTTTGAGGTTTGTCTTTCTTTTCTTCCAAGTGGATATTTTTTTCAAGCAGACTTTCACCTAACTGGCATATTGCCATTGTGGCTGCTGTGACAGGGTATTTTTCTCAATTTTAACTCTTGAAACAAATGTGATACTTTTTTTTACTTTTATGTGCAGGTTTTGAGGTTTGTGTTTCTTTTCTTCCAAGTGGTGACTTACCTTGTAGCATATTGCCATGGTTCCTATTTTATGTTAGGTTGCTTCTTGGGCTATTTTTATTAGCTCACCTGACTGAAAGTCAGGGTGAGCTATTCTGATCACTTTTCGTCCGGCGTCCGTCGTCCATCGTGGAGGTGGTGTTTGGGCCTTTTTCTCCCAAACCACTGGCTGCATATTAATGAAATTTCATGTGATTAGGGGTTATATAAGGGCATTTTGATTTTTTGTCAAATTAGGTTTCGGCTCATATTGAGTAGAGGGATGGGGCAAAAATGCTCCAATTCTTAAAAAATCTTCTTCTCAAGAACCAGCAATAGCAGAGACTTGATATTTGGTATGCAGCTTCCTTTTGAGGTGTAGACTCAACTTTGTTCAAGAGAAGTTGGAGGGGCTATATTTGACGATGTTAAAGGAGGGGCAAAAATTTGGCCCCTCCCCAAATTTCTATTTTCCAAACCGCGAGGCCGATTTGAACCAAATTTTACGTGAGTGCTTATTGGGTCATAAGTACCTAATTTATGCAAAATTTTTTTTTCCCATAGCCCCGTGGGAACCACAGGACAAAAATAGAAAAAAATTAAAACACCCATATCTCCAAAACTCAACGGCACTGAGAATTCTTATTTGTTGTGAAGCTTCCTTAGGACCAACAGAATGGAATGGTAAAAAAAATTGCCATCGGTTTTTATGATGGGGTACTTTTTGGGGACTTTGAAAAAGTGCTGAGTCAGCATTTTTTAACACTGAGGGTGATGGGAATAACATAAGAATACTTTTCTCCGAAACCACTGCTCCAAAAGCTTTAAAATTTCACATATAACATCTTTGGAAGATTGTTTCACATGTTTATTGAAATCAATTGCCTGGGTCAATATTTGGGCTCTCTATGGGAGCCCAAATGTTTAAATTAGTGCAGTATGAGGAGTATTTTTAAAAATCTTCTTCTTCAGATCTAGCAATAAGAATGTTTTGATATTTGTTATGCAGCATCCTTAGGGGGGGGGGGGGGGGGGTGAGATTCAAGTTTGTTGAAGCCAAGTCCCTAGGTCCATATTTAGGCTGAAAATTTGGGGTCCCGTTGTGGACTTAGAAATTTTGGACCAAAATCCACAAATTTTTCTTTTTGTTTTTTCTGCGTTTCGGTCAATTTTAAGACAAATAAATTTTTTTTTTCCCCTGAAAATTTGGGGTCAGGGTGGGACTTGGAAAATTTTGGACCAAAATCCGGAAATTTTTTTTTTTTTTTTTATGCATTTCTGTCAATTTTAGGACAAAAAAAATTTTTTTTTTTCCCCTGAAAATTTGGGGTCCGGGTTGGACTTACAAAATTTGGGACCAAAATCCGGAAATTTTGTTTGTTTGTTTTTTATGCCTTTTTTTTTTTTTTCCCCTGAAAATTTGGGGTCCGGTGGGATTTAGAAAATTTTGGACCAAAGTCCAAAAATTGTTTTTTTTTGTTTTCTCTGCGTTTTGGTCAATTTTAAGACAAAAAAAAAAAAAAAAAATTTTACCCTGAAAATTTGAGGTCCGGTGTAACAGGATATCTTCCCCCCTGGATATCTCCCCCCCTGGGGGGGGGGTATCCTAGTATATCTTCCACCCCCCCCCCCACCTCCCATTCCAACCAACCCTAACTCAGTGTTTATCCGAAACTATTTTTAAAGTCCCAAATCTATTTCTTTCACCATTTCATTATCAATTAGTGTCAAATGTTTGACAAAAAAAATTTTTATCATGGTGTGGGGGAAGATATCCAGGCCTGGATATCTTCCTCCTCACCTCCCATTCCAACCAACCCTAACTCAGTGTTTTATCCGAAACCATTTTTAAAATCCCAAATCTATTTCTCTCACCATTTCATTATCAATTAGTGTCAAATGTTTGACAAAAATTTTTTTGTCATGGTGGGGGGGAAGATATCCAGGCCTGGATATCTCCCCCCCCCCCCCCCCCCCCCCCCCACCAATTCCAACCAACCCTAACTCAGTGTTTATCCAAAACCATTTTTAAAGTCCCAAATTTCTTTCTTTCACCATTTCATTATTAATTAGTGTCAAATGTTTGACAAAAAAGTTTTTGTCATGGTGTGGGGGAAGATATGCAGGCCTGGATATCTTCCCTCCCACCTCCCATTCCAACCAACCCCTAACTCTGTGTTTATCCGAAACTATTTTTAAAGTCCCAAATCTATTTCTCTCACCATTTCAATATCAATTAGTGTCAAATGTTTGACAAAAATTTTTTTGTCATGGTGGGGGGGGGGGGGGAAGATATCCAGGCCTGGATATCTTCCCCCCCCCCCCCCCCACCTCCCATTCTAACCAAAGGGTTACCCATGTACCTTGAAAATTGACCATGGCAGTGTCAAAGATGGAAAATTATGGGAAGTAGCTTCAAGCTGCATCATTCCTGTTGTTTGTATACAATGTTTCATGTGCTATAACAACTTTTATTGTTTAAGTGCTATAACAAATTACATTGCTTTGTTAGGTTGTTGTTGTTGATATAGTCTGGAGTGAATAAAAATATCAAATCTTTTGTGGGTAGTTAATTTTCTCATTGTTTATATCCAGGCCTGGATATCTTTCATTATCAATTAATGTCAAATGTTTGACAAAACATTTTTTGTCATGGTGGAGGGAAGATATACAGGCCTGGATATCTCCCCCCCCCCCCCCCCCCATCTCCCATTCCAACCAACCCTAACTCAGTGTTTATATCCGAAACCTATTTCTCTACCCAAAACAGTTACACTTCATGTCACATGACAACATGAACCAGAATAGTTGAGAAAATACTGAAATGATTTTTTGTCACAGGTTTTCAACTGGATGAGAGCAAGATATCCAGGTTGAACCTGAAAAGAACCAACATTTTGCCAAAAAAACCCCATTTTTCTCGCCATTTCATCATCAAATAATGTTAAATTAATCCAAAAAAATTTTTCGTGTGGTGGTGGTGGGGGGGGGGGGGAAGATGTTCAGGGTGGGGGGGAAGATATACTAGGATATCTTCCCCCCCGGAGGGGAAGATATCCTAGGATATGTTCCCCCCGCAGGGGAAGATATCCAGGGGGGGGGGGTGGGGGGGAAGATGACGTGTGACACCCGGGTTGGACTTACAAAATTTTGGACCAAAATCCGGAAATTTTTTTTTGTTGTTTTTTATGCCCTTTTTTTTTCCCCTGAAAATTTGGGGTCCGGGTGGACTTAGAAAATTTTGGACCAAAATCCGAAAAAAATTTTTTTTTCTTTTCTGCGTTTTGGTCAATTTTAAGACAAAAAAAAAAAAAAAATTTCCCCTGAAAATTTGGGGGTCCGGGTTGGACTTGGACCAAAATCCTGAAAATTTTTGTTTTTTTTGTTTTTTATGTATTTCTATCAATTTTAAGGCAAAAAAAAAATTTTTTTTTTTACCCTGAAAATTTGGGGTCAGGGTGGGACTTAGAAAATTTTGGACCAAAATCCTGAAATTAGTTTTATCGTTTTTTATGCCTTTTAAGAAGAAGAAAAAAATTTAGGCTGAAAGTATTTTGTTTGGGAAAAAAAATCTATTTTTTATGTGTTTATCTCAATTTTGGGACGTAAAAGTGCAGGAACTGAAAATAGAAGGAAAATCCTGTGTATTGTGTGGGCACAATCGCTTCATCTAGTTGGTTTATGCCTTTCTTAGGAGGGGCGTATGCAGCTTATTCAAGTCAAGTCCCTGGTTTGATATTTAGACTACCATGTCAGGTGAGCGCCCTCAGGCCCCCTGGGGCCTCTTGTATTATTAACACTTTAGCTGTTTATTTACTTTAATTTTGGACTTTTCTGTGCAGGGTTTGTACTTTTGTGTGCAGGTTTTGAAAATTTTTTCAAGTGGAGTTTTATCTCACTGGCATATTGCCACGCTGGTTATTGTAATATTTTCAGGGTATTTTTCTAAATTTTAACCCTTTGAAACAAATGTGATACTTTTTTGACTTTTATGTGCAGGTTTTGAGGTTTGTCGTTCTTTTTTTTCAAAGTGGAGACTTACCTTGTAGCATATTGCCATGTCTCCTATTTTATGTTAGCATGCTTCTTAGGGGTTATTATTATATTATTTAACCCTTTAGCTGCTTATTTTCTTTAATTTTGGACTTTTGTGTGCAAGTTTTGAACTGTTTTTTTTTTTACTCCAGCCACCCCTTTATATTGGCCACCTGTTGGTGAGCCATGGGGTACTGATACCCTCTCTAGTTAAAGTTGATCTCAACATAAAAAAAGTCAGATTTGATACCGTAATGTGTGTTGTTTATTTGTTGATTTTTTCCTCAGTGACTGAAGACTGAGATGATGAGGAACTTGGAAGTGACGACGAAGTGCTAAATGGGGCGGATCATCGAAAGTTCGAAACCGCACATAATTAATTATATTTCGCTCTGACAATTACATTTTAATGTTTTCAACAACTTCTGTAATATTTCCCACATAGTATTCCATAGTTGCATATATTAAACATTTTAGCTGAGAGTTACTTCATCCAAAGAATTGCACACACACTCAACACACGTGTTCCAAAAGGGGAATTCCCTTTGAAAAAACTGAGGTTACTTCCCTTCCATCAGTGTTTGTCTCACTTGCAATGTATGCTGCATTATCAGAGTTCTTTTTGAATATATATCAGTGTTTGGGAGGGTGAATGGGGGTAGTCATAGGTGTATTGATGGGCCACGGGAGGGGGGGGTGAAGCCCCCTCCACCAGTCTAGAACTCTGGGAAAAATATGTAATTTTTCGGGCAAATTCGGGTTGCGCCCTTTGCAACTTTAGGGCTTCACCACAAGAAACTTTGCGACCCGATTCAGCCAGGTATACCCCAAAAGTGACCAATTTCCTCCTCAATTACAAGGTCGGAAAGGCAGCTGGGGCTCTAGAACAGGTCTCAGACCATTAAATTTTTCTGTATTTTCTCAGGGAGGCTCTTCGGAATCCACTAGTGTGTGCTAGTGTGTGTGGTGACGGGATGTTCAGCACATCTGACCACACTCAAATTAGCGTTACGCATTTCGATGATACCCGCAAAATCATTTTTCGGGCAAGATCTTCTAACCCCCACCCCACCCCCACCCCCTTTGACCACACTCAAAGTAGCGTTACGCGTCTCGATGATACCCACAAAATCATTTTTCGGGCAAGATTTTCAGAGAAAATTTTCGTGTGAATACCTCGCAAATTATTTTCATTTGCATTGTATTTGCAGATACCCAATGTACTAAGGCATCAGCCTCTTTTCAGTGTACGCTGTTTGTGGGGGTTTGGGGTGAGGAGGTGGTTGTGTCGGAGTATAAGGGCAGTTGTAGCACATGCGGCATCTGGAAATGCAATACAAATTCCCCCCCCCCCCACCCCAAACGGAACGACAAGCATTGCAGCCCTCGATATATATACGGCTATCGGTAATGCAGTGGAAAGGGTCTTGGCATTCTGCCTGTCTGCTATAACTCTTTCCACAGCATTGCCAATTGGCGTGTTATTTCATCACTGATTCAGAGAAGAGGTTCATGTGAATACCTTGAAAATTATGCTCATTTGCTTTGCAGATATCCAATGCACTACAGCTCTCTTTCTTTTTTAGCTCACCTGAGCGAAGCTGAAGGAGAGCTTTACTAATCGCTTTCCGTCCGTCGTCATCCGTCGTCGTCTGGCACAAACTTTACAAAACCAACTTCTCCGAAGAAACCACTGGCCCAATATTTTTCAAATGTTGGGTAAATGTTTATTACCTAATGTCAATTCAGATTTGTTCAAATGAAGTTGCCCCTCCTCTTGGGTGGGGCCACGCCCCCAAGGGGCACCAAAATCTTTGAAAATCTTCTTATGAACCAGCAGTAGCAGAGACTTGATATTTGGTATGCAGCTTCCTTTTGAGGTGTAGACTCAAGTTTGTTCAAGAAAAGTTTGATGGGCAATATTTGGCGACTTTATGGGAGGGGCAAGAATTTTGGCCCCACCCCAAATTTAAGTTTTCCGAACCGAGAGGCCGATTTGAACCAAATTTTATGTGAGGGCTTATTGGGTCATAAGTACCTAATTTATGCCAAAAAATTTTTCCCACAGCCCCGTGGTTTCCGCAGGAGCTAAAAATAGAAAAAAATTAAAACGTCCATATCTCCAAAACTGCACGGCACTGAGAATTTTTATTTGGTGTGAAGCTTCCTTAGGACAAACAGAAAGGATTGGTAAAAAAAAATTGCCATCGGTTTTATCATAGGGTGCAGTTTTGGGACTTTGAAAAAATGCTAAGTCAGCACTTTTTAACACTGTAGGCGATGGGAAAAACATTAAAAAATCTTCTTCTCCAGATTCAGCAGGCAGAATCTTTTGATATTTGGTATGCAACATTGTAGGGTGGATCTGATTCAAGTTTGTTCAAATTGGCCCCCTGGGTTCATATTTGGGCTCAGTATAGGAGCCCGATTTTGAACTTAGTGCATTTCAGCAAATTTCTTAAAAAATCTTCTCCTCCAGATCCAGCAGGCAGAATCTTTTGATATTTGGTATGCAACATTGTGAGGTGGATCTGACTCAAGTTTGTTCAAATCGGCTCCCTAGATTCATATTTGGGCTCACTATAGGAGCCCGATTTCGAACTCCGTGCATTTCAGGCAAATTTCTTCAAAAATCTTCTCCAGATCCAGCAGGCAGAATCTTTTGATATTTGGTATGCAACATTGTGGGGTGGATCTGACTCAAGTTTGTTCAAATCGGCTCCCTAGATTCATATTTGGGCTCACTATAGAAGCTTGAATTCGAACTTAGTGCATTTCAGGCGAATTTCTTCAAAAATCTTCTTCTCCAGATCCAGCAGGCAGAATCTTTGGATATTTGGTATGCAACATTGTGGGGTGGATCTGATTCAAGTTTGTTCAAAGCGGCTCCCTAGATTCATATTTGGGCTCACTATAGAAGCTCGAATTCGAACTTAGTGCATTTCAGGCAAATTTCTTCAAAAATCTTCTTCTCCAGATCCAGCAGGCAGAATCTTATGATATTTGGTATGCGACATTGTTGGGTGGATCTGATTCAAGTTTGTTCAAATCGGCCTCCTGGGTTCATATTTGGGCTCAGTATAGGAGCCCGATTTCGAACTCGGTGCATTTCAGGCAAATTTCTTAAAAAATCTTCTTCAGATCCAGCAGGCAGAATCTTTTGATATTTGGTATGCAACATCAGGGCTTGCCTTGAGTCAGGGCTGATCAGCCCAGGCCCCGAGATCAGCCCCGAGGAGCACTTGCTGGGGGCTTTTTTTCAAGCCCCGACATTTTCCACAAAAAAGCACTAACAATAATGCACAAAATGGAAAATCAGCCCCGAAAAGGCCCCGACCTCAATATGTGGGGCACTTTTTTTTAGGCCCCAACCATTTTACTCAAGGCGAGCCCTGCAACATTGTGGGGTGGATCGGATTCAAGTTTGTTCAAATCGGCTCCCGGGTTTATATTTGGACTCGGTATAGGAGCCCAAATTTGAACTTAGTGCATTTCAGGCAAATTTCTTTGAAAATCTTCTTCTCAAGATCCAGCAGGCAGAATCTTTTGATATTGGGTATGCACCATGCTTGGGGGGGGGTGGAGATTCAAGTTTGTTCAAGCCAGTCCCTGGGTTTAAATTTGGGCTCACTGTGGTAGCCCGAATTATAACTTTGTTCAAAATGAGGAATTTTCTTTAAAAATCTTCTTCAGATCCAGCAGTCGAAATGTTTTGATATTTGGTATGCAGCATCTTAGGAGGGGGGGGGGGGGGGGGGGAGATTCAAGTTTGTTCAAGCCATGTCCCTAGGTCCATATTTGGGCTCACTGTGGGAGCCTGAATGATAACTTAGTTCAAAATGAGGAATTTTCTTTAAAAATCATCTTCTTCAGATCCAGCATTCAGAATGTTTTGATATGTGGTGTGCAGCATCCTTTGAGGGGGGGGGGGGGGGGGGGGGGGGGTGATATTCAAGTTTGTTAAAGCCAAGTCCCTGGGTTCATATATGGGCCCCCTGTGGGATTCAATATGAGTCCACTGGTCAGAATCTTTGGATATTTGGTTTTAGCTTTTCTTAGGAGGAGCAGGTGCAACTTGTTGAAATCAATTCTCTGGGTTGATAATTAGGCTACCATGTCAGGTGAGCACCCTCAGGCCCCCTGGTGTTTTAGGTGGGGGGGGGGGGGGCGGGTGTTGCATAGGGGGTATAATAAGATAATAAGGACAGCTGTAATACATGCGGCACCTGTAAATCCCCCCCCCCCCCCCCCCCCACCAAAAAAAAAAGGTTAAAGTGAATACTTAGCAAGTAAATTATTTTCATTTGCGGCTACCAATGTACTCCAGCGTCAGCCTCTTTTTTGGGGGGTGGGGGGGGGGGGGGGGTGAGCGTTGGGTATAAGGCTGTAGTACATGTGGAATCTGGAAATGCAAAACACCTGACACGGACACCCATTTTTAGCTCAACTTGACAAAGTCAAGCTGAGCTATTGCCATCACTTCTCGTCCGTCGGCGTACGTACGTACGTTAGTACGTACGTCCACAATTTCCTTTGGCACACCCACAGGTCGCATTTATGATCAGATTACTTTGAAACTTCTTATGCTTGTTTGGGGTGACCTCTAGATGGGAGCTATCGATTTTCTTCAATTTCTGTCAAAAAATGTTGCCACGGCCAACATTCTTAGAACTTAGTTTAGTCAAACCACAATATTTCCCTTTGGCACACCCTACAGGGCACATTTATGATTTGATTGCTTTGAAACCTGATACGCTTATTTAGGGTGACCTCTAGATGGGAGCTATCGATTTTCTTCAATTTCCGTCAAAAAATGTTGCCGCGGCCAACGTTCTTAGAACTTAGTTTAGTCAGAAGACTCAATATTTCCCTTTGGCACACCCTACAGGGTACATTTATGATCGGATTGCTTTGAAACCTGGCATGATTGTTTGGGGTGACATCTAGATGGGAGCTATCGATTTTCTTCAATTTTTGTCAAAAAATGTTGCCGCGGCCAACATTCTTAGAACTTAGTTTAGTCAAACCACAATATTTCCCTTTGGCACACCCTACAGGGCACATTTATGATTGGATTGCTTTGAAACCTGGTATGCTTATTTAGGGTGACCTCTAGATGGGAGCTATCGATTTTCTTCAATTTCCGTCAAAAAATGTTGCCGCGGCCAACGTTCTTAGAACTTAGTTTAGTCAGAAGACTCAATATTTCCCTTTGGCACACCCTACAGGGTACATTTATGATCGGATTGCTTTGAAACCTGGCATGATTGTTTGGGGTGACATCTAGATGGGAGCTATCGATTTTCTTCAATTTTTGTCAAAAAATGTTGCCGCGGCCAACGTTCTTAGAACTTAGTTTAGTCAGAAGACTCAATATTTCCCTTTGGCACACCCTACAGGGTACATTTATGATCGGATTGCTTTGAAACCTGGCATGATTGTTTGGGGTGACATCTAGATGGGAGCTATCGATTTTCTTCAATTTCTGTCAAAAAATGTTGCCGTGGCCAACGTTTTTAGAACTCAGTTTAGTCAGACCACAATATTTCCCTTTGGCACACCCTACAGGGCACATTTATGATTTGATTGCTTTGAAACTTGGTATGCTTGTTTGGGGAGACCTCTAGATGGGAGCTATCAATTTTCTTCAATTTCCATCGAAAAATGTTGCCGCGGCCAATGTTCTTAGAACTTGGTTTAGTCAGAAGACTCGATATTTCCCTTTGGCACACCCTACAGGACACATTTATGATCGGATTGCTTTGAAACCTTTCATGCTTGTTTGGGGTGACCTCTAGATGGGAGCTATCGATTTTCTTCAATTTCTATCAAAAAATGTTGCCGCAGCCAACATTCTTAGAACTTAGTTTAGTCAGACCACAATATTTCCTTTTGGCTCACCCTACAGGGCTCATTTATGATTAGATTGCTTTGAAACCTGGTATGCTTATTTACGGTGACCTCTAGATGGGAGCTATCGATTTTCTTCCATTTCCGTCAAAAAATGTTGCCACGGCCAACGTTCTTAGAATTTAGTCTAGTCAGACCACAATATTTCCCTTTTGTACACCCTATAGGTCACATTTATGATCGGATTGCTTTGAAACCTGGCATGCTTGTTTGGGGAGGCCTCTAGATGGGAGCTATCGATTTTCTTCGGTTTCTGTCGAAAAATGTTGCCACTGGCAAAAAAACTGACATTGGTCCCAATGATCTTCAATTTTGTCATTTCATTTATAACTTACCAAGTTCAAGTTTGTCAAGTTGAGCTACAGTGTCATTGACACTTTCATTTATTGCAGCCCTTGAAGTTGAATTACGCGGCAATTGGCAGTGCGGTGGAACGAGTCATGGCATTCAGCCACACTCTTTCCACTGCATTGCCAATTGCCGTGGCAAATTTCTAGGGCTGAATCATCCATCTGAGTCAGAATGCATCTTTATGAAGTTTGGTTTCCACATGAAATTATTATGACCCTGTCATTAAGACAGGGTCAAAATAATTTCATGTGGTAACAAAACTGAGTAAAGATGCATTCTCAGCTGTTCCATCACCGATTCAGAGAGGTTCATGTGAATACCTTGAAAATTATTTTCTTTGTAGATACCCAATGTCCAGCAGCCTCCTTTTTAAAGTTGAGCGGGGAGGGGGGGGGGGGAGTAGGGGGTGGGGAGAGCAGACCTAAAAAAGGGCAATCCTTTCAGGCTTTCAGCTGCTCGGCTGAAGGCGTGGGGGGGGGGGGGGGGGAGCTGCTTCCACTGACCTGGCGCCATTGTAACCAGATCAACAGTGAACTTGAGTGAGAAAGATTTACACATGTGATTGGGAAACTGCAGGCCAAGTTAGGTTCTTTAGCCTTACCTGTACTTGGGTGCTATCCATTAAGCTGAAAAGAAATACGTAATTTAGGCCTAACTGTTCCAGTTGATAAAATGGTGCGTCATTAATATTGAATCTGGTGTCCAGTGTTGGCTTCCATACTTCACGTGATCACGTCATGCTCGGCGCAATATGCAGCAGGTCAACCCCCTTTATTAGTCACCGGAGGGGTCTCTAGGCTTGCACTCTGTCCATCCGTCTGTCAGTCTGTAGGTCTGTCAGTCTGTCAGTCACACTTTAGTTTTCCGGAGTTTTTTTGGAAACGCTTCAACGGAATGAATTCATTTTTGGTAAACTACTATAGAATGATCACTTACAGATCAAGTTTGAGTTTCATGCTGATTGCATTATTCTTGTGTGAGTTACGGCCCTTGGAAATATGGGAAAAAGCACTAAAATATCAGTTTTCCGGAGTTTTTTTGGAAACGCTTCAACGGAATGATTTCATTTTTGGTAAACTACTATAGAACGATGACTTACAGATCAAGTTTGAGTTTAATGCTGATAGCATTATTGTTGTGTGAGTTACGGCCCTCGGAAATATGGAAAAGCATCAAATATCAGTTTTCCAGAGTTTTTTTTGGAAACTCTTCAACGGAATGATTTCATTTTTTGTAAACTACAGAACGATGACTTACAGATCAAGTTTGAGTTTCATGCTGATTGCATTATTCTTGTGTGAGTTATGGCCCTTAGAAATATGGAAAAGCGCCGAAATATCAGTATTTTTATACTGTTCCAATGACCCAGACATAGCTGGTGCTAATTCTCAAAAATCTAGGGCCAAACACAAATTTTGCCCCCCCATCCCCAAAATTTGCATCTAAAACCGAAAAAATCATGTCCTAAATGGTCCTCCATACTTTCCCTCCACTGCGCATGCGCAGTGTCAAGGAGGTCTCGAAATTGGCGGCAATTATCATTCTTTGTTTGGCCCTTCATCAGTTCACATCTGACTGATATTTGTGCTTGTAAATCTCAGTTTAAATGATGCCAGACACATAAATATTAGAGAAATGGTGGATCTAAAGAGGAAATAGAAGGAGGAGAGGAAAAATGAGTGGCAGGAAGTAATCAAGGCTGTAACTTAAAATTTTTTTAAGAAATTATGTTATGTTGCCTAATTTCGAGGCATGGGCCTGTTGTTGTCATTCTTGCTATAAAGTTACACTGCTTGTTCAGTGTTTCCTCTCTCCCTTTCCTTTAAGTCCCCCCTTGCTATTCTCCCATGCTTTTGGCATATTTTCTGTAATATTATTACTAAAATTTCTTGGGAGTTTTAGCTGGGTAACAGAATGAATTCTGTTCTTTTCCCCATGTTTACGTCCTCACCCATGGGTGTTTAGGCGTAGTGTTCTGCATCTACCATCTGATGTTCTGCAGTTTCTTCCCTGGAAGTCTCTGTTTTGCATCAGATAGGGTGTTATTGGTAACTGGTTTCGGGCCATGGTTATCAGTGCCTGGAGTCATGTTTCTTGTGTTTATACACTTCTTGTTTACATTGACAACGGTTTCTGTTGAGAGGGATTTTCTTGTCTTTGTATTAGCTTAATCATAACAAGATACATTATTATTATACGTAAGTGTTGCATTAATTTTTTTGTAATATTTTAAAAAATTTTGTCCACACTTAGGCTTTTTGGGATCCATTGGGGCTCAACGTTACTTTCAGAAACTTTGGCTTTTCTGAAAAAATATTTTTTCCAAAAATTTTTTTGATTTCAATTATTTTTTCTATATTAATGGATCATGTTATTATGTATCTTTGTTTTCAGGGGTTGGTGTGAGTACTAGGACTTTTTGTGTTCTTTTCACAATGAAAGGATATTGTTCAAATTGTAATAAGAGGAAATCTTCCTCTGACTTTCATAATCATTGTATTAATTGTAGTCAGTGTACTCGCACTAACTCCTGTTCAGTATGTGTCAATTGGGATGACGAACATTGGAAACGTGTGTCACGGTATGTTGTTAGCAGGGAAAAGGCCATGCCGGTCCTTTCTGAGCAGGGTCACTCTAGTTTATCAATCTCTATTTCAGAGGAACAAGAACAGGGTGATATTTCCGTGATGTCTTCCAAAAGTGTGCCTCCGTCGTCACAGTTAAATGAAGAGCTAGCGGCAAAAGTGCTCATGGAAATACGTCAATTGCCTAAGAGGTCCCTAGTAGGATCGACGGCATTGGTGTCTGCTAGCTCACCTGGTGTAGCGACCATTCATCGAATGGCTCGGCAGTCGGGTTCATTCGTTGCGGTCCAGGAAGGAGATTTGGGTGATGCAAGCACTATAATAAGACAAAGTGCACACCCAGTGACGACGGATCAGAGGAGAGAACGGAGGAAGCCTGTTAGTCCGGTTCCTAGCTCGTCCAGGTCCATCTGGGCTGCGAGCGAGAGAGGTCCTTCTCTCGTACAACAACATCTGGGACCAGATGGACCAGATGTTGTGGTACAAAACGTTTCGCATTCGGAGCATACGTCCGCCGCTCGGGACACTCCATTATATAGACAGTCCGGAGAGACTGTCGATAAGGCTTCCTCATCCTCACGGCAGCGCATACGACTGCACCTTGGCTACGTGACCACGGATATCCAGCCAGCTTCGCCGATCAGGGATTCCACGGCGGCCAGGTCACGCCATCTGGTAGTCAGGGACACGAGGCCTGTAGACTCCGGACGTTCGCATAAAAGAAGTATGCAGGAGTCAACGTACACGGAGCTTCCAGTGGCAAAGCAACGTAATACCGCTACTCCTCAGGCCTCAGTGACGGACGTGCTATCCCAAATAGCACAACTTATTGCATCATCCCAGCAAATGACAGAATCTCTGTCGGATCAGGAATTATCCGACGACGCTGGGTCGGTACGCTCCGCCGAAGCATTGGGTACGGACGACCGAGAACTTCATAGGGTCCGACAGGATGGCGAAAGGGATTCGGAGGATTTGGAGCTTTCCCTTTCGGAACAACATAAAGCTGCTGTAGATTTTATCCGGCATTACCTTCCAGAGGTTGTTCCGTCAGACCAGAATGCTACGATGCCGGATAAGAGACTGATAGCGTCATTGGACACAGAATTTTTTGATCGGTTCAGGGACATCGTCCCTGAGTTTCCGACACAGTCCAATAAAGTCACAAGAACATTTGAATTATTGAACGACGCTATTTATAAGCTTGCTACCAAAACGGGCAAGTCTGGTTTCTTATCCGCAAATGCCCTAAATCTGCCTTTCATCAATTCAAGGAATAAATTGGAAACGGAGGGCAGGGCATACCAAGAGTTCCTCTGCGTCTAGACGACGAGGCTGAAGACTTGGAATTGTCTATACCGTCGTCTATGTCAATTCCAACCACAACGTTGGAAACGACAATAATGTCTAACAGAGTTAACTTAGACGCCTTATCATACGCAGATCACCTTACTAAGGCGTTATCATTACGTCTTCAAGGGAAAGAATTCCAGGATATACAATCCTCATTAAGACTTCTTTCAAGGGCAGTATCTTATTCCACGTATAACTCCGCCCTTTCAGTGGCAAACATGGAGTTGGTTAGACGTGACGCAGCCCTAGCTACATCCACGCGCGTGGATGGTAAGGTGAAGAACTCTCTCAGAGTCGCTTCGGTCTCTGGAGAGCTTCTCTTCGATGGCAAGCTTTCAGCAATCTATGATAAGATTACTAAGAAAGCTTCGGATTCTCTGCTTTTCAAATCCGCTTCCAAAAAGTCGGATACAGCAGAAAAGAGTAAGACAGGCACTTCTGGGACAAGTATGCCAAAGAGAGGTTCCTATAGAGGTTCCTATGCGTTCTCTAGGGCTTATTCTAGAGACTGCCAAGGCAGCGACTCTCGTGCAGGACGTTCTTCTGGCTGAGATTACCGGTCAGACGTCCCTAGGTCGACGGAGCGAGGTTCGGGTCGTGGAGGACGCAGTTTCTCCTTCCGCAAGCCTCGCAGGTCCAGGAGGTGATGGTTTGAACCTCTATCGTGTTCCGGTAGGCAGAAGATTATCGAGTTTTATAAACGAGTGGGCGTCAATTACGGACGACCCCTGGGTTCGAGGGGTGATTTCGGAAGGACTAAGAATATCCTTCAAACGAAAGTCTCCATTAACTCGAAGTCCAAAATGGCCTCAGCTTCCGTCGAATCTGCAGAAAAGGGACGCTCTTTTATCAGAAGTACAGTCTCTTCTGAAGAAGAACGCGGTAGAGGTCGTAGAAGACCAGGAATCACCAGGTTTCTACAGCCATCTGTTTCTGGTTCCGAAATCAGATGGCTCGTTCCGTCCAGTCATAGATCTGAGCTGGATAAACAAGCTGATCGTTGCTCCGAAGTTCTCTATGGAGACAATTCGATCAGTCAGAGCGAGTATTCGGGTGAACGACTATGCTACAAGCATAGATCTCAAGGATGTATACTTTCACGTCATGGTACATCCGACATTCAGAAAGTATCTACGCTTCGCAGTCCTAGGAATTGTATATCAGTTCCGAGCGATGTGCTTCGGTTTGAACCTAGTGCCCTGGGCTTTCACTCGAATAATGAACTCGGTAATGATATATTTCCGAGCTCATTCGTCTGCGGTAACGTCAGCCTACCTGGACGACATTCTTCAGAGGTAAGGCAACGTTAACGCTTCAGAACGATGTGCAGAATCTGCTTCTATTACTCCGACGTCTCGGTTTTATAATAAACAAGGAGAAGTCGGATCTGGTGCTGTCCAAGTCATTCACTCATCTGGGAATGAGCTTCGAGATGCACAACAATCTCGTTCATCTGCCGTTAACCAGAGCGAAATTAATCAGTTGTTACGCTCGCTATTGTCTTCACTCAGACAAAGTCACAGCGAGAGAGTTCATGAGACTGATAGGTCTGTGCAGAGCCGCTGCGGATCTCATTCAGATGGGGCGGTTACGCACTCGTCCTCTCCAAATTTTCTTGACTCAGAATTGGAGTGTAAAGATTCATTCTCTCGATATAGACGTTCTCTTGTCAAATCAAGTGAAACAAGAGATTCAGACTTGGGCAAACATTCAGTGGTTGACTCGGGGAGTTCCACTGCAGATGCCGGATCCGAGTTTTACGATTATGACGGATGCCAGTCAAACAGGTTGGGGTGCAACATTGATCCCAACGGATTCGAAGTGCCAGGGTCTTTGGGATCCGCAGTTCCTAGGCAAGCACATAAACATCAAAGAAATGATGTCAATTTGGCTTGCACTACGTCATTGGATGAACATTATTCAGAAAGCACATGTCCAAATCCTGTCCGACAATACGACAGTAGTAGCGTATTGAATGTATTAGCAGACTCCCTTTCACGGAAGGGTCGCTTGTTGCCGTCAGAATGGACTCTCAACAAACAGGTATTCAATCAGATTTGCTACCAATGGGAGCGGCCAATGATAGACTTATTTGCGACACAACTCAACAATAAGTTGCAGACGTATGTGTCTCCATGTCCGGATCCCCGAGCATATGCAGTAGATGCTCTATCGATCTCGTGGGACGGAATGATAGGATATGCGTATCCTCCAGCGCCGTTGATTCAGCAGATATTGCTAAAGATAAAACAATCTGAATGCAAAATTCTTTTGGTAGCATCTCTGTCTCCACAGAGACCGTAGATAAATCTACTCAGGTGTCTGCTGTGGGACTTACCACGAAAACTTTCTCCACGAGAGGATCTTCTTTCGCAGGGGAAATCGCGTCAACTACATCACAACCCGCAAGGTCTCAACCTTCACGTATTTCCGTTGTGCGGTCCTTCTTGCACGGCAAGCATTTTACAGGGCTAGCAGTGGACGCGATTTCTAACTGTAGGAGGACCTCCTCTTCACTAAACTATGCGGCTAAGTGGAAGGTCTTTCGTCGATGGTGTAGGGATCATTCTGTTGATATTTTTGATCCCTCCATACCAGACATTGCAGACTTTCTAGTATACTTGTTTGACGAGATCAAACTACAGCCTGTTACTATTAAAGGTTATAGGTCTATGTTATCTGATACCTATGCACATCATGATAGTTTACAAATTGGATCTAATGTCTCTTCATCTAAATTAGTTGGAAACTTCTCGATAAGTAGACCTAGAACCCTTAGATTAATTCCTAAATGGAATTTAGTTCTTCTTAAACTAAAAGAAAAGCCATTTGAGCCTCTTGAGACAGTAGATTTCAAATTCTTGTCTTATAAGACAGCATTTCTCTTAGCTAGAAGAGTCAGTGAGCTTCATGCACTATCTGTGGACGATTCTCACTATCGTAGTGTCGGGAACACTATTACCTTTACTACTTATGTTGGATTTTTGGCTAAGAATCAGGCTCCTAATAAATATCCGGAACCCATTGTTATTAAGGCCTTTCCGTCTTCAGACGGGCATAGGCCTTTACTCTGTCCGGTTAGAGCTTTACGTATTTATAAACGAAGATCTCAGTTTATCAGAAAGGGACGAAAACGCTTCTTTCTGTCTCTGATGCCTAATAGAAAGGACATTACGGTCCATTCTATTGCTAGATGGATTCAATTAACTATCCGTACTGCCTATGATAATCTATCTTCAACTCAGCAGTCTGTGCTTAAGATTTCGGCTCATGAAGTAAGAGCTCTTTCTACATCTTGGGCTTATGCAAATAGTGTTGCTATTACAGATTTAATGAAGGCTGCATATTGGTCTCAGCCATCCACATTCACGAATTTTTATCTCAGAAATATTGAGTCCATTTCTGGAGACCTGCATTGTTTAGGTCCGTTATCTGTTGCTCAGAATGTCGTCCACTAAACAGTTGCAACTATAGTTATGCAAACTTTCTGTTCCGGCAGTGACTCCATCCTGCTGCCCTCTTCGCTCTGGGCTATTTGACCCAGGGCAAGGGGAAGGGGGGGGGGGGGGGGAGTGTGTTCCCTTAGGTCACCTGCTTTATAGTGAAAAGCAAGGGGATACCTCCTCCGGAGTCAGTAATTCCGAGTCGTTACCGGGATGGTTTTAAAGTGTAAAGTTAATATTTAAATTCATTCATGTCATATTTTTAAAGTGTAGCTCCGTGTGAAGCATTTGTATATGTCACGTTTCAAACGGGCGTTAATATACAATCTTCGGACACTTTTAAAGAGTATAAAGAGTCTCAATTCTCTGGACTAACTTTATTTATTGACTTACTTTAAAAATAATTAGTATAAAGGGTTATACTGGATGTTAATAGAGAACATGAATGTTATTATGCTCAGTTATGGAGGGTGTTGTGTCTTTCTAATTTATCATAAATAAGAAAGATAGATGTAAAGCCTAATACTCATTTTCTCCTCGAGGGGATGACTCTATTATATATAGTTGAGCTTATTGGATTTTCCTCTATGTCCTAGGCCCTCCAGCCTTTTTACTATTCAGCTATGTCTGGGTCATTGGTACAGTATAAAAATGTTAAAAAATTTATAGTAATTTATATATTTTTTATACTTACCAATGACCCAGACGGGGATGGCCCTCCCAGGAGTTGGGAACTCATACCTCCCCGCTGAGTACAAAGCGCTGACCAGGCACTGCTTGTAAGAATGATAATTGGCGCCAATTTCGAGACCTCCTTAACACTGCGCATGCGCAGTGGAGGGAAAGTATGGAGGACCATTTAGGACATGATTTTTTCAGTTTTAGATGCAAATTTTGGGGATTGGGGGGCAAAATTTGTGTTTGGCCCTAGATTTTTGAGAATTAGCACCAGCTATGTCTGGGTCATTGGTAAGTATAAAAAATATATAAATTACTATAAATTTTTTAACTTTCCGGACTTTTTCTGGAAACGTTTCAACAGAATGATTTCATTTTTGGCTCAACTTTGGCAAAGCCAAATTTGAGCTTATGCCATGGCCTGTCGTCCGTCGGCCATCTGTCCGTCTGTCCATCAACAATTGGATACGGCTCGGGCTAGAGGCCGTATTTATGAACCGATCTTTACGAAACTTCTTGGGTACCTTTGTTATGAGCGTGGGACGAGAACGAGTGTTTTTGGGTGCGGTCCGAAATTCATGATGGCTGCCAGCTGCCATTTTGTACCGACGATGCAGAAATCTGTTTTTTGTACAGAACTTCCATAGGAAAGCTCTGATTTGAATAATTTTTTGTATGAATGTTTAGTACCATGGGATACATCTCATATAATACAGGTTTTTTTCTCGTGCGTAAATTATGCAAATTAGACTAACTTTGATGTTTTTTGGTGTTACTTTCAGCACTGTAAGTGCAAATGCCAATACGGCTCAGGCTAGAGGCCATATTTATGAACGATCTTTACGAAACTCCTTGGGTACCTTTGTTATCACTGTGGGACGAGAACGAGTGTTTTGGGGTCCGGTCCGAAATTCAAGATGACCGATGGCAGCCATTTTGTACAAAATTTGGTGCAATCAGATTTTTGCGCAGAACTTCCATATGAAAGCGCTGATTTGAATAATTTTTTGTATGAATGTTTAGTACCATGGGATACATCACATCAGGGACCAGCCTAGGGGGGAATTTTAGGGAGACTTCAAGTCTCCCTCCAGAAAAAATAGGGAGACTGCAGAGTCATGTAGGGAGACTCCATAGGCAAGTGGGGAAAATTAAGAATATGTAACACCCCCGTTGCCCCTTCATATTTTCAATTTGTGGTCCTCCATTAACGTCCAAACAATCCAGTTGTCTGATGATGCTTCTGTGCCAGGTTAAAAAATCACAAAGTAATTATTGACTGAAAATCCCCCACTGCTACCCTCTCCTTCATGCCCCCTCCCCTCTTCTTCGTGCCAATCCCCCAGCACCCTCCTGTGGTTGCCTTTCACCAAAGTCTACTAAGCTAATAATTTCCTAAGTCTGAAAGTGTGAACAGGACCCGATGTAAGAAGGTTGCTTGGGCGGTACTTTGTTAGTTAATAAACAAAATACATTCTGGGGTTGAGTATTTTGTAAAAGAAATGTCATTCTCATCATTTTTATGGCATTCCGCATCATTTTTATGGCATTCCGCATCATTTTTATGGCATTCCGGTGTCATTCCATGTCATTCCAGTGTTTAGGAGGACCCTTTTTCAAGATCGTCCACATGCACACTTGTGTCCTGTACAAAGCTTTTCTTGTCATCACTAAAGCTTTTTTTCATGTGTTTCAATTCCATTCGTGTTTTGCTGGGAATAGACAGCCCAACCGTTAACAGTCGTCAGCAAAACGAAATGAAAATACTGTGTTATAAAATACGTCCATTGTGTATACATTTTCGGCATCCTAAGCGACGTAACCTACTTTCAAACTGGGTTATTTTGTTGAGTCGCGTAAGTCAACTATTTTCGTTTCGACACTTGAAGCTCCGACTGAAACGCAACAAAATAGAAATAAAAAAATCCGCCAAAAGCGACAATGGACAATTGATTGTCGTGTGATTTCAAATAAATGGATGCTTATTTGACGAATTAAAATGCCCATTTATCACACTCGAGCACATTTGATTTTTGAAAATAATCGTTTTCATGTAAAACCTCGCGAGTCGCATCACTCAGTTCAGCCTTTCCTCATTTTGGTCAATTTTTAGAGGGTGACTTGTAATCGCCCCGACTATTTTTCTAGGCGACTTTGGGCTTAGAAGGGCGACATAATCGCCCTAGTCGCCTCACGGCTGGTCCCTGCATCACATATAATACAGGTTTTTTTCTCGTGCGTAAATTATGCAAATTAGACTAACTATGATGTTTTTTGTTGTTACTTTCAGCACTATAAGTTCAAATGCCAATACGGCTCGGGCTAGAGGCCGTATTTATGAACCGATCTTTACGAAACTTCTTGGGTACCTTTGGTATCTCACCGTGGGACGAGAACAAGTGTTTTTGGGTGCGGTCCGAAATTCAAGATGGCGGATGGCAGCCATTTTGTACAAAATTAGTTGCAATCAGATTTTTGCACAGAACTTCCATATGAAAGCACTGATTTGAATAATTTTTTGTGTGAATCTTTAGTACCATGGGATACATCACATATAGTACGGGGTTTTTTTCTCATGCAGAAATTATGCAAATTAGATGAACTTTGATTTTTTCAGTGCTACTTACACATTAAGTACACATGTCAATACGGCTCGGGCTAGAGTCTGTATTTTTGAACCGATCTTCACGAAACGTCTTGGGTACCTTTGTTATCACCTTGGGACGAGAACGAGTGCTTCTGGGTGCGGTCCAAAATTCAAGATGGCTGCCAGTGGCCATTTTGTACCGAAATTAGGTCTAGTCAGTTTTTTTTGTACACAACTTCTATACGGCTCAGGCTAGAGGCCGTATTTATGAACCGATCTTCACAAAACTTCTTGGGTACCTTTGTTATCACCGTGGGATGAAAACGAGTGTTTTGGGGTGTGGTCCAAAATTGAAGATGGCCACCAGCAGCCATTTTGTACCAAAATTAGTGCAATCAGTCTTTTGTACAGAACTTCTGTATGAAAGTTCTGATTTGAATAAATTTTTGTATGAATGTTTTGTAACATGGAATACATCACATATAGTACGAGTTTTTTTTTCGTGCAGAAATTATGCAAATTAGATGAACTTTGATTTATTCAGTGCTACTTATACACTGTAAGTGCACATGTCAATACGGCTCGGGCTGGAGGCTGTATTTATGAACCGATCTTCACAAAACTTCTTGGGTACCTTTGTTATCACCTTGGGACAAGAACGAGTGTTTCTGGGTGTGGTCCAAAATTCAAGATGGCTGCCAGTGGCCATTTTGTACCGAAATTAGGTCCAATCAGTTTTTTGTCACAACTTCTACACAGCTCATATTTGTGAACTAATCTTCACAAAACTTCTTGGGTACCTTTGTTTTCACCTTGGGACAGGAATGAGTGTGTTTTGGGGTGCCTTTGTTATCACTGTGCTATGAGAACAAATATTTTGGGGTTCAGTCAGACCCACTCTGGGACTCAAAAGATTTTTTTCTAGTTTAGCATCTGACTGTCACCCACCTTTACAATACTTTACCTATACATTTGTTACAGGCAACGGCCAGTATTTATGTACAGACCGTTACAATACTTTATATGTACCTTTGTTATCAGGTCATTACCTAGATGTTTGTCATTGCTGTGTCACATACTATGCATGTACATGTCTTTGTCTTGACAAGTTGAGCTACAGTGTCATTGACACTTTCATTTGCATTCAGAGTGTTATAAAACTGTAAAACTATAAAACTGAAAATAAAAAACATCCACCAACCCTATAGATGTGTATTTGTTCATTAGATATTTTTTTTATAATGTGTGTAAGTGTCATTGGTGACAAAGTTATCTTCATCAAGATTTTAGCGCTGAAGGATGTCGAGTTGATGTTCGCTGTAAAAATGGCGATCTGTGCCCATGTTTTTCAAGTCTGCTGATTTCGGGGTGCTTTACTTATGCAAATGTCCATGCGAGATGACATCATGTACCATCAAAATCTTTTTGTAGTTGACCTCTCTGATCATTGGGCAAGACAACGGTGCATGTTGAAAATTTCTGCGAGCATAATTTCCATGTTTACGGAAGTTTTCAGTGAATTTTTTCACCCTTAAAAATCAATTTTAAAAAATATGCAACATCTGGAATAACGATCTTGGACATCCCCTCAAACCCTCCAAATAATTATTTTATCATTTGTTTCAGCCACTTTGTGCGAAAATTCAGTTGAAAATGGTAGGGCCATGAATTTTCAGTGCTTAATTTCCAGGTTTACCAATTCAGGCATGATGACGTGACAACACTGGGATTCTCCCATACAATAACGCATAAAGACTAAAGTGGGTCAAGTTTCACTTGTTTTTATTTCAGTTTTCGTCATTTAAAAGCGTGGTTATTTCACAAAAAGCCCTAGTCGCCTCACGGCTGGTCCCTGCATCACATATAATACAGGTTTTTTTCTCGTGCGTAAATTATGCAAATTAGACTAACTATGATGTTTTTTGTTGTTACTTTCAGCACTATAAGTTCAAATGCCAATACGGCTCGGGCTAGAGGCCGTATTTATGAACCGATCTTTACGAAACTTCTTGGGTACCTTTGGTATCTCACCGTGGGACGAGAACAAGTGTTTTTGGGTGCGGTCCGAAATTCAAGATGGCGGATGGCAGCCATTTTGTACAAAATTAGGTGCAATCAGATTTTTGCACAGAACTTCCATATGAAAGCACTGATTTGAATAATTTTTTGTGTGAATCTTTAGTACCATGGGATACATCACATATAGTACGGGTTTTTTTTCTCATGCAGAAATTATGCAAATTAGATGAACTTTGATTTTTTCAGTGCTACTTACACATTAAGTACACATGTCAATACGGCTCGGGCTAGAGTCTGTATTTTTGAACCGATCTTCACGAAACGTCTTGGGTACCTTTGTTATCACCTTGGGACGAGAACGAGTGCTTCTGGGTGCGGTCCAAAATTCAAGATGGCTGCCAGTGGCCATTTTGTACCGAAATTAGGTCTAGTCAGTTTTTTTTGTACACAACTTCTATACGGCTCAGGCTAGAGGCCGTATTTATGAACCGATCTTCACAAAACTTCTTGGGTACCTTTGTTATCACCGTGGGATGAGAACGAGTGTTTTGGGGTGTGGTCCAAAATTGAAGATGGCCACCAGCAGCCATTTTGTACCAAAATTAGTGCAATCAGTCTTTTGTACAGAACTTCTGTATGAAAGTTCTGATTTGAATAAATTTTTGTATGAATGTTTTGTAACATGGAATACATCACATATAGTACGAGTTTTTTTTTTGTGCAGAAATTATGCAAATTAGATGAACTTTGATTTATTCAGTGCTACTTATACACTGTAAGTGCACATGTCAATACGGCTCGGGCTGGAGGCTGTATTTATGAACCGATCTTCACAAAACTTCTTGGGTACCTTTGTTATCACCTTGGGACAAGAACGAGTGTTTCTGGGTGTGGTCCAAAATTCAAGATGGCTGCCAGTGGCCATTTTGTACCGAAATTAGGTCCAATCAGTTTTTTGTCACAACTTCTACACAGCTCATATTTGTGAACTAATCTTCACAAAACTTCTTGGGTACCTTTGTTTTCACCTTGGGACAGGAATGAGTGTGTTTTGGGGTGCCTTTGTTATCACTGTGCTATGAGAACAAATATTTTGGGGTTCAGCCAGACCCACTCTGGGACTCAAAAGATTTTTTTCTAGTTTAGCATCTGACTGTCACCCACCTTTACAATACTTTACCTATACATTTGTTACAGGCAACGGCCAGTATTTATGTACAGACCGTTACAATACTTTATATGTACCTTTGTTATCAGGTCATTACCTAGATGTTTGTCATTGCTGTGTCACATACTATGCATGTACATGTCTTTGTCTTGACAAGTTGAGCTACAGTGTCATTGACACTTTCATTTGCATTCAGAGTGCTATAAAACTGTAAAACTATAAAACTGAAAATAAAAAACATCCACCAACCCTATAGATGTGTATTTGTTCATTAGATATTTTTTTTATAATGTGTGTAAGTGTCATTGGTGACAAAGTTATCTTCATCAAGATTTTAGCGCTGAAGGATGTCGAGTTGATGTTCGCTGTAAAAATGGCGATCTGTGCCCATGTTTTTCAAGTCTGCTGATTTCGGGGTGCTTTACTTATGCAAATGTCCATGCGAGATGACATCATGTACCATCAAAATCTTTTTGTAGTTGACCTCTCTGATCATTGGGCAAGACAACGGTGCATGTTGAAAATTTCTGCGAGCATAATTTCCATGTTTACGGAAGTTTTCAGTGAATTTTTTCACCCTTAAAAATCAATTTTAAAAAATATGCAACATCTGGAATAACGATCTTGGACATCCCCTCAAACCCTCCAAATAATTATTTTATCATTTGTTTCAGCCACTTTGTGCGAAAATTCAGTTGAAAATGGTAGGGCCATGAATTTTCAGTGCTTAATTTCCAGGTTTACCAATTCAGGCATGATGACGTGACAACACTGGGATTCTCCCATACAATAACGCATAAAGACTAAAGTGGGTCAAGTTTCACTTGTTTTTATTTCAGTTTTCGTCATTTAAAAGCGTGGTTATTTCACAAAAAGATATTTAAAGGATTTATGCCATTGCTACAAAAATAAACAGCCTTTAAATCGAAGCTGACAAAATTGAGAATTCATTGTAGATTTTGACTTGGGGTGTACTGTACTTGAAGCTGAACTTGATTTGAATTGAGAATTGGCTGGCGTGAAGCCAGGAGGATGCAATTCTCTTTACTTTTTTAACTGGTATTTATTTGCCCTTTCATTATATATGCCCTCCTAATTTGTGCACTCGATATACCAAGGGAGGGTTGTTTGTTAGCCATAGCCAATACCAATGCAGTTGTATTTTCTTTAGATGAGGTGTTTGTCAAAAGGTTTTCTGCTACTTCTGGCAAATTGTCTTCAGGTAAGATTTGTGGAGACTGTTTCTTGTTTGTACATATCTCAGGTTCCCAGGCAGTGACTGAGTGAGTTTTTTTATGGGGGGGGGGGGAGGGGGCGAGGGGGCATCAGGACATTCCTGACAAGGGAGGTTACACGCCCCATAGGGAGAAGAAGGGTGCGGGGTATTCCCCCTGAACTATCCACAATACAGGAGGCAGTTTCATTGCTGAAGGGATAGAATCCCCCCAAATTGCAATACCTGTATGTAAAAAGAGCTCTAACCTCATCCCCTTGGGACACCACCCATGAACATGCCCCTCTTTCAAATTTCACCTACTTTTTTGTGATGTGGGCCAGGCGCTGCCTAATAATAAGGTGCTCCTTTCTGTGTTAGGTCTGGCTGGCTGTGTCTGAACTGCTTCCAACACTCCACATTGTTGCCGTTAGTTTAAACAATATTTATTTGAAAAATCATGTTATATGTATACATCATATGGAACAAGAAAGCTTAGCATCCAAACTAAATCAAACATTTATGGTATACACAGTAACAGAAAAAGGAAGGCACAAAATATTTAGAAGGGATTCGGCTGTAAGCTAGAAGCTTTTTGGAGTTGTCTCCCAGAAAAAATGTGGATTTACATAACATGGAGGTTACGGTCAATGGGGAGGTGGCAGTCCCAAGACGCACCCGTGAACGTGTGAGCAACAATCTGATCTATGACAGAGTAGTTGGGCAGTTTTTTTTGAAGATCGCGAGGTAGATCGCAGAAAGCAACACACACGCACCCACATGCGTTCCAGAGACACCACTTCACAGATGTTTACACATTTTGCACAAAATGTTGATTAAGCTGATACAGAGATTGGAGGATATAAGACAGGCAAAGGACGTAGGACACAAATTGAGCTCAAAGGGGAAGGATTTGATCAAAAATTGATATGGTTACCCATCACTCAAATGTAGGAATAAACATGGTAGTACAGCGGGGGTCGTCACTGTATCTTATCTGATCCGATGTGGAAGGAACAATTAACCAATAGTTCAAGCATGTTATAAGGACCGGGCAGGGTCTGGCATCTTCAAGTCTTGGTTAGTTAACATTTCCATTTAAGATATAGTTAAAATTAGTCTTCCTAACAAAGTAGTAGCCTCGAAAGTCGTGGACAAACACTACATAGGCAGTTGGAGACTGACAGGGAATTATTTATATAATTACAATAATACATATGACGTTTACTTGTTAAAACTTGGAGCGTGCATATTGTATATTACGCGTAAAGTATCAAATGGTAGTGCTCCTTGTCTGATGAGACAAGGTAGATGCCAAGGTCCAACGTCCTAGAAAGACTTAGATAATTGGAATTGAGAAACAGTAAGACAAAAAGTAAGAAGGAAAACAGACAAAGAAGAGAAACACATGTAAAAGTGGTAATAATCAGAATGATAATAATAAAAATAATATCACTGATAAAGAAAATGAAATAAAAATAAGTCAAACAGAAATTTAAGGGCAGAGAAAAAATAAAGAGTAAACATAAAAATACAGACTGTCGTTGTGCAAGTCAGTGCAAACATTGCAGGATTAGAATTGCAACTGACTGGTTTAAAAGTAGCTGTATCAATGGGTTGGGTGTGGGCTGGTGACTCATGTCAGAAGGTCTCGATAGCATTTCATCAGCCGAAGCCTCCACTTGACAAAATGAAACACTGTACAGTTTCAAATATATGATGATTCTTGGCATTATTCAATAATTCTGAGCCAAACAATAGGGTAGCAGAATCAATAGCATATGGCAGAGAGCTGATTGTATCGTTTCGAAGATTTAAGTAAATTGGGCAGTATAAAAGAAAATGCTTGGTCGACTCAATCTCGCCACACTGACAGGAGGGGATAAAGGATAAATGGTTGTCATACAAGTTGGCATTAAGATTACTGCAATGCAGGCGCAACCTACAATGATATATTTGAGCTACGTGGGATTTGTTACCGCTGTAAAATAGTGACGGTCGTAGGTTGCCATTGCTGAGGAAGTTTCTGAAGTTACCGATAGAGGAATTCTCATGAACAGATAAGGGTAAGCTATTCCATTGATTTGTAATGTTTGGAAGGAAAGAACGCTGGTACAAGTTTGTATGACAGAATGGAACTCGATGGTTGTGAGACGATCGGAGATTGTGTTGTTGGCTGGTTGACATGATAAGTGGCGGCACTTTATTAGTATATGTTGATGGGGTAATATGGTGATACATTTTGGAAAATTGCACTAATTTGTGTTTGCAGTGTCTTTCCTCGATTGGATCCCAGCGAGTCTCAGTCTCAGAATAGAGTAGAAACTTACTAGCGCTAATGGTTGTACCAGTTATTATCCTTGCCGCCGCTATTTGTATTTTCTCCAGCTCGGCGGACTTCGATGCCGAACAGTTGTCCCATACCGTGTCAGCATATTCTAGTAAAGGCCTGATAAATGCGAAATATACGTTTTCTAAGACCTTTCGATCCAGAGTGAACTTGTGCCTCCTCAACAAGTCCAGCCGTGACCAAGCCTTTAAACAGATATGGTCGATGTGGTCATTCCACGTGCACGTACAATTTAATATTACACCAAGGTGCTTATGGTTGTGTACTTCACAAATTTGGGTACCACTGAAAAATAATGGTGAGTGTAAGGCAGGGGTTGCCATTGTGGTCATTCAAGAAAATAAAACTTACCTTATTGACAAATATTTTTTTTTAAAATGAAAAAAAATAACAAATGAGTCGAACAATAACAAACAAATTTAGAAGAAACAAACTCTTTGTAGTAACAAATTAAATATAAATTTAATTCTCAATTAAATTGTGTGTCCCTTCCTTGGCTCACCTGCATGCATCTGGGCTACTAGTTGGTGTGAAGAAACACATATATGCTAGGGTGTTAGGGAAGGCTATTGGTGTATAATTTAAAAAAAACAAAAATCTGTGCCCAGACACAACCATTCAGTAATCTGATAATCACTGGGCCGAGCGATCTCACTGTCTCTTCTTTTTTTTTGAAAACTACATAATAAGGTGCTGTTCTTTTCTCAGTTTTTTAGCTCAACTTTGACGAAGTCAAATTTGAGCTATTGTCATGGCCCGTCGTCCGTCTGTCCGTCTGTCCGTACGTCAACAATTGGCTATGGCTCGGGCTAGAGGTCGTATTTATGAACCGATCTTTACGAAACTTCTTGTGTACCTTTGTTATGACCCTGGGACGGGAACGAGTGTTTTTAGGTGTGGTCCGAAATTCAAGATGGCTGCCAGTGGCCATTTTGTACCGATGATGCAAAAATCAGTTTTTTGTACAGAACTTCTGTATGAAAGTTCTGATTTGAATAAAGTTTTGTATAAATGTTTAGTACCATGGGATACATCACATATAATACGGGTTTTTTTCTCGTGCGTAAATTATGCAAATTAGACTGACTTTGATTTATTTAGTGTTACTTTCAGAGCTGTAAGTGCCAAGCTGCTATGGCTCGGGCTAGAGGCCGTATTTATGAACCGATCTTTACGAAACTTCTTGGGTACCTTTGTTATGACCGTGGGACGAGAACGAGTGTTTTTGGGTGCGGTCCGAAATTCAAGATGGCTGCCAGCTGCCATTTTGTACCGACGATGCAGAAATCTGTTTTTTGTACAGAACTTCCATATGAAAGCTCTGATTTGAATAATTTTTTGTATGAATGTTTAGTACCATGGGATACATCACATATAATACGGGTTTTTTTCTCGTACGTAAATTGTGCAAATTAGACTAATTTTGATGTTTTTTGGGGTTACTTTCAGCACTGTAAGTGCAAATGCCAATACGGCTCGGGCTAGAGGCCGTATTTATGAACCGATCTTTACGAAACTTCTTGGGTACCTTTGGTATCACCGTGGGACGAGAACGAGTGTTTTTGGGTCCGGTCCAAAATTCAAGATGGCCGATGGCAGCCATTTTGTACAAAATTAGGTGCAATCACATTTTTGCACAGAACTTCCATATGAAAGCCCTGATTTGAATAATTTTTTTGTGTGAATGTTTAGTACCATGGGATGCATCACATATAATACGGGTTTTTTTCTCGTGCAGAAATTATGCAAATTAGATGAACTTTGATTTTTTCAGTGCGACTTACACACAGTAAGTACACATGTCAATACGGCTCAGACTAGAGTCTGTATTTATGAACTGATCTTCACGAAATGTCTTGGGTACCTTTGTTATCACCTTGGGACGAGAACGAGTGTTTCTGGGTGCGGTCTAAAATTCAAGATGGCTGCCAGTGGCCATTTTGTACCGAAATTAGGTCTAATCAGTTTTTTGTACACAACTTCTATACAGCTCAGACTAGAGGCCATATTTATGAACCAATCTTTACGAAACTTCTTGGGTACCTTTGTTATCACCGTGGGATGAGAGCGAGTGTTTTTGGGTGTGGTCCGAAATTCAAGATGGCCACCAGCAGCCATTTTGTACCAAAATTAGTGCAATCAGTCTTTTGTATAGAACTTCTGTATGAAAGTTCTGATTTTAATAAATTTTTGTATGAATGTTTAGTAACATGGAATACATCACATATTGTAAGGGGGTTTTTTTCGTGCAGAAATTATGCAAATTAGATGAACTTTGATTTATTCAGTGCAACTTACACAATGTAAGCACACATGTCAATACGGCTCAGGGTAGAGGCTGTATTTATGAACCGATCTTCACAAAACTTCTTGGGTACCTTTGTTATCTCCTTGGGATGAGAATGAGTGTTTCTGGGTATGGTCCAAAATTCAAGATTGCTGCCAGTGGCCATTTTGTACCGAAATTAGGTCCAATCGTTTTTTTGTCACAAGTTCTATACAGCTCGTATTTATGAACTGATCTTCACAAAACTTCTTGAGTACTTTTGTTTTCACCTTGGGACAGGAACGAGTGTGTTTTGGGGTGCCTTTGTTATCACTGTGCTATGAGAACAAATATTTTGGGGTTCAATCAGACCCACTCTGGGACTCAAAGATTTTTTCTAGTTCAGCATCTGACTGTCACCCACCTTTACAATACTTTACCTATACATTTGTTACAGGCAATGGTCAGTATTTATGTACAGACCGTTACAATACTTTATATGTACCTTTGTTATCAGGTCATTACCTAGATGTTTGTCATTGCTGTGTCACATACTATACATGTACATGTCTTTGTCTTGACAAGTTGAGCTACAGTGTCATTGACACTTTCATTTTTTTATGCCTTATGAACCCTTATTGGTATTAGCTCCTGTTGAAGTCATTCCATTAAGTATTTTGGATGTTGCTATATTTTGTCTGTGCAAAGAGAGCTTTAATACTTATAAATACTAAATATGTGCACCTTGCTGTTTTAAATAATGTATAGAAAAGCGCTAAAAAATAACAATATGTTTTAAATACGTAAATATGTAAATTTGATATGCAAATTAATTTGGAAATGCTCTTATTAAATTTCACTTTTTCCTATTTATTTTACTTAAAGAACTTGTTATATGTGAACATCATGCCTGGTTGACTAATATTTCAGATGAAAATCCCATTCAAATGTTCGAAATAGTGTTTATTTAAAAAAATTGAAATATGCAAATTAGCTGTTAATAATATGCAAATTAGTTTGTTGCTATTGTTCCAGTAGGTGGCAATACACTTTTAGATGTTGTAACATCAAATTTCATGTCTACAAAAGTGAAATAAACAAGACCAAAGTAAAGGTTAATCAGTGGAAGTTTGACATTTAAAATATGTAAATTATACAAATTATATATAAATTACGATCTATTTTTAATGTTACTCAAATTTTTTTGATTTTCCAGATAGAATAATAGATTTTTCATGACAGACAATCGCAAAACATGAATGTTTGTGCAAAATAAACAACTTTCAAGTGTTTAAATTAGGAAAATGAAAAATAATTGATTTTTTAGCTCAACTTTGACGAAGTCAAATTTGAGCTATTGTCATGGCCCGTCGTCCGTCTGTCCGTACGTCAACAATTGGCTATGGCTCGGGCTAGAGGTCGTATTTATGAACCGATCTTTACGAAACTTCTTGTGTACCTTTGTTGTGACGGGAACAAGTGTTTTTAGGTGTGGTCTGAAATTCAAGATGGCTGCCAGTGGCCATTTTGTACCGATGATGCAAAAATCAGTTTTTTGTACAGAACTTCTGTATGAAAGTTCTGATTTGAATAAAGTTTTGTATAAATGTTTAGTACCATGGGATACATCACATATAATACGGGTTTTTTTCTCGTGCGTAAATTGTGCAAATTAGATGAATTTTGATTTATTCAGTGCTACTTATACACTGTAAGTGCACATGTCAATACGGCTCGGGCTAGAGGCTGTATTTATGAACCGATCTTCACAAAACTTCTTGGGTACCTTTGTTATCACCTTGGGACAAGAACAAGTGTTTCTGGGTGCGGTCCAAAAATCAATTGTATAAATGTTTAGTACCATGGGATACATCACATATAATACGGGTTTTTTTCTCGTGCGTAAATTATGTAAATTAGACTGACTTTGATTTATTTAGTGTTACTTTCAGAGCTGTAAGTGCCAAGCTGCTATGGCTCGGGTTAGAGGCCGTATTTATGAACCGATCTTTACGAAACTTCTTGGGTACCTTTGTTATGACTGTGGGACGAGAACGAGTGTTTTTGGGTGCGGTCCGAAATTCAAGATGGCTGCCAGCTGCCATTTTGTACCGACGATGCAGAAATCTGTTTTTTGTACAGAACTTCCATATGAAAGCTCTGATTTGAATAATTTTTTGTATGAATGGTTAGTACCATGGGATACATCACATATAATACAGGTTTTTTTCTCGTGCGTAAATTATGCAAATTAGACTAACTTTGATGTTTTTTGGTGTTACTTTCAGCACTGTAAGTGCAAATGCCAATACGGCTCGGGCTAGAGGCCGTATTTATGAACCGATCTTTACGAAACTTCTTGGGTACCTTTGTTATCACCGTGGGACGAGAACGAGTGTTTTGGGGTGCGGTCCGAAATTCAAGATGGCCGAAGGCAGCCATTTTGTACGAAATTTGGTGCAATCAGATTTTTGCACAGAACTTCCATATGAAAGCGCTGATTTGAATAATTTTTTGTGTGAATGTTTAGTACCATGGGATACATCACATATAATAAAGGTTTTTTTCTCGTGCAGAAATTATGCAAATTAGATGAACTTTGATTTTTTCAGTGCTGCTTACACACAGTAAGTACACATGTCAATACGGCTCAGGCTAGAGTCTGTATTTATGAACCGATCTTCACGAAACGTCTTGGGTACCTTTGTTATCACCTTGGGACGAGAACGAGTGTTTCTGGGTGCGGTCCAAAATTCAAGATGACTGCCAGTGGCCATTTTGTATCGAAATTAGATCTAATCAGTTTTTTGTATACAACTTCTATATGGCTCAGGCTAGATGCCGTATTTATGAACCGATCTTTACGAAACTTCATGGGTACCTTTGTTATTACCGTGGGATGAGAACGAGTGTTTTTGGGTGTGGTCCGAATTTCAAGATGGCCACCAGCAGCCATTTTGTACCAAAATTAGTGCAATCAGTCTTTTGTACAGAACTTCTGTATGAAAGTTCTGATTTGAATAAATTTTTGTATGAATGTTTAGTAACATGGAATACATCACATTTAGTACGGGTTTTTTTCTTGTGCAGAAATTATGCAAATTAGATGAACTTTGATTTATTCGGTGCTACTTATACTCTGTAAGTGCACATGTCAATACGGCTCGGGCTAGAGGCTGTATTTATGAACCGATCTTCACAAAACTTCTTGGGTACCTTTGTTATCACCTTGGGACGAGAACGAGTGTTTCTGGGCGTGGTCCAAAATTCAAGATGACTGCCAGTGGCCATTTTGTACCGAAATCAGGTCCAGTCAGTTTTTTGTCACAACTTCTACACAGCTCATATTTGTGAACTGATCTTCACGAAACTTCTTGGGTACCTTTGTTTTCACCTTGGGACAGGAATGAGTGTGTTTTGGGGTGCCTTTGTTATCACTGTGCTATGTAGGGCCCTACGAAGCTTTGAGTATTCGATTCGATGTCGACATCGCTTTGGTATTCGTATATCGATCTCGAATAGTTTGCCGATTCGTTAGTCAAACGAAGCTTCGAGGAAAATGAATCAGTGTTCGACAATGTCGACATCAGTTCAAATAAGGAGCGAACTCTTCTAGTTTTAATGTTTCTATCAGGAAAATAGTCAAATTCATTGCAAATTTCTGTCGTTTCACTTTCAGTTTCAGATTCCCAGAAAACCACTCACCGCAAATTCGCTATTTATAGATTTCCAGGAATTCGTGTGAGAGTTATTCGCGGAATCACGTTTGCTCAGCGGCTCTGTCCAAGTTGTAACCTGTTCACGCCAATCTATACAACCGAAATATCCAGCTATGGGCCTAAGGCCTGCTCCCAGTCCCGGAATCTTCTAACACAATAATGGAGACATGTCGCCTGGAGCGCTTCCATTATTGTGTTAGAAAACTGTGGGAGGAAAACCTCTGTAGTTTCTTTGCATTGTTCGGAGTTGGTACTTGGAAGTTGGAATGAAGTAAAAGCAATTTGTGTGAATGAGCACTGCGTCACTATTCGAGTTAACTAATGCAGAAACTAACACAGTTTAACGCCTTCGCTGCTTTTGATGTATACTGTGTTATTGAATAGAGAACGGACCGAAATCTACAAGACCCAAATTCTGATAATACAAAACAACTAAACATAACAATAATGTATTTAGGCATGCTAACGTACCTGAAGTTAGCGGCTGTAGCAGACTTCAACCCATGGGAATTAATGTGCCACTTGTATTACATTTGTGCTTTTAAGTCTCATGTTTCAATTTAGTGGTTTGTCTTAAATGTCTCTGGGCAGTAACACCTTAATTTGTCCATATTTATGTCTTGAATTTATTGTCGGGCCAAGTGAACATCTGAATGGCCATTCAACGAGAAAGAAAATTAAAACAACGCCAAGTTGTCAAGTTATGTCAACGATCTCTTCTCGCAGTGCTTTCTGGACATCTCTGCACAAGATAATGCCAGTTATAATTATTTCTCGAGTTTATCCCGATTCGATTCGAGATTCGATTCGAGATTCGATTCGATGTCGACATCAGTCCCGATTCGATTCGAGATTCGATTCGAACATAAATTTCCCGATTCGCAGGGCCCTAGTGCTATGAGAACAAATATTTTGGGGTTCAGTCAGACCCACTCTGGGACTCAAAGATTTTTTTCTAGTTTAACATCTGACTGTCACCCACCTTTACAATACTTTACCTATACATTTGTTACAGGCAACGGTCAGTATTTATGTACAGACCGTTACAATACTTTATATGTACCTTTGTTATCAGGTCATTACCTAGATGTTTGTCGTTGCTGTGTCACATACTATGCATGTACATGTCTTTGTCTTGACAAGTTGAGCTACAGTGTCATTGACACTTTCATTTATACAAATTAGATTGAAATGTCGCATTGAAAATTTTTTTCCAAAATGCATGGAAAAATTGGCCTCCTCGATTCCAAAATATAACCCAAAATTTTATGAACCTATCTTGTGTACTTTTTATTTTAAGACTTGTTTTTGTCTTTATTATTTGCATTTTTCAGCATTATTTATTTATTTATTTATTGGTGTTTAAGGTCACATACTTATGCACACTGACTAATCATGACCATGACAGTTTTACGGGTGGAGGAAGCCGGAGTACCCGGAGAGAACCATCGAGCAATGACAAGCTGTTTCCAGCTTCCCAACATCGTAACTCCGCACTGCAGCACAGGCAGGGTTAGATTGGTTGCACAGGCAGGGTTAGACTTGCAGTACGCCTTAGTACACATTTTTAGTCCCCTACGGGAACCGTAAGGGGACTATAGGATTGCACTTCGTCTGTCTGTCCATCCATCCATCCATCTGTCTGTCTGTCTGTCTGTCTGTCTGTCTGTCTGTCTGTCTGTCTGTCTGTCTGTCTGCCTGCCTGTCTGTCTGTCTGTCTGTCTGTCTGTTTTTTTATGTTACCACCTCTCCTTCCAACATGCTTTAAGCTACACCTTTCATATTTGGTACATGGATAAATGGTTCTGAGGGGATGATGCACGCTCAAATTTTTTTTTTAGCAAAATCCAAGATGGCGGAATGGCGGCCATTTTTGTTGTGTTTTGTAAGCTTTTTTCTATTTTCATGTTACCACCCCTCCCACCAACATGGTTCAAGCTACACCTTTCATATTTGGTACATGGATAAATGGTTCTGAGGGGATGATGCACGCTAAAAATTTTTTTTTAAAAATCCAAGATGGCGGAATGGCGGCCATTTTTGTTGTGTTTTTTAAGCTTTTTTTTCTCTATTTTCATGTTACCACCCCTCCCACCAACATGGTTCAAGCTACACCTTCATATTTGGTACATGGATAAATGGTTCTGAGGGGATGATGCACGCTCAAAATTTTTTTTTAAAAATCCAAGATGGCAGAATGGCCGCCATTTTTGTTGTGTTTTTTAAGCTTTTTTTCTCTATTTCCATGTTACCACCCCTCCCACCAACATGGTTCAAGCTACACCTTTCATATTTGGTACATGGATAAATGGTTCTGAGGGGATGATGCACGCTCAAATTTTATTTTTTTAAAATCCAAAATGGCGGAATGGCGGCCATTTTTGTTGTGTTTTTTAAGCTTTTTTTCTCTATTTTCATGTTACCACCCCTCCCACCAACATGGTTCAAGCGACACCTTTCATATTTGGTACATGGATAAATGGTTCTGAGGGGATGAAGCACGCTCAAAATTTTTTTTTCAAAATTTAACATCTGTCTGTTTGTCCGTCTGTCTGTCTTTCTGTCTGTTTTTATGTTACCACCTCTCCCCATAATATGTTTCAAGCTACACCTTTCATATTTGGTACATGGATAAATGGTTCTGAGGGGATGATGCACAGTCAATATTTATTTTTCAAAATCCAAGATGGCAGAATGGTGGCCATTTTTGTTGTGTTTTTTAAGCTTTTTTCTCTATTTTATGTTACCACCCCTCCCTCCAACATGGTTCAGGCTTCGCCTTTCATATATGGTACATGGATAAAGGGTTGTGAGGGGATTATGCATGCTCAATATTTTTTTTTCAAAATCCAGGGGATTATGCACGCTCAGTATTTTTTTTTTCAAAATCCAAGATACTTATATAACTTATATACTCTACAAAAACACCTTATGTCACAAAAGCGCCGTAGGGGACTAATACCACCTCGGTGGTCAAACACTTGTTCAACATTAAAATTGTCAGTTTTGGGCACATTTTAGTTCTGGGAAAATAGTAAAGCACTAAGCTCTATTGACAATAAAATCTGTCAATCACCAACCTTTAAATAGCCATATCTCAAAAAATATTGAAATTTTTTTAATTCTGCAAAAGTTTATTGTTTCTTAAGCATTGTAGAGAGATTTAGCACCAACATTAAAGAGGTATGTGCACTTTAAAAAAATCATGTAAATTCCCTAACAAAGTGCTTTCTATATAAATTCCAAAACCAAAAACGCCCCCCAAAAATGGTAATTTTAGCACATTTTTTTTTCATGTAAAAAAGTGCATTAACACTCCTAAAAATGAAAGCAGTGATCACAGTCTTGAAATTTCACAGTCATGGGCCATATTCTGGCCCAGAATTTAACGTTCAAATTTTCTAACATGACCGAACCGTCTTCAAGTTAATTTGCATATAATTTGCATAAAAATGTCAAGTTTTCCTTTACAGTAGAACCTGTCTTGAGAGACCGCAGGGATCGACACTAACCCATGTCCGACCGACATTATCTAGTAGATTTTGGTCCGGTCATGCTGTTTCTCTTGTCAAACTTGCCCGACTGGTCATCCTCATTTTTCTAGGGCAATAACTGATTAATTGAAAAAAAACTATCACTTTTGTTATTGCAGCGAGACCGAATGAGATAGAGTCGGATCGGCACACAAATATAATATATTTGTGTGCCGATCCGACTCTATCTCCTTCTATTATCATGTCGAAACATATTCATGTGCGTGTAACTGTACTAACATGTGTGCACAACAGTACAATATAATACAATGTACAGTGATGTGACATTATGTTGGACGTGGTCAAAGGCGTGGCCAATGCCATCTTGTCAGTTTTAGTTGAGTTATTACCTGTTGCAAATTGAAAATTGGTTATGCAGAGAATGAAAGACAGCGTCGTAGGTATGTCCAATAGAGTGACGTCATCAAGTTTCAACTGTGTCAGTGTGACTGTCAGAGTGTGTGGGAAATTCCATTTTGAATCTGGAATATACTGTGAATTATCGTGATTTCTTGTGTGCAAATGGATTACAATAATATTCTCTTATGATTTGATAATTCGCTGGGAAAATTAACTTCTCGAAATCTATTTGAACCTGAAACGTATGTGCACGGTTTTATTGGACTTGTACAAATCTCAGTCTTTACACATTACTTTTTCTTGAAAATGTGGCGGCCGAAACGGAAAGTGACAATTCCACGAAATGAGAAACAAAATGTCAAGGTGAGTTTTCTTAAATTTCTTTATGGACAAAATCAATGCATGATAATATTACATCTGGAATTAGGCGTGTTGACTTACATCTTACAAGACACGCTTTTTGGGGGGCACGATACATCAGGAAATGTACGTGAAATGAAAGTAACTACATGTATCGTTTCACGCTCATTTTCTGATATTATGTGTAGCGCGTCCCACAAAAAGTGCACGCCTAAGCCCCAAAAGCAGCGAGCAACTAAATGTGCACCTGGGTTTTTCAAAATCGAAGGACTGTACCAGTAAGCAAAGTTGAGTTTACCGATAGTTTATAATAAAAAGAAATTGTGGCTCGATTGCAAAAGTTAAATGAATGTACGTCGTACGATATAATTTTTTTACCGTCGTGTCCCCGTTTTTCTCTAATTCCGTGGACTGGGTCAGGGCAAGTACAAATCAGCTCTGGGCTAGTAATATTTGAAGTGACTAGACCGACATGTCGGGTGCATAAAAACGTTAATGTCGAACCCTGGAGACCGCCATTTAGGCCACACAAAAGTGGTCTCTCAAGACAGGTGGTCTCTCATAACAGGTTTCAGGTTTTTTTAAGTCAGTGAATAACTAACCACAAAATTCAGAAATGGAGAAGAATGGATTTTTAGCTCAACTTTGGCGAAGCCAAATTTGAGCTTATGCCATGGCCAGTCGTCCGTCTGGCTGTCTGTCCATCAACAATTCAGTACGGCTCGGGCTAGAGGCCCTATTTATGAACCAATCTTCACAAAACTTCTTGGGTACCTTTGTTATGACCATGGGACGAGAACGAGTGTTTTTGGGTCCGATCCAAAATTCAAGTTGGCCGCTGGCAGCCATTTTGTACAAAATTAGGTGCAATCAGAGTTTTGCACAAAACTTCCATATGAAAGCGCTGATTTGAAAATTTTTTTGTATGAATGTTTAGTACCATGGGATACATCACATATGATACTGGGTTTTTTCTCGTGCGTAAATTATGCAAATTAGACTAACTTTGATGTATTTAGTGTTACTTTCAGCACTATAAGTGCAAATGCCAATATGGCTCGGGCTAGAGCCATATTTATGAACCGATCTTTATGAAACTTCTTGGGTACCTTTGGTATCACCGTGGGACGGGAACGAGTGTTTTGGGGTCCGTTCTGAAATTCAAGATGGCCGATGGCAGCCATTTTGTTCAAAATTAGGTGCAATCAGATTTTTGCACAGAACTTCCATATGAAAGTACTGATTTGAATAATTTTTTGTGTGAATGTTTAGTACATGGGATACATCACATATAATATGGGTTTTTTTTTTTCTCGTGCAGAAATTATTCAAATTAGATTAACTTTGATTTTTTCAGTGCTACTTACACACAGTAAGTACACATGTCAATACGGCTCGGGTTAGAGTCTGTATTTATGAACCGATCTTCATGTAGCATCTTGGGTACCTTTGTTATCACCTTGGGACGAGAACGAGTGTGTCTGGGTGCGGTCCAAAATTCAAGATGGCTGCCAGTGGCCATTTTGTACTGAAATGAGGTCTAATCAGTTTTTTGTACTCAACTTCTATACGGCTCAGGCTAGAGGCCGTATTTATGAACCGATCTTTATGAAACTTCTTGGGTACCTTTGGTATCACTATGGTACAAGAACGAGTGTTTTGGGGCGTGGTCCAAAATTCAAGATGGCCACCAGAAGCCATTTTGTACCCAAATTAGTGCAATCAGTCTTTTGTGCAGAACTTCTGTATGAAAGTTCTGATTTGAATAAATTTTTGTATGAATGTTTAGTAACATGGAATACATCAAATATAGTACAAGTTTTTGTCTCATGCAGAAATTATGCAAATTAGATGAACTTGGATTTATTCAGTGCTACTTATACAATGTAAGTGCACATGTCAATATGGCTCGGGCTAGAGGCTGTATTTATCAACCGATCTTCACAAAACTTCTTGGGTACCTTTGTTATCACCTTGGGACGAGAACGATTGTTTCTGGGTGCGGTCCAAAATTCAAGATGGCTGCCAGTGGCCATTTTGTAACAAAATTAGGTCCAATCAGTTTTTTGTCACAACTTCTATACAGCTTGTATTTATGAACTAATCTTCACAAAACTTCTTGGGTACCTTTGTTTTCACCTTGGGACAGGAACGAGTGTGTTTTGGGGTGCCTTTGTTATCACTGTGCTATGAGAACAAATATTTTGCGGTTCAGTCAGACCCACTCTGGGACTCAAAGATTTCTTTTCTAGTTTAGCATCTGATTGTCACCCACCTTTACAATACTTTACCTATACGTTTGTTTCAGGCTATGGTCAGTATTTATGTACAGACCGTTACAATACTTTATATGTACCTTTGTTATCAGGTCATTACCTAGATGTTTGTCATTGCTGTGTCACATACTATACATGTTCATGTCTTAAGTTGAGCTACAGTGTCATTGCCACTTTCATTTTAAACTCCCCTCCCCCTCCCCCTCCCCCCCTCCCTCCCGGGTGCCAATTGCAAATTAGATGAACTTTGATTTATTTAGTGCTACCTCTTCACAGTAAGTAAATATGTCAATATGGCTCGGACTAGAGTCTGTATTTATAAACTGATCTTCACGAAACTTCTTGGGGCACCTTTGTTATCACCTTGTGACAGGAACAAGTGTTTTTGGGTGCCTTTGTTATCACTGTTCTATGAGAACAAATATTTTTGGGTTCAGTCAGACCCACTCTGGGACTCAAAGATTTCTTTTCTATTTTAGTATCTAACTGTCGCCCACCTTTACAATACTTGACCTTCTCATTTGTTACAAGCCACGGTCAGCATTTATGTTCAGACCGTTATAATACTGGACATGTACCTTTGTTATCAGGTCATTACCTAAATGTCATTGCTGTGTCACATACTATACATGTATATGTCTTAAACAAGTTGAGCTACAGTGTCATTGACACTTTCATTTACAGTTTGGGTTAAAGTTTGTGGTTAAACCCCCCCCCCCCCCCCTCTCCCCCCCAATTAGGCATTTTTTTTTTCTTTCGTCCAATATGCTTATTGAACTTTTTACAGTCACTACATGCAGAACCTTTTTAGCTCAACTTTGACGTAAGTCAAATTTGAGCTTATGTCATGGCCAATCGTCTGTCGACTGTCTGTCCGTCAACAATTCAATAGGGCTTGGGCTAGAGGCTGTATTTATGAACCGATCTTTACGAAACTTCTTGGGTACCTTTGTTGTGACCGTGGGACGAGAACGAGTGTTTTGGGGTCCAATCCGAAATTCTAGTTGGGCCATATTTATGAAGGGATTTCAATGTAACTCGATAGGATGACTGGTTTTGGAATAATTTCACTGTAACTTGGTAACTTTTGTTGATATACGTTAACTGTGAGTGCCACATACATTAACTGTGAGGTCATATTAACCCACCCCTCAGCTCTTTAGTACAGTGTGCACCTCATTATTTTTAGCTCATCTTGACAAAGTCAAGCTGAGCTAACCTCATCGCTCTCTGTCCGTCGTCCGTCAACACCATGATTTGGTCTTCTCCTCCAAAGCCACTGGGCCAATTCAAGTGAAAGTTTGTGTGAGTGATGGTCCCAAAGGGGCATTTCATTTTTGTTCAATTCAACATGCCCAGCCCCATAGACTGGGAGTGGGGGAAAATGCTCCAAAATATTTTAAAAACTTCTTCTCAAGAACCAGTGTGTACAGTGACTTGATATTTGCTATGGAGCTTCCATATGATGTGTAGAATCAAGTTTGTTCAAACGAAGTAATATTTGGCTTTGTGATAGGAGGGGTAAGATTTTTGGCCCCACCCAAAATTTCTATTTTCTGAACCGATGGTCCGGTATGTACCAAATTTGGTTTGTGGTATTATTGATTCATAAGTACTTGACCCATGCAAAAAAAAAAAATTCCCGCATCCCCATGGGAACCCTGGGAGCTAAAAATAGAAATATTTTCAAACGCCCATATTTCCCAAACCACATGGAACAGAGAGTTGTTATTTGGTATGAAGTCTCCTTTGGACCAGTAGAATTGAATTGTAAAAAAAATTGGCAACTGTTTCTGTTAGGGTGTCCTGTAATGGGCATCAAAAAAATGCTGAGTCAGCATATTTGCAAAAATTAAAAAAAAATCTTTTCTCCAGAACCAATCATCAGAATCTTGATATTTGGTATACAGCATTCATAGGGGGGTCAGATAAAAGTTTGTTGAAATAAAGCTCATTGGTTCATAACTGAACTCTCTACAGGAGCCCGAAGTTTTAACATAGGGTAATATGGGTAATATTCTTTAAAAAATCTTCTTCAGAACCACCAGTCAGAATCTTTTAATGTTTGGTATACATCATTGCTATGAGGGTCAGATTCAAGATTGTTCAAACCAAGTCCCTAGGTTAATATTTGGGCTTCCTATGGAAGCTCAAATTTTATCTTTGTTCAATATGGAGGGTAATTTAAAAAAATCGCCTTCAGATCCACCAGTCAGAATGCTTTGATATTTGGTATGCAACATCTCTAAGGGGGTCAGATTCAAGTTTGTTCAAATCAGATCCCTAGATATATATTTGGGCTCACTATGGTAGCCCAAATTTTTACTTAGTGCAATATGAGGAAATTTCTTTAAAAATCTTCTTCTTCAGATCCACCAGTCAGAATGCTTTCATATTTGGTATACAACGTCTCTAGGCAGGTTAGATTCCAGGCTGTTCAATTCGAGTGCCTAGGTTAATATTTGGGCTCCATATGGGAACATGAAATTTAACTTAGTACAATATGAGGGAATTTCTTCAAAAATCATCTTCAGATCCACTAGTCAGAATGCTTTCATATTTGGTATACAACATCTCTAGGGAGGTCAGATTCAAGTTTGTTCAAATCAGATCCATAGGTTAATATTTGGGCTCGCTATGATACCCCAAATTTGAGCTTTGTGCAATTCGAAGAAATTTCTTTACAATTTCTCTTCTTCAGATCCAACAGTCAGAATGCTTTCATATTCGGTACACAACATCTCTAGGGAAGTCAGATTTAGCTGTGTTCAAATCAAGAGCCTGGGTTAATATTTGGGCTCTCTATGGGAGCCTGAATTGGCCATTTTGCTGAAGAATTAAAAATGTTGTATTCAGTACCCTCTAGAGGTGTGTAACTAAGATTAATCCACATAGGTTGTATCAAGGGGCTTCATAGGGGAGCTCTACATTTTACTTTATGATCAACTGAAGAAAAGGCATGATGCCCAGATTATTTTTGTCACTCCTGAGGGACTCAAGGATTGGCAGTGTAGCCTATGGAGATGGCTTGCTTAATGTAGACTCATTCTTGGACTCTGTGTAAATTGTGTTCTGTTCAAGACGAGCGCTTCAGGCCCCATGGGGCCTCTTTTTATCAAAAACATAGCATACAGGGAACAGAAATGAACATATTCCCAATTATCACAATTCTTGTCTTATTTCATAATCCTTTCATAAACATTGAACATTATTCTTTTCATCAAACACAACACACAAGTTAAGCTACAGTGTCATTGACACTTTCATTTGGAATGATCATCAAAAATGTAATTAATGAAGCACTGGGTACAACCCGGTCCTTCATTAATTAAAATTTTGCTGATGATGATTTTTATTACCTGTTGGACGCATGTGTGGACATCACTGGCTAAGCATGGATTACAAACCAATCCACGGTGACTGCTCTGTAGGCATTTAATTAGTCCCCTACCGGCATTGCCGGAGGAGACTATAGGTTTGCACTCTGTCCATCCATCAGGCAGTCAGTCTATCAGTCTGTAGGTCTGTCAGTCTGTCAGTCACACTTTAGTTTTCCGGAGTTTTTTTTGGAAACGCTTCAACGGAATGATTTCATTTTTGGTAAACTACTATAGAACGATGACTTACAGATCAAGTTTGAGTTTCATGCTGATTGCATTATTTTTGTGTGAGTTACGGCCCTTGGAAATATGGGAAAGCACCAAAATATCAGTTTTTCGGAGTTTTTTGGAAATGCTTCAACGGAATGATTTCATTTTTAGCTTAACTTGACATAGTCAAGATAAGCTATTGCCATCACGCGTGCGGAAGTCTGTTAGTCTGTGAGTCTGTTAGTCTGTGAGTCGTCTGAGTCTGTGACGTCTGTTCACATTTTCCTTTAGCACGGGCTACACCCCGCAGTTCTTGTCTGATCGTCACGAAATTTCATATGCAGGTTTGGGGTCATGTCTAGATGAGAACGTTCCCTTTTGGTCGCGATCGGGCAACCGGTATGGCTGCCCGAGCCCAAAACTCGAAAACCATTAGCACAGTCTACAGGTCGTATTTATGAAGGAATTTCATTGTAACTTGGTAGGATGCCTCTGCATAATGCCTAGATGAGAACGTCCCCTTTTGGGCATGATCTATCAATCGTGATGGCTGCCCAAGCCTGAAACCCAAAAACTTTTAGCACAGTCTGCAGGTCATGTTTAATGTGGAGGGATTTCATTGTAACTTGGTAGGATGACTCCTTATGTTTAGATGAGAATTTCCCCATTTGGGCATGATCTGCCAACCGTGACGACTGCCCGAGCCCAAAACCCGAAAACCTTTACCACAGTCTACAGGTCATATTTATTGAGGAATTTCATTGTAACTTGGTGGGTTGACTTCATACAATGTCTAGATGAGAAAGTCACTTTTTGGGCGTGATTGGGCAACCATGACGGCTACAGGGGCCCAAAGCCCGAAAACCTTTAGCACAGTGTAGAGGTCATATTTATGAAGGGATTTCATTGTAACTTGGTAGGATGACTCCAAATAATGTCTAGATGAGAACGTTCGCGATCATGCAGCCTTGATGGGTGCCGGAGCCCAAAACCCTTTAGCATAGGCAAAAGGTCATATTTATGGAAGGATTTCATTGTAACCTGTTAGGTTGACTCCTTGTAATGCCTAGATGATGACATCCCCTTTTGGTCGTGATTGGTCATTTGTGATGGCTACTAGTGCCCGGAGCCCGAAAACCTTGAGCACAGTCTACAGGTCATATTTATGAAGGGATTTCATTGTAACTTCTTAGGATCACTCCAGATGATGCCCAGATGAGATTGTCCCCTATGGTTGCTATCATTCAGCCATGATAGCTGCCTGAGCCCGAAGCCCAAAAACCTTTAGCACAGTCTACAGGTCATATTTATGAGGAGATTTCATTGTAACTTGGTAGGATGACTCCAAATAATGTCTAGATGAGAACATCCCATTTTGGCCGTGATCATTCAGCCTTGATGGGTGCCTTAGCCCAAAAACCTTTAGCATAGGCAAAAGGTTAAGGTTATATTTATAGAAGGATTTCATTGTAACCTGTCATTCAACCATGATGGCTGCCCGAGCCCGAAGCCCGAAAACCTTTAGCACAGTCTACAGGTCATATTTATGAAGGGATTTCATTGTAACTTGGTAGGTTAACTTCATATAATGACTAGATGAGAACGTCACCTTTTGGACATGATTGGGCTACTGTGACGGCTAAAGGTACACGAAGCCCGAAAACCTTTAGCACAGTCTACAGGTCATATTTATGAGGGGATTTCATTGTAACTTGGTAGGATGACTCCAAGTAATGTCTAGATGAGAACGTCCCATTTTGATCGCGATCATTCAGCCTTGATGGGTGCCCGAGCCCAAAAACCTTTAGTATAGGTAAAAGGTCATATTTATGGAAGGTTTCATTGTAACCTATTAGTTTGACTCCATATAATGCCTAGATGATGACATCCCCCTTTGGTCGTGATTGGTCAGCTGTGATGGCTACAAGTGCCCGAAGCCCAAAAACCTTGAGCACAGTCTACAGGTCATATTTATGAAGGGATTTCATTGTAATTTCGTAGGATCACTCCAGATGATGCCCGGATGAGATTGTCCCCTTTGGTTGCAATCATTCAACCATGATGGCTGCCCGAGCCCGAAAACCTTAAGCACAGTCTACAGGTCATATTTATGAAGGGATTTCATTGTAACTTGGTAGGTTGACTTCATATAATGTCTAGATGAGAACGTCCCCTTTTGGACATGATTGGGCAACTTTGACGGCTAAAGGTGCCCAAAGCCTGAAAACCTTTTGCACTGTCTACAGGTCATATTTATGAAGGGATTTCATTGTAACTTCTTAGGATCACTCCAGATGATGCCCAGATGAGATTGTCCCCTATGGTTGCTATCATTCAGCCATGATAGCTGCCTGAGCCCGAAGCCTGAAAACCTTTAGCACAGTCTACAGGTCATATTTATGAGGAGATTTCATTGTAACTTGGTAGGATGACTCCAAATAATGTCTAGATAAGAACATCCCATTTTGGCCGTGATCATTCAGCCTTGATGGGTGCCTTAGCCCAAAAACCTTTAGCATAGGCAAAAGGTTAAGGTTATATTTATAGAAGGATTTCGGGGCGCAGTGGCTCAGTTGGTAGAGGTGCAGGCTGCAAGCCAATAGGTCCTCGGTTCGAATCCCACCTGCGGCAACCGCGTTGTGTCCTTGGGCAAGACACTTCACCCCGATTGCCTACATGGGGGCACGATGACGCTGTGTACTGAGGCGCACTGCACGTCGATGGTGCGCATGTCTTCAACCAATCTAACCCTGCCTGTGCTGCGGTGCAGAGTTCAGAGTTACGATGTTGGAGAGCTGACAGCTGCTCGTCGTTGCTCGGTGGTTCTCTCCGGGTACTCCGGCTTCCTCCACCCGTAAAACTGTCACGGTCACGATTAGCCATTGTGCATAAGTATGTGACCTTAAACACCAATAAATAATAATAGAAGGATTTCATTGTAACCTGTCATTCAACCATGATGGCTGCCCGAGCCCGAAGCCCAAAAACCTTTAGCAGTCTACAGGTCATATTTATGAAGGGATTTCATTGTAACTTGGTAGGTTAACTTCATATAATGACTAGATGAGAACGTCACCTTTTGGACATGATTGGGCTACTGTGACGGCTAAAGGTACACGAAGCCCGAAAACCTTTAGCACAGTCTACAGGTCATATTTATGAGGGGATTTCATTGTAACTTGGTAGGATGACTCCAAATAATGTCTAGATGAGAACGTCCCATTTTGATCGCGATCATTCAGCCCTGATGGGTGCCTGAGCCCAAAAACCTTTAGTATAGGTAAAAGGTCATATTTATGGAAGGTTTCATTGTAACCTATTAGTTTGACTCCATATAATGCCTAGATGATGACATCCCCCTTTGGTCGTGATTGGTCAGCTGTGATGGCTACAAGTGCCCGAAGCCCAAAAACCTTGAGCACAGTCTACAGGTCATATTTATGAAGGGATTTCATTGTAATTTCGTAGGATCACTCCAGATGATGCCCAGATGAGATTGTCCCCTTTGGTTGCAATCATTCAACCATGATGGCTGCCCGAGCCCGAAAACCTTAAGCACAGTCTACAGGTCATATTTATGAAGGGATTTCATTGTAACTTGGTAGGTTGACTTCATATAATGTCTAGATGAGAACGTCCCCTTTTGGACATGATTGGGCAACTTTGACGGCTAAAGGTGCCCAAAGCCTGAAAACCTTTTGCACTGTCTACAGGTCATATTTATGAAGGGATTTCATTGTAACTTGGTAGGATGACTCCAAATAATGTCTAGATGAGAACGTCCCATTTTGGCAGTGATCATTCAGCCTTGATGGGTGCCTTAGCCCAAAAACCTTTAGCATAGGCAAAAGGTTAAGGTTATATTTATAGAAGGATTTCATTGTAACCTGTTAGGTTGACTCCATATAATGCCTAGATGATGACATCCCTGTTTGGTCGTGATTGGTCAAATGTGATGGCTGCAGGTGCCCGAAGTCCGAAAACCTTGAGTACAGTCTACAGGTCATATTTATGAAAGGATTTCATTATAACTTCGCAGGATCACTCCAGATGATGCCCAGATGAGATTGTCCCCTTTGGTTGCGATCATTCAACCATGATGGCTGCCCGAAGCCCGAAAACCTTTAGCACAGTCTACAGGTCATAATTATGAAGGGATTTCATTGTAACTTGGTAGGTTGACTTCATATAATGTCTAGATGAGAACGTCCCCTTTTGGACACGATTGGGCAACTGTGACGGCTTCAGGGGCCCAAAGCCCCAAAACCTTTAGAACAGTCTACAGGTCATAATTATGAAGGGATTTCATTGTAGCTTGGTAGGATGACTCCAAATAGTGTCCAGATGAGAATGTCCCCTTTTGGTTGCGATCATTCAACCATGATGGCTGCCAGAGCCCAAAGCCCTAAAACCTTTAGCACAGTCTACAGGTCATATTTATTGAGGGATTTCATTGTAACTTGGTAGATTGACTTCATATAATGTCTAGATGAAAACGTCCCCTTTGGACGCAATTGGGAAACTGACGGCTACAGGGGCCCGAAGCCCGAAAACCTTTAGCACAGTCTACAGGCCATATTCATGAGGGGATTTTAATGTAACTTGATAGTATGACTCGATTTGGAATAATTTCACTGTAACTTGATAACTTTTGTTGATATACGTTAACTGTGAGGGCCACATACATTAACTGTGAGGTCATATTAACCCACCCCTCAGCTCTTTGGTACAGTGTACACCTCATATTATTTTTATCATAAACATAGCACACAGGGAACAGAAATGAACATATTCCCAATTATCACAATTCTCGTCTTATTTCATAATCCTTTCATAAACATTGAACATTATCCTTTTCATCAAACACAACACACAAGTTAAGCTACAGTGTCATTGACACTTTCATTGGTAAACTACTATAGAATGATGACTTACAGAAGTTTGAGTTTCATGCTGATTGCAGTATTCTTGTGTGAGTTATGGCCCTTGGAAATATGGAAAAGCACCAAAATATCAGTTTTCCGGACTTTATTTGGAAACTCTTCAACTGAATGATTTCATTTTTGGTAACCTACTATAGAACGATGACTTACTGATCAAGTTTGAGTTTCATGCTGATTGCCTTATTCTTGTGTGAGTTATGGCCCTTGGAAATATGGAAAACGCACCAAAATATCAGTTTTCAGGACTTTTTCTAGAAACGCTTCAACGGAATAATTTCATTTTTGGTAACCTACTATAGAACGATGACTTACAGATCAAGTTTCATTTACACACTGTCCATCCATCCGCCAGTCTGTCGGTCATACTTTAGTTTTCCAGACTTTTTTTGGAAACGCTTCAACGGAATGATTTCATTTTTGGTAACCTACTATAGAACGATGACTTACAGATCAAGTTTCATTTGCACTCTGTCCATCCGTCAGTCTGTCAGTCAGTCTGTCAGTCATACTTTAGTTTTCCAGGCTTTTTTTGGAAATGCTTCAATCGAATGATTTCATTCTTGGTAACCTACTATAGAACAATGACTTACAGATCAAGTTTGAGTTTCATGCTGATTTCATTATTCTTGTATGAGTTATGGCCCTTGGAAATATGGAAAAGCACCAACATATCAGTTTTCTGGACTTTTTAGCTCACCTGAGCGAAGCTCAAGGGGAGCTTTACTAATCACTTTCTGTCCGTCGTCCGTCGTCCGTCCGGCGTTAACTTTACATTATCGACTTCTCCTCCTAAACCACTAGCCCAATTTTATTCAAATGTTGGCTAAATGTTTATTACCTAATGCCAATTCAGATTTGTTCAAATGAAGTTGCGCCTCCTCCTGGGTGGTGCCACGCCCCCAAGGGGCACCAAAATCTTTGTAAATCTTCTTCTCATGAACTAGCAGTAGCAGAGACTTGATATTTGGTGTGCAGCTTCCTTTTGAGGTGTAGACTCAGATTTGTTCAAGAGAAGTTTGTGGGGCTATACTTGGCGTCGTTATGGGAGGGGCAAAATTTTTTGCCCCACCCAAAATTTCTATTTTCCAAACCGAGAGGCTGATTTGAACCAAATTTTATGTGAGGGCTTATTGGGTCATGAGTACTTGATTTATGCAAAAAAAAAATTTCCCGCAGCCCCGTGGGAACCGCAGGAGCTAAAAATAGAAAAAATTTAAAACGCCCATATCTCCAAAACTGCACGGCACTGAGAATTTTTATTTGGTGTGCAGCTTCCTTAGGACCAACAGAAAGGATTGGTAAAAAAAAATTGCCATCGGTTTTATCATAGGGTACAGTTTCGGGACTTTGAAAAAGTGCTGAGTCAGCACTTTTTAACACTGTAGGCAATGGGAAAAACATTAAAAAATCTTCTTCTCCAGATCCAGCAGGCAGAATCTTTTGATATTTGGTATGCAACATTGTAGGGTGGATCTGATTCAAGTTTGTTCAAATCGGCCCCCTGGGTTCATATTTGGGCTCAGTATAGGAGCCCGATTTCGAACTTAGTGCATTTCAGGCACATTTCTTCAAAAATCTTCTTCTCCAGATCCAGCAGGCAGAATCTTTTGATATTTGGTAGGCAACGTTGCGGGGTAGATCTGATTCAAGTTTGTTCAAATCGGCCCCCTGGATTCATATTTGGACTTACTATAGAAGCCCGAATTCGAACTTAGTGCATTTCAGGCAAATTTCTTAAAAAATCTTCTTCTCCAGATCCAGCAGGCAGAATCTTTTCATATTTGGTAAGCAACATTGTGGGGTGGATCTGATTCAAGTTTGTTCAAATCGGATCCCTGGGTTAATATTTGGGCTCAGTATAGGAGCCCAATTTCGAACTTAGTGCATTTCAGGCAAATTTCTTGAAAAATCTTCTTCTCCAGATCCAGCAGGCAGAATCTTTTGATATTTGGTATGCAACATTGTAGGGTGGATCTGATTCAAGTTTGTTCAAATCGGCCCCCTGGATTCATATTTGGGCTTACTATAGAAGCCCGAATTCGAACTTAGTGCATTTCAGGCAAATTTCTTAAAAAATCTTCTTCTCCAGATCCAGCAGGCAGAATCTTTTCATATTTGGTAAGCAACATTGTGGGGTGGATCTGATTCAAGTTTGTTCAAATCGGATCCCTGGGTTAATATTTGGGCTCAGTATAGGAGCCCAATTTCGAACTTAGTGCATTTAGGCAAATTTCTTAAAAAATCTTCTTCTCCAGATCCAGCAGGCAGAATCTTTTGATATTTGGTATGCAACATTGTGGGGTGGATCTGATTCAAGTTTGTTCAAATCGGCTTCCTAGATTCATATTTGGGCTCACTATAGAAGCTCGAATTTGAACTTAGTGCATTTCATGCAAATTTATTAAAAAATCTTCTTCTCCAGATCCAGCAGGCAGAATCTTTTGATATTTGGTATGCAACATTGTGGGATGGATCTGATTCAAGTTTGTTCAAATCGGCTTCCTAGATTCATATTTGGGCTCACTATAGAAGCTCGAATTCGAACTTAGTGCATTTCAGGCAAATTTCTTAAAAAATTTTCTTCTCCAGATCCAGCAGGCAGAATCTTTTGATATTTGGTATGCAACATTGTGGGATGGATCTGATGCAAATTTGTTCAAATCGGCTCCTTAGATTCATATTTGGGCTTACTATAGAAGCTCGAATTCGAACTTAGTGCATTTCAGGCAAATTTCTTAAAAAATCATCTTCTCCAGATCCAGCAGGCAGAATCTTTTGAAATTTGGTATGCAACATTGCGGGGTGGATCTGATTCAAGTTTGTTCAAATCGGCCCCCTGGATTCATATTTGGGCTCACTATAGAACCTCGAATTCAAACTTAGTGCATTTCGGGCAAATTTCTTCAAAAATCTTCTTCTCCAGATCCAGCAGGCAGAATCTTTTGATATTTGGTATGCAACATTGCGGGGTGGATCTGATTCAAGTTTGTTCAAATCGGCCCCCTGGATTCATATTTGGGCTTAATATAGAAGCCTGAATTCGCACTTAGTGCATTTCGGGCAAATTTATTAAAAAATCTTCTTCTCCAGATCCAGCAGGCAGAATCTTTTGATATTTGGTATGCAACATTGTGGGGTGGATCTGATTCAAGTTTGTTCAAATCGGCTTCCTAGTTTCATATTTGGGCTCACTATAGAAGCTCGAATTCGAACTTAGTGCATTTCAGGCAAATTTCTTAAAAAATCTTCTTCTCCAGATCCAGCTTCAGAATCTTTTCATATTTGGTAAGCAACATTGTGGGGTGGATCTGATTCAAGTTTGTTCAAATCGGCCCCCTGGGTTTATATTTGGGCTCCGTATAGGAGCCCAAATTTTAACTTAGTGCATTTCAGGCATATTTCTTAAAAAATCTTCTTCTCCAGATCCAGCAGGCAGAATCTTTTGATATTTGGTATGCAACATTGTGGGGTGGATCTGATTGTGATTCATGAACATATTTATTTGTAAAGTTGATAGAATCTTAGACAAAATTTGCAGAAAAGATCTGCTATAGAAGGGGTGGTATCCAGGGTGAACCGTTTACCAAAATCTAGCAGTACTAATGCATTATTCACACAAATCTCCGTTCAAATTTTATGACCCCTCATTGGAACACACGCATTCAGCTCATTCCAACAAAGGTCATATGCCATGTTTTCGAGACAAAAGAATAAAAATTTTAGTTATTCATGAAATTTTTAGGCAACTGTTGTCTGTTATTCACATTGCTTCATGAAATTTCAGTACTTTTAGAAGTTACCTCAGTAATCAAGGGTTAATTCCCCTTAATTAAATGTCGCCTCTAAAAAACAACCACTTTGCATATCTTACCTTTTTACCAGCATAACTGCCAAAACTTGTCAGCATTCTTCGCAAAAATCGCTATTCAAATTTTAATTTTTGTCTCTTAAACATACATGTACTTATCGCTTGTAAATGCCCCATTGGAATGAGCTTTTTGAGCTCATTCCAATGAGAGGTCGCACACCATGCTTTTTGAGTCAAAAAAGCAATTTTTTAGTTATTCCAGAATTTCGTACGTAAAACACAGCTTTATGACTTCACATTAAAATGAGCTCTCTAAGCTTGTTCCAATCAACATTCACGCACTATGTCTTTCACACAAAAAATAAAATTTTCCATTTATTCAGGAATTTTGTTTGCAAGAACACTCTTACCCCCCCCCCCCCCTCCACACACACACACACACACACACACACACACACACACACACACACACACACACACACACACACACACACACAAACACAGACACACACATCTAAAAGTTCGGCAGCAAAAAAACAGTTACTTCAATTTTTAAATGCATTATAGGAACAATTTGCCTAATCAAATTTAAATACTTTTGCATCATTCTGCATCTAGAACAAACCATTTACCATATCTTTACGCAAAATTCTCCAGCATCATTCACAAAAAAACACCATTATTTATATATGCACATTTCTGTCTCAAAAATATACCTGATCTTCCCATACCCCTATTGGAATAAGCTGTTTGAGATTGTTCCAATGATGATAAAAAAAAACTAATATTTTGGAAAATTTGTGAAAATTTTTGTTTTCTTGCATGCAAATATGTACATGTAGCACATGGAAGATATCCACAGTTGGGGAGAGATGTCCAAGGCTATCTCTTCACATTCCTTGTTTGTGCTTCATGCTAAACCAGTTTGTCTGCAGAGATAAATTTGCTTTATTAAAAATCATTGGAGATTGGCCACACACCAATGATTTTAAATAAAACTAATTTTAGGTAACAAATGTTGAACTTCAAACAAAATCTATCACTCAACCAGTTAATGTTGATGAGGCATGACATGGTGAAGGTGACCTAAAATACTTCTTAGAGTCACTTTGTCAGGTGAGCGATTAAGGCCACGTGGGGCCTCTTGTTTTGGAAATGCTTCAACGGAATTCATGCTGATCACATCTAGGTTATAACATTTGTATAATTATTAATGATCATTAGTCCGGTAGGGGACATTGTATTGCTTCAGCGATACATGCGCTCTTGTTTATTATATCTTGTCTGACAGATCTCGACGAGCTTGGTCGCGCAAGATATAATAAAATAAATGCTCAGTTTATAACTGGAAGATAGTTAAAATGCCCAATTCCCATTAATTGTACACTCCAGTTAATTGAATATGTTTCTCTAGAAAAGTTCCTATATAGTCAACAATGTTCCACTATATTAATTGTTGCAGGCCTGATTGTTTAAGGAGAGACATTGCTCCCTATGGACCTTGAAAAAGTTATTTAAGGAGAGCCATAGTTGCCCTTGTACTAATTTAAAAATAGCAAGTAGCTCCCCGTAATTTGTGTTTCATAATGGATTGCCCATTAAAATCAGTCAATATCGCCTCCCTGGAGAGAGTTAAGGAGGGTTGTTATGGCTCCCTTGTGATTTCCAAACAATCCGCCTAGTAGTGATGATAATGTACTAGCAAATGACACTGTTTGACCCCTTAGCAACAATATTGTTTCAGGAGACAATTTCACTTTATTTTGTTGAATCATTCTCCTTTTCAGGTCGCAAGATTGCTATTGATGCCTCCATGAGCATATACCAGTTTCTAATAGCAGTACGACAAGATGGCAGTCAGTTAACAAATGAAGCTGGAGAAACAACAAGGTAAATTTTTATTCTATGCTGACTTGTTAGGCGAGGTTGGAGATGTATAGTTGTGAGCATGTCTCTATTCATCCAACATCTGTGTTTATTTAATTTTGCATCATATATTACAAGATTAGTATCTTTATTTTCATCATTTCAAGTTGTATCTTTTGATATTTTGTCTGTGTCAAACACAAGACTGTTGTTTTTGTGTCAGGGGTTGCGGAACTGGGAGTGGGGGAGGGGGTGGGGTAGTGGGGGGGGGGGGGGGACTCATCAGCCCCTCCACTTTTTATGCCGGGCCATGTTTTTTTGTGAGCATATATTTTAACACAACCAGTGACTGGTGAAACAAGGGGCAGATCCAAAGCCTCCCATATTTCTGCCAGCTATGTTTGAATAATGTTTCTCTCGTACTGGTTCAGTTTCGATGGATTTTGGATCATTTTTTGCAGTTAAGTGGCAGCAAACGCTAAAATGTATACAGTCTGTTAATACATCGGTTAACTGAAGTAGATCGTAATCTTACAGACTTATAAGTACCAAATCCACTCCCAAACCAGATAATCCATAGACAGTATAAATGCTGTAAATGTCTGGTAAAGCATACAGGTGAGGGCTATTTATCCGCTTTGGTCGTTACGACCAAAGCTGATAAATAGACCTCACCTGTATGCTTTACCAACATTTTTTAATGGCTCTCAAAGTGTGAAATCTTTCAAATACATTTGAAAAATCTCAAAATATCCACTCAGATGCATGGAAATGGGGTTTTTGGGAACCTGGAATTTAAAATTTTCATACCGACGACCATCCATCATCCGATTCAGCGCCCCCCCCCCCCCCCCCCCCCCCCCCCACAGACACTTTGAAAATCATTCCGCCGCCCCTGTGTGTGATTTGTTTCGTTTTTTATGTACCACCCTCCCCTCTCCCACACAGCTAGATCGGGTGGCAAACAGTATATGGAAGTGTGGGTGAGTGTCCAATTCAATAACTCAGAAACTATTGGGGCTACAATCATCAAACATTACATAGCTATAAAGGATAGTTGCACAATTATAAAGGACAGTGGGAGGAAGTATTGTAAATCACAGACCAAAAATTACCCGAATCCCTTCATTAATTCAAGGCCAGTTGTTATGAAATTTAATTCAGTGGTGTTGATTGAAAAAAAGGAAGAGCCAAGAACTTCCAAACAGTGATTCAGATTTTTAGCTCACCTGACTGAAAGCAAGGGTATAGTGATCACTGTTTGTCTGTTCATCAACCCATCTGTCTTTCCTTTCATCTGTGAATATGGTATTGGTTCCCCAAAACCACTGAACCAATTTCAGTGACATTTGAGGTGATTGTTGTGACATTGCATTTGATTTTGTTCAAATGAAGTTGGTCTGCCTCATAGGGAGGGATGGGGAAAATACCCCAAATTTTGAAAAATCTTTTGATGAATCGATTGATAAAATGACTTGATATTTGATGCTGGGCTTCCTTTTGAGGTGCAGAATAAAGTTTATAGGGCAATATTTGTCTTTGTAATGTGTCAGGGTGTGTAATAATAATTCTGGTAACAAAAAAAAATCGGAGATCCAACAACAATAACTTCAATTTATGCCATGGTTAATTATTTTTTTGGTTTAGCATTATTTGCCTCATTTTGCTTTTTTGCCCAAAATAATAACACATTTTGTATTCTTTCTCATCCATTGAAATGCCACATTATTGCCTCATTTTTGCCAGATGGCTATAGTAACCTGGCAATAATCTGGTGTTATATGGGGTAAAATGTTGACTAATGGTACATTTTCCCATCTGTGACGACCTATGTTGTGTCCTTGGGCGAGGCACTTTATCCCAGCTGCTAACATGGGGGCACAGTGACATTGTGTACTAAGGCATACGGCACGTCGATGATGCACATGTCTTCAACCTCTGTAACCCTGCTTGAGCAGAGCTTGAACAGAGTTAAAATGTTGAACTGACAGTTGCTTGTCGATGCTCAGTTGATCTCTCCAGGTACTCTGGCTTCCTCCACCCGTAAAACTCATGGTCATGATTAGACATTGTACATAAGTATGTGACCTTAAACACCAATAAATAAATAATGGTACATCTTTTTATAGGCTGCTCTGTATATAACCCTGGCCACTGAAAGTTCTACTATCTGAGACAACCAACACATGCAAGGAAGCAGTCTGCAAGTGCAAAATGATAAAATATACATCCTGTGGAAAAGGATATATTATGCCATTTTCCCACGAGGATATAATTAATTATAACCCCATTCTGAATTTTTTTCTGATAACCTGGAATAATGCTAAACTGAAAATTAACTAACCATAGCTTTAACTATACTGAAATTTAATATAAAAAAAAAACATGAAGGAAAGCGGTGCAACTTCTTGCACCTTATATGGTTTACAGAAGAATGAAACAGAAATACTTATCACACCAAGATAAAGTTCAAGAGAATCCAGTAAATTTCTCCAATATTCTTTTGTTCCACTAATTAAGATTGGCACAATTAAATCACCTCATTAAGTGTTTTGATTATTCACCCTAATTTTAAATAAGTAAGTGTGACCCAAATAAACAATTGATGAGCTAAAACTAGATCTGTGTAACAGTATTTGTAGGCATGTAATAGGTCCATTCAAAGGTCATTTAATCCAAACAAGCTTTTAACCCAGCCAAAGCTTGCATTCCCGAATTCAAAATAATGTTATAAAATATTAACTGTTTACTTATCCTATAGCTCTCCGTCCATCCATTCGTCAACCGTCACCCCTACGTGTTGGGCTTCTCCTCCAAAACCACTGGGCCAATTCAAGTGAAAGTTTGTGTGAATGATGGTGCTGAGGGGCATTGCATTTTGTTCATCTCAATGTGTCCAGCCCCACAGGGAGGGGTTGGGGGGAAATGCTCCAAAATTTAAAAAAAAATCTTCTCATGAACCAGCTTGTACAATGAGTTGATATTTGGTATGGAGCTTCCTTTTGAGGTGTAGATTCAATTTAGTTCAAAGGAAGTTTGTGAAGCAATATTTGCCTTTGTAATGGGAGGGTAAAGATTTTTGACACTGCCCAAAATTTCTATTTTCTGAACCGATGGTCTGATTTGAACCAAATTTGGTAACTTCAAATATTTCCCAAATTCCACGGCACAGGGAACTTTATTTGGTCTGAAGCATCGTTAGGATCCACAGAACTGGAAGGTAAAAAAAATAGATATAAATTTAGATATAAATTTGTTAAAATGAATCCCCTCGGTTCATATTTGGGTTTAATACGGGAGCCCAAATTTTTAACTTAGGACAATATGGGGAATAATCTTTAAAAATCTTCTTCTTCAGACCCACCAGTCAGAATGCTTTGATATTTGGTATATAACATCTCTAAGTAGGTCAGATTCAAGTTTGTTCAAATCGGGTCTCTGGTTCATATTTGGACTCTCTGTTGTAGCCCAAAATTTCAACTTGGTACAGTATGATGAAATTTCTTTAAAAATCTTCTTTTTCAGATCCACCTGTCAGAATCCTTTCATATTTGGTATACAACATTTCTTGGGGTGTCAAATTCAATGTTCAATTAGGCCCCTGTGCACATATTTGGGCTCCACTAGTCAGAATCCTTTCATATTTGGTATACAACATCTCTAGTTCATTACTCAAAACCCTTAGTCTGATTTTAACAAAATTTAATATGCAGCATAAGTGGGAAACAGATATTTGATTTAAATGAAAACAATTAACCCTGTGTGCTAAAAATAGAAACATAATTCCAAGTTAATTTTAAGGAGCCATGGTTATTAAGTACCCTTTAGAGGTGCGTAACTAAGATTAATCAACATTGGTTGTATATCAAGGGGCTCAATAGGGGAGCTCCACTTTGTACATTATGATTAACTGAAGAAAAGGCATGATGCTTGGACTATTTTAGTCCCTACTGAGGGCTCAAGGATTGACAATGGATCCTATGGAGATTGATTGCATAATGTAGATTCATTTGTGGCCTTGGTTTATGAGGTTTTGTTCAAGGTGATCGTTTCAGGCCCCGTGGGGCCTCTTGTAAATATTAACTAATGACATATCAATTCTGTTATCATAATAGTGCCCAAAACAAATGGGAGGGGCAAAATTTTCCCTATGATCATATTTGGGCTCCTATTGAGAAAAATGAGGAATATTCTTTCAAATATTTGGTTCTTCAGCTCCACTACTACCACTAGGCAGAGTCGTTTCATATTTGGTTTATAGCATTTCTATAAGGTATCACAGAACTAAATATTTTCCCATAGGCTATCATTATAACTTTCCGGCGAAAAAAAATATGATTGCATCACTTTAATTTTGGCATTCAAATGTCTTTGTCAAGCATGGCCCTTCAGACAACTTATTCTGACCCGAAAACAGGGAGTCATGCAACAAATAAGAGAGAAAAAATGACACGAAGGGAAGTACTGGTCACATGCACAGATTTTTCAGGGAATTCCCTACAAAAACACACAAAAAGTAAATTGTATTTTTTAGTTCCAAAAATCATCAAATCACCCTCTTTTTTACCAGGAATATTCAACAATTAATGCATGATGTCAATAGAATGTTTCATACGTTGATTGAAACAATCTATTTTCCCAAGGCTGTTTATTTTTAGAGATTGCAACATTTCAAGGCGAGTAACTGTAGTACTAGACTACTATATTGGTAGCTATGCACAAATGCCATTCATTCACATTTGTCACTTCATTATGTTATTTTTTCCACTGTAGACCCCTCCCCTCCCATATTTGGTTTCCAAAATACTCTTTTAATGAAGGAATTGTTTTCCAACATTTTAAAGAGCAGTGAAAAGAATAGGTAGTATAGGTTTTCTGGCTGTGTTTGAATGGTGATTTGGGATGGGGATGGAAGATTGGAATCCTTCCTGCCCCTAGTACTATAAGTGGGAACCATGGTTTAAATAAATGTGTTAATAGGGTAAGATAGGCTGTTAGTTTGCAGCTGCCAGATGTTGTAGTGTGCTCCTGGGAAATACACTTGCTCAAAATGTAAATTTGTTTGCATTTACAGCCTTAGTTTTGGCAATATATGTCCTTTATTTCTGACTGTGACAAAAATGTAACTTTTCAAAAGAGTAAAACAGTTTTGTAAGGTGTGTGGTTCCCCAATAAACATTTAAATGTGAAATAATCCCCCAAAATAATAATTGAATCTGCTTTGAAAGCCAAAAAACATATTTCCTATAGGTATCACAGGACTAAATATTTTCCCATAGGCTACCATTATAACGTTCAGGCAAACAAATTATGATCGCATCGCTTTAATTTTGGCATTCAAATATCTTTGTCAAGTTTTGCCCTTCAGACAACTTTTTCTGACCCGAAAACAGGGGGTCATGCAACAAATAAGAGAGAAAAAATGACATGAAAGGAAGTACCAGTCACATGCACATATTTTTCAGGGAATTTCCAACAAAACACACAAAAAGTAAATTGTATTTTTTAGTTCCAGAAGTCATCAAATCACTGTCTTTTTTATCAGGAATATTTAACAGTAATGCAAGATGTCAATAGAATGTTTCAAGCGTTTATTCAAACAATATATTTTCCCTGTTTATTTTTAGAGATTGCATCATTTCTGCATGCAACATTTCAAGGCAGGCAACTTTAATTCAGATATTTAGTTCAGCGAGACCATTATTACCAGATTAAAGTTAAGTTTGTTCAAGGTAATATACTTGACTGATTTTGGAGGGCACAGAACGGTTTGATATTTATCGCAGAACCCAGTGGAGATTTTAATATTTGTTTGTTTTCTGCCACGAGTTTACAGACTGAGTGTGATCAAATTTAGCTTGATGTATTTGTGGGTGGATAAGTTTAATGTTTGTTCAGATGTGTCCACCAGGCACATGAGGACCTGGAGTCAGGGTGGCGAGGTCTATTGGGTGAACACTTGCTTTTGCTTTAAATTGAGCTTCAAAGGATTTCAAGTGATTTTATAACACACAACCCCCCCTCCCCCACCCCAAATTTATGCAAAAAAAAATTTCCTGTCGCCCCATCGGAACCGCAGGAGCTAAAAACAGAAAAAAATTAAAATGCCCATATCTCCAAAACTACAAGGCACTGAGAATTCTTATTTGGTGTGAAGCTTCCTTAGGACCAACAGAATGGAATGATAAAAAAAAATTGCTATCGGTTTTATCATGGGGTACTTTTCTGGGACTTTGAAAAAGTGCGGAGTCAGCATTTTTTAACGCGGTGGGTAATAGGAAAAACATATAAGACTACTTTCCTCCAAAACCACTGCTCCAAAAGCTTTCAAATTTCACATATAACATCTTTGGAAGATTGTTTCACATGTTTATTGAAATCAATTCCCTGGGTCCATATTTGGGCTCTCTATTAGTGCAGTATGAGGAATCTTCTTTAAAAATCTTCTTCAGATCTAGCAATAAGAATGTTTTGATATTTGGTATGCAGCATCCTTATGGGGGTGAGATTCAAGTTTGTTGAAGCCAAGTCCCTGGGTTCATATTTAGGCTGAAAATTGGGGATCCCGTTACGGACTTAGAAATTTTGGACCAAAATCCGGAATTTTTTGTTTTGTTTTCTCAGCGTTTCGATCAATTTTAAGACAAATTTTCTGGCATTTTCCGGTTTTTCTATATTTAACACTGACAATTAAAAATCACTTTCATATTATATGGCTACTTCAATAAAGTATCCCCATTAAAAACGTGTGTAGTGCATAGCAGAAAATTTAGGTATTTTAGAGATATTACGGAATTTACCAACTGCAATTGGTACGAGATCGCCACCATTTCCCGTAGATTGTAGAGTTCATGTAAACATTGGAGAAACACATCAAGGGAGGTAACAAGTTGAAAAAAGAACATGGAATAATACATTCTGATATTTTTGTAAACCATGTGTCATACGACTTCACAACACACATTAACATCAAAATTATTATTTAAAACACAAAGTATGTGTGCTCAGTATATTCCTGGTTAATACAGCCAAGTGTATTATTTTCTTACACAAAACCGTATTAACACTATTTACCGGAATAAAACACAATCATCACGAGAACAATACCGTGTGATTGTATCGTTAATAACAATCTTTTCCCCACGCCCCAACCAAAATACAAATGTTATTTTGGCTAATATTGCCCAGCACTAAATATGCATATTCTGAGAACTTATGTGGTATTAAGATTTCGTAATTGATGATTATCAACGAAATTCTGTTGTATAACAGGCACCAACAGATTTTCTTCTATGTCCTATTTCAACGATTATAATCGGCAGAGAAATAATCGGTAATCGGTTGATAGCAAGTTTTGATAATCGGTTCATCATTAGCCTGATGACAGGAACCACAGAGCTGTGGGAGAGGTTATGGGTAGGAAAGGGGATGTTCTAAATTCCCCCCCCCCCCCCCAAAAAAAAAAATTTCTTTGAAAATCTTCTTCTCAAGATCCACCAGGCAGAATCTTTTGATATTGGGTATGCACCATGCTTAGGGGGGGGGGGGGGGGGGGGGGGGGAGATTCAAGTTTGTTCAAGCTAAGTCCCTGGCTTCATTTTTGGGCTCACTGTGGTAGCCCGAATTATAACTTAGTTCAAAATGAGGAATTTTCTTTAAAAATCTTCTTCAGATCCAGCAGTCGGAATGTTTTGATATTTGGTATGCAGCATCCTGGGGGAGGGGGGGGGGGGGGGGAATTCAAGTTTGTTAAATTATAACTTAGTTCAAAATGAGGAATTTTCTTTAAAAATCTTCTTCAGATCCAGCAGTCGGAATGTTTTGATATTTGGTATGCAGCATCCTGGGGGAGGGGGAGATTCAAGTTTGTTAAAGCCAAGTCCCTGGGTTCATATATGGGCTCCCTGTGGGAGCCCGAATTATAACTTAGTTCAATATGAGGAATATTCTTTAAAAATCTTCTTTTTTTTTTTAGAACCACTGGTCAGAATCTTTGGATATTTGGTATAAGCTTTTCTTAGGAGGAGCAGATGCAACTTGTTGAAATCAATTCTCTGAGTTGATATTTAGGCTACCATGTCAGGTGAGCGCCCTCAGGCCCCTTGGGGCCTCTTGTTTAATTACTTTTCTTTCCTAACTGTTCAAATGGTTTGTCTCAACAGTCACCATAATTTCAAAGGCGATAGAATATTGTTTACCTTGGATTTGAAACAGTATGGGGGAAAAAACATGATCACATGCACCGCATTACACTTATTGTGTGCAGTTAGTCACATTGGACCAGTGGCATTCCTGCTATTTAAAACCTGGAAATGCCAAGTTTTACACTTGTACTTCAAAGTGATTGGCTGTTTGCACAAGCTCATATCATGATAGCATCTTGCCTTCAAATTAGTGTGCATACAAGTGTTTGAGACAAGACCCACTCAAGGTACTTGATTGGTTTCAAATAAACAAAAGCAAATCATTTATGCTTCCCCAGCCAAGATAAATACGATGACACTTAACAAACCCATTACCACAATCACTTAAATTTCAGTTTCATTTCATGTACTGAGATGTGCTAATTTTAACAGTTCTTGTGATAAAGTGAGGCATGCAAATGCACACTTCACTTCAGAATTGGAGAACAACTGAAGTTGATATGATGACACCTCAGAGTCCATTTTGTTTTGAAGTTGAGGAGTTACACCCGAAATGTCCACTGCAATCGCTAGTAAAGCGTCTGCTAATAAACAGCCATTTTGGGTGTAATTTTGATAATCAGACTCAACAAAATATCAAAGCAGTATATTTCAGTCGCAACTGTTGGAAGAATTTGGTCCTAAAAATTAATTCAATCACAAATTTAAAAGAGAAAAGAAAAAAAAAAATTCTTACCTATCGACACTATTTTTTTTTTTGCTATATTCTCTGAACCAAACCATTATTAGCTTAACTTGACAAAGTCAAGATCAGCTATTGCCATCACGCATGCAGAAGTCTGTTAGTCTGTTAGTCTGTGAGTGTTCACATTTTCCTTTAGCACGGGCTACACCCCGCAATTCTTGTCTGACCGTCACAAAATTTCATATGCAGGTTGGGGGTCATGTCTAGATGAGAATGTCCCCTTTTGGTCGCGAACCGTCATGGCTGCCCAAGCCCAAAACCCGAAAACCATTAGCACAGTCTACAGGTCGTATTTATGAAGGGATTTCATTGTAACTTGGTAGGATGCCTCTGTATAATGCCTAGATGAGAACGTCCCCTTTTGGGCGTGATCTGTCAACCGCGACGACTGCCCAAGCCCAAAACCCGAAAATCATTAGCACAGTGTACAGGTTGTATTTATGAAGGGATTTCATTGTAACTTGGTAGGATGCCTCTGTATAATGCCTAGATAAGAACGTCCCCTTTTGGGCATGATCTGTCAACCGTGCTGGCTGCCCAAGCCCGAAACCCAAAAACTTTTAGCACAGTCTGCAGGTCATGTTTAATATGGAGGGATTTCCTTGTAACTTGGTAGGATGACTCCTTATGATGTCTAGATGAGAATTTCCCCATTTGGGCGTGATCTGCCAACCGTGACAACTGCCCAAGCCCAAAACACGAAAATCTTTAGCACAGTCTACAGGTCATATTTATTGAGGAATTTCATTGTAACTTGGTGGGTTGACTTCATATAATGTCTAGATGAGAAAGTCCCCTTTTGGACGTGATTGGGCAACTGTGACTGCTACAGGGGACCGAAGCCAGAAAACCTTTAGAACAGTCTACAGGTCATAATTATGAGGGATTTCATTGTAGCTTGGTGGGATGACTCCAAATGAGAACATCCCCTTTTGGTCGCGATCATTCAGCCTTTATGGCTGCCCGAGCCCAAAGACCTTTAGCATAGTCTGAAGGTCATATTTATGGAAGGATTTCATTGTAACTTGTTAGGTTGACTCCATATAATGCTTAGATGATGACATCCCCTTTTGGTCGTGATTGGTCAGCTGTGATGGCTACAGGTTCCCGAGGGGGACGCAGTGGCTCAGTAGGTAGAGGTCATGCTGCAAACCGAGAGGCCCTCGATTCGAATCCCACCTGCGGCAACCACGTTGTGTCCTTGGGCAAGACACTTCACCCCATTGCCCATGTGGTGGCACAGTGACGCTGTGTACTAAAGCGTACTGCATGTCGATGGTGCACCTGTCTTAACCAATGCTAACCCTGCTTGTGTGGAGTTAGTATGTTGGGGAGCTGATAGTTGCTCGCCGTTGCTCGGTGGTTCTCTCCGGGTACTTCGGCTTCCTCCACCCGTGAAACTGTCATGGTCATGATTAGCCATTGTGCAGAAATATGTGACCTTAAACACCAATAAATAAATAATACAGGTGCCTGAAGCCCGAAAATCTTGAGCACAGTCTGCAGGTCATATTTATGAAGGGATTTCATTGTAACTTCATAGGATCACTCCAGATGATACCCAGATGAGAATGTCCCCTTTTAGTTGCGATCACTCATCCTTTATGGCTGCCCGATCCCAAAGCCTGAATACCTTTAGCACAGTCTACAGGTCATATTTATGAAGGGATTTCATTGTAACTTGGTAGGTTTGACTTCATATAATCTCTAGATGAGAACGCCCCCTTTTGGACACGATTGGGCAACTGTGACAGCTACAGGGGCCCAAACCCGAAAACATTTAGAACAGTCTACAGGTCATAATTATGAAGGGATTTCATTGTAGCTTGGTAGGATGACTCCAAATAATGTCTAGATGAGAACATCCCCTTTTGGTCGCGATCATTCAGCCTTGATGGCTCCCTGAGCCCCAAAAAAATTAGCATAGTCTATAGGTCGTATTTATGGAAGGATTTCATTGTAACTTGTTAGGTTGACTCCATATAATGCCGAGATGATGACGTCCCCTTTTGGTCGTGATTGGTCAACTGTGATGGCTACAGGTGCCCGAAGCCTGAAAATCTTGAGCACAGTCTACAGGTCATATTTATGAAGGGATTTCATTGTAACTTCGTATGATCACTCCAGATAATGCCCAGATGAGAATGTCCCCTTTTGTTTGTGATCATTCAACCATGATGACTGCCCGAGCCCAAAGCCTGAAAACCTTTAGCACAGTCTTCAGTTCATATTTATGAAGGGATTTCATTGTAACTTGGAATGTTGACTTCATATAATGTCTAGATGAGAACAGCCCCCTTCTGGACACCATTAGGCAACTGTGACGGCTACAGGGTCCTTAAGCCCGAAAACCTTTAGCACAGTCTACAGGTGAAATTTATGAAGGGATTTCATTGTACCTTGGTAAGATGACTCCAAATAATGTCTGGATGAGAACGTCCCTTTTTGGCCGCGATCATTCAGCCTTGATGGCTGCCCGAGCCCAAAACCTTTAGCATAGTCTATAGGTCATGTTTATGGAAGGATTTCATTGTAACCTGTTAGTTTGACTCCTTATAATGCCTAGATTATGACATCCCATTTTGGTCATGATTGGTCAACTGTGATGGCTTCAGGGGCCTGAAGCCCGAAAACCTTGAGCACAGTCTACAGGTCATATTTATGATGGGATTTCATTGTAATTTCGTAGGATCACTCCAGATAATGCCCAGATGAGAATGTCCCCTTTTGGTTGCGATCATTCAACCATGATGGCTGCCCGAGCCCAAAGCCCAAAAACCTTTATCACAGTCTACATGTCATATTTATGAAGGGATTTCATTGTAACTTGGTAGGTTGACTTCATATAATGTCTAGATGAGAACGTCCCCCTTTGGACGCAATTGGGAAACTGACAGCTACAGGGGCCCGAAGCCCGAAAATCTTGAGCACAGTCTACAGGCCATATTTATTAGAGATGAGCCGATTAGTAAAATGCCCCATAAGACGAATGCCGATTATTTTAGACAACAATCGTCCGATACCGAATGCCGATGTCAGATGGTTTCTTTATTATTCAAGCTGACTGCAGAAACTGGGTGATTTACAGTAATCAGAATCCCCATCAACCCGGAAGATAACACACTTTTACCATACTGTCTAGTGTCGAAGCCCATACTCGTGTCGAAGACTCCCCCCCCCCCCCTGCTTTTTCAGATTTGTGAACCAGGGTGCCCTACTCGAGTCAAAGCCCACCCCCCAAGTTTCAAATTGGACGAAAGTTGTTTGAGACAAGACGTCAAATTTACAGGCATCAAATGGAAAAATAGCTGACTTGTTGCAACACAGTACTTACCAAATAGAACTGCAATACTATGTATATTTTTTGGAGTTTAGATTTTTGTGTTGTTAAATTCATCTTTTGTGTAATACATTATGTGTGTGTTCAGTGTAATAAGTCTTTATTCAAAAATTATCCCAAGCAAAATTGACTTGTTTATTTTTTTGTCGACCTTGTTTTTGGAAGCTGTCACTTGTTTCAAATGAGAGTGCAGGCTGCTGTCAATAGTTGTCTGAAACACGCCCACAACATATAGTTTTCACAGTGGTCGAATATCATCAGAAAGATACTGATTGAACACTGCCACTTTCAAGCGGGGCACAACTCATTGTAAAAGAACACTGCCACTTTCGAGCTTGCTAATCTCATTGTGAAAAACAGGTATTCAGAAATTAATGAGAAAGTGGTAATTAAAAATAAAAAATAATTACAACTCTGGTATTTGAGAATCTTTTAATAATATAACCAGGAATATGATTTATGACATATTGGTTCAATAAATCATGCTCATTTATCATTTCATCATGCTCTGCAACATGTGAAGTTATGACTTTCAGTGTAAAATCAAATTTTCGAATTTGCCAAGGGAGGCAACTATTTTGTTATTCATATTCCGCTGTGTAAATTTTATCTGGTCTTCATATGAAGAATTTTTTTATTGATTTTGTGTGAAGCTTTATTTTGTTTTATTCATAATAAAATGTACATATTAAAAAAACAGCTATTTTTAAACAGACTATGTTTGCCTGTTTTCAAGGGGGGTGGTTTGCAGTGTTGATTGTCAACTTACGTCCATTTCTGGCTTCGAGAGTAACCTGTATAAAAAAAAAAAAAAATGAAAACACCACATGGTTTTCTGCTTGTTTTATTCATTAAATTGAGGATTAAAACCCGAAATCTGAACTGTATGTACAAGATAATTATGAGAATTTTTAAAGCAAATTCTATAAAATTGGTAGGTGGTTTCCAAAGAAACGTAACATACCCAGTGGATACTTACTTGTCTTATATCAACAATTTCTGACGCATCCCAACGCGACTTGCAAGCACTAACACAACACAACACACAAGTTAAGCTACAGTGTCATTGACACTTTCATTTTTTTTTTGGTCCCAATGTCATTATGTAGCCATATATACTATGAAAGTGACCTTAGACATCCCAAAATAAATATAGCATTAGTTGTCGTATCAGTTTTCTAATTTTTTATAGGCTGTAGTGTGTATCCTAACAGTAACACAACCTCAATGAGATCATTCCTCTGAGGACAAGGAGCTAAGTTTTGAAGAGAAGATTGAATTTTATGTTTTGTCGTGGTTACCACGGTCAGGACCAAAGCATTAATCAGTTTTAATGTAATTGAGTGTTTCTGTTTTTCTTCTTCAAAATAGTCACATCATGGGCATGTTTTACAGAACAATCAGAATATTGGAAAATGGCATGAAGCCTGTATATGTTTTTGATGGGAAACCCCCAGAAATGAAATCTGGTGAGGTAAGTATTCTCACTTTATTTTTACAAGTATTATACATGTACCCCAAACAAATTTTTTTGGAAGGTGAGTGTATACTGTTGTTTTCTTGTTCATACATCCATCTCTGCTGCTGTTCATCCACTTCCATTGTTTCCATCCAATAACTTTTGAATAACTATTCAGAATTAATTGATTTTGGGCTCACCAATGATAGTTGTGTGAGCCTATGGCATAGCCCTCATGTCGGTGTTGTCTGCGTCGGCGTCCGGATTCATTCTTTTGAACTTTTGTGTGCAGGTTTTAATTTTTTTTTTTTTTTTTCATGTCAGCATGCTTTTCAGGGATAGTAATATTTTATTCAACCCTTTCCATGCTTAGTTACTTAAATTTTTGACTTTTGTGTACAGGTTTTTGACTTTTCTGAGCAGGTTTTTGACTTGTGTTCTGGTTTTGAAATTTTGTCTTCAAGTGAAGTTTTACATTACTGGCATATTGCCATGGTGGTTACCTTAACATTTCAGGGTATTTTTCTCAATTTTAACTCTTTGAAACAAATGTGATACTTTTTTTACTTTTATGTGCAGGTTTTGAGGTTTGTCTTTCTTTTCTTCCAAGTGGATATTTTTCAAGTAGAGTTTCACCTTACTGGCATATTGCCGTTGTGGTTACTGTGACATTTACAGGGTATTTTTCTCAATTTTAACCCTTTGAAGCAAATGTGATACTTTTTTCTGACTTTTATGTGCAGGTTTTGAGGTTTGTCTTTCTTTTCTTCCAAGTGGCGACTTACCTTATAGCATATTGCCATGGTTCCTATTTTATGTTAGGATGCTTCTTGGGGCTAGTATTATATTATTTAACCCTTTAGCTGCTTATTTACCTTAATTTTGGACTTTTGTGTGCAGGTTTTTGACTTTTGTGTACAGGTTTTGATATTTTTTTTCTAAGTGGAGTTTTACCTCACTGGCATATTGCCATGGTGGTTTCTTTTACATTTTCAGGGTATTTTTCTAAATTTTAACCCTTTAAAACAAATGTGATACATTTTGGACTTTTATGTGCAGGTTTTGAGGTTTTTCTTTCTTTTCTTCCAAGTGGATATTTTTCAGGAAGAGTTTCACCTTACTGGCATATTGCCATGGTATGGTGGTTACTGGACATTATCAGGGTATTTTTCTCAATTTTAACCCATTGAAACAAATGTGATACTTTTTTTTTTTTTCTTTTATGTGCAGGTTTTGGAGTTTGTCTTTCTTTTCTTCAAAGTGGAGACTTACCTTGTAGCATATTGTCATGGTTCCTATTTTATGTTAGCATGCTTCTTGGGGCTATTACTATATTATTTAACCCTTTAGCTCATTATTTTATTCATTCATTTTGAACTTTTGTGTGCAGGTTTTTATTTAGCTCACCTGACTGAAAGTCAGGGTGAGCTTTTCTTATCACTCTTTGTCCGTCGTCCTGCGTGAAGGTGGTGTTTGAGCCTCTTTCTCCTAAACCACTGGCCACATTTTAATTAAATTACCTGTAAGTAGTGGTTATATAGGGGCATTTTGATTTTTATGCAAATTGGGTTTCGGCTAATATTGAGCAGAGGTGTGGGGAAAAAATGGCCAAATTTTTTGAAAATCTTCTTCGAATGAACCACCAGTAGCAGAGACTTGATATGTAGTATACAGAGTCTTTTTGAGGTTTAGAATCAAGTTTGTTCAAGAGAAGTTTGTCGGGCATTATTTGCCTTCGTTATGGGAGGGGCAAGAATTTTTGCCACTCCCAAAATTTCTATTTTCCAAACTGAGAGGCAGATTTGAACCAAATTTGATATGAGGGCTTATTGGGCCATAAGTACATAATTTATCCCCAAATTTTTTTACCCGTCGCCCATGGGAACCGCAGGAGCTAAAAATAGAAAAAAATTAAAATGCCCATATTTCCAAAACTACATGGCACTGAGAATTCTTATTTGGTGTGAAGCTTCCTTGGGACCAACAGAATGGAATGGTAAAAAAAAAAATTGCTATCGGTTTTATCATGGGGTACTTTTTGGGGACTTTGAAAAAGTGCTGGGTCAGCATTTTTTAACACTGTCGGTAATGGGGAAAAACATGTAAGACTACTTTTCTCCCAAACCACTGCTCCAAAAGCTTTCAAATTTCACATCTTTGGAAGATTGTTTCACATGTTTATTGAAATCAATTGCCTGGGTCCATATTTGGGCTCTCTATGGGAGCCCAAATGATTAAATTAGTGTAGTATGAGGAATATTCTTTAAAAATCTTCTTCGGATCTACCAATAAGAATGTTTTGATATTTGATATGCAGCATCCTTAAGGGGGTGAGATTCAAGTTTGTTCAAGCCAAGTCCCTGGGTTCTTATTTAGGCCGAAATTTTGGTGCCCCTTGCGGACTTAGAAATTTTGGACCAAAATCCAGAATTTTTTTTTTGTTTTTTATATGTTTCGGTCAATTTTAAGACAAACAAATTTTTTTTTTTTTAGACTGAAAATTTGTGGTCCTGGTGGGACTTTAATCTGGAAATTTTTTTTTATTTTTTATGCGTTTTGGTCAATTTTAAGACAAAACACCGGCCACATTTTAATTAAATTTCATGTAAGTAGTGGTTATATAGGAGCATTTTGATTTTTATGCAAATTAGGTTTCGGCTCATATTGAGTAGAGGTGTGAGGAAAAAATGGCCAAATTTTTTGAAAATCTTCTTCTAATGAACCACCAGTAGCAGAGACTTGATATGTGGTATATAGAGTCCTTTTGAGGTTTAGAATCAAGTTTGCTCAAGAGAAGTTTGTCGGGCATTATTTGCCTTTGTTATGGGAGGGGCAAGAATTTTTGCCACTCCCAAAATTTCTGTTTTCCAAACCGAGAGGCAGATTTGAACCAAATTTGATATGAGGGCTTATTGGGTCACAAGTACTTAATTTATGCCCCAATTTTTTTCCTGTCGCCCCATGGGAACCGCAGGAGCTAAAAATAGTAAAAAATTTAAATGCCCATATCTCCAAAACTACACGGCACTGAGAATTCTTATTTGGTGTGAAGCTTCTTTAGGACCAACAGAATGGAATGGTAAAAAAAAATTGCTATCGGTTTTACCTTGGGGTACTTTTGGGGGACTTTGAAAAAGTGCTGAGTCAGTATTTTTTAACACAGTGGGTAATAGGAAAAACATGCAAGACTACTTTTCTCCCAAACCACTGCTCCAAAATCTTTCAAATTTCACATATAACATCTTTGGAAGATTGTTTCACGTGTTTATTGAAATCAATTCCCTGGGTTCATATTTGGGCTCTCTATGGGAGCCCAAATGTTTAAATTAGTGCAGTATGAGGAATATTCTTTAAAAATCTTCTTCAGATCAACCATTAAAAATGTTTTCATATTTGGTATGCAGCATCCTAAGCGGGGAGGGGGGGGGGGGGAATTCAATTTTAGGCTGAAAATATTTTGTTTGGGAAAAAAATCTGTTTTTTATGCATTTATCTCAATTTTGGGATGTAAAAGTGCAGGAACTGAAAATAGAAGGAAAATCCTGTGTATTGTGTGGGCACAATCGCTTTATCTAGTTGGCATATGCTTTCCTTAGGAGGGGCGTATGCAGCTTATTCAAGTCAAGTCCCTGATTTGATATTTAGACTACCATGTCAGGTGAGCGCCCTCAGGCCCCCTGGGGCCTCTTGTTTGACTTTTTATGTTCAGGTTTTGAGGTTTGTCTTTCTTTTCTTCCAAGTGGATATTTTTCAAGTAGAGTTTCACCTTACTGGCATATTGCCATTGTGGTTACTGTAACATTTGCAGGGTATTTTTCTCAATTTTAACCCTTGAAACAAATGTGATACTTTATTTGACCTTTATGTGCAGGTTTTGAGGTTTGTCTTTCTTTTCTTCCAAGTAGCATATTGCCATGGTTCCTATTTTATGTTAGGATGCTTCTTGGGGCTAGTATTATATTATTTAACCCTTTAGCTGCTTTACCTTAATTTTGGACAATGCAAACTTAAAAACATAAAAATTAAATGGTTTATGTTTGATATTTTACCAAAGTTAATAAAATTGATAAATTTGTCTCTTTGTGTGCATGCAACAAGGCTTTGCATTGCTTTAGCATTAGCAAAGCTTTCTTGGACTCCAGGGACATAATACATACACCACGCTATTATGGAGCCTAAAACAGAAAACAAGCCAAGAATATAAACTTTTTTTGGCAAAAAAAGAATTAAAAAAATAAAAAATCAATTAAAAAAATGCCCGCCCGCATGCAATTTTACAAAAAATGGGCAGAGAAACAGAAAATCTATTTTGTGGGGCCTTATAGCAACAATATCTAGGTCAAGTTCAGTTATGAACAATTTATGTTTTTTTTCAGGTTTTTAGCTTAACTTGACAAAGTCAAGATAAGCTATCGCCATCACGCATGCGGAAGTCTGTTAGTCTGTGAGTCTGTTCACTTTTTACCTGTATCGCCAGTGGCAGAGCAGGTCTAGTAACCACTCGACTCCGTCCGTCCGTCCATCTGTCCGTCTGTCAGTCCATTCGAAACACTTTTTCCGTCAAAGTTTTCTTGGCTTCTATGAAAGGGAATGATTTTATATTTGGTCTGCTGCTTCATAATGATGAATTGTATCGTGCAAGCAATTTTCAGATCTGGCGTGCAGACAATTCCTGTTTGCCGATACTTTGAAATTTTACTGTACCCACTGAACATTGAAATTTTCCGTTAAGGTTTTCTCGGCTTCCATGCAAGGGATTGATTTTATATTTGTCTGCAGCTTCATAATGATGAGTTGTATCGTGTAAGCAATTTTCAGATCTGCCTTGCAGCCACTTCTTGTTTGCCGATATTTTGAAATTTTACTGTACCCACTGAACATTGAAATTTTTTGTCAAACTTTTCTCGGTTTCTATGCAAGGAATTGATTTTATATTTCATCTGGAGCCTCATAATGATCAGTTGTATCATGTATGCAATTTTCAGATCTGCCATGCAGCCACTTCCTGTTTGCCTATTCAATTGCATGCAGCGACGCAGGTCCAGACCCGGTATTGGTCTTGGCTTATTTCTTTTGCACATGCTACACCCCGTAGTTCTTGTCCGATCGTCACAATATTCAGGTTTGGGGTCATGTCTAGATGAGAACGTCCCCTTTTGGTCGCGAGCCCAAAACCCCAAAACCTTTAGCACAGTCTACAGATTGTATTTAAATACAGGAAGGGATGTCATTGTAACTTGGTAGGATGCCTCTGTATAATATCTTGATGAGAACGTCCCCTTTTGGTCATGATCTGTCAACCGTGATGGCTGCCCAAGCCCGAAACCCAAAAACTTTTAGCACAGTCTGCAAGTCATATTTAATATGGAGGGATTTCATTGTAACTTGGTAGGATGACTCTGTACGATGTCTGGATGAGAACTTCCCCATTTAGTCGCGATCTGTCAACCGTGACAACTGCCCAAGCCCAAAACCCGAAAATCTTAAGCACAATTTACAGGTCATATTTATGGAGGGATTTCATTGTAACTTGTTAGGTTGACTCCATATAATGCCTAGATGATGACGTCCCCTTTTGGTCAACTGTGACGCCTACAGGGGCCCGAAGCCCAAAAACCTTTAGCACAGTCTGCAGGTGATATTTATGAAGGGATTTCATTGTAACTTTGTAGGATCACTCTAGATAATGCCCAGATGAGAACATCCCTTTTTGGTCGCGATCATTCAACCATGATGGCTGCCCGAGCCCAAAACCTGAAAAACTTTAGTACAGACTACAGGTCATATTTGTGAAGGGATTTCATTGTAACTTGGTAGAATGACTTGGTATAATGTCGAGATGAGGACGTCCTCATTTAGTTGCAATCGGTCAACCGTGATGGCTACACTGGCCTGGAGTCCGAAAACCATTAGCACAGTCTACAGGCCATATTTATGAAGGGATTTCATTGTAACTTGATAGGATGACTCGTTTTGGAATAATTTCACTGTAACTTGGTAACTTTCATTGACGTACGTTAACTGTGAAGGCCACATACATTAACTGTGAGGGCCACGTTAACCCACCCCTCTGTTCTTTAGTACAGTCTACACCTCATATTTTTATTAAAAACATAGCATACAGGGAACAGTAATTAACATATTCCCAATTATCACAATTCTTGTCTTATTTCATAATCCTTTCATAAACCTTGAACATTATCCTTTTCATCAAACACAACACACAGACAAGTTAAGTTACAGTGTCATTGTGTCGCCTCCCCACGAAGTGGGGAGCGACATATAGGGATTACTTTTGTCGTCTTGCGTCGTCCGTATCGTCGTCCGCGTCAGACTTTCTCTTATCCGCCACTCCTCTTTAACCTATGAATGGATTTTGATGAAACTTTCAGTGATTCTTTATCACATCATGGCATTGTGCACCTCCTATTTTATTTTTTGATCCGCTGTATTTTTTCCAGAGTTATGCCCCTTTTCCACTTAGAATTCTGTCTGAAACACCAGGCTTCTCTTATCCGCCACTCCTCTTTAACCTATGAATGGATTTTGATGAAACTTTCAGTGATTCTTTATCATGTCATGGCATTGTGCACCTCCTATTTTATTTTTTGATTCGCTGTATTTTTTCCAGAGTTATGCCCCTTTTCCTCTTAGAATTCTGTCTGAAACGCCAGGCTTCTCTTATCTGCCACTCCTATTTAACCTATGTATGGATTTTGATGAAACTTTCAGTGATTCTTTATCACATCATGGCATTGTGCACCTCCTATTTTATATTTTGATCCGCTGTATTTTTTCCGGAGTTATGCCCCTTCTCCACTTAGAATTCTGTCTGAAACACCATGCTTCTCTTATCCACCACTCCTCTTTAATCTATGAATGGATTTTGATGAAACTTTCAGTGATTCTTTATCACATCATAGCATTGTGCACCTCCTATTTTATTTTTTGATCCACTGTATTTTTTCCAGAGTTATGCCCCTTTTCCACTTAGAATTTTATCTGAAACGCCAGGTGACACACGTCTTCCATGGAAGACTCACATCTAAGTTGACACTTTCATTTCTCGTGAAGACATTATGCAAATTAGATGAACTTTGTTTTATTCAGTGCTACTTATGCAACTTAGTGCACATGTAAATATGGCACGGGCTGGAGGCTATATTTATGAATCGATCTTCACAAAACTTCTTGGGTACCTTTGTTATCACCTTGGGACGAAAACAAGTGTTTTGGGGTGTGGTGCAAAATTTAAGATGGCTGCCGGCGGCCATTTTATACCGAAATTAGGTGCAATCAGTTTTTTGTACAGAACTGAAAGGACTATGTTTGTTCAAAATGCCTGTCGGCAGTCATATTTACGGAAATTGTACGTATTACAATTTTTGTACAGAACCTGTAAAGAAGATTTTTTATGTCAGTAATGTTTGCTATAAATTTATTGGGTGCTTTTGTTATCACAGTGGTATGAGAACAAATATGTTGTGGTTCAGACAGACCCACTCAGGGACTGAAAAAGGGAGATATTTAAAAATCTTTTCCATAAACACCAGACAAAAAAATGTTTCTTGAATTCAGCATCCCTACGATGTGTATATTCAGATGTGTTGAAGTCAAGTTCCTGTGTTAATATTTGGTGTTGTTTGGGGAGGGTAAACATTATTAGCACAACCCGAGTTGCTATTTCCAAAGAGAAAAATAAAATCTCACCCGTGGGAACCCTATAAGATGAAGATAGAAAATTCAAATACCTATATTTTAAGAAGGACTGGACAAATATTTATTAAATAGTATGAATCAACCTGAGAAGGGTTTGAATCAAACGGGTAGGGCTGCACGGTATACCGGTAAACTAGTAATTACCAGTATTGAGAATGTGTATGTCATCTCACATTTCCCGGTGTGGATAATAAAAATACTCACAAAATCATGATAGGGAGTCTTTGTTTTATTTATTCTATCCCTCTCAAAAACAGATAAAGCTTGAAGCCAAGTTGATCAACATTTCTATCTACACTGTCATTGTGAGCTTTGAACTTATGAATATTAGTAAACTGTTCAATGGCAATGAAGACGTGGGTTGAAATTAGTAATGAATTCAAATAAACCTTGGATTTATATCTTTTAAGAATTGTACTAACCACACATCGCATCAGGTGCAGTTTTAGGGTTATGTACATATACGGTGAAGAAGCAGAAACAAAAGGCAGTGAAAGCCTGCACAATAATAATCTATACAGATATTAATAATTAATGTCCGCTTACGTGAACATTAATTGCTAACACAAACATACCACTGACCATATCTATCAACATTTAAAATACAATAGGTCATAAGAACTAAACAATGGAGAAGAAAATGCAAGGTGCACACACTCCATAAACAGCTGTATTAATGAATATTCATGAACAAAGGAACAATAAACACTACAGTGACGAATTGTGGACTATTTTTTTCGAACAAAAAAGGCATAACACTTAATTGTTTTTCCTCATGTCTGGGCTGTCTCTGTGATGCGATTTTAAAACAAAATAAAATAACGCTCTGCATGTTTGTGAAAAAATGCTTTAATAAAGATTTTGCGTTTAGCTGAAGATAAGGTAGAGAGTACAGCAAATTTTATTAGTTGTTAATCGACCAAAATATAACTGCTGTCAACTGTTTACGAACTCAGCTGCTCAGAACATCGCCTGAGTTTTTCCCCCCAAAATTGGATAGTCTATACTATTGATGTATAAGACGCAGCCTTAATTGAGAGATAATTTTTTAGTGAAAAACTGTGACTTACCGGCTGGATAAACTTGACTTTATACATGTATTGCGGTCATGAAATAGCCATAACGCATAAAGTAACAAGTGTTCCACAATCAAAAACTATTTTTTTATGCGAATCTACTAAGATTTGCATACTTTGAGATTTGGGTGAATCTTAAAGCGAATCGATTCTCGGATTCACGTCACAATTTTGCCCCTGTATTTGTTAAGTAGTTCAGTGATCTGAACATAATCATCAGTGCCAGATAACTTTGTTCAGATACTAAATCTGTCGACGATATACCGGTATATCGCAGTATTTTTTTTCAATACCGATACCGGTATTGAAATTTGAATACCGTACAGGACTACCAACGGGCCAAAACAGTTGCTAACATTTGGCCTATGGTGCACCATGCAAGGATCCCCATTGTAACATTAACCCCATGGAGATTTCTTTTCTAGTTTAGCATTTAACTGTCACCCACCTTTACAATATTTTACCTGTACATTTGTTGCAGGCTACGGTCAGTATTTATGTACAGACCTTTACAATACTGTACACGTACCATTGTTGTGAGGTCATTACCTTGACATGTATCATTGCTGTGTCACATACTATACATGTACATGTTTTACACAAGTTGAGCTACAGTGTCACTGACACTTTCATTTCTATTTTTTTGGTCATAATGGACTAAAATTTTGAAAAAATCTTGTTTTCATGCAGTAACTTTTGAAAGACTCCTCAGATCACAATGATTTCTAGCTTACTTTTGTAACTGAACAATAAGTAGTTCATATCAGTTGTAGATTTGAGCATAGTTATTGCAGGGTGTTTAGGTGACTAATAGGTCTGTTGTAGGGTGTTTAGGGTCTAATATGTCTAGCTGGACAGCTGCATACCAGATGTCAGCATTGACATTTGGTGGTGTATTTAGTAAGCAGTGCTTACTGATATTTATCTAATTAAATCTACTCCATTTTAAATACAACCTCAGAAAAGTTGAGCAAAAGATACAAAAATAATTTAAAATTAAAAACTTTTTCATCTAACTCTTTGTTAGAATTCCTTTTTAACTTACTAGAACGAAGCTCAAGGGGAGCTTTACTCATCAGTTTCTATGCATCGCCTGTCATGAACTTTACATTTATTGACTTCTCCAAAACAACTGACCGAAATTTGGTAATGCATGCTCCATAGCATTTGTCAATTTAATTTTTTAGCTCAACTTTGGCGAAGCCAAATTTGAGGTATTGTCATGGCCCGTCATCCGTCTAGCCATATGCCGTACACTCGGCTCGGGCTAGAAGCCGTATTTATGAACCAATCTTTACGAAACTTCTTGGGTACCTTTGTTATCAAAGTGGGACGAGAACGAGTGTTTTGGAATCCGGTGTGAAATTCAAGATGGCCGCTGGGAGCCATTTTGTACAAAATTAGGAGCAATCAGATTTTTGTGCAGAACTTCCATATGAAAGTGCTGGTTTGAATAATATTTTGTGTGAATGTTTAGTACCAAGGGATACATCACATATAATACGGGTTTTTTTCTCGTGCATAAATTATGCCAATTAGACTAACTTTGATCTATTTAATGTTACTTTCAGCACTGTAACCGCAAATGCCAGTACGGCTCGGGCTAGAGGCCGTATTTATGAACCGATCTTTATGAAACTTCTTGGGTACCTTTGTTATCACCGTGGGACAAGAACGAGTGTTTTTGGGTGAGGTCCGAAATTCAAGATGGCTGCAGGCTGCCATTTTGTACCAAAATTAGTGCAATCAGTTTTTTGTACAGAACTTCTGTATGAAAGTTCTTATTTGAATAAATTTCTGTATGGTTGTTTAGTAACATGGAATACATCACATATAATACAGGTTTTTTTCTCGAGCAGAAATTATGCAAATTAGATGACCTTTGATTTTTTCAGTGCTACTTATACACAGTAAGTGCATGTGTCAAAACGGCTTGTGCCAGAGGCTGTATTTATGAACCGATCTTCACAAAACTTCTTGGGTTCATTTGTTATCCCCTTGGGATAAGAACAAGTGTTTCTGGGTGCAGTCCAAAATTCAAGATGGCAGCCAGTGGCTATTTTGTACCGAAATTAGGTCCAATCAGTTTTTGTACACAACTTCTGTACGGCTCAGGCTAGAGGTCATATTTATGAACCAATCTTTATGAAACTTCCTGGGTACCTTTGTTATCACTGTGGGACGAGAACGAGTGTTTTTGGGTTCGGTCCAAAATTCAAGATGGCCGCCAGCAGCCTTTTTGTACCCAAATTAGTTCAATCAGTTTTTTAGCTCACCTGAGCGAAGCTCAAGGGGAGCTTTACTAATCGGTTTCCGTCTGTCGTCCATCCGTCGTCGTCCGGCGTAAACTTTACAAAACCAACTTCTTCGAAGAAACCACTGGCCCACTATTTTTCAAATGTTGGGTAAATGTTTATTACCTAATGTCAATTCAGATTTGTTCAAATGAAGTTGCCCCTCCTCTTGGGTGGGGCCACGCCCCCAAGGGTCACAAAAATCTTTGAAAATCTTCTTCTCATGAACCAGCAGTAGCAGAGACTTGATATTTGGTATGCAGCTTCCTTTTGAGGTGTAGACTCAAGTTTGTTCAAGAGAAGTTCGAGGGGCTATATTTGACGATGTTAAAGGAGGGGCAAATATTTTGGCCCCACCCCAAATTTCTATTTTCCAAACCGCGAGGCCGATTTGAACCAAATTTTACGTGAGTGCTTATTGGGTCATAAGTACCTAATTTATGCAGAATTTTTTTCCCATAGCCCCGTGGGAACCACAGGAGCTAAAAATAGAAAAAAAAATTAAAATGCCCATATCTCCAAAACTGCACGGCAGTGAGAATTTTTATTTGGTGTGAAGCTGCCGTGGGCCCAACAGAAAGGATTGGTCAAAAAGAATTGCCATCGGTTTCATCATAGGGTATAATTTCGGGACTTTGAAAAAGTGCTGAGTCGACACTTTTTAACACCGTAAACATTAAAAAATCTTCTTCTCCAGATCCAGCAGGCAGAATCTTTTGATATTTGGTATGCAGCATTGTAGGGTGGATCTGATTCAAGTTTGTTCAAATTGGCCCCCTGGGTTCACATATTTGTGCTCAGTATAGGAGCCCGATTTCGAACTTAGTGCATTTCAGGCAAATTTTATAAAAGTCTTCTTCTCCAGATCCAGGAGGCAGAATCTTTTGATATTTGATATGCAACATTGTGGGGTGGTTCTGATTCAAGTTTGTTCAAATCGGCCCCCTGGATTCATATTTGGGCTCACTATAGAAGCCCGAATTCAAACTTAGTGCATTTGAGGCAAATTTCTTAAAAAATCTTTTTCTCCAGATCCAGCAGGCAGAATCTTTTGATATTTGTTATGCAACATTGTGGGGTGGATCTTATTCAAGTTTGTTCAAATCGGCCCCCTGGGTTCATATTTGGGCTCACTATAGAAGCTCGAATTGGAACTTAGTGCATTTCAGGCAAATTTCTTTAAAAATCTTCTTCTCCAGATCCAGCAGGCCGAATCTTTTGATATTTGGTATGCAACATTGTGGGGTGGATCTGATTCAAGTTTGTTCAAATCGGCCCCCTGGGTTCATACTTGGGCTCAGTATAGGAGCCCAAATTTGAACTTAGTCCATTTCAGTCAAATTTCTTTGAAAATCTTTTTCTCAAGATCCAGCAGGCAGAATCTTTTGATATTGGGTATGCACCATGCTAGGGGGGTGAGATTCAGTTTTGTTCAAGCCAAATCCCTGGGTTCATATTTGGGCTCACTGTGGTAGCTCGAATTATAACTTAGTTCAAAATGAGGAATTTTCTTTAAAAATCTTCTTCAGATCCAGCAGTCGGAATGTTTTGATATTTGGTATGCAGCATCCTTGGGGGAGGGGGGGGGGGGGGATTCAAGGTTGTTCAAGCCATGTCCCTAGGTCCATATTTGAGCTCACTTAGGGAGCCCGAATGATAACTTAGTTTAAACTGAGGAATTTTCTTTAAAAATCTTCTTCTTCAGATCCAGCAGTCGGAATGTTTTGATATTTGGTATGCAGCATCCTTAGGGAGGTGAGATTCAAGTTTGTTCAAGCCATGTCCCTAGGTCCATATTTGGGCTCACTGTGGGAGCTTGAATTGTAACTTAGTTCGAAATGAGGAATTTTCTTAAAAAATCTTCTTCTTCAGATCCAGCAGTCGGAATGTTTTGATATGTGGTGTGTAGCATCCTGGGTGGGGTGGGGGCGGGGGGATTCAAGTTTGTTAAAGCCAAGTCCCTGGGTCCATATTTGAGCCTGAATTATAACTTAGTCAATATGAGGAATTTTTCTTTAAAAATCTTCTTCTTCAGATTCAGCAGTCGGAATGTTTTGATATTTGGCATGCAGCAACCTTAGGGGGCTGAGATTCAAGTTTGTTCAAGCCAAGTCCCTTGGTTCACATTTGGGCTCACTATGGGAGCCCGAATGACAACTTAGTTCAAAATGAGGAATTTTCTTTAAAAATCTTCTTCTTCAGATCCAGCGGATGAATGCTTTTGATATTTTTTTATGCAGCATACTTAGGGGGTAAGATTCAAGTTTGTTCAAGCCATGTCCCAAGGTCCATATTTGGGCTCATTGTGGGAGCTTGAATTGTAACTTAGTTCAAAATGAGGAATTTTCTTTAAAAATCTTCTTCTTCAGATCCAGCAGTCGGAATGTTTTGATATTTGGTGTGCAGCATCCTTAGGGGGGTGAGATTCAAGTTTGTTAAAGCCAAGTCCCTGGGTTCATATATGGGCTCCCTGTGAGAGCCCGAATTATAACTTAGTTCAATATGAGGAATATTCTTTAAAAATCTTTTTTTTAGATCCACTGGTCAGAATCTTTGGATATTTGGTAGGAGGCTTTTCTTAGGAGGAGGAGATGCAACTTGTTGAAATCAATTCTCTGAGTTGATATTTAGGCTACCATGTCAGGTGAATGCCCTCAAGCCCCCCTGGGGCCTCTTGTTGTACAGAACTTCTGTATGAAAGTTCTGATTTGAATAATTTTTTTGTGTGAATGTTTAGTACCAAGGGATACATCACATATAATACAGGTTTTTTTCTCGTGCAGAAATTATGCAAATTAGATGAACTTTGATTTGTTTAGTGCTACTTATACACAGTAAGTGCACATGTCAATACAGCTCGTGCTAGAGTCTGTATTTATGAACTGATCTTCATGAAACTTCTTGGGGTACCTTTGTTATCATCTTGTGACAGGAACGAGTGTTTTTGGGTGCCTTTGTTATCACTGTGCTATGAGAACAAATATTTTTGGGTTCAGTCAGACCCACTCTGGGACTCAAAGATTTCTTTTCTAATTTTGAGTCTGTCACCCCACTTTTACAATACTTTACCTATATATTTGTTACAGGATACGGCCAGCATTTATGTACAGACCGTTACAATACTTTGCATTTACCTTTGTTATCAGGTCATTACCTAGATGTTTGTCATTGTTGTGTCACACACTATACATGTACATGTCTTAAACAAGTTGAGCTACAGTGTCACTGACACTTTCATTTCCCAATAATATTGCCATTCATACAGGGCAAAGATGGAAAAAAATTTATAAATCTATATTTCCTGAACTATACATGATAAATTTTTTATGTTGTGTGCAGCTTTCTTTTGAATGGATGAATCGAGTAGGAAACTATTCACTGCTTCTTGGGACTCCATATGGGGAGTTGGGGATCTCCAATTTTAACATTGTTGTAATTTGGAACAATCGAAACGATCATTTCCCCATGAACTTCCATTCGCATAGATTTGTTATATTTCATGCATTCTGCTTTAAAGGTGCAGATTCAAAATTCACATATCTGCCCCATTTTTAGCTCATCTCAAGAAAAGTTTTATTAATCACTTTCCATCTCTCATCCGGGGATGAACATTCCATTATCATCTACTTCCCCCAGGGGATCCCGGGAAGTGAAACAAGTGTTTTTTACTGTGCTAAACAAGCTCTGTTTACTAGTAAAAAAGGGCCCATTCACCAAAGCTTGGACTGGAAGTCCTCTAAAATGGGTAACATGTATAAATGATTGACTGAACTTGACTTTATCTTCATGTTGCAATCACAATTAGCCATTGTTCAGAAGTATGTAACCTTAAACACCAATGAATAAATTAACTTCTCAGAAACAACTGAACCAAATTTGGATTGCATGTTCCATATATATGTCATATGTCAATTCAGGTTTGTCCAAATAATGTTACTATATTCACAGGTGCACCATAAGGGGCATAATTCTGTTAGAAGAGGGATTCTTTGAGGTAAATGCAGGGGCCATTTATGAGACTCTTTCCCAGTGACATTTCGGCATGATTTTTCTCTATTCTTAACCCCAAATTTCCCTATCTCAATTCCCACTCAAACTTAAAAATTTAATGCACAGCTGGTGCACTGATCTAGGTAGTCATAATACCTTAGAAGACCATTGGTTTTCTACTGCTTTATGACCACCCTGTTCAGGACACCAATTGTGCATTAAATTTAAGTTGCTTACCTAATGAAGTTTCTTAATTCAAAGGCAAATGATAAGTTCTTCTTTAATTAATAGTACAAGAACAGTTTAATAGAGACCCCGTGAATATGATTCCATGTGACTTCTTGTTATCAAACTTACTTATAGGATACAGTTAAAACTAGAAGTTGTGTCACGAACTGTGCGCTTATCTAGGCTTAATTGCGCGTATGAATTGCGCGCAATTGCCATATCGAATGGCATCCAAAGCACGGCAGGTTGTCCTGGTTACTCATAGCAAACACGGGCAATGTTTCTGCCAATGGACCTCCGGGTTACCCGGAGGTCCATTGGCTGAAACATTGCTTGTGCACAGGCCATATTTACAGAATTTGATAGCAGTACTATGGTCATACCGCGTAGATTAACGCGCATATCGACGTGCTATTTGTGCGCATTTCAGGACAGGACTTTTAATTTTAACTGTACATGCTGTTGCGTTTAGTGTCGATTTTAGTGTTCTCTGGTTAATTCGAATGTAAAATTGCTTAGTCTTTGTATGTTTTACCTCTCCAAAACAAATTCCCAGTTGACACAAATTTTCTCAATGGCATGGGCCCCGGACCCTTTCCCAAAGAGGGCAGAAGAATCCCTGTCTGACTAAACAAATCATTAAAAAGTTCACTCTTAACACTTTCTCCATTCCCTGTAGACATCTTGATATTGGTGAGTGTTTCAGGCTCATTTTGAACCTCTGGTTTGAAAGACTTGTGTTGGCATACTTGTTATGAAACAACCAGGTTTGTTGAAGTCAGAAATAGGTTGTTAAGGGTCAAAGAGGCAGAGTTAGGAGGAAATCTGAAATACTCATGCTCAGATCATATTCTCTTAACTTTTGAAACAAGACACACAATTGTGGGGACATCAGTTAGCAAGGTCTCTATTTAAAAATGATGTTTTTCCTCATTTAAGCTTGAAAAAAGAAAGGAAAAGAGGGAAGAAGCCCAGAAACAGCTAGCACAAGCTGAGGAAGCAGGTTTGTATGTTTGTGACAAATGATTATATTGTTTCACTAAGATGGGGGGTGGGGTACTTTCATATCTGCAATGTTCAAACAAATAGAAAATATTCATACCACAACCCTACAACTCAGTTTACACCATCTTCTGGAGTCTGGACTACCATATTAAAATTCAAACAAACTATGGAGACTAATGGAAATCAGTTCAGTACTTGACAAAATTTAATGGATGGTCTTGGAGGCGTGGTGACTCATTTGTCATGTCATTGGACTTCCAACTAAAAAGTGCACGGTTTGATATCCTGCCAGGGTAACTGCATTATGTCCATGAGCAAGGCACTTAATCCTGATTGCCTAACATGGGGGCATTGTGGCACTGTCTTCCTGAGGTGGACTGCACGTGGATGGTGCACTTATCTTCATCCAATTCTAATCCTGCTTGTGCAGAGTTAGTATGCTTGAGAATCTGACAGTTGCTTGCTGCTTGCTGGTTCTCTCTGGGTACTCTGGCTTCTTCCATCCACAAAACTGTCAAACACAAGGTGACCGTGGCTCTCGAAAGGGTCGTTAAATCGCAATAAATAAATCGATAAACAGTCTTGGGCATAACAATTTTAGCACTCTTATCTGAATTGCATGTGAACAAGATTGACACAGTATAACCCACATTATGTCTCGAGTTTGTCCCATTAACTCTGCACACTCATTTCAAGGTCCCTGAATTTCGATCTTCAAATTTTTAGTCGAGTTATGACGAAGTCAAACACGACTTATAATTTTATGAATGACGGGCGGGTGGGCAGGCGGGCAGGGGGGCGTAAACAATTGGTTTCCGGATAACTTGATAATGGTTTGACCCATGTTCATGAAACTTCTTAGGTAGGTTGGCCTCAGTGTGAGGAAGAACCCTATTTATTTTGGACTCACTAGGTCAATGGTGAAGGTCACAGTGACCTTGAACATACTAAATCATAAACAATTGGTTTCCGGATGATAACTTGACTGTGGTTGAACCCACATTCATGAAACTTCATATGTAGGTTGGCCTTCATGAGAGGAAGAACTCTATTTATTTTGGACTCGCTAGGTCGAAGGTCAAGGTCACTGACCCTGAACATAGTAAATCAAAACAATTGGTTTCCGGATGATAACTTGATAATGGTTCCGCCCACGTTCATGAAACTTCATAGGTAGGTTGGCATGAGTGAGAGGAAGAAACCTATTTATTTTGGACTCACTAGGTGAAAGGTCACAGTGGCCTTCAACACAGTAAATCCGTAAACAATTGGTTTCCAGATGATAACTTGATAATGGTTCATCCCACGTTCATGAAACTTCATAGGTAGGTTGGCATCGGTGAGAGGAAGAACCCTATTTATTTTGGTCTCGCTAGGTCAAAGGTCAAGGTCACAGAGACCTTGAACATAGTAAATTGTAAACAATTGTTTCCAGATGATAACTTGACTATGGTTCAACCCACATTCATGAATCTTCATGTGTACGTTGGCCTTCTTGAGAGAAAGAACCCTATTTATTTTGGATTCACTAGGTCAAAGGTCAAGGTCACAGTGACCCTGAACATAGTAAATTTTAAACAATTGGGAGGATAACTTTATAATGGTTTGACGCACTTTCATGAAACTTCATAGGTATGCTAGCATCAGTGAGAGGAAGAACCCTGTTTGTTTTGTACTCGCTAGGTGAAAGGTCAAGATCACAGTGACCTTCAAAATAGTAAATCATAAACAATTGGTTTCCGGATGATAACTTGATAATGGTTTGACCCACATTCATGAAACTTCATAGGTAGGTTGGCCTAGGTGTGTGGAAGACCCCTATTTATTTTGAACTTCACTAGGTCAAAGTCAAGGTCACAGTGACCCTGAACATAGTAAATTGTAAACATTTGTTTCCGGATGATAACTTTATAATGGTTCGACCCACTTTCATGAAACTTCATAGGTAGGCTTGCATCAATGATAGGAAGAACCCTATTTATTTTGTACTTGCTAGGTGAAAGGTCAAGGTCACTGTGGCCTTCAACACGGTAAATGCGTAAACAATTGGTTTCCGGATGATAACTTGATAATAGTTTGACCCACATTCATGACACTTCATAGGTAGGTTGGCTTAGGTGTGTGGAAGACCCCTATTTATTTTGGACTTCACTAGGTTAAAGGTCAAGGTCACAGTGACTCTGAACATAGTAAATTGTAAACAATTGGTTTTCGGATGATAACTTTATAATGGTTCGACCCACTGTCATGTAACTTCGTAGGTAGGCTGGCATCAGTGATAGGAAGAACCCTATTTATTTTGTACTCGCTAGGTGAAAGGTCAAGGTCACAGTGGCCTTCAAAGCGGTAAATGCATAAACAATTGGTTTCTGGATGATAACTTGATAATGGTTTGACCCACGTTCATGAAACTTCATAGGTAGGCTGGCCTAGGTGAGTGGAAGACCCCTATTTATTTTGGACTTGCTAGGTCAAAGGTCAAGGTCACAGTGACCTTGAACATATTAAATCATAAACAATTGGTTTCCAGATGATAATTTGACAATGGTTCCACCCACGTTCATGAAACTTCATAGGTAGGTTGGCATTGGTGCAAGAAAGAGCCCTATTTATTTTGGAATCACTAGGTCAAAAGTCAAGGTCACAGTGACCCTTCACATAGTAAATTGTAAACAACTAGTTTCCGGACGATAAGTTGATAATGGGGTGCGGTGGAATTGCGGTAACCGGTTCTCGTCAGATCACCAAAGTTAAGCAATGTCGAGCCCGGTTAGTCCTCAGATGGGTGACTGTCTGACCGATCGATTCAGACTCCCGCATTGTGTCCTTGGACAAGGCACTTAACCCCGATTGTCCACATGGGGGGCACGATGATGCCGTGTACTGAGGCGCACTGCACGTCGATGGTGCGCATGTCTTCAACCAATCTAACCCTGCCTGTGCCGCAGTGCGAAAATACAATGTTGGGGAGCTGGCAGCTGCTCGTCGTTGCTAGGTGGTTCTCTCCGAGTACTCCGACTTCCTCCACCCATAAAACTGTCACGGTCATGATTAGCCATTGTGCATAAGTATCTGACCTTAAACACCAATAAATAAATAAGTTTATAATGATTAAACCCACTTTTGTGCTGTCACAACTCAACATTGGATCGGTGATCCTATTGGCATTTTTTCATATAAATTTGTTTTTTATTACAACTTAATGGAGAGTGCCAGTCAGCACTCTCCAATAATTGGAATCAAACAAATTTTAATAAATTCATACCACCAAAATTAATCTAGCCCTCAGGGCACACAACGATGGTCTCTAGCTGGACTAGATTTTGTCATTGAAGCAGCTTGGACAATGTCAGCTACCAAGTTTCGTATGCATTTCAGAAATTCATGAAAAAGTATGGAATAATGGGCCTAAAGGGTATTGAAAATGTATGGAAATTAAATTTTGCTCAAATTTAAAATTATTAAAACCCCCAGCAGCCAACTTGATACTCCTTGTTTACAAAACTTGCATTTGTAAAAGAAAAATGAATGTCGGCTCTATTCACCATCAACAGTAGATTACATCCGAGGTGTTATGACGAGTACAGAACTGAAGATGAAAAACCAGCCTCCCTTGTCTCATTTATGGGGGATGCTGGAAACATTTATACAACTGAAACCGCCAACAAGTTTTAAAAGATATTGAAGGTGCAGGGTTGAGCTGTACAATACTACTGAAAATCTACTCTTTTTCGGTACTGAGATCATGTACCAAAATTCCCGACTGTGCTGGAAATGTAAAACCAACATTTTCAGTACATGAGTAAAATTTGATGTAAGTGATACAACAGCTGACATTTTTACCAGAATAAATTATGTTTATTGTTTCAGGCGTTGCATTTTGTCCAGAGGTCGCTGCCTAAAAAAAGCCCTGGGTTTGAAAGGTCGGGGCCTACTTAGGGCTGATTCTGAACAATAGGCTAACAGAAAAGGTAAACACCACACACATGAACACAAGCAAATACAGAATGATAATATCATAATTTATTCTGTTAAAAAACACTTGGGACCGTCTTTGAGTCAGTTTGTTTATCAGAGCTGGGTCAACGCGATTTCTGTGTGAAAATGGACAAGTTAAACATGTTGATGCCTGTGTAACTTAGTGTGACTAGTTAGGCAACTTAGGCTTTGTGCAGGTACATGATAGACATTATTCAAACTATAATTTCTTATCACAAAAATTTCTAACTTTTAAGCATAATATACAGTGGAAATATTTAGCGAGGTACAGGTAAAGCAGTTCAAAATCCTGACAACATGTGAAAATCAAAGCACCACCTGAACTGTGAAGTTTTCATTTGGGTCATTTTGGGGATCTAGAAACTGTCGCTTGATGAAAACTGCCAGGAATATAGCATGCGGTGTTTATTCAAGCCAATCGGATCATCTGAAAACTAGAGTTTACCGGAAATTCCTCATTGACGTAATCAGCTTTGTGTCACGTGATGCTAAAACTTCAAAGTATGGAAATTCCTTCAGTAATTTAGTGTCAATAAATTCCAGTTTGATATTAAATTTATTGGATTTAAAAATTAAAATGGCAACAATTAACATGAATTATCAACAATTTGTTCACAAGAGCTTGATCTAGAGTGGAGTTTAGGTATGACAAGTGATAATATGCGAGGGTAAAGTCAAAATTACTGCCTATTTTTGTGATATAAACAATGAATACGAAGGATAACAGGTACCTGTACCGAGAAACAGTAAGAAATAATAGCTGACTATAGCACATTCCAATGGTTAGTCAAGTGATCGAATAGTCTTGGAAGCCCTAAAAATAAATGAAGACAAAAATCGTTGCGGCCAAATATAAAGCCCCGATAACCTGGGTCTCGGGGCCGATATCAGGGTCTTGGCTGATTGGCCCCAACAAAATGCAAAGCCTGTTGTTTCTTTTCTTATGTCTCGTAATCAGTATCTTGAAAACAAAGGTTTTCCAAACAACAAGTACAGTAGCCTCCGTTCTACTCTATTTTTTCCGTGTGAGGACTCATTTCAAAACTTGGAAGTCTTGGATTGGAGTTACTGAAGCACCCGTATTTGCACTTTGGAATCCCAACTTTCCAAACAGATAAGCTTTAAGTTCTCGTTATTCCAGAAAGAGTAGTCTTCATGGTGATTTTAACGTTGTTGTTGGAGTTTATTTTTATATTCGACATTCTTTACTAAATTCAATATAAAATATTCAAGTTAATCATTAAAATAGAAGGCATACTGACCTCGCATAAGTGAATTTAATCAGTTTATTTGCTGAAGCGAATTTATCAAACACGACACATAGATTGATTATTAGATTCAGTCATTCAGTGACCATGATAAAAATAAATCACAAGCAAATGATGCAGTGGTGTGGCACTCGACCATGTGTACTTGATTTACACAAACCAGTCCTACTAAATACCAGAATCTGACAGACCCTCCCCCTCCCAGCCCCACTCTCTAAATTACACTTGTGTGGTGTTTTTAGAGAAAATGTTTCATTTTCAGTATGTGGTAAGCATTTGCAAGCAGGATGGAATTTTAAGTCCAATAACGATTTGAATCAGTTTAATATTGTGTTTTCAACTTGCCTGTAGTCTTCATTTGGCCCTTACAGAGAAATTGAGAGAATGAGGCTAATATGATTGAAATTTTATTGCCCATAACAAAGAAACTTATAATGTGGAAATAAAAAAACGATACCGATATAGAAACCTGACTCTTCTCTTCTGTAAAAAAACGAAACTGAAATGAAATTTTCATAACCATACAGCTCTAGTGCAGGGACCAGTTTATTGACTCACATGTTGTCAGGTTATTTGTGTAATGTGTTGGGGTTGGGGGTAGGGTAGGTAGTGATGGTGGAGTTTAGCCTCCATTATCTTATTACTCATGACAATAGTTATCTATTACATGTAAATTGTTCAGCAGCAGTATATTAAATGATATCCACATGCACATGTCAGAATTGTTGAAAGAAAAAGAAATTTCATCACCCAAGTTGAGAAGTATGCAATGTACATTATTTACTACATTATGAGTACATTCAGCCATTGTGAGATTCAAGTTTGTTCAAATCATTTCCCTGGGCTCATATTTGGGCTCCTTATGGGTGCCCAAATTTTAACTTGTAGTGTGAGGAATATTCTTCAAAGATATTCTTCTTGAGATCCACCAGGCAGAATATTTTTATATTTGATATATAGCAGTACTATGACTCCTAGATTAAAATTTGTTCAAAAAGATCTGCTCGACTGATTTTGGTGGGCACCAGAGGTGTTTAAAATTTAACGCAGAACCCAATGAAGAATTGACTATTTGTTTAAAAGAACTATGTCATTCCACGAGTCCACTTGAGGCCTGAGGGGGAGGAGGGTCAATTGTGCAGTTAGGTCAACTTTGGCGAAGCCAAATTTGAGGTATTGTCATGGCCCGTCGTCCGTCTGTCCATCTGTCCGTCCGTCGTGCCGTACACACGGCTGAGGCTAGAGGCCGTATTTATAAACCAATCTTTACGAAACTTACGGTACCTTTGTTATCACCGTGAGACGAGAAAGGGTGTTTTTGGGTCCGATCCGAAATTCAAGACAGCTGCTGGCAGCCATTTTGTACAAAATTAGGTGCAATCCGATTTTTGCGCAGAACTTCCATATGAAAGCTCTTGATTTGAATAATTTTTTGTATGAATGTTTAGTACCATGGGATACATCACATATAATACGGTTTTTTTCCTCGTGCGTAAATTATGCAAATTATACTAACTTTGATTTATTATACCCCCCGCAAACAAAGTTTGGGGGGGTATATAGGAATCACCCTGTTCGTCCGTCCATCTGTCCATCTGTCCATGCTTATAAGCGCAACTCCTCCTAAACCGTTTGAAGAATTTTCATAAAACTTTACACAATGGAAGAACTCCATATGAAGATGTGCATGAAGCAATATAATTCTGTTCTGACATTTCCAAGGGGAGATAATCTAACTTATACATTCGGGGGGTATCACTTTGTGAGCTTGCTCCCAGTACCTCTAGTTTAGTGTTACTTTCAGCACTGTAACTGCAAATGCCAAATAGACTCGGGCTAGAGGCCGTATTTATGAACCGATCTTTACGAAACTTCTTGGGTACCTTTGTTATCACCGTGGGACGAGAACGAGTGTTTTTGGGTCCGGTCTGAAATTCAAGATGGCCGCTGGCAGCCATTTTGTACAAAATTAGCTGCAATCAGATTTTTGCACAGAACTTCCATATGAAAGCGCTGATTTGAATAATTTTTTGTGTGAATGTTTAGTACCAAGGGATACATCACATATAATACAGGGTTTTTTCTTGTGCGTAAATTATGCCAATTAGACTAACGTTGATCTATTTAATGTTACTTTCAGCAGTGTAACTGCAAATGTCAATACGGCTCGGGCTAGAGGCCGTATTTATGAACCAATATTTACGAAACCTCTTGGGGTACCTTTGTTATCACCTTGTGACAGGAACGAGTGTTTTTGGGTGCCTTTGTTATCACTGTGCTATGAGAACAAATATTTTGGGGTTCAGTCAGACCCACTCTGGGACTCGAAGATTTCTTTTCTAATTTTGCATCTAACTGTCACCCTGCTTTTACAATAATTTACCTATATATTTATACCCCCCTTCCCCCCCTCCCCCCCCCTCAAACAAAGTATGGGGGAGTATATAGGAATCACCCTGTCCATCTGTCTGTCTGTCCATCCGTCCGTCCGTCTGTCTGTCTGCCTGTCCGTCTGTTCATCCTTGTAAACGAAACTCCTCCTAAACCGTTGGAAGAATTTTCATGAAACTTTACACAATGGAAGAACTCCATATGAAGATGTGCATGAAGCAATATAATTCCGTTCTGACATTTCCAAGGGGAGATAATCTAACTTATACCGTCTGTCCATCCTTGTAAGTGCAACTCCTCCTAAACCGTTTGAAGAATTTTCATGAAACTTTACACAATGGAAGAACTCACTATGAAGATGTGTATGAAGAAATATAATTCCGTTCTGACATTTCCAAGGGGAGATAATCTAACTTATACATTTCAGGCGCGGGGGTATCACTTTGTGAGTTTGCTCACAGTACCTCTAGTCGTTACAGGCTACGGTCAGCATTTATGTACAGACCGTTCCAATACTTTACATGTACCTTTGTTATCAGGTCATTACCTAGATGTTTGTCATTGCTGTGTCACATACTATACATGTACATGTCTTTAACAAGTTGAGCTACAGTGTCATTGACACTTTCATTTTTAGCTCAACTTGACAAAGTCAAGCTGAGCTATTGCCATCACTTCTCGTCCGTTGGTGTACGTACGTACGTACGTACGTACGTACATTAGTACGTACGTCCACAATTTCCTTTGGCACACCTCACAGGTCGCATTTATGATCAGATTACTTTGAAACTTGGTATGCTTGTTTGGGGCGACCTCTAGATGGCAGGTATCGATTTTCTTCAATTTCCGTCAAAAAATGTTGCCGCGGCCAACGTTCTTAGAACTTAGTTTAGTCAAACCACAATATTTCCCTTTGGCACACCCTCCAGGGCACATTTATGATTTGATTGCTTTGAAACCTGGTATGCTTGTTTAGGGTGACCTCCAGATGGCAGCTATCGATTTTCTTCAGTTTCTGGCAAAAAATGTTGCCCCAGCAGGCTTGGCAATTTCAGGAGAGCGATTTTTTAGCTCTCCTTACTGCCCTCCTGAAAGAATTGAGGAGAGCGAAAAATAGCCCTCCTGAATATTTTGGTTTGGGATGATTGAGATTACATGTATTATGCTCACATTAAATTTTTGTTGTAAAGCAAAAATGTCATTTAACTTCGAAGTCACATAACATCACGTAATTTCATTTTGAAACTGGTTTAGTGGTAAAAGGTAATGGCTGCAACTGTGTTTGGGTATGTACTTTGTACATACCCAAACACAGTTGCAATCATTTGAAGCAAAATAGGTCACAGCAATATTTTTTTTTCTGTCAGTTTCAACAACTGACATCACAGTTTGAAGGGTAATTATTCAAGGAATATTGACACTATAATATACTACCATTCCTACTATCCTGTCACTTGAAGCACATGCACCAGGATGTGACTGTAGATTCAAGCAGACCTGTTGTCCAAGAAAGTCATACGCCTACAACTACCACCTTCAACAACCCCCCCCCCCCCCCCCCCCCTCCAACTTGGGCACACACACAGGTCTTGTCAAGTGTGTGTTCGGTTGTTGAGTGAGACATCTAGATGTCTAAGAGATTTCACTTTACTTTAGTAAAGTTAACAAAATCACTGATGTAATAGTCTGTTGGTTTCAGTTTCAATGAGTTCGTTCAACTGGATACTTAAAATGCTGTGTAAAGCTAATTGCTCTCCTAAGCTGATTGAGGAGAGTGATTTTTTGCCCTCCTGTATTTTTCAGAATGCCAGGCCTGCCACGGCCAACGTTCGTAGAACTTAGTTTAGTCAGATCTCAATATTTTCCTTTGGCACACCCTACAGGGCACATTTATGATCAGATTGCTTTGAAACGTGGTATGCTTGTTTGGGGAGACCTCTAGATGGGAGCTATCGATTTTCTTTAATATCCGTCAAAAAATGTTGCCGCGGCCAACGTTCTTAGAACTTAGTTTAGTCAGAAGACACAATATTTCCCTTTGGCACACCCTACAGGGTACATTTATGATTGGATTGCTTTGAAACCTGGCATGCTTGTTTGGGGTGACCTCTAGGTGGGAGCTATCGATTTTCTTCAATTTCCGTCAAAAAATGTTGCCGCAGCTAACGTTCTTTGAACTTAGTTTAGTCAGACCACAATATTTCCCTTTGGCACACCCTACAGGGCACATTTATGATTTGATTGCTTTGAAACCTGGTATGTTTGTTTAGGGTGACCTCTAGATGGGAGCTATTGATTTTCTTCAATTTCCGGCAAAAATTGTTGCCACGGCCAACATTCGTAGAACTTAGTTTAGTCGGACCTCAGTATTTCCCTTTGGCACACTCTACAGGGCACATTTATCATCAGATTGCCTTGAAACCTGGTATGCTAGTTTGGGGAGACCTCTAGATGGGAGCTATCGATTTTCTTCAATTTCCGTCAAAAAATGTTGCCGCAGCCAATGTTCTTAGAACTTAGTTTAGTCAGAAGACTCAATCAATATTTCCCTTTGGCACACCTTACAGTGTACATTTATGATCGGATTGCTTTGAAACCTGGCATGCTTGTTTGGGGTGACCTCTAGATGGGAGCTATCGATTTTCTTCAATTTTCGTCAAAAAATGTTGCCGCAGCCAACGTTCTTAGAACTTAGTTTAGTCAGACCACAATATTTCCCTTTGGCACACCCTACAGGGCACATGTATGATTAGATTGCTTTGAAACCTGGTATGCTTATATACGGTGACCTCTAGATGGGAGCTATCGATTTTCTTCCATTTCCATCAAAAAATGTTGCCATGGGCAACGTTTTTAGAACTTAGTCTAGTCAGACCACAATATTTCCCTTTTGTACACCCTACAGGGCACATTTATGATCGGATTGCTTTGAAACCTGGCATGCTTGTTTGGGGAAGCCTCTGAATGGGAGCTATCGATTTTCTTCGGTTTCCGTCAAAAAATGTTGCCAGTGGCAATGACCTTCAATTAACTTAGTAAAAACTTAGTGCAGTTAAGCATCAATATTTCCCTTTAACACACCCTGCAGGGCACATTTATGATTGGATCGCTTGCAAACTTGGTGAGCTTGTGTGGGGTTACATCTATATGGGAGCTGTCGATTTTCTTCCATTTCTGTCAAAAAATGTTGACCTTTGAACTTAGTTTAGTCAGACCTCAATATTTCCCTTTAACACGGCCTTCAGGGCACGTTTATGAGCAGATCACTTTGAAACTTGGTATGTGTGTTCCGTGTGACCTCTAGATGTGAGCTACTGCTTTTTTCATTTCCATAAACATCTATTGTCGTTATCACCAACCTTTGAACTTACTGCATTTGTGCATCATCTTATCCCTTTTGCACTCTCTGCAGGGTATATTTATGTTTTCCATAAAAAAACCCATTGCCACAAGCAATGACCTTCTACTTAGTGCATTAACATCTTCCTGTGGCATGCCTCACAGGACACATTCATTATCAGGTTGTTTTGAAACTTTGTATGCTTACGACAAAGATAGGAGCTATTGATTTTCTTTTCATTTCAATCAAAAACTGTTGCTGTTAGCAACAATCTTTGAATTTATTGCATTTGTGCATCAACATTCTTTGACATGGCCTGCAGGCCACATTTATCATAGGTTTATTTTAACTTGGTGTGCTCTTTGAGCAAGACCCTTAGGTAAGAGCTATTGATGAGCATTCATTTCTGTGAAAAAAGTTGCCATTTACAATAACCTCTGAACATACTGCATTTGTGTATCAACATTTTCCTTTAGCCAGTCTTACAGTTTACATTTAAAAATGCATGGATTACTCTGACGTTCTGCACACATAATGCTGATATGTTGAAATTTCAAAAAATATCTTCAATTTTGCCATTTCATTTATAACTTACCAAGTTCAAGTTGAGCTACAGTGTCATTGACACTTTCATTTGTTTGCCGCTTTGGTTTTTCTTTGTTTGTCCTATTAGTTGTGAAAATGGGATTTCATTTTTTTAATCTTTACACTTTCATCAGACTTATCATTGAATAGTCTTTTCTCGCAAACAAAGTTTGGGGGGGTATATAGGAATCACCCCATCCGTCCGTCCATCCATCCGTCTGTCCATCCTTGTAAGCGCAACTCCTCCCAAACCGTTTGAAGAATTTTCATGAAACTTTACAAAATGGAAGAACTCCATATGAAGATGTGCATGAAGCAATATAATTCCGTTCTGACATTTCCAAGGGGAGATAATCTAACTTATACCGTCTGTCCATCCTTGTAAGCGCAACTCCTCCTAAACCGTTTGAAGAATTTTCATGAAATTTTACACAATGGAAGAACTCCATATGAAGATGTGCATGAAGCAATATAATTCCGTTCTGACATTTCCAAGGGGAGATAATCTAACTTATACATTTCAGTTGCGGGGGGGTATCACTTTGTGAGTTTGCTCACAGTACCTCTAGTTGTTACAGGCTATGGTCAACATTTATGTACAGACCGTTCCAATACTTTACATGTACCTTTGTTATCAGGTCATTACCTAGATGTTTGTCATTGCTGTGTCACATACTATACATGTACATGTCTTTAACAAGTTGAGCTACAGTGTCATTGACGCTTTCATTTTTTGTTTGGCGCTTTGGTTTTTCTTTGTTTGTCCTATTAGTTGTGAGAATGGGATTTCATTTTTTTTAATCTTTACAATTTCATCAGACTTATCATTGAATAGTCTTTTCTCCACCATGGTGCACACAATCAGTCTTATTAAATAGAGCAAAATGTAAATATCTACACTTAGAAGTAGGGCACTAAGTAAACATTGTGTTTTAAGTTTTTTTCATTCTCAAAATAGCAATTGTGTGGTGTGAGCACGGCTGTTAATCAGTTCTAAATATGTACCCTGTACTAGTAGATAAAGAATTGGACTGTAGTTGGGGGTTGCATGTTTTTCAAACATCATATTTTCAGCAAAGCATTCAAATTATTTTTTCACACAAAATCTTGTTTTTCACACAAATTAAATATTTTTATACTGTACCAATGACACAGACTTAGCTGGTGCTAACCAACTTGTCTTTTGTTAGTTCTGCTCATAGCCAGATACATTAATATTGTCCGGAAGTGCTGCATTAATTTTTAAAAATGTTTTAAAAATTTTGTCCACACTTAGGCTTTTTGGGGATCCATTTGGGTTCATTGTTCCCATTGGGAACTTGGGCTCTTCTGAAAATTTTTTTTTGAAATTATTTTTTCGAAATGTTATAATGGATGATATTATATTATGTATCTGTTTCAAGGGTTGGTGCGAGTATTATGACTGTTTATATTTTTTCAAGATAAAAAAATATTGGTCAATTGTAATTAGAGGAAATCTTCCTCTTATTCTTATGTTCATTGTGTTTCATGTAGTCAGTGTACTCACACTAATTCTTGCTCAGTGTGTGCTAATTGGAATGACAACGTTGGAGACGTGTGTCACGGTATATTGTTAGCGGTGAGGGGTCCATTCCGGTCCTCTCTTCGTAAGGTCACTCTAGTTTATCAGTCTCTTTTTCAGAAGAACAAGAACAGGGTGATGTTTCTGTGATGTCTTCAACAAGTGTGTCTCCGTCGTTGCAGTATTAGGGCTCATGGAAATACGACAATTGCCGAAGAGGTCCCTAGCAGGATCGAAGGCAGTGATCATCCGCTAGTCCGCCTGGTGTAGCGACCATTCATCTGATGGTTCGGCAGCCGGGTTCGTCCGTTGCGGTCCAGGGAAGCAGTTTGGGTGATGCGAGCACTATAAACATTGAACATGCACACCCAGCAACGACGGATCCGAGGATAGTACGGAGGAAGCCCGTCAGTCCGGTAGCTAGCTCGTCCCGGTCTATCCGGACTGCGAGCAAGAGAGGCCCCCTCTCTCTTACAACAACATCTGCGCCGCGATGTTGTTGTATGTTCGTTTGTTAGTCAGAGCATACGTCCACTCCTCCTGCTCGGGACACTCCGTCGCATAGACAGTCCGACGCGGATGTTCTGTTGGCTTCCTGATCCTCATGTCAGCACACAAACCCGCACCTTGGCTATGTGACCACAGATTTCCAGGGGACGTTCGCATATTATATAAATGCAGGAATGAACGTCCCTGAAGCTCCTGCTTCGCCGACCACGGAATCCACGTCGACCAGGTCACTCCATCCGCTAGTCAAGGACACAAGGCCTTTCCAGTTGGGACGTTCGCATATTATATAAATGCAGGAATGAACGTTCCTGGAGCTTACAGCGACTCTTTACGTAAGACCGCAGCTCCACAGGCCTCATTGAGAAACAAGAACAGGGTAATGTTTCTGTGATGTCTTCGAAAAGTGTGCTTCCGTCGTCACAGTCAAATGAAGAGCTAGCGGCAAAAGTGCTCATGCAGATACGTCAATTGCCTAAGAGGTCCCAAGTAGGATTGACGGCTTTGGCGTCCGCTAGCTCGCCTGGTGTAGCAACCATTCATCGAATGGCTCGGCAGCCGGGTTCGTCCGTTGCAGTCCAGGAAGGAGATTTGGGTGATGCGAGCACTATAAAAATACTACGTGCACACCCAGTGACGATGAATACGAGGATGGTACGGAGGAAGTTTATTAGTCCGGTTCCTAGCTCGTCCAGGTCCATCCGGGCTGCGAGCGAGAGAGGTCCCTCTCTTGTACAACAACATCTGGGTCCAGATGTTGTGGTACAGAACGTTTCTCAGTCGGAGTATACGTCCACCGCTCGGGACGCACTGTTATATAGACAGTCCGGAGAGACTGCTCTATTGGCTTCCTCATCCTCACGACAGCACACACTACCGCACCTTGGCTATGTGACCAGGGATATCCAGCCAACCTTGCCGACCAGGAATTCCACGGCAACCAGGTCACGCCATCCGGTAGCCAAGGATACAAGGCCTTCATACTCCGGATGTTCGCATAAAGAAGTCTGCAGGAGTCAATGTCCTAGGAGCTTCCAACGGCTAAATCTTGTAAGACCGCAGCTCCACAGGCCTCCGTTACGGACGTGCTATCTCAGATAGCACAAATTATCGCAGCAACCGACAGAAACTCTGTCGGATCAGCCTCCCCGCTGAGTACATAACGCTTACCAGGCACTGGTTGTAAGAATGATAATTGCGCCAATTTCGAGACCTCCTTGACACTGCGCAGTGGAGTAAAAGTATGGAGGTCCATATAGGACAATGTAATTTTCGGTTTTTGATGCAAATTTTGGGGATTGGGGAGTAAAATTTGTGTTTGGCCCTAAATATTTAAGAGTTAGCACCAGCTAAGTCTGGGTCATTGGTAAGTATAAAAATATACAAATTACTATAAATTTTTTAACTTTCACACATTTTTAGAAACAATTTTGTTGTCAATGAGCTCTGTCAACCAAGACTGAATTGGGTAAATTCCTAGTTGCAATGCATTATGGGACAAAATTTGTAGATTAAAATTTTGATATTTCATCATCATTATGCTGGTCCATATCTAAGTTTTCAACATCATGAATCAGTGGCATAATCAGGAAGGGTGGGGGGAATCCCCCTTAAATTTTCATTCCCCCCCCCCCCCCCCCCCAATTCATATTATTAACCAGAGGGACAGGGACAGGCTTGAAAATTGTGATACAGAGGTAAGCAATAGTTACCAACTTAACTGGAGATATTCATAAATTTGAACAGCCTGGTAACAGGGTATCAGCTTACAGCATGGTGGTGCTGGTTGTAGGACTGGGCACTTTTTAGGTTTTCCGTATTTTGTGGTATACTGGAAAACGGAACCGCAAGACCCAGCAAGAACCAGTCTAACGGTTTTACTATTTGTGTATAAACTAATAAAACTTACTGTAGGGAACTGGACTAAAGATCACGATGAACTCTCTTTACTTAGTCAATCCCTCAAAGTGGCAGGTACGTCGTGCTCTGATTGTTCCATTTTCTCCCTTATTGACTCGTCCAGTAGATGACTCAATAAGGGAGAAAATGTGACAATGAGAACACAACACAGATTAGATGGACTTTATTCATTTGTTACTCTCATTCATAGTTTTTTTTTCTGATTGAATAGGCTTAGCATCCGATCCCCTACAGTACAGCCACCGTGGACTGGTCACTTTCCACAGAGGTGCAATATTTCCACAGACACAATAATAATATAATAATAATAATAAATCTGTATTTTGCAGTTTAAATCAAATACAACAATTGGTTGAATAGCAAATATTTAAGAAATTTTCTGCAAGGAGATGGCATAGCCGAAAAGGCTGTCTTCCTGCCATTCCTTAACTAAGCAATGATAAACATAACCAAGACAGCAGGGAGTATTTAACAGTATTACTTTTGACAAAATGTGATATCATATCGCTCATAACAATTAAAATTAAAATGAAGGACCTATATTGAGTATTGACCATGCAAAGAACCTATCAACTGTTTGCTCACCTCGAAGAGATTCAGGTCCCGAACCAAAGGGCAGACAATTTCAAATGCACATAAAATATTAATTGGTTAATAGTGAGTAAACAGTGACCTGCGAATCGGGAGTTTATGCCCAAATTGAATCTCGGAAAAGAGTGAGTGTCCAAGAGGCAGAATGGAATCCGAAACTTAAAAGTAAAAAATTATGATGCTTTTGCAGAATCGAACAGAACAACAGAGTCCCTATTTCATATCGGACGGCAATGTCTTCCGCACGACATTTAATAATATGTATGACTGTCTGATCAAAGGCATGCATCTCTGTAGCTTGGCTATCGGAACACGGCGGCTGCCCACTACAGTGGTAGACACAACGTTCGGACAGCCAAACTTGTGTCCCAGCGATTCAGGACACAAATTTCCAAAAGATTTTTCATCAAATCTAGTCATGGCTGCTTTACAGAAGCCATGACTATACCTGATGAAAATATTTTCAAAAATACTCATTAGATACCAAACACTAATTATTTGAATAACCATCAAAAATTTTAATTAATGAAGCACCGTGCACAACCCGTTGCTTCATTGATTTGCTGATGGTAATTTTTATTACCTGGTAAACGCATATGTGGACATCACTGCCCATAAGTAGATTACGACCAGACCACGGCAGTTTTACTGTAGAGCCCCTAATAATGATCAAAGGGAAGTTATGCTGAACCCAATATGGACAGGACGTTTGTGGAGAGTGGAATTGTAGAACCTGAGGATTTTTTCCAAGTTAAAGAGGGTGATAATCATTTTTTTGCATTTTCTCTCATCTTGGATTCTTTGTAATTTTTGCTTGTCTGTGCAAAAACTTGAAAATGAGATGGCCAAGGTATCCCATTTTCGTGATTCTTGTATTGTTGAGCTTCATTTGAAATGTGCAAGTTATATTTTACCCTGCAAAATGATTGAATTTACATTAAGTTGGCATATAATGATACAACCACTTGCTGGTGCTCTTGTTGAATAATTTGACAACTGGAGTTGTTCCTGTCTGCTAGTCCACCTCATATTGTTCATTTAACTTTTTACTTGCTGCTGGTGGATATTCCTGCCCTGTGCAGTAAATCTCTTGCCTCTAGAACAAGTAAATTTGGGACATTTTTAATTAAACTTACCCCTTGTAAATTAAATTATGGTTTTGAACAATGATTTCTTGAGTTAAATTTCCAAAAGCCATGACTATACTTGATGAAAATATTTTCAAAAATACTCAGCGGGTTAAGAGTTAATAAACAGTTTTCAGTGTTATTTATAAGTTGTAATATCGATAGATGGTGAGGATTGCCTAGTAATCCATGATTTTGTTTCTTATATATATCCCAAATAGGGCCTTACAAAGCTTTGATTCGATGTCACCATCGATGGCCTGCCCTCAGGATTGTCACCAAATCGGCTTCCTGATTCATATATTTTCGAATTGGGTAACTGATGGTTTTTCATGAAGAGATGATTGCAAATATTAAATGTCTTGTGTCAACATAGTCATGCCGCAGAAATGAAAGAATAGTTGCCTCTTGAGTTTTTCGATTCAGTCAGCATATTGGCATGCCTGTCAGCCTGACAAGTTAAATTGTTAGAACAGTACTTACAAGTTGGAGCTGAAGAAGAGGATCCTGCACTCCACTTTATACATATAAGTACAGTGGAACCCTGTTAATTGAATAGCCACTTTGCTAGTGAAAATTATTCAATTAACAGGAGTATTCAATTAACAGGGATTGTGTCACTTTATTGTATTCTAGAGATAAACTTAGCATTTATTCTATTATATCTTGTTTGACAGAGCCCCATGAGGGGTTATTCAGGGTTATTCAGTTAAGAGATATCCAATTAAGTGGACTCCACTGTACTGCTGTTGCAATGTAACTTGAGATCTGTACACTTGGGTACTCATTCTGCTGTGGCATGCACAAACATACGCACAGTACTAGTAATTTGGTAAGAAATGATTTCACGAAAACCATTTCTGATTCGATTTGGGTTTGATGTTGACATCAGACCCCTGATTTGATTCAAGATTCCGATTCATAAGGTCCCAATTCCAAAATATTCGATAGTACTTTGATGGCAAAAGGGATGGAGAATTTCATTTCCTGCAACGCTGTAGAATTTCACCTGTTGAAAGAGAATCTGAGATGGTATATTTTTATACTGTACCAATGACCCAGACTTAGCTGGTGCTAACTCTAACAAAACCAGGGCCAAACACAAATTTTGCCCCCCAATCCCCAAAATTTGCATCCAAAACAAAAAGAAATCATGTCCTAAAGGACCTCCATACTACGCCTCTACTGCGCATGCGCAGTGATGCAGACGTCCCGAAATTGGCGCCAATTATCATTCTCTGTTTGGCCCTTCATCAGTCAACATCTCACTGATCTTTGTGCTTGTAAATCTCAGTTTAAAGGATGCCAGACACGTAATTTTTGGAGAAAATGTGATTCTAAGGAGGATAGAAGGAGGAGAGGAAAAAGAAGTGACAAAAAATAATCAGGGCTGTACTTAAAATTTTTTGATGAAATTATGTTAAGTTGCCTATTTTCGAGGCATGGGCCTCTTGTTGTCATTCTTGCTAATTGTTGCACTGCTTATTCAGTGTTTCCTCTCCCCTAGCCTTCTAAAGTCCCCCCTTGCAATTCTCCCATGCTTTTGGCATATTTTTGAGAAATTTCATTTCTAAAATTTCCTGGGAGAGTTGCTTGGTTACAGAATGTTTTCTGTTATTTTCCCCATAGTTACGTTTTCACCCATGGGTGTATAACGTTTGTGTTCTGCATCTTCCATCAGATGTTCTACAGATTCTCCCCTGGGAGTCTCTGTTTTGCATCAGATAGAATGTAATTGATGACTGATTCCGGGCCAGTTTTTTCAGTGCCTGGAGTCATGTTTTCTGGTGTTTTTACACTGTTTGTTTTCATTGGCAACAGCCTTTTTTGAGGGGGGCTGTTTGCCTTTGCTGTAGTTTATCTCACTATAAGATACATTTATATTATCCGAAAGTGTCTCATTAATTATTTAATATAAATTTAAAATTTTTGACCACACTTTGCCATCGGATCCATCGGGGCTCAATGTTACTTTTCAGCAACTTGGGCTTCGCTGAAAAAATATTTTTTCAAAATTATTTTGATTTGCAATTGTTTTTTCATTTATTAATGGATCATGTTATTATGTATCTTTGTGTCAGGGGTTTTTGCGAGTAACTAGGACTTATTGTTGTTCTTTCACAATGAAGGGACATTGTTCAAATTGTAATAGGAAGAAATCTTCCTCTGACTTTCATGATCATTGTATTAATTGTAGTCAGTGTTCTCGCATTAATCCCTGTCCTATATGTGAACATTGGGATGAGAAACATTGGAAACGTGTGTCACGATATGTTGTTTCTGGAGAAAGAGCGATTCCGGCTCTTTCTCCGCAAGGTCACTCTACTCTCTCAGTTTCTATTTCAGAGGAACCAGAACAGGGTGATGTTTCCATGTTATCTTCTTCAAGTGTGCGTCCGTCGTCACAAATGAATTCAGAGCTAGCGGCAAAAGTGCTCATGGAGATTAGACAAATGTCGTCCGCTAGCTCGCCCGGTGTAGCGTCCATTCACCGAATGGTTCGGCAGCCGGGTTCGTCCGATGCGGTCCAAGAGGAAATTTTGGGTGATGCGAGCACTATAAACATAATAGATGCACACCCAGTGACGGCGGATAGTAAGCGAGAACGGAGGAAGCCTTTGAGTCCGGTTCCTAGCTCGTCCAGGTCCAGCCGGGCCGCGAGCGAGAGAGGTCCCTCTCTCGTACAACAACATCTGGGACCAGATGTTGTGGTACAAAATGTGTCTTTAGCGGAGCATACGTCCGTCGCTCGGGACGCTCCGTTGTATAAGCAGTCCGCAGAGACTGTTAAGGCTTCCTCTTCTCGTCAGCGCACACGACCGCACCTTGGCTGCGTGACCGCTGATATATTACCAGCTTCGCCGATGAAGGATTCTTCGGCGACCAGGTCACACCATCCGGCAGCCAGGGATTTGAGACCGATGGACTCTGGACGTTCGCATAGGAAAAGTATGCGGGAGCCATCTGATGCGGAGCTGCCCTCGGCGAAGCAGCGAAAGACTGCGCCTCCGCAGGTCTCGACGCCGGACATTCTTGTGCAGATAGCACAGCTTATCGCAGCATCCCAGCAGCCGACAGAAACGGTGTCGGATCGAGAATTATCCGACGGCGCTGGGTCGGTACGCTCCGCCGAAGCATCGGGGCGGACGACCGGGAACATCATGAGGTCCGACCGGATGGTGAAAGGGATACGGATGACTTGGAGCTATCCCTTTCGGAACAACATAAAGCTGCCGTGGACTTCATCCGGCACTTTCTCCCTCAAGTTGTTCCGTCGGGCCAGACTGCTGCGCTTCCGGACAAGAGAATTATAGCGTCATTGGACTCTGAATTTTTTGAGCGGTTCAGGGACATCGCTCCCGAGTTTCCGTCGCAGTCCAATAATGTTGCAAGAACATTTGAATTATTGAACGACGCTATATTTAAACTTGCTTCCAGGACGGGGAAAGCAGGTTTCTTGTCCGCTAATACTCTCAACCTGCCTTTCATTAATGCAAGGAATAAATTCGATACGGCAGGACAGGGTATACCGAGAGTTCCTCTGCGTATGGACGACGAGGCGGAAGACTTAGAGCTATCATTACCGTCGTCAGCTTCTATTCCAACCGCGGTGTTGGAAACAGCTATTGCGTCTAACAGAGCCAATTTAGATGCCTTATCTTACGCAGATCACCTTACTAAGGCGTTATCACTGCGCCTTCAGGGGAAAGAGTTTCAGGATATACAATCCTCTTTAAGACTTCTTTCAAGGGCAGTAGCTTATTCCACGTGTAACTCCACCCTTTCAGTGGCAAATCTGGAGTTGGTTAGACGTGACGCAGCCCTAGCTTCATCCACACTAGTGGATTCTAAGGTGAAGAACTCTCTTAGAGTCGCTTCGGTCTCAGGAGAACTTCTCTTTGACGGCAAGCTTTCCGCTATTTATGATAAAATTAAAAAGAAAGCTAATGATTCTCTGTTGTTCAGATCTGCTCCTAAGAAGTCGGATACAGCAGACACGGATAAGACAGGCACTTCTGGGTCTAATGCGCCCAAGAGAGGTTCCTATAGAGGTTCCGGTGCGTCCTCTTGGTCTTATTCGAGAGGCCGTCAGGATAGCGACTCTCGTTCGGGACGTCCTTCAGGCCGGGACAATCGGTCGGACGCCCCGAGGTCGACGAGGCGAGGTGCGGGTCGTGGAAGACGTGGTTTCTCCTACCGCAGGCCTTGCAGGTCCAGGAGGTGATGGCTTAAACCTCTATCGCGTTCCGGTTGGCGGAAGGTTGTCGAGCTTTTCACAAGAGTGGGCGTCGATTACGGACGACCCTTGGGTGAGAGGAGTGACTTCGGAAGGTCTAAAGATATCCTTCAAACGAAAGCCTCCGTTAACTCGAAGTCCAAAGTGGACTCATCTTCCGTCAAATCCACAGAAAAGAGACGCTCTGTTATCAGAGGTGCAGTCTCTTTTAATGAAGAACGCGGTAGAGGTCGTAGAAAACCAGGAATCTCCAGGATTCTACAGCCATCTGTTTCTGGTTCCGAAACCAGACGGCTCGTTCCGTCCAGTCATAGATTTGAGCTGGATAAACAAGCTGATCGTCGCTCCGAAGTTTTATATGGAGACGATTCGATCGGTCAGAGCGAGTATTCGGGTGAACGATTATGCAACGAGCATAGATCTCAAAGATGCGTACTTTCACGTCATGGTACATCCGACATTCCGAAAGTATCTACGCTTCGCAGTCCTAGGAGTGGTGTATCAATTCCGGGCGATGTGCTTCGGATTGAATCTAGCACCCTGGGCTTTCACTCGGGTAATGAACTCGGTAATGATCTACTTCCGAGCTCATTCGTCTGCGGTAACGTCGGCCTACCTGGACGACATTCTTCAGAGGTACGGCAACGAGTTAACGCTTCAGAACGATGTTCAGAATCTTCTTCTATTGCTCCGACGTCTCGGTTTTATAGTAAACGAGGAGAAGTCGGATCTGGTGCCGTCCAAGTCATTCACTCATCTGGGAATGAGCTTCGAGACGCACAACAATCTCGTTCGTCTGCCGTTAACCAGAGCGAAATTAGTCAGTTGTTACGCTCGCTATTGTCTGCACGCAGACAAAGTCACGGCGAGAGAATTTATGAGACTGATAGGTCGGTGCGGAGCCGCCGCGGATCTCATTCCGATGGGGCGGTTACGCACACGTCCTCTTCAAATTTTCCTGACTCAGAATTGGAGTGTGAAAATTCATTCGCTCGATGTAGACGTTCTCTTGTCAAATCAAGTGAAACAAGAGATACAGACTTGGGCAAACATTCAGTGGTTAACTCAAGGAGTTCCGCTGCAGTTGCCGGATCCGAGTTTTACTGTTATGACGGATGCCAGTCAAACAGGTTGGGGTGCATCATTAATCCCAACGGATTCGAGATGCCAGGGTCTTTGGGATCCGCAATTCCTGTGCAAGCACATAAACATCAAGGAAATGATGTCAATTTGGCTTGCGTTACGTCACTGGATGGACATTATTCACGATGCTCATGTCCAAATCCTATCCGACAATACGACAGTAGTGGCGTATATACGGAATCAGGGAGGCACTCATTCAGTTCCGTTGTTCAATCTAACGGAAAGAATCCTTCTGTTTGCGTTAGAACATCACGTTCTTCTTTCAGTCCGTCACATACCGGGTCGTCTGAATGTGCTAGCAGACTCCCTTTCACGAAAGGGTCGCTTGTTGCCGTCGGAGTGGACTCTCAACAAACAAGTATTCAATCAGATTTGCTACCAATGGGAACGGCCAATGATAGACTTATTTGCGACACATCTCAACAATCAGTTGCAGACGTATGTGTCTCCGTGTCCGGATCCAAGAGCTTTTGCAGTAGACGCTCCGTCGATCCCTTGGGACGGAATGATAGGATATGCGTATCCTCCAGCGCCGTTAATTCAACAAGTATTGCTAAAGATAAAACAATCTCAATGCAAGATTCTGTTGGTAGCATCTCTGTCGCCACACGGACCGTGGATAAATCTACTCAGGTGTCTGTTGTGGGACCTACCGCGGAAGCTTCCTCCACGGGAGGATCTTCTTTCGCAGGGGAAATCGCGCCAACTCCATCACAACCCGCAAGGTCTCAACCTTCACGTTTTTCCGTTGTGCGGTCCTTCTTGCATGGCAAGCACTTTACAGGACGAGCAGTGGACGCGATTTCTAACTGTAGGAGGACCTCCTCTTCGCTAAACTATGCGGCTAAGTGGAAGGTTTTTCGTCGTTGGTGTAGGGATCATTCTGTAGATATATTCGATCCCACTATACCAGACATTGCAAACTTTCTAGTATACTTGTTTGACGAAATCAAACTGCAGCCTGTTACTATAAAGGGTTATAGATCTATGTTATCTGATACCTATGCACATCATGATAGTTTACAAATTGGATCTAATGTCTCTTTATCGAAGTTGGTTAGAAACTTTTCGATAAATAGACCCAGAACTCTTAGATTAATTCCTAAGTGGAATTTAGCTTGGGTTCTCCTTAAATTGAAGGAAAAGCCATTTGAACCTCTTGGGACAGTAGATTTCAAATTCTTATCTTATAAGACAGCTTTTCTCTTAGCTTTCTCTTCTGCCAGAAGAGTCAGTGAGCTTCATGCACTATCGGTGGATGATTCTCATTATCGTAGTGTTGGGAACACTATCACCTTCACTACTAATGTGGGTTTTTTAGCTAAGAATCAGGCTCCTAATAAATATCCGGAACCTATTGTTATTAAGGCTCTTCCGTCTTCAGACGGGCGTAGGCCTTTACTCTGTCCTGTTAGAGCACTACGTATCTATAAACAGAGATCTCAGTTTATCAGAAAGGGACGGAAACGTTTCTTTCTGTCTTTGATGCCTAATAGAAAGGACATTTCAGTCCATTCTATTGCTAGATGGATTCAGTTAACTATCCGTACTGCTTATGAAGATTTATCTTCTTCTCAGCAGTCTGTGCTTAAGATTTCTGCTCATGAAGTAAGAGCTCTTTCTACTTCCTGGGCTTATGCTAATAGTGTTGCTGTTACAGATTTAATGAAGGCTGCTTATTGGTCTCAGCCATCCACATTTACGAATTTTTATCTCAGAAATATTGAGTCCATTTCTGGAGACCTACATTGTTTAGGTCCGTTATCTGTTGCTCAGAATGTCGTCCACTAAACAGTTGCAACTATAGTTATGCAGGCTTTCTGTTCCGGCAGTGACTCCGTCCGGCTGCCCTCTTCGCTCTGGGCTATTTGACCCAGGGCAAGGGGAAGGGGGGGGGGGCAGGTGTTCCCTTAGGTCACCTGCTTTATAGTGAAAAGCAAGGGAATGCCTCCTCCAAGTCAGTATTTCTGAGTCGCTTCCGGGATGGTTTTAAAGTGTAATATTAATGTTTAAATTCATTCATGTCTTATTTTTAAAGTGTAGCTCGGTGTGAAGCATTTGTATATGTCAAGTGTCAAACGGGCTTTAATATACAATACTCGGACACTTTTAAATGACTATAAAGAGTCTCAATTCTCTGGACTACTTTATTTATTGGCTTGCTTTAAAAATAATTAGTATAAGGGTTATACTGGATGTTAATAGAGAACATGAATGTTATTGTGCTCAATTATTAAGGGTAGTGTATCTTTCTAATTTAATATTAAATAAGAACGATACATGTAAAGCCTAATACTCCTTTTCTCCTTAAGGGGTTACCTCTTTACTATATAGTTGAGCTTATTGGATTTTCCTCTATGTCCTAGGCCCTCCAGCCTGTTTACTATTCAGCTAAGTCTGGGTCATTGGTACAGTATAAAAATGTTAAAAAATTTATAGTAATTTATATATTTTTTGTACTTACCAATGACCCAGACGGGGATGGCCCTCCCTGGAGTTGGGAACTCTTGCCTCCCCGCTGAGTACATAGCGCTGACCAGGCACTGCCAGTAAGAATGATAATTGGCGCCAATTTCGGGACGTCTGCGTCACTGCGCATGCGCAGTAGAGGCGTAGTATGGAGGTCCTTTAGGACATGATTTCTTTTTGTTTTGGATGCAAATTTTGGGGATTGGGGGGCAAAATTTGTGTTTGGCCCTGGTTTTGTTAGAGTTAGCACCAGCTAAGTCTGGGTCATTGGTAAGTATAAAAAATATATAAATTACTATAAATTTTTTAACTTTTCGTTTGTTTTTCTTGATGCAGCCATGATTTAATTAATTTCATTAACCGTTTACCCAACGAATCAGCCACATTTGCCCACGTAAAATGCAAATTCAGCAGTTGAAAAAATAGTATTTTTAAAAAAATTTCAACAAAACCTTATCATCATGTGAACCCTCTTTGGAATGAGTTCATCGAGCCTGTTCCAATGAGGGGTCACATGATATGGTTTTGTTGAAATTTTTGGAAATTTTTTTTAGGAATATTTAAAATAATAAATTTTGATATTGTCTGCGTTAGGCGTTGTGTAAAGGGTTAACTGTAGGGTGATGAATTATTTTGATCATCAAAATTTGTTCATGTATCTTTGCCCTGATAGGCACCATAAATCGTAACAAGACAAATCCTAACAGACAAAATAATTTCACTTCAAAGGTGATATCTAGAACAGCCCCAAAACAAGAAGCCTTTAAGTTGTGGTATCAACACTTCAGAATAAAGCCCAAATATGGGCTTCCAGCACACTACCAGTTAAGGAAATCTTAACCCCCTTGTATAAACTTGTGTCATGATAAAAATGTGATCTGAATTCAAAAGAGACCACTTTTGTGATCAAGTACTGTTAAAGAACATTCATGTAGAACACACTTATGGCACTTAACCCTTAATCCACAGATTAATTTTTATGATAATAACTCCCTTATATACATGTACATGGCTTAACAATGTTTCTACATCATTGTTGAGATAAATGCAACCTTCCAGTAGAATTCTCTAGAGAAAATATGCACTTTTCCAAAACAATATAAATTGACAGTTTGTGATTGTGTGGGGACTTGAAGGTTAATGTTCTCTCTCAAGTAATATTTTCTCATGAGCAAGTAGAAAATAGAAGCTGGGTTCTGCTCACACTAGTGAGTGATATTCGGGTGTGTGTTTCCAACCACCACCTTGGACTAAAACCGCGCTTTTAACCATCACTAAATCTTGGATGTCCAATGTCACTTTTAACACACATTTAGCATCATAGAGGACTTTTGGCCTGTTATTGTCTAGCGCTCATAAAATTCCAGGGGGGTACTTTGCGAAGTTCATATACATGTACTTGCCCATCTAGGCTGGTGGGGGCGCGGTGGCTCAGTAGGTAGAGGTGCAGGCTGCAAGCCGAGAGGTCCTCGGTTCGAATCCCACCTGCGACAACCGCGTTGTGTCCTTGGGCAAGACACTTCACCCCGATTGCCTACATGGGGGCACGATGACGCTGTGTACTAAGGCGTACTGCACGTCGATGGTGCACATGTCTTCAACCAATCTAACCCTGCCTGTGCCGCAGTGCAGAGTTCAGAGTTACGATGTTGGGGAGCTGACAGCTGCTCGTCGTTGCTCGGTGGTTCTCTCCGGGTACTCCGGCTTCCTCCACCTGTAAAACTGTCACCGACATGATATGACCCTGGCTGTTAACGTGTCGTTAAACCCAAATAATAAATAATAATAATAATATCTAGGCTGGTACAATTTCAAGAATTTTTCAGTTCCTGTCTATTAACCCATTAACCTAATGAAAAGACCAAAACTACTAAACATTTTTCACAAAAATTGCCCATTCAAATTTTCTTTTTAAAATTTTCCTGGTTTTTTTGTCTCAAACATAGCTTATTACCCCCTCACAGGAATGAGCTCATTCCGATAAGGGGGTCATAAGCTATGTTTTTGAGGCCAAAAATGAAAAGAATGTTTGTTCAAGAAATTGTTTTGCATGTATTGTTTGCTACATGTATTTATATAGAGAGTAATCGCTTGACTGGACTGGTTACGTGTTGACAGCATTGAATACATCCTCACTGGCTCACTTCAAGAGGTTATTGACAAGTTTGCACCTAAGCAAACACACACTTTTAGCCTACACCCTTGCTCACAGTGGTTCAGTGATGAGATTAGGCGCGCAAAGGATTTACGACGCAAACTAGAGCTTCAGTAGAGGCAAACGAAACTATGTGTTCACAGAGAGATGTTTGTCAACCAGCGAAATGTTGTTAACGAACTGGTCAAATCTGCGAAACAGAAATACTTTTCGGACTTATTGTTATGTTAATTCCCCTAATGTGCTGTCTGTCGTTCTTGAGAAGCTTCTGTATCGTCAAAAGACAACCATACTCCCAGAGCATTCGTCATCAAAAGACCTTGCGAATAGATTTTCTTCTTTCTTTTCTGAAAAAATTGAGACTATCAGAGCTTCGCTTGATACAAGCTCACAATCCGATCTTCGACAGATGGCCGACATGCCATACACCTGTGTTAAAGCTGTTGCACAGTTGTCCCAATTCAAACCTTTGGCTACAACAGATATCCAGAGGTTAATATCCAAGGCACCATCTAAGCAATGCATGCTAGATATCATTCCAACTTCGTTGTTAAAAGCATCTCTTTCAGAGTTAACTACACTGATCTTGAAACTGGTCAATGCCTCCCTTCACTCTGGCGTCTTTCCGATAAGCATGAAACACGACAAGCATGAAAACCTCTTCTCAAAAAGCCAACACTTGACCCAGAGGTTCTGAAAAACTACCGACCTGTCTCTAATCTTCCATTCCTATCAAAGATTATTGAGCGTGCGGTGGCTTCTCAGCTGAATTTTCATTTGGCAGCCCACAGCCTAGCCGAAGTTAACCAATCTGCATACAGATCTAATTGCAGTACAGAAACAGCGCTTCTAAGGATCCAAAGTGATATCCTCCTATCCACGGACAGGCACAACTTAACTTGTCTTGTTTTGTTGTTGGATTTAAGCGCCGCTTTTGACACCATAGATCATAACATGCTTATTGAAAGACTGGCAGTGAAAATAGGCCTTACTGACCGAGCACTTAATTGGTTTTCGCTGTACCTTAATGGTCGCATACAGAGTGTCCTTATTGGCAGTGAGTCGTCAGTCAAGGTCACACTACGTTTTGGCGTCCCTCAAGGATCGGTGTTGGGTCCCCTGCTGTACACTGTTTATGTCTTGCCTCTCGGTGACCTTATCCGAAGCCATGGCCTTGACTTTAATTTTTATGCAGATGACACACAGCTGTATATTAGTTTTACTCACGCCTTTGAGTCTGAAGCATGCAGTAAGATTGAACGTTGTATTTCAGACATCAAGGCAAGGATGACGAAAAACTTTCTTAAATTGAACGATGACAAGACAAGTTATATATATAGGTCTACGTCATCAACTTTCAAAAATATCGTAACTGCCCCTCGATATTGGAGGTGCTGCGATAAAACCCAGTAGTTGTGTTCGAAACTTAGGTTATTTCATGGATGAAAATTTGGCCGCTGATGAACATATCAAACATGTTTCTCGCAGTGCATTTTTACCTGCGTCGCCAGCGGCAGAGCAGGTCTAGTAACCGCTCGACTCCGTCCGTCATTCCGTCAGTCCGTACGAAACACTTTTTCCGTCAAAATTTTCTTCGCTTCTATGAAAGGGAATGATTTTATATTTGGTCTGCTGCTTCATAATGATGAGTTGTATCGTGTTATCAATTTTCAAATCTGCCGTGCAGCCACTTCCTGTTTGCCGATACTGCGAAATTTTACTGTACCCCCTGAACATTGAAATTTTTCGTCAAGGTTTTCTTGGCTTCTATGCAAGGGATTGATTTTATATTTCATCTGGAGCCTGATAATGATCAGTTGTATCGTGTATGCAATTTTCAGATCTGCCGTGCAGCCACTCCCTGTTTGCCGATTCAATTGCATGCAGCGACGCAGGTCCAGACCTGGTATTGGTCTTGTTTATTCAATTAACAGGAGTTTACTCTATAACCAACATTCAATTAACACGTGAAATTTGTACTGGAGGTATGGAACTGGAAATTTTACTGTACCCACTGAACATTGAAATTTTCCGTCAAGGTTTTCTCGGCTTCTATGCAAGGGATTGATTGTATATTTGGTCTGCTGCTTCATAATGATGAGTTGTATCGTGTAAGGGATTTTCAGATCTGCCGTGCAGCCACTTCCTGTTTGCCGATACTTCGAAATGTTACTGTACCCACTGAACAATGAAATTTTCCGTCAAGGTTTTCTTGGCTTATATGCAAGGGATTGATTTTATATTTGGTCTGCTGCTTCATAATGATGAGTTGTATCGTGTAAGCAATTTTCAGATCTGCCGAGCAGCCACTTCCTGTTTGCCGATACTTCGAAATGTTACTGTACCCACTGAACAATGAAATTTTCCGTCAAGGTTTTCTTGGCTTATATGCAAGGGATTGATTTTATATTTGGTCTGCTGCTTCATAATGATGAATTGTATCGTGTAAGCAATTTTCAGATGTGCCGTGCAGCCACTTCCTGTTTGCCGATACTTTGAAATTTTACTGTACCCACTGAACATTGAAATTTTTCGTCAAGGTTTTCTTGGCTTCTATGCAAGGGATTGATTTTATATTTGGTCTGCTGCTTCATAATGATGAGTTGTATTGGGTAAGCAATTTGCAGATCTATGCAAGGGATTGATTTTATATTTGGTCTGCTGCTTCATAATGATGAGTTGTATCGTGTAAGCAATTTTCAGATCTGTTATGCAGCCACTTCCTGTTTGCCGATACTTTGAAATTTTACTGTACCCACTGAACATTGAAATTTTTCGTCAAACTTTTCTCGGCTTCTTTGCAAGGGATTGATTTTATATTTCATCTGGAGCCTGATAATGATCAGTTGTATCGTGTTTGCAGATCTGCTGTGCAGCCACTTCAATTGTTTGCCGATTCATTTGCATGCAGCGATGCAGGTCCAGACCCGGTATTGGTCTTGGCTTGTTTCATCTTAGAAATATTAGCAAAATTCAATCCTTCATTGATATGCAGACGTCACAACAGCTTGTCCACGCCTTTGTTACCAGTCGCCTCGACTACTGCAACTCTCTTCTGATTGGCTCTAAAACATCTATTCTTGAAAAGCTACAACACATCCAAAATTGTGCTGCACGGGTCATAACCAGAACTCAAAAGTACTGCCATATAACACCAGTACTCTCTGAGTTACACTGGCTACTCGTTAAGCAAAGAGTTCAATTTAAAATTGCCCTTTTGGTGTTTAAGTGTATCTCTGGATCTGCACCACCCTACCTGTCCGATCTGCTTACCATCCACAAGCCACCAAGGTCTCTTAGGTCATCAGGTCAACTCAATCTGGTTCAGCCTGTATCTAAATTTTCTAGTGCTGGTGATAGGGCCTTTGTGGTTGCTGGCCCAAGGCTTTGGAATTCTCTTCCAATCAACATAAAAAATAGTAAATCACTTGAATCATTCAAGTCTGGTACTAAAACCTACCTTTTTTGAAAAGCATTTCCTTCAGTGGTCTTTCAATTTTGGTCATAAAAAGACATTACCAGGTGCGTGGGTGTGACTGAGTCAGTGAGGATTGCCTTGTTACTCATCAAGTTACACTCACATACTTGTTTTGGTAAAGTTGTAGTTTGTTTTGTTTTTTCTATTTTGTTTTAATTCAATACCCTTTTTCTTTTAGGTTCTGTCACTTATCGCCACGATATAGCCTCGGTTGCTGATGTGGTATTGGGCACCAATAAATGATAATAGTGATCCATGTATCAATGTATCTGTGAGAGAATGTATGTGTATGTGTGTATATGTATGTATGTATGTATGTATGCGATTATTGTACAGCCATCGATCACCGTGTGTGGATTCTAGACTTTAAAATTATTATTCTTATTATTATTACGTGAAATAATTCATGAGAGATGAGGGACGTTGTACAAACATGTTTCAGTGTTTTACAAACACGTTTCAGTGTTTTACAATATAGTCCCTCGCCTTGAATGAATTATTTCACGTAACCAGTCCAGTCCAGTCAAGCGATTACTCTGTGTTTATTACGTTTCATTATTAACAATAATTATATTATTTAACCCTTCACCTAACGTAATGGCCAAAACCGGCCAGCATTATTTTAAAAAATCGCCAATTAATTTTCATTTTTTGTCTCTGAAACATAGGTTATGACCCCTCATTGGAACGAGCTCGCTGAGCTCCTTCCAATGAGTGGTCATAACCTATGTTTTAGAGACAAAAAATGAAAATAATAGTTATTCAAGAATTTTCTTTTGCATGTGTCGTCTGATTTTCATGTTAGGTAAAGGGTTAAAAAAACAAAAAAAACAATGAAGCCCCCATTACATCTACGGCAAAGTGTCTTCGGTTACGCGCACAGATACATGACACTATTGTTGATTGCATAATTCACTTGCAAGTTATCCTTTGTAATCAAACCTGGAAATCCCAGTAAATCACACTTTGGAAAGTAATAAATTGGTTTAAAGGGCTACTCTGGAGACACTCAAGAGTAAATATCACATACGTATCCAGGCCTGGCATTTTCAGGAGAGCAAATTATTCGCTCACCTACTGCTCGCCTTAAAAAAATTAATAATGACTACCATAATAGCCTATTCCTAAAACCAACATCTTTTCAGATCTCTGTGCTATGTTACTGGTTTCTGTAAGATGGCCACACTGTCCTTCCCACACCTCCGGGACTTGCCGAGGCCCGGAGGTGTGGGAGGGATAGTGTAGCCATCTCACAGAGACTGCCTTGTTAGCCACGCCAAATAAAATGTACAAAGTCCACCAAGCAGAACTCATTAATAGTAAATCTTCATTTTGCCACTTTTACCTTTTGTAAGTGTGAGGAGAGCTAATTGCTCCCCTAGGCAATACGAGGGGAGTGATTTTTAGCCGTCCTGCAGTTTTACGAATGGCAGGCCTGCGTATCAATCTTTTTTGAACAAACTTCCCTCCTGTATCAGGCCTTCAAATTGGTCCAAATTCACAAGAATTCGATTTGATTCTCGCGAATTCTTCTACAAGAATAAAAATTTTCGATAATTTAGAATTCAAGAGTACTATTTTACCCATAATGCGATCAGTACATATTCCGTAATTATAAATGCACTTCATATTTATGTGATGCCACACTTTAACCCTTAACCGATAGAGTGCTGGAAGCCCATATTTGGGCTTTATTCTGAAGTGCAGCTGCCGCATCTTAATGGCGTCATATTCTGCGGGTGTGCTTCATATTATTTTTGATTTGAAATTATTTAGTCTGTGAGGATTTGCCTTGTTATTATTTATGGGAGAGTGCCACTTGGCACTCTCCCATAAATTGTAACAAGGCAAACAGATGTGGACAAATTTGAATGATCAGAAATAATTTAGCAGTCTACCAGTTAAGGGCCTAGTTCAAATTCAAATTGAGGCATTTTCTTGTCTTAGATGTAGATATACAACACAGGTTGCAACATACAGTATCACGGCAGTGGGTTCTAGTGCAGTCTTGGCTACCAAAACAGGCAGCCAAGACTGCACTAGAACCCACAGCTAAGTCCAAGAGTTACTCTGTTATGAGAGCAAAATATAAGTAGAGTTCTTCAGGCCTTTAGAATTTATGACTAGAATCAAATGAACAAGTTGCGAGAATCAAATTTGATTCGCATTATCCCAGTGAGAATCATTTGCGAGAATCGATTCTGATACGTGTATGAATTTTAAGTCCTGTGTATGATCCTTACTTGGTCCTATGATTATTAATTTCCATTGGTCAAATGTGCAGACCTGCCACCAAGTTCTTATCTCAAGATGTTCAGGTTCACTTTATTGATCTATCCCATTGTTCACAAAAACACAGGATGTAAAGGAATTGTTAACTGGTAGGGAGCTTGAGGTCTAAATTTGGGCTTTAATCTAAAGTATAGGTACCACAACTCAAAGATCTCATACTCACTGGGTGGGTGTCATACTATCACTGAAATGTCATTATTTAGTCTATAAGATTTGTCTTGTTAAAATTATGGGAAAGTGCCTGTTGTACTCTCCCATAAATTGTAGCGACAAAGACATGTGAACAGCCTCTGATAACCAAAAGTACTTTACCAGTTAAAATGCAGCATATTTCTGCATCAGAAATATACCACTGATCATGGAAAGCAGTCCTGGAAATGAGACAGGTGTGAGTGCAATTGCTCCCATCAGCACCCGTGATTTCTATTTTACGGGAGCTAAAAAATGCACTCGTTGAAAACTAATATACTGTGAGGGCATATGAATGCGTGTTGTTTTGAGAAAGCAGCACACTGGCCAGTGGCAAGTTACTGTCATAATTCAGCAATTCCTTATACTTTTAACCCTTTGAACTCTCGTGGTATCTTCTATGCCAGTTCAATGGCAGCAATTAGAAGAGTCCATATTCATTATTTGGGGCTGCACGTTGAAAATACTGATTGGTCTACACCACACATTCACTGAACAGCCATCCTATTTAATGACATATCATGTTCCTGGCTGGAAAAGTGGCCGCTTGTGTTCAAAGGGTTAAGGTTTCTGGTGTTTGGTGACGGTGTTCCCTCGAAAATTCATATACTAACATTTTACGGGTGCAATTTACTCCTGTCTCTGATTTTGTGGGAGCTTAAAACTGCATCGTCAATTTTGTTCATTTCCAGCACTGTGGAAACTGGCTCACATCTTGGAAGTTTTTAACATGTACTTTTATTCTGCCCAGTACTATTATTTAATTTTCATAAATTGTCCATCTTGTACTATTATCCCTTTACCCAACATACATGTAATGTCCAAAAATGGCCAGCGCTATTCACAAAAATCACAATTCAATTTTCATTGTCCCCCGACCCTTCGGACGCTATTGTAATCAGCAGTGTCCGTCTGTCTGTCCATACGTGCATCCGTGCGTACGTCTGTGCATCCGTCCGTCCATCCGTCACACCCTTGTCCGGATGATAACTTTAGTTTGGATGATTTTACTGAAACTAAATTTGGTATGTGTCTTACTTGGGTGGAAATGCAGGTCAAGTTCGAAAATGGGCACGCTCCACTGATTTCTACTGGATTTATTCCCCTTTTTCGACTTAGAAAATACGGTTTTTATGTTGTCCGGATGATAACTTTAGTTAGGATCATTTGATTGAAACGAAATTTAGTATGCCGCTTATTTGGGTGGAAATACAGGTCAAGTTCAAAAATGGGCACGCTCCACTGATTTTTACTGGATTTATTCCCCTTTTTCGACTTAGAAAATACGGTTTTTGTGTTGTCCGGATGATAACTTTACTTTGGATCATTTGATTGAAACGAAACTAAGTATGTGGTTTAATTGGTTGGAAATACAGGTCAAGTTAAAAAATTACCATGCTCTGTCTATTTTTACAGGAGTTATTCCCCTTTTTCGACTTATAAAATACACTTTTTTGTGTTGTCCGGATGATAACTTTACTTTTGATCATTTGATTGAAATTAACACCCTTAACCTCTCATAAAGACCATGCTCTTGGAACAAATTGCATCCTAACAGCTCCCTTGAATTTGCCATCTTGGTCGGGGGACCGGGGGCGTTGCCCTTGTTACTTTTTAGTTCATGAAAAATCACTCACCGTCCGCCATCTGTCGTCCGTGAACATGGTGTTTGAGTCTTCTCCTCCCAAACCGCTGAACCAATTTAATTGATATTTGAGATAATAGTTTGCTATAACATTGCATTTTGATTTTGTTCAAATCAAGTTGCCTCGCCCCTCGATAGGGCCACGCCCAAAAAGTGTGCTAAAATTTTCTTCTAATGAACCAGCAGTAGCAGAGACTTGAAATTTGGTGTGCAGCTTCCTTTTGAGGTGTAGACTCAGATTTGTTCAAGAGAAGTTCGAGGAGCTATATTTGCCTTTGTTATGGGAGGGGCAAGAATTTTTGCCCTGCCCAAAATTTCTATTTTCCAAACCGAGTGGCCGATTTGAACCAAATTTGACATGAGGGCTTATTTTGTCATAAGTACTTAATTTATGCCAAAAACATTTTCCCGTCGCCCCCATGGGAACCGCAGGAGCTCAAAATAGAAAAAAATTAAAACGCCCATATCTCCAAAACTACATGGTGCTGAGTATTCTTGTTTGGTGTGAAGTTTCCTTAGGACCAACAGAATGGAATGGCCCAAAAAAATTGCTATCGTTTTTATCATGGGGTACTTTTTGGGGTCTTTGAAAAAGTGCTAAGTCAGCATTTTTTAACACTGTGGGTAATGAGAAAAACATTTAAGACTACTTTTCTCTCAAACCACTGCTCCAAAGCTTTCAAATTTCACATATAACATCTTTTGAAGGTTGTTTCACACGTTTATTGAAACCAAATCCCTGGGTCCATATTTGGGCTCTCTATGGGAGCCCAAATGTTTAAATTAGTGCAGTATGAGGAATATTCTTTAAAAATCTTCTTCTTCAGATCAACCAATCAGAATCTTTTGATATTTGGTATGCAACATGCTTAGGGGGATGAGATTCAAGTTTGTTCAAGCCAAGTCCCTGGGTTCATATTTGGGCTCACTGTGCCAGTGTGGTAGCCCAAATTATAACTTAGTTCAAAATGAGGAATTTTCTTTACAAATCATCTTCTTCAGATCCAGCAGTCAGAATGTCTTGATATTTGGTATGCAGCATCCTTAGGGGGTGAGATTCAAGTTTGTTGAAGCAAAGTCCCTGGGTTGATATTTGGGCTCTCTGTGGGAGCCCGAATTATAACTTAGTGCAATATGAGGAATTGTTCTTTAAAAATCATCTTCTTCAGATTCAGCAGTCGGAATGTTTTGATATTTGGCATGCAGCATCCTTAGGGGTGAGATTCAAGTTTGTTCAAGCCAAGTCTCTGGGTTCATATTTGGGCTCACTATGGGAGCCTGAATTATAACTTAGTTCAAAATGAGGAATTTTCTTTAAATATCTTCTTCAGATCCAGCAGTCAGAATGCTTTGATATTTGGTATGCAGCATCCTTAGGGGGGTAAGATTCAAGTTTTTAGCTCACCTGAGCGAAGCTCAAGGGGGGCTTAACTAATCACTTTCTGTCCGTCGTCCGTCGTCGTCCGTCCGGCGTTAACTTTACATTATCGACTTCTCCTCCTAAACCACTAGCCCAATTTTATTCAAATGTTGGCTAAATGTTTATTACCTAATGCCAATTCAGATTTGTTCAAATGAAGTTGCCCCTCCTCCTGGGTGGTGCCACACCCCCAAGGGGCACCAAAATCTTTGTAAATCTTCTTCTCATGAACCAGCAGTAGCAGAGACTTGATATTTGGTGTGCAGCTTCCTTTTGAGGTGTAAACTCAGATTTGTTCAAGAGAAGTTTGTGGGGCTATACTTGACGTTGTTATGAGAGGGGCAAAATTTTTTGCCCCGCCCAAAATTTCTATTTTCCAAACCGAGAGGCTGATTTGAACCAAATTTTATGTGAGGGCTTATTGGGTCATGAGTACTTGATTTATGCAAAAAAAAATTTTCCCGCAGCCCCGTGGGAACCACAGGAGCTAAAAATAGAAAAAATTTAAAACGCCCATATCTCCAAAACTGCACGGCACTGAGAATTTTTATTTGGTGTGCAGCTTCCTTAGGACCAACAGAAAGGATTGGTAAAAAAAAATTGCCATCGGTTTTATCATAGGGTACAGTTTCGGGACTTTGAAAAAGTGCTGAGTCAGCACTTTTTAACACTGTAGGCAATGGGAAAAACATTAAAAAATCTTCTTCTCCAGATCCAGCAGGCAGAATCTTTTGATATTTGGTATGCAACATTGTAGGGTGGATCTGATTCAAGTTTGTTCAAATCGGCCCCCTGGGTTCATATTTGGGCTCAGTATAGGAGTCCGATTTCGAACTTAGTGCATTTCAGGCAAATTTCTTAAAAAATCTTCTTCTCCAGATCCAGCAGGCAGAATCTTTTGATATTTGGTATGCAACATTGTGGGGTGGATCTGATTCAAGTTTGTTCAAATCGGCCCCCTGGGTGTATATTTGGGTTCAGTATAGGAGCCCAAATTTGAACTTACTGCATTTCAGGCAAATTTCTTTGAAAATCTTCTTCTCCAGATCCAGCAGGCAGAATCTTTTGATATTTGGTATGCAACATTGTAGGGTGGATCTGATTCAAGTTTGTTCAAATCGGCTCCCTAGATTCATATTTGGGCTCACTATAGGAGCTCGAATTCGAATTTAGTGCATTTCAGGCAAATTTCTTCAAAAATCTTCTTCTCCAGATCCAGCAGGCAGAATCTTTTGATATTTGGTATGCAATGTTGCGGGGTAGATCTGATTCAAGTTTGTTCAAATCGGCCCCCTGGATACATATTTGGGCTTACTATAGAAGCCCGAATTCGAACTTAGTGCATTTCAGGCAAATTTCTTAAAAAATCTTCTTCTCCAGATCCAGCAGGCAGAATCTTTTCATATTTGGTAAGCAACATTGTGGGGTGGATCTGATTCAAGATTGTTCAAATCGGCCCCCTGGGTTAATATTTGGGCTCAGTATAGGAGCCCGATTTCGAACTTAGTGCATTTCAGGCAAATTTCTTAAAAAATCTTCTTCTCCAGATCCAGCAGGCAGAATCTTTTGATATTTGGTATGCAACATTGTAGGGTGGATCTGATTCAAGTTTGTTCAAATCGGCCCCCTGGGTTCATATTTGGGCTCAGTATAGGAGCCCGATTTCGAACTTAGTGCATTTAGGCAAATTTCTTAAAAAATCTTCTTCTCCAGATCCAGAAGGCAGAATCTTTTGATATTTGGTATGCAACATTGTGGGGTGGATCTGATTCAAGTTTGTTCAAATCGGCTTCCTAGATTCATATTTGGGCTCACTATAGAAGCTCGAATTTGAACTTAGTGCATTTCATGCAAATTTCTTAAAAAATCTTCTTCTCCAGATCCAGCAGGCAGAATCTTTTCATATTTGGTAAGCAACATTGTGGGGTGGATCTGATTCAAGTTTGTTCAAATCGGCCCCCTGGGTTTATATTTGGGCTCAGTATAGGAGCCCAAATTTGAACTTAGTGCATTTCAAGCAAATTTATTAAAAAATCTTCTTCTCCAGATCCAGCAGGCAGAATCTTTTGATATTTGGTATGCAACATTGTGGGGTGGATCTGATTCAAGTTTGTTCAAATCGGCTTCCTAGATTCATATTTGGGCTCACTATAGAAGCTCGAATTCGAACTTAGTGCATTTCAGGCAAATTTCTTAAAAAATCATCTTCTCCAGATCCAGCAGGCAGAATCTTTTGATATTTGGTATGCAACATTGCGGGGTGGATCTGATTCAAGTTTGTTCAAATCAGCCACCTGGATTCATATTTGGGCTCACTATAGAAGCTCGAATTCAAACTTAGTGCATTTCGGGCAAATTTCTTCAAAAATCTTCTTCTCCAGATCCAGCAGGCAGAATCTTTTGATATTTGGTATGCAACATTGCGGGGTGGATCTGATTCAAGTTTGTTCAAATCGGCCCCCTGGATTCATATTTGGGCTTAATATAGAAGCCCGAATTCGCACTTAGTGCATTTCAGGCAAATTTCTTCAAAAATCTTCTTCTCCAGATCCAGCAGGCAGAATCTTTTGATATTTGGTATGCAACATTGCGGGGTGGATCTGATTCAAGTTTGTTCAAATCGGCCCCCTGGATTCATATTTGGGCTTAATATAGAAGCCCGAATTCGCACTTAGTGCATTTCGGGCAAATTTATTAAAAAATCTTCTTCTCCAGATCCAGCAGGCAGAATCTTTTGATATTTGGTATGCAACATTGTGGGGTGGATCTGATTCAAGTTTGTTCAAATTGGCTTCCTAGTTTCATATTTGGGCTCACTATAGAAGCTTGAATTCGAACTTAGTGCATTTCAGGCAAATTTCTTAAAAAATCTTCTTCTCCAGATCCAGCTTCAGAATCTTTTCATATTTGGTAAGCAACATTGTGGGGTGGATCTGATTCAAGTTTGTTCAAATCGGCCCCCTGGGTTTATATTTGGGCTCCGTATAGGAGCACAAATTTTAACTTAGTGCGTTTCAGGCATATTTCTTAAAAAATCTTCTTCTCCAGATCCAGCAGGCAGAATCTTTTGATATTTGGTATGCAACATTGTAGGGTGGATCTGATTGTGATTCATGAACGTATTTATTTGTAAAGTTGATAGAATCTTAGACAAAATTTGCAGAAAAGATCTACTATAGAAGGGGTGGTATCCAGGGTGAACCGTTTACCCAAATCTAGCAGTACTAATGCATTATTCACACAAATCTTCGTTCAAATTTTATGACCCCTCATTGGAACACACGCATTCAGCTCATTCCAACAAAGGTCATATGCCATGTTTTCGAGACAAAGGAATAAAAATTTTAGTTATTCATGAAATTTTTAGGCAACTGTTGTCTGTTATTCACATTGCTTCATGAAATTTCAGTACTTTTAGAAGTTACCTCAGTAATCAAGGGTTAATTCCCCTTAATTAAATGTCGCCTCTAAAAAACAACCACTTTGCATATCTTACCTTTTTACCAGCATAACTGCCAAAACTTGTCAGCATTCTTCGCAAAAATCGCTATTCAAATTTTAATTTTTGTCTCTTAAACATACATGTACTTATCGCTTGTAAATACCCCATTGGAATGAGCTTTTTGAGCTCATTCCAATGAGAGGTCGCACACCATGCTTTTTGAGTCAAAAAAGCAATTTTTTTAGTTATTCCAGAATTTCGTACGTAAAACACAGCTTTATGACTTCACATTAAAATGAGCTCTCTAAGCTTGTTCCAATCAACATTCACGCACTATGTCTTTCACACAAAAAATAAAATTTTCCATTTATTCAGGAATTTTGTTTGCAAGAACACTCTTACCCCCCCCCCCCCCCCCACAAACACACACACACAAACACACACACACACACACAAACACAGACACACACATCTAAAAGTTCGTCAGCAAAAAAACAGTTACTTCAATTTTTAAATGCATTATAGGAACAACTTGCCTAATCAAATTTAAATACTTTTGCATCATTCTGTATCTAGAACAAACCATTTACCATATCTTTACGCAAAATTCTCCAGCATCATTCACAAAAAAACACCATTATTTATATATTCACATTTCTGTCTCAAAAATATACCTGATCTTCCCATACCCCTATTGGAATAAGCTGTTTGAGCTTGTTCCAATGATGATAAAAAAAAATAAAATTTGTGAAAATTTTTGTTTTCTTGCATGCAAATATATACATGTAGCACATGGAAGATATCCACAGTTGGGGAGAGATGTCCAAGGCTATCTCTTCACATTCCTTGTTTGTGCTTCATGCTAAACCAGTTTGTCTGCAGAGATAAATTTGCTTTATTAAAAATCATTGGAGATTGGCCACACACCAATGATTTTAAATAAAACTAATTTTAGGTAACAAATGTTGAACTTCAAACAAAATCTATCACTCAACCAGTTAATGTTGATGAGGCATGACATGGTGAAGGTGACCTAAAATACTTCTTAGAGTCACTTTGTCAGGTGAGCGATTAAGGCCACGTGGGGCCTCTTGTTTCAAGCAAAGTCCCTGGGTTGATATTTGGGCTCTCTGTGGGGGCCCAAATTATAACTTAGTTCTATATGAGGAATATTCTTAAAAAATCTTCTTCACATCCACCAGTCAGAATCTTTTGATATTTGGTGTACAGCATCCCACTGGAGGTGAGATTCAAGTTTGTTCAAGCCAAGTCCCTGGGTTCATATTTATTTGGGCTCCCTGTTGGAGCCCGAATTATTACTTAGTTCAGTATGAGTAATATGCTTTAAAAATCTTTTCTTTTTTTTTTTAGATTCAAGCTGGTCCGAATCTTGAGATATTTGGTATAAGCTTTTCTTAGGAGGGGCAGATGCAACTTGTTGAAATCAATTCCCTGGATTAATATTTCGGCCACCATGTCACGTGAGCACCCTCGGACCCCCTTGGACCTAATTTTTTGCCTCAAAAACATAGTTTAAGCCTCTCATTGGAATGAGCTCGTTCCAATGAGGGGCCATAAGCTATGTTTTTGACGTAAACAAATAAAAAAAATAGTTATTCAAGAATTTTGTTCCCAAGTGTCACCTGCTTTTCATGTTAGGTAAAGAGTTGGGAATGTGGTGGCTCATTGGTTACAGCATTTGAACTGTAAACCGAATGATTCATGGTTTGATCCTCTTCAGAGGTAATGCATTGTGTCCTTGGGCAAGGTACTTCATCCCGATTGCCCATGGCAAGTTGACGCTGTGGACTAAGGCTTACTGCACGCCGATGGTACACTGGTCTTCCCTCAATGCTAACCCAGTGTATGTTGGGGATTCTGACAGTTGCTTGCCATTATTTCAGTGGTTCTCTTTGGGTACTCCTGCTTGCTCCATCCATAAAACTGTCCAACATGAGGTGACCCCTGTCGAAAGTGTATTTAAACACCAAGCAATAAATAAATAGGTAAAGGGTTATTCTGCCCTGTACTATTATTAGGCACTCAAGAGTAAGAAACAATCAATGTAATACTAGTGTACTGTTGTCATTGTTTGCTTTGTGAAAAAGACAAAAAACCAGAGCTTCTGTTCACCAGTTGGAGATAATCATCATTGTTGGTGTTACTGAACTGTTTTCCTGGTGGAAGATTAATCAACAGTTTGCACTTTATTGTACATGTACATATAAGTTAACACATTCCTTAACTTTTCACCTAACCTGATTAACCCTTTACCCAACGAATCGTCTGCATCCACCCACGTAATATGCAAATTCAGCAGTTGAAAAAATATTATTTTTCAAAAAATTTCAACAAAACCATATCATGTGACTCCTCATTGGAACGAGCTCGATGAGCTCGTTCCAACAAGGGGTCACATGATATGGTTTTGTTGAAATTTTTCGAAAAATTTAAAAAATGATATTTAAAATAATAAATTTTGATATCGTCTGCATTGGGTTAAGGGTTAAAAGACAGCACTTTTAAAATAATATCATTAACCCTTTGCATGAGTGTGATGACTCAGTTGTTAGAGCATTGAACTTCAAACCAAAATGTAAAATTAGGCTTCATCCTGACTATCAGTAACTGTTTTGTATCCTTTGACAAAGCACATAATCCTGATTGCCCATATGGGGACAAGGTGGCACCGTGTACTAAGGGATAGGTGCTGCATGTCAATATGCTTTCAATCAGTGCCAGCTCCGCTTGTGCAGAGTCAGTACGTTGTGGAGTCTGACAGTTGCTTGCCACTGCTCAGTGGTTCTCTTTGGGTACTCTGGTTTCCTCCACCTCCAAAACTGTCTGATTTGAATGTGATCCCAGCTGGCTGTTGAATGTATCATTACACTCCACTAAAACAAAACAAACCCTTTACCCAGTATCAAAATTATTGTTTTAATTATATTTATACCCCCCGCAAGCAAAGTTTGGGGGGGTATATAGGAATCACCCTGTCTGTCCGTCTGTCCATCCTTGTAAGCGCAACTCCTCCTAAACCGTTGGAAGAATTTTCATGAAACTTTACACAATGGAAGAACTCCATATGAAGATGTGCATGAAGCAATATAATTCCGTTCTGACATTTCCAAGGGGAGATAATCTAACTTATACCCTCTGTCCATCCTTGTAAGCGCAAGTCCTCCTAAACCGTTTGAAGAATTTTCATGAAACTTCACACAATGGAAGAACTCCATATGAAGATGTGCATGAAGCAATATAATTCCGTTCTGACATTTCCAAGGGGAGATAATCTAACTTATACCGTCTGTCCATCCTTGTAAGTGCAACTCCTCCTAAACCGTTTGAAGAATTTTCATGCAACTTTACACAATGGAAGAACTCCATATGAAGATGTGCACGAAGCAGTATAATTCTGTTCTGACATTTCCAAGGGGAGATAATCTAACTTATACCATCTGTCCATCCTTGTAAGCGCAAGTCCTCCTAAACCGTTTGAAGAATTTTCATGAAACTTTACACAATGGAAGAACTCCATATGAAGATGTGCATGAAGCAATATAATTCCGTTCTGACATTTCCAAGGGGAGATAATCTTAACTTATACATTTCAGGCGCGGGGGTATCACTTTGTGAGTTTGCTCACAGTACCTCTAGTTTTTCAAGTTTTTCACAAAATTTTAACAAATCTATATCATATGACAAGTTCATTCCAATGCGGTGTCACATGATATGGTTTTCAAATGTTTTGGAAATTTTTCTTTCAGCAACTAATTGAATTACACAGGCAGATGTGGTGAATTTGTTACTAAAGGGTTAAAAACTATAACCATTTTTGTTTTTTGCATAATAAACATAGCTTATGACCCCTCCCCAATTGGATTGAGCTCAAGAAGGCAACTGTACAAAACCATTTTTAATAACTGAAAATTTTCTTTAACAAGCTTCATCCAATCAGGGGTCAAAAGGTATGTTTTTTAGACAAAAATTGAAAAAAACTAGACAATTTCAATGACGAATTTGTGAACATTGATGGCCAATTTTTACCATTACGTTGGGTAAAGGTTTGAGCTATTACACTGACAAAAACCATTCCATGACAGATTAACTGGTTGAGTGCTAGAAGACACTTTCATGGCTCTCTTGAAAAGTGCTGAAAGCCACTATACAGTGGAGCCACCTTAATTGGATATCTCTTAACTGAATAACCCTGCTAATTGAATATAATTTCCCAACACAAACCCATTTAGGAATTTACCATACCTCCAGTACAAATCTGACCTGTTAAATGAATATTGGTTTTTGAGTAAACTCCTGTTAACTGAATAAAAAATCTTGCAACCTGTCAAATGTCAAAAAATTCCCCTGACTCTCCCCAGTTTTCCTTTTGTTTATGGACCTATTTGGCCTCAGTACATCCAATACAGACAATTAATCTATTATATCTCTTTTGACAGAGCTCATGGAGCTCTGTCAAACAAGATATAATAGAATAAATGCTAACTTTATCTCCAGAATACAGAAAAGTGACACAATCCCTGTTAATTAAATACTGTTAATTGAATAATTTTCATTGCAAGGTGGCTATTCAATTAACAGGGTTTCACTGTATTGGCTTTACACTGTTTGAAGTAGCTTTTTGTTTTACTGGTAAAATAGGACCCAGTCACCAATGCTTGGGAGGTGCAAACCCTCTCTAAAATGGGCAACATGGCTTATTAACGCTCACTCCTGGTCTTGAGTTGATACTCATGTTGTGGTCATGATTAGCCATTGTGCAAAAATATATGACCTTATTAAACACCAATAAATAATAAATAAAACAGTTGCATTGTTACACTTTATTGGAGAGTGCCAACAACAGGCACTCTGCAATAAATTGTAACAAAACAATTATGAATAAAACAACCCCCCCCCCCAACCCTTGCCTGTCCATTGCATGTTAGCTACAGCATGCCTTCAGTTTTCTTCAACTATAGTTAGATCTACCTCTTTCAGATCACAGAGTTTCCAAGTTTGTCCATTGCTTTTTCTGAATTTGAACAGTAGATTGCAGCATGCTGAAATTTTGTGTAGACCATAAGTGACCGCCCATAAAATGGTAAAAACTGCTTTACTGGTAAAATAGGACCTGGTCAACAAAGCCTGGGGATGGAAGTCCTCTAAAGTGGACATCATAGATATAAAAGATTGGCTAATCTTGACTCCATTCAATGTTGTGGTCATGAGGTAGCCTTAAATTCCAAAAGTAACCTTAAATACTAATAAATAAATGCAGGGTGTGCACATCCTTAAAAAGTCCTTGAATTTCTATCTTACTCCTTGAATTTTGAAAATTCAGAAAATGTACTTGAAAAGTACTTGAAAATCCATCCGACTCCTTGAATTTTGCCCTATATCATTTTTAGCTCAACTTTGACGTAAGTCAAATTTGAGCTTATGCCATGGCCAGTCGTACATCTGTCCGTCTGCCCATCAACAATTCAATACGGCTCTGGCTAGAGGCTGCATTTATGAACCGATCTTTACGAAACTTCTTGGATCCCTTTGTTATCACCGTGGGACAAGAACGAGTGTTTTGGGGTCCGGTCCGAAATTCAAGTTGGCCGCTGGCAGCCATTTTGTACAAAATTAGGTGCAATCAGATTTTTGCGCAGAACTTCCATATGAAAGCTCAGATTTGAATAATTTTTAGCTCAACTTTGACGAAGTCAAATTTGAGCTATTGTCATGGCCCGTCGTCCGTCTGTCCGTCCGGCCGTCTGTCCTCTGTCCGTACGTCAACAATTGGCTATGGCTCGGGCTAGAGGTCGTATTTATGAACCGATCTTTACGAAACTTCTTGTGTACCTTTGTTATGACCCTGGGACGGGAACGAGTGTTTTTAGGTGTGATCCGAAATTCAAGATGGCTGCCAGCGGCCATTTTGTACCGATGATGCAAAAATCAGTTTTTTGTACAGAACTTCTGTATGAAAGTTCTGATTTGAATAAAGTTTTGTATAAATGTTTAGTACCATGGGATACATCACATATAATGCGGGTTTTTTTCTCGTGCGTAATTTATGTAAATTAGACTGACTTTGATTTATTTAGTGTTACTTTCAGAGCTGTAAGTGCCAAGCTGCTATGGCTCGGGCTAGAGGCCGTATTTATGAACCGATCTTTATGAAACTTCTTGGGTACCTTTGTTATGACTGGGGGACGAGAACGAGTATTTTTGGGTGCGGTCCGAAATTCAAGATGGCTGCCAGCTGCCATTTTGTACCGACGATGCAGAAATCTGTTTTTTGTACAGAACTTCCATATGAAAGCTCTGATTTGAATAATTTTTTGTATGAATGTTTAGTATCATGGGATACATCACATATAGTACGGGTTTTTTTCTCGTGCGTAAATTATGCAAATTAGACTAACTTTGATGTTTTTTGGTGTTACTTTCAGCACTGTAAGTGCAAATGCCAATACGGCTCGGGCTAGAGGCCGTATTTATGAACCGATCTTTACGAAACTTCTTGGGTACCTTTGTTATCACCGTGGGACGAGAACGAGTGTTTTTGGGTCCGTTCTGAAATTCAAGATGGCCGATGGCAGCCATTTTGTACGAAATTTGGTGCAATCAGATTTTTGCACAGAACTTCCTTATGAAAGCTCTGATTTGAATAATTTTTTGTGTGAATGTTTAGTACCATGGGATACATCACATATAATACGGGTTTTTTTCTCGTGCAGAAATTATGCAAATTAGATGAACTTTGATTTTTTCAGTGCTGCTTACACTCAGTAAGTACACATGTCAATTCGGCTCGGGCTAGAGTCTGTATTTATGAACCGATCTTCACGAAACGTCTTGGGTACCTTTGTTATCACCTTGGGACGAGAACGAGTGTTTCTGGGTGCAGTCCAAAATTTAAGATGGCTGCCAGTGGCCATTTTGTATCGAAATTAGGTCTAATCAGTTTTTTGTACACAACTTCTATACGGCTCAGGCTAGATGCCGTATTTATGAACCGATCATTACGAAACTTCTTGGGTACCTTTGTTATTACCGTGGGGTGAGAATGAGTGTTTTTGGGTGTGGTCTGAAATTCAAGATGGCCACCAGCAGCCATTTTGTACCAAAATTAGTGCAATCAGTCTTTTGTACAGAACTTCTGTAGGAAAGTTCTGATTTTAATAAATTTTTGTATGAATGTTTAGTAACATGGAATACATCACATATAGTACGGGTTTTTTTCTCGTGCAGAAATTATGCAAATTAGATGAACTTTGATTTATTCAGTGCTACTTATACTCTGTAAGTGCACATGTCAATACGGCTCGGGCTAGAGGCTGTATTTATGAACCGATCTTCACAAAACTTCTTGGGTACCTTTGTTATCACCTTGGGACGAGAACGTGTGTTTCTGAGCGCGGTCCAAAATTCAAGATGGCTGCCAGTGGCCATTTTGTACCGAAATTAGGTCCAATCAGTTTTTTGTCACAACTTCTACACAGCTCATATTTGTGAACTGATCTTCACGAAACTTCTTGGGTACCTTTGTTTTCACCTTGGGACAGGAATGAGTGTGTTTTGGGGTGCCTTTGTTATCACTGTGCTATGAGAACAAATATTTTGGGGTTCAGTCAGACCCACTCTGGGACTCAAAGATTTTTTCTAGTTTAGCATCGGACTGTCGCCCACCTTTACAATACTTTACCTATACATTTGTTACAGGCTACGGTCAGTATTTATGTACAGACCATTACAATACTTTATATGTACCTTTGTTATCAGGTCATTACCTAGATTTTTGTCATTGCTGTGTCACATACTATACATGTACATGTCTTTGTCTTGACAAGTTGAGCTACAGTGTCATTGACACTTTCATTTGTATGAATGTTTAGTACCATGGGATACATCACATATAATACGGGGGGGTTTTTTGTGCGTAAATTATGCAAATTACACTAACTTTGATGTATTTAGTGTCACTTTCAGCACTGTAAACTTGTGCAAATGCCAAAACGGCACGAGCTAGAGGCCGTATTTATGAACCGATCTTTACAAAACTTCTTGGGTACCTTTGTTATCACCGTGGGATGAGAACGAGTGTTTTTGGGTCCGGTCTGAAATTCAAGACAGCCGCTGGCAGCCATTTTGTACAAAATTAGGTGCAATCAGATTTTTGCGCAGAACTTCCATATGAAAGCTCTGATTTGAATAATTTTTTTTGTGAATGTTTAGTACCATAGGATACATAACTTATAATACGGGTTTTTTTCCAATTAGACTTACTTTGATCTGTTTAGTGTTACTTTTAGCACTGTAACTGCAAATGCCATTACGCCTTGGGCTAGAGGCTGTTTTTTTGAACCAATCTTTACGAAATTTCTTGAGTACCTTTGTTATCACCGTGGGACGAGAACGAGTGGTTGTGGGTGTGGACTGAAATTCAAGATGGCCACCAGCAGTCAATTTTGTACTAAAGTTTGTGCAGTCAGATTTTTCTACAAAACTTCTGTATGAAAGTTCTGATTTGAATAAATTTTTGTATGAATGTTTAGTAACATGGAATACATCACATATAATACAGGTTTTTTTCTAATGCAGAAATTATGCAAATTAGATAAACTTGGATTTATTCAGTGCTGCTTACACACAGTAAGTGCACATGTCAATACGGCTCAGGCTAGAGTCTGTATTTATGAACCGATCTTCACGAAACTTCTTGGGTACCTTTGTTATCACCTTGGGACGAGAATGAGTGTTTCTGGGAGCGGTCCAAAATTCAAGATGACTGCCAGTGGCCATTTTGTACCAAAATTAGATCCAATCAGTTTTTGTACACAACTTCTATACAGCTATGCTAGAGGCTGTATTTTTGAACCGATCTTTACAATATTTTACATGTACTTTTGTTATCAGGTCATTACCTAGATGTTTGTCATTGCTGTGTCATATACTATACATGTGCATGTCTTAAACAAGTTGAGCTACAGTGTCATTGACACTTTCATTTTTAGCTGAACTGACAAAGTCAAGCTGAGCTATTGCCATCAATTCTCGCCTGTCGGCTGTACGTATATCCACAATTTCCTTTGGCACATCTCACAGGTAGCATTTATGATCTGATCACTTTGACACTTAGTATGCTTGTTTGGGGTGACCTCTAGATGGGAGCTATTGATTTTCTTCCATTTCCATCAAAAAATGTTGCCGCTGGTAACGGTCTTTGAACTTAGTTCAGACAGACCTCAATATATTCCTTTGGCACACCCTACAGGGCACTTTTATGAACGGATTGCTTTGAAACCTGGTATGCGTGTTTTGGGTGATCTCTAGATGGGAGCTATCTTCTTCCATTTCCGTCAAAACCATGGAACTTGGTTTAGTCAGGCATCAATATATTCCTTGGCACGCCCTACAGGGCACATTTATGATCAAATCGGTTTGAAACTTGGTATGCTTGTTTGGGGTGACCTCTAGATAGGAGGTATCGATTTTTTTCCATTTCTGTCAAAAAAAAATGTTGCCGCTGGCAACGTTATAAGAACTTAATTTAGTCAGACCTCAATATTTCTCTTTGGCACACCCTACAGGGCACATTTATGATCGAATTGCTTTAAAACCTGGCATGTTTGTTTGGGGTGACCTCTAGATGGGAGCTATTGATTTTCTTCCATTTCCGTCAAAAAATTAAACTTAGTTTAGTTGGGCATCACTATATTCCTTTGGCACGCCCTACAGGGCACTTTTATGATCAGATCGGTTTGTAACTTGGTTGCTTGTTTGGGGTTACCTCTAGATGGGAGCCTTCGATTTTCTTCAATTTCTGTCTAAAAATGTTGTCGCTGGCAACGACCGTTCATGAACTTAGTGCAGTTTTGCATCAATATTTCCCTTTGGCACACTAAGCAGTGCACATTTTTGACCAGATTGCTTTGAAACTTGGTATGCTTGTTTGGGGTTACCTCTAGATGGGAGCTATCGATTTTCTTCGCTTTCCATCAAAAAATGTTACCGTTGGCAATGACCTTTGAACTTAGTTTAGTCAAACCTCAATATTTCTCTTTGGCATACCCTACGGGGCACATTTGTGATCGGATCACTTTGAAACTTGGTATGCTTGTTTGGGGTGACCTCTAGATAGGAGCTATCGATTTTCTTCCATTTCTGTAAAAAATAGTTGCCTTTGGTAACGACCATTTATGAACTTAGTAAAAACTTACTGGAATTATGCATCAGTATTTCCCTTTGACACACCCTGCAGGGCACATTTATGATTGGAGAGCTTGGAAACTTGGTTTGCTTGTTTGGAGTGACCTCAAGATAGGAGCTATATATTTTCTACCTTGTCCGTCAAAAAATGTTGCCATTGGCAACGACCTTTGATGAACTTAGTCCAGTTATACATCAATATTTCTCTTTGGCACACCCTGCAGGGCACATTTATAATCGGATCACTTTGAAACTTGGTATGCTTGTTTGGGGTCACCTCTGGATAGGAACTATTGATTTTCTTCCTTGTACGTCAATAAATGTTGCTGTTGGCAATGACCTTTGATGAACTTAGTGCACTTGCATCAATATTTCCGTTTGACGCACCCTGAGATTGAATCGCTTAGAAACTTGGTATGCTTGTTTGGGGGGACCTCTAGATGGGAGCTATCAATTTTCTTCCATTTCCGTCAAAAATAGTTGCCATTGGCAACAACCTTTGATGAACTTAGTAAAAACGTAGTGCAATTATGCATCAATATTTCTCTTTGACACTCCCTGCAGGGCACATTTATGATTGGTGTGTGGGGTGACATCTATATGAGAGTTATCGATTTTCTTCCATTTCTGTCGAAGAATGTTGCCGCTGGAAATGACCTTTGAACTTAGTTTTGTCAGACCTCAATATTTCCCTTGGGCACACCCTTTAGGGTACATTTATGATCGGATCACTTTGAAACTTGGCATGTGTGTTCAGGGTGACCTCTAGATGTGAGCTATTGATTTTTTTTCATTTCCATAAAAAATTATTGTCGTTATCATCAGCCTTTGAACTTACAGCATTTGTGCAGCAACTTATCCCTTTTGTACTTTCTGCAGGGCATATTTATGAATTTTCATAAAAAAAGAAAGAAAAAAAACATTGCCACAAGCAATGTCCTTCAATCTTAGTGCATTTATGCATTAACATCTTCCTTTGGCATGCCTCGGAGGGTGCATTCATTATCAGGTTGTTTTGAAACTTTGTATGCTTATGCAGGCTGACAAAGATAGGAGCTATCGATTTTCTTTTCATTTCCATCAAAAACTGTTGCTGTTAGCAACAATCTTTGAATTTATTGCATTTGTCCATCAATATTCTTCTTTGACATGGCCTACAGGGCACATTTATCATAGGATTGTTTTTAGCTCAACTTGACCAAGTCAAGATAAAGTATTGCCCACACGCGTGTTGAGGTCATTCTAGATGAGAAATTCCCCATTTGGTCGTGATCTGTCAACCGTGACGACTGCCCGAGCCCAAGACCCAAAACCTTTAGCACAGTCTACAGGTCTTAATTATGAAGGGATTTCATTGTAACTTGATTGGATGACTCCATATGATGTCTAGATGAGAACATCCCCTTTTGGTTGCGATTGGTCAACTGTGATGGCTACAGGGGCCCCGAAAACCTTTAGCACAGTCTACAGGTCGTATTTATGAAAGGATTTCATTGTAACTTGGTAGGATGACTCCAGATAATGTCTAGATGAGAACGTCACCTTTTGGTCACGATCATTCAGCTGTGACAACTGCCTGAGCTGAAAACCTTTAGCACAGACTACAGGTCATATTTATGAAGGGATTTCATTGTAACCTTGTAGGATGGCTCAGTATAATGTCTAGATGAGGACGTCCCCTTTTGGTTGGGATGGGTCAACCGTGATGGCTTCACAGACCCGAATCCCAAAAACCTTTAGCACAGTCTACAGGCTGTACTTATGAAGTGATTTCATTGTTACTTGATAGGATGACTCCTTTTGGAATAATTTCACTGTAACTTTGGTTGACATACATTAACTTTGAGAGCCACATTAACCCACTCCTCACTTCTTCAGTACAGTCTACATCTCAAATTATTTTTATTGAAAACATAGCATACAGGGAACAGAAATTAACATATTCTCAATTATCACAATTCTTGTCATATTTCATAATCCTTTCATAAAAATTGAACCTTATCCTTTTCATCAAACACAACACACAATCAAGTTAAGCTACAGTGTGATTGACACTTTCATTGAATTTGGTGTGCTCATTAGACGAGACCTCTAGATAAAAGCTGATTATTGATTAGCATTCATTTTTGTGAAAAAAGTTGCTGTTTACAATAACCTCTGAACTTACTGCATTTGTGTATCAAGATTCTTCCTTTAGCCAGTCTTACAGTTTACATTTAAAAATGCATGGATTACTCCGACGTGCACACACAATGCTGTTATATTGAAATTTCACCATATAACATTGGTACCAATGATCTTCAATTTTACCATTTCACTTATAACTTACCGAGTTCAAGTTTGTCAAGTTGAGCTACAGTGTCATTGACACTTTCATTTTTTGTTGGGGAACAAGATTTGGAGGGTTGTGAGAGATTTAATGCCCCCCCAACCCCCCCCCCCCCCCCCCCCCCCCCAAAAAAAAAAAAAAAAAAAAAAAAAAAAAACCTTCAGCTTATTGGGGGTGGGAATTGGTGGAATGGAGGAGGTCATCTTGGTGGTATTTTTTCTCAGCTTCAAGATGAGATTTAAAGGGGTTTGAGTGATTTTACATACAAAAAGAAAATTCACCCAATGCCACTTCCCTCCACCCCCACTCCCATTGCTAAATTAGAGTAACTAGATTAACATGTAGATGCTGAATGCAATGTTAAATCCTTTTTATGTGTACCCATAATGCCAGCATCCGGGGTGGCCATCCGTCGTTCATCCATCCTTTGTCCGTCCATCTGTCTGTCCGGCATCCGTATCCATTTTTTTGGCATTCGACAACTTGAAAGATATTGCTTGGATTGGCAAGTTACTTTACATTTGTGTTCAGGTTACTGATATTAACCCTTTATCCTTCAAATTGAAAATTCCTCCAATCCCTTTGGCATTCGATAACTTGAAAAATATTGCTTGGATTGTCAAGTTACTTTATATGTGTGTTCAGGTTACTGATGTGCCAAACTGTATAGTTTTTGGTGTAAATCTGATAAGTTGATCCTGAGATATTAACCCTTTATCCTTCAAATTGAAAATTCCTCCAATCCCTTTGGCATTTGACAACTTGAAAAATATTGCTTGGATTGTTTAGTTACTTTATATTTGTGTTCAGGTTTTTGATTTGCCAAGCTGTATAGTTTTTGGTGTAAATCTGATGATTTGATCCTGAGATATTAACCCTTTATCCTTCAAATTGAAAATTCCTCCAATCCCTTTGGCATTCGATAACTTGAAAAATATTGCTTGAATTGTCAAGTTACTTTATATTTGTGTTCCGGTTACTGATGTGCCGAGCTATATAGTTTTTGGTGTAAATCTGTTATTTTGATCCTGAGATATTAACCCTTTATCCTTCAAATTGAAAATTCCTCCAATGCCTTTGGCATTTGATAACTTGAAAAATATTGCTTGGATTGTCAAGTTACTTTATATTTGTGTTCAGGTTACTGATGTGCCGAGCTGTATAGTTTTTGGTGTAAATCTGATAATTTAATCCTGAGATATTAACCCTTTATCCTTCAAATTGAAAATTCCTCCAATCCCTTTGGCATTCGATAACTTGAAAAATATTGCTTGAATTGTCAAGTTACTTTATATTTGTGTTCAGGTTACTGATGTGCCGAGCTGTATAGTTTTTGGTGTAAATCTGTTATTTTGATCCTGAGATATTAACCATTTATCCTTCAAATTGAAAATACCTCCAATCCCTTTGGCCTGAGATAACTAAAAAAATATCAATCCGATTGTCATGTTTCTTCATATATGTGTTCAGGTTACTGATGTGCCGAGCTGTATAGTTTTTGGTGTAAATCTGATAATTTGATCCTGTGATATTAACCCTTTATCCTTCAAATTGAGAACTCCTCCAATCCATTTCTTCAGCATGCGATAACTCAAAAAATATTAATCTGATTAGCAGGTTACTTTATATATGTATTCAGGTTACTGACGTGCTGTGCTGTGTAGTTTTTTAGCTCAACTTTGACGAAGTCAAATTTGAGCTATTGTCATGGCCCATCGTCCGTCTGTCCGTCCGTCCGTCCGTCTGTCCGTACGTCAACAATTGGCTGTGGCTCGGGCTAGAGGTCGTATTTATGAACCGATCTTTACGAAACTTCTTGGGTACCTTTGTTATGACCCTGGGACGGGAACGAGTGTTTTTGGGTGTGGTCCGAAATTCAAGATGGCTGCCAGTGGCCATTTTGTACCGATGATGCAAAAATCAGTTTTTTGTACAGAACTTCTGTATGAAAGTTCTGATTTGAATAAAGTTTTGTATAAATGTATAGTACAATGGGATACATCACATGTAATACGGGTTTTTTTCTCGTGCGTAAATTATGCAAATTAGACTAACTTTGATTTATTTAGTGTTACTTTCAGAGCTGTAAGTGCCAAGCTGCTATGGCTCGGGCTAGAGGCCATATTTATGAACCAATCTTTACGAAACTTCTTGGGTACCTTTGTTATGACTGTGGGACGAACGAGTGTTTTTGGGTGCAGTCCCAAATTCCAGATGGCTGCCAGCAGCCATTTTGTACCGACGATGCCGAAATCTGTTTTTTGTACAGAACTTCCATATGAAAGCTATGATTTGAATAATTTTTTGTATGAATGTTTAGTACCATGGGATACATTACATATATTACAGGTTTTTTTCTTGTGCGTAAATTATGCAAATTAGGCTAACTTTGATTTATTTAGTGTTACTTTCAGCACTGTGAGTGCAAATCCCAATACGGCTCGGGCTAGAGGCCGTATTTATGAACCGATCTTCACGAAACTTCTTGGGTACCTTTGTTATTACTGTGGGACGAGAAGGAGTGTTTTGGGGTCCAGTCTGAAATTCAAGATGGCCGCTAGCAGCCATTTTGTTCAAAATTAAGTGCAATCAGGTTTTTGCGCAGAACTTCCAAATGAAAGATCTGATTTGAATAAATTTTTGTATGAATGTTTAGTACCATGGGATACATTACATATAATACAGAGTTTTTCTCGTGAATAAATTATGCAAATTAGGGGTCCGGGTGGGACTTAGAAAATTTTGGACCAAAATCCGGAAATTAGTTTTTTGTGTTTTGATGCATTTTGGTCAATTTTAAGAAGAAGAAGAAAAAATTTTAGTCTGAAAATATTTTGTTTGGGACTGAAAATTTCCACACAAAAATAATAATCTACAATGATTGGTCTTAATCTGTAGTCCATTACAGTCACCTTGTAATTCTTTTATTATTGTTGACTGGGCCAAAACAAATACTAATTCCTGTCATATTCATTATTGAGTTGTCTTGGTCACAGCAAGTACTAATTCATGTCATATCCAAGTTGAGCTACAGAGTCATTGACTCTTTCATTATGTAAATCTAATAATTTGATCCGAAGGTATTAACCCTTTATCCATCAAATTAGGCACTCCTCCAATCCATTTCTATATGTACCCATACCATTGGTGGTCCTCCGTCAAACAGCTTTCAACTAGTTGCGCGTATGGGTACACATCTGACAATTTCATCGGCCTATTTTTTAAAAAAAAAATTTTGCCAGGTGAGCGATTAATGTCCCTTGGGACCTCTTGTTTTGGAAAAAATTTTGCACATCATCTTCTGGTTGTGTCAGCTAAAGGTTGAAAAAAAATGGTATAAAATGGAAGCTTCGGATGGAATTTAGTATGTTAATTACCGTCGCATCAACCACACGAAAGAACATTCATTTCAAAAGAGACATTTATTTGACTTACTCAGGCTTGTAGGGCTATATACCTTTTTCTCTTTTGTTATACCACCCACTTGAAAAGTGGGTGGTATATGCTGTTCACTTGGTCCATCTGTACATCCGTACATCCGTAGTCTGTCCGTCTGTCCATCCGTCTGTTAACCTTTAGGGGGGTACACATTTGCTATCCGCAACTCCTCCTAAACCAGTGAACGGATTTCATTGAAACTCTCAGACATTCTTTTTTACATACATTGAAGATGTGCACCTCCTATTTTCTTTTCAGATATTTTCATTTTTACAGTTTCCCATATTGAAAAATGAACTTTGTCAAATTCAGCTGACATTCTGTACAGATCTGCTATCCACAATTCCTCTTAAACCATTGAACAGATTTCATTGAAACTTTCAGACATTCTTTTACATACATTGCAGATGTGCACCTCCTATTTTCTTTTCAGATATTTTCATATTTACAGTTCCCCATATTCAAAAAATTGTCTTTGTCAATTCAGGTTTTCGTAGGGAGGGGAATAGATCTGCTATCCGCTACTCCCCTTGAACCATTGAACAAACTCCATTGGAACTTGCAGACCTTCTTTTGCATACATTGAAGATGTGCACCTCCTATTTTTCTTTCGTATATTTTCATATTTCGATGTCCGTCCGTCTGTCCGCCTGTCCATCCATTACGCTTTAGGGATATTCCGACATACGTCCTTCCGTCCGTTATGCTATAGTGGTGTTATGCTTTTGGGGGTGGGGTTACACATCTGCTATCCGCAACTCCTCTCAAACCAGTGAATGGATTTCAGTGAAACTCTCAGACCTTCTTTTACATACATTGAAGATGTGCACCTCCTATTTTGTTTTCAGATATTTTCTTTTTTACAGTTTCCCATATTGAAAAATGAACTTCGTCAAATTTAATTGACATTCTGTACAGATCTGCTATCCGCAACTCCTCTTAAATCATTGAACAGATTTCATTGAAACTTTCAGACATTCTTTTACATATATTGAAGATGTGCACCTCCTGTTTTGTTTGTTTTCATATATTTTAATTTTTAGGGTTTCCAAATTTAAAAATGGGCTTTGTCAATTCAAGCTTGTGGGCGGGAGGGGGGGTGGGGGGTTGTTGACATTTGCTAACCGCGACCTCTTTTAAACTAGTGAATGGATTTCAATGAAACCATCAAACATTCTTTTACATACAGTGAAGATGTGTACCTTCTATTTTGTTTTCAGATATTTTCATTTTTACAGTTTCACATATTGAAAAATGGGCTTTCTCAATTCAAGCTTCGGGGTTGGGGGGGGGGGGGGGGTGTCAGTGTTTGTGCTCTCTACATTAAACAAACTTTTACTGTTGTAAAAAATTTTTTGGTGGGAGTGGGTGGTATCATTTAGTGAGCAGTGCTCACAATTTTTCTAGTTGGTTTTGTATTTTATTTACTCTTGACCTAACAGGACTAGCAGATGACACTTGCAAGAACTTCTTTAACTCCTTGTACACTGATGTTAAAACACTAAAACTTGCATGCAGCAAACTTTTCACAAATGGGAATTTACTATTCAGTCTTGTTTGAAAGGACTCAATGAGTTCTGTCAAATGAAATTGAATTGGTTAATAAGATCTATAAAAAAACACTTTCTTGTTTCTCAGGCAATTTTTCCTTAATTTTATGATGAGGGAGGTTTTTGGGTTTTTTTTATTTTTTATTCACAAAACAGTTCTGAAAATAGTGGAATCACAAATTTAACTACTTAAACTATTATATTGCAAACCAGTGTTTTCAGGAGTGAGAATTTCCGATAATGTAGTTGAAAATTTAACTAACTATATCTTGTTTCAGCAGGGCTTTAGATTGGTCTAATTTGGAGACACCGGATTCAAGTCAAAAAATGTCCCTAAAATATGAGAAACTACATGATTAGTCAATTTACATACATATAGAATATAATACAAGGCTTTGTAAGACCTATTTTTGCATGGTGCAAAAGTATTTCTTAACAGATATCCCCATTTTAGAATATTACAACAAGCTGTTGGTAGCCATTTTCTAATTTGGGGACACCATTTACCAGCTTGAATTTGGGGTAATTTAAAGGCCTGTGGTTTGACAGAGCTCTGTGAGCACAAGGGATAGTTGGTTCAATATTTGTCCTGCAAGTGCAAAATAGTGTCATAGAAGAGATTTCCAGGTGATAAAAATGGTGATTGGGCAAATTTTCTATGATAGGAGGTGCCTGATCATGAGAAACAAGAATTTTTTTTAATAGCCTAACTAAGCATTAAACATTTTATTAGCTCAACTTGACAATATCAAGTATGAGATATTGGGTTGGGTTGTGATCCATCGTCCATACGTACGTCTGTCCATCCACAATTCCTTTAGCACTCCCTACAGGCATTGGCTCTCACCCAATCAGTCCCAAATTCCATATGTATGCCAGTGCCATCTCAGATTTGGCTTAAAAATTGTCAACAATTCCATTAGCACACCCCTATAGGCTGCATCTCTCACCCAATCTTTTTGTCTCCCGCTTTTTGAAAAAAGTGGGAGATATTAAATTCGGGGTGTCCTTCAGCCCTACCGTGCTTTTCGTTTCCAGACTCTAACTTTCCTTACAGCGACCGGAATTCGATGAAATTTGGGTAGTAGATCACTTTCATCAATTGTGAATCCAAGTTCGAATATGGGCATTTTCCATGCATATTTAATTAGGTTGCTGAAATTTGATTGGCTGACGGTTTCCAGACTCTAACTTTCCTTAAAATCAACCGATTTCGATGAAATTTCATATATGGATTACTTTTATCAATACCTAGGTCAAGTTCGAATGTGGGAAATTTTGTACCGAAAATCTGTCAGTCTGCCTGTCCATCTGCCCCGTGCGTCAACTCACCTCCTTGGACTAAAAGACGTATTTATGAACCGATCTTCACGAAACTTCTTGGGTATCTTTTTTATCATTGTGAGACCAGAATATGTGTTTTAGGGTTTGGTCCAAAATTCAAGATGGCCGCCAGTGTCCATTTTGTTCCAAAATTGGGTATAATCAGTTTTTAGCTCAAATTGAGTCCCTGGGTTCATATTTGGGCTCCCTATGGGAGCCCGAATTTTAACTTAGTGCAATATGAGGATTATTCTTTAAAAATCTTCTTCAGATCCACCAGGCAGAATTCTTTCATATTTGGTTTACAACATCTCTTGGGGGTCAGATTCAAGTTTGTTCAAATCGAGTCCCTGGGTTCATATTTGGGCTCCTATGGGAGCCCGAATTTTAACTTAGTGCAATATGAGGATTATTCTTTAAAAATCTTCTACAGATCCACCAGGCAGAATTCTTTCATATTTGGTATACAACATCTCTAAGGGGATCAGATTCAGGTTTGTTCAAATCGTGTCCCTGGGTTCATATTTGGGCTCCCTATGGGTGCCCGAATTTTAACTGAGTGCAAAATGAGGATTATTCTTTATAAATCTTCTTCAGATCCACCAGGCAGAATTCTTTCGTATTTGGTTTACAACATCTCTAGGGGGGAGGGGGGCGGGAGGTTAGATTCAAGTTTGTTCAAATCGAGTCCCTGGGTTCATATTTGGGCTCCCTATGGGTGCCCGAATTTTAACTGAGTGCAAAATGAGGATTATTCTTTTAAAATCTTCTTCAGATCCACCAGGCAGAATTCTTTCATATTTGGTTTACAACATCTCTTGGGGGGTCAGATTCAAGTTTGTTCAAATCGAGTCCCTGGGTTCATATTTGGGCTCCTATGGGAGCCCGAATTTTAACTTAGGTTCAATATGAGGATTATTCTTTAAAAATCTTCTTCAGATCCACCTGGCAGAATTCTTTCATATTTTGTATACAACATCTCTAGGGGTGTCAGATTCAAGTTTGTTCAAATTGAGACCCTGGGTTCATATTTTTCATATTTTCATATTTCGAATTTTAACTTGGTGCAATATGAGGACTATTTTTTAAAAAGTCTTCTTCTTCAGATCCATCATTCAGAATTCTTTCCAAGTTTGTTCAAATCAAGTTCTTGGGGTCATATTTGGGCTCCCCGTAGGAGCCTGAATTTGAACTTAGTGCAATATGAAGACTATTCTTTAAAAAATCTTCTTCAGATCCAACAGCTAGAATTCCATCATATTCGATATAGAACATCTCTGGGGGGATCAGATTCAAGTTTGTTAAAATCGAGTCACTGGATTAATATTTGGGTTACCTATGGGAGCCCAAATTTTAACTTAGTGCAATACGAGGAGTATTTTTAAAAAATCTTCTTCAGATCTATCAGTCAGAATTCTTTCATATTTGGTGTACAACATCTCTAGGGAGGTCAGATTCAAGTTTGTTCAAATCGAGTCCCTGGGGTCATATTTGGGCTCTCTATGGGAGCCCGAATTTTAACTTAGTGCATTATGAGGAATATTCTCAAAAATTCATCTTCGGTTTCACCAATAAAAATCTTTTGATATTATGCAAAAACAGTTTTACCCGTATGAATCCACCACCCCCTCCTATACCCTCTGGGGGGTCAATAAGGCAGAAACATTTTTAGCTCAACTTTGGCGAAGCCAAATTTGAGCTTATGCCATGGCCAGACGTCCGTCTGTCCGTCAACAATTCAATACGGCTCGGGCTAGAGGCCGTATTTATGAACTGATCTTTACGAAACTTCTTGGGTACCTTTGTTATGACCGTGGGACGAGAACGAGTGTTTTGGGGTCCTATCCGAAATTCAAGTTGGCCGCTGGCGGCCATTTTGTACAGACTTAGGTGAAATCAGATTTTTGCGACGAACTTCCATATAAAAGCGCTGATTTGAATAATTTTTTGTATGACTCAGGCTAGAGGCCATATTTATGAACCGATCTTTACGAAACTTCTTGGGTACCTTTGTTATGACCGTGGGACAAGAACGAGTGTTTTGGGGTCCAATCCGAAATTCAAGTTGGCCGCTGGCGGCCATTTTGTACAGACTTTGGTGAAATCAGATTTTTGCGCAGAACTTCCATATGAAAGTGCTGATTTGAATAATTTTTTATATGAATGTTTAGTACCATGGGATACATCACATACACGGGTTTTTTTCTCGTACGTAAATTATGCAAATTAGACTAACTTTGATGTATTTAGTGTTACTTTCAGCACTGTAAGTGCAAATGCCAATACGGCTCGGGCTAGAGGCCGTATTTATAAACTGATCTTTACGAAACTTCATGGGTACCTTTGGTATCACCGTGGGACAAGAACGAGTGTTTTTGTGTGCGGTCCGAAATTCAAGATGGCCGATGGCAGCCATTTTGTTCAAAATTAGGTGCAATCAGATTTTTGCACAGAACTTCCATATGAAAGCGCTGATTTGAAAAAAATTTTGTGTGAATGTTTAGTACCATGGGATACATCACATATAATACGAGTTTTTATACGCCCGTTTGAAAAACGGGACGTATTATAGTATGGCGTTGTCCTTCCGTCTGTCTGCGTCTGTCCGTCCATCCGTTTGGTTTCCGAACAATAACTTTAGTATTTGTTTTCCGATCGGCTCCAAATTTGGTATGTGGTTTAATCATAACAAAATACAGATCGAGTTCGAATATGGGGTCGTTCCGAACATTTTTCGCCTGAATTATGGCTCCTGTTGGACTTAGAATTCGTCAAATATTTGGTTTCCGGATGATAACTTTAGTATTTGTTTTCCGATCGGCTCCAAATTTGGTATGTGGTTTAATCACAACAAAATACAGATCAAGTTCAAATATGGGGTCGGTCCGAACATTTTTCGCCTGAATTATGGCTCCTGTTGGACTTAGAATTCGTCAAATATTTGGTTTCCGGATGATAACTTTAGTATTTGTTTTTCGATCGGCTCCAAATTTGGTATGTGGTTTAATCACAACAAAATACAGGTCAAGTTCGAATATGGGGTCGGTCTGAACAATTTTTGCCTGAATTATGGCCCCTGTTGGACTTAGAATTTGTCAAATATTTGGTTCTCCGGATGATAACTTTAGTATTTGTTTTCCGATCGGCTCCAAACTTGGTATTTGGTTTAATCACAACAAAATACAGGTCAAGTTCGAATATGGGGTCGGTCTGAACAATTTTTGCCTGAATTATGGCCCCTGTTGGACTTAGAATTCTTCGTCAAATATTTGGTTTCCGGATGATAACTTTAGTATTTGTTTTTCGATTGGCTTCAAACTTGTTAGTCTTTTTTCTCAAATGACTGAAAAAATTTAGTCATTTCACACAATCACTGATTTCAAAGTCTGACCGTAACATATATATATATGCCAGTATAAATTTCTCGCACTCTAAAAAAATTGCAGATGTGTTAAAATGGTACAGTTTGAACAGTTCACGGGCATATGATGCAATGCCCAGCGGTGCTCTTGTTCTCTCGTGCAGAAATTATGCAAATTAGATGAACTTTGATTTTTTCAGTGCTACTTTCACACAGTAAGTACACATGTCAATACGGCTCGGGCTAGAGGCGTATTTATCAACCGATCTTCACGAAACTTCTTGGGTACCTCTGTTACACCTTGGGACGAGAACGAGTGTTTCTGAATGTGGTCCAAAATTCAAGATGGCTGCCAGTAGCCATTTTGTACCGAAATTCGGTCTAATCAGTTTTTTGTACACAACTTCTATATGGCTCAGGCTAGGGCGCGTATTTATGAAACAATCATTACGAAACTTTTTGGGTACCTTTGCTATCACCGTGGGATGAGAACGAGTGTTTTTGGGTGTGGTCCAAAATTCAAGATGGCCACCACAACCATTTTGTACCAAAATTAGTGCACTGTAAGTGCACATGTCAATACGGCTCGGGCTAGAGGCTGTATTTATCAACCGATCTTCACAAAACTTCTTGAGTACCTTTGTTATCACCTTGGGACGAGAACGAGTGTTTCTGAGTGCAGTCCAAATTTCAAGATGGCTGCCAGTGGCCATTTTGTACCGAAATTAGGTCCAATCAGTTTTTTGTCACAACTTCTATACAGCTCGTATTTATGAACTAATCTTCATGAAACTTCTTGGGTACTTTTGTTTTCACCTTGGGACAGGAATAAGTGTGTTTTGGGTTGCCTTTGTTATCACTGTGCTATGAGAACAAATATTTTGGGGTTCAGTCAGACCCACTCTGGGACTCAAAAGATTTCTTTTCTAGTTTAGCATCTGACTGTCACCCACCTTTACAATACATTTCCTATACATTTGTTACAGGCTACGGTCAGTATTTATGTACAGACCGTTACAATACTTTATATGTACCTTTGTTATCAGGTCATTACCTAGATTTTTGTCATTGCTGTGTCACATACTATACATGTACATGTCTTGGCACGTTGAGCTACAGTGTCATTGACACTTTCATTTTACTCCAAAATGCAATATCCTTAAATAGGCAGATTCAAGATTGTTCAAATCCATTCTTCGGTGTTCTTCCCTCAAACTGCAATGGAATAAAACCTCTTGGAAGTTTGGTAGTACTGTCTTCAGGAGCTGGTAGAATTGAACCCAGTCAGCAAGACATATGATAATAATCATTTAACATGGCACCAGAGTTATAAATAATTTCATGACTTCTTTCCTATGAATGTTGATAAGCCTTAGCCATGGCCAGCTAATTTTGATCCCAAATACTTCTTTGAACTACTTTGTCAGGTGAGCCATTAAAGGCCCCTTGGGGCCTCTTGCTTGTACAGAACTTCTATATGAAAGTTCGGATTTGAATAAATTTTTGCGTGAATGTTTAGTAACATGCAATACATCACATATAATACGGGTTTTGTTCTCCTGCAAAAATTATGCAAATTAGGGAAACTTTGATTTATTCAGTGCTGCTACTAATACACAGTAAGTGCACACCTTTCGTGTTTTTCATTTCCAGACGCTAACTTTCCTTACACTCAGTCGATTTCGATGAAATTTGGGTAGTAGATCACTTTCATCAATTGTGGGTCCAAGTTCGAATATGGGCATTTTCCAAACATATTTAATTAGGTTGCTGAAATTTGATTGGCTGATGGTTTCCAGACTCTAACTTTCTTAAAATCAACCGATTTCGATGAAATTTCATATATCAATACCTAGGTCAAGTTCGATTGTGGGAAATTTTGTACCGAAAATCTGTCCGTCTGCCTGTCCATCAACGTACCTCGGACTAAAAGCCATATTTATGAACCGATCTTCACGAAACTTCTTAGGTATCTTTGTTATCATTGTGAGACCAGAATATGTGTTTTGGGGTTTTGTACAAAATTCAAGATGGCCGCCAGCGGCCATTTTGTTCCGAAATTGGGTGTAATCAGTTTTTTGTACAGAACTTCTATATGAAAGTTTGGATTTGAATAAATTTTTGTATGAATGTTTAGTAACATGCAATACATCACATATAATACGGGTTTTGTCCTTGTGCAAATATTATGCAAATTAGGGAAACTTTAATTTATTCTGTGCTACTACTAATATACAGTAAGTGCACACCTTCCGTGTTTTTTGTTTCCAGACTCTACTTTCCTTACACTCAGTCGATTTCGATGAAATTTGGGTAGTAGATCACTTTCATCAATTGTGGGTCCAAGTTTGAATATGGGCATTTTCCATGCATATTTAATTAGGTTGCTGAAATTTGATTGGCTGATGGTTTCCAGACTCTTAAACTTTTCTTAAAGTCAACTGATTTCAATGAAATTTCATATATGGATTACTTTTCACATTAGTTTAGTTTATATAATATTTCATATCATACAGTCTTAATTTTTAGTGATTCTCACAGTTATACTCCACATCACTTCACTTGCTTTGACAGTGACCTCCGTGAAAATAAATCTGATAACCACTGTCTGAAGCACTGTCTGTTCTGTCTCTTCTAAATAACTTCCCACTTGCAACTCAACGGTCTCTTCTAAATAACTTCCCACTTGCAACTCAACTATATTCCACTGGATGCCTTAATTCCCCTTGAAACTGCTGCCCAGCGTGAGACATGAATTCACTGAAATTGCTTGTTCAAATTTCTTATGGAGCTTTGGTGTGATGTCTAGATGGGAGATATTGAATTTTTCTGAATTTTGTTGAAAAACATGGCTGCCAGCAGCCATCTTAGATTTGGATATAGACTGTCCAACAATTCCTTTAGCACACCCTACAGGTGGTCATGATTAGCCTTTGTGCAAAAGTATGTGACCTTAAACACCAATAAATAAATAGCACACCCTACAGGCCATGGCTCTCACCCGATCAGTCCAAAATTTGATATGGGGCAATGTCTGGATAGGAGCTATCAAATTTTTTTCCAATATCGTCAGGGTGGGGGGGGGGGGGGGGGGGGTGGGGGGTGGTAGGGGGCAGAAAAAACGTGGAAATGACCCAAATTGCAAATTTTTCCTGCACTTGAATTCATTCAAAGAATGATGTTCTTATACCTTTAGGATGATTCAGGGTGGTGAATAGAGTATTTTAAACATGCTTTGGAGAGAATGTGGGGTATAGACAAGCTCAGAAGAGTCAGAATGTTCTCTGTGAAGATACGCAAATTTGACACTGAAGTGGACATTAGAAACATTAACATCCACAGATCAAATTTGAATAATCTGCAATTGAGTTTTGTAATGAACACTTTTTTTCAATTCAACCAAACTGACTCATGTAGAATTACCCTACTGAATTCAGCTATTAATTAATATTCTTTAACAGAATAGTCTTTGCTATATAGTTTTTAGAACCAAGTCATTTGAGTTTGCCTAATCCCACAGCTCATCTCTCCACATGTAAAAGCAAAAACTATCATTCATTTTTTTGATTTGTTTATTAGCTCACCTGAGCGAAAGCTCAAGGGGAGCTTTACTAATCACTTTCTGTCCGGCGTCCGTCGTCGTCCGTCCCGTCCGGCGTTAACTTTACATTATCGACTTCTCCTCCTAAACCACTAGCCCAATTTTATTCAAATGTTGGCTAAATGTTTATTACCTAATGCCAATTCAGATTTGTTCAAATGAAGTTGCCCCTCCTCCTGGATGGTGCCACGCCCCCAAGGGGCACCAAAATCTTTGTAAATCTTCTTCTCATGAACCAGCAGTAGCAGAGACTTGATATTTGGTGTGCAGCTTCCTTTTGAGGTGTAGACTCAGATTTGTTCAAGAGAAGTTTGTGGGGCTATACTTGGCGTTGTTATGAGAGGGGCAAAATTTTTGCCCCGCCCAAAATTTCTATTTTCCAAACCGAGAGGCTGATTTGAACCAAATTTTATGTGAGGGCTTATTGGGTCATGAGTACTTGATTTATGCAAAAAAAATTTTTCCCGCAGCCCCGTGGGAACCGCAGGAGCTAAAAATAGAAAAAATTTAAAACGCCCATATCTCCAAAACTGCACGGCACTGAGAATTTTTATGTGGTGTGCAGCTTCCTTAGGACCAACAGAAAGGATTGGTAAAAAAAAATTTGCTATCGGTTTTATCATAGGGTACAGTTTCGGGACTTTGAAAAAGTGCTGAGTCAGCACTTTTTAACACTGTAGGCAATGGGAAAAACATTAAAAAATCTTCTTCTCCAGATCCAGCAGGCAGAATCTTTTGATATTTGGTATGCAACATTGTAGGGTGGATCTGATTCAAGTTTGTTCAAATCGGCCCCCTGGGTTCATATTTGGGCTCAGTATAGGAGCCCGATTTCGAACTTAGTGCATTTCAGGCAAATTTCTTAAAAATCTTCTTCTCCAGATCCAGCAGGCAGAATCTTTTCATATTTGGTATGCAACATTGTGGGGTGGATCTGATTCAAGTTTGTTCAAATCGGCCCCCTGGGTTTATATTTGGGCTCAGTATAGGAGCCCAAATTTGAACTTACTGCATTTCAGGCAAATTTCTTTGAAAATCTTCTTCTCCAGATCCAGCAGGCAGAATCTTTTGATATTTGGTATGCAACATTGTAGGGTGGATCTGATTCAAGTTTGTTCAAATCGGCTCCCTAGATTCATATTTGGGCTCACTATAGGAGCTCGAATTCGAATTTAGTGCATTTCAGGCAAATTTCTTCAAAAATCTTCTTCTCCAGATCCAGCAGGCAGAATCTTTTGATATTTGGTATGCAATGTTGCGGGGTAGATCTGATTCAAGTTTGTTCAAATCGGCCCCCTGGATACATATTTGGGCTTACTATAGAAGCCCGAATTCGAACTTAGTGCATTTCAGGCAAATTTCTTAAAAAATCATCTTCTCCAGATCCAGCTGGCAGAATCTTTTCATATTTGGTAAGCAACATTGTGGGGTGGATCTGATTCAAGATTGTTCAAATCGGCCCCCTGGGTTAATATTTGGGCTCAGTATAGGAGCCCGATTTTGAACTTAGTGCATTTCAAGCAAATTTATTAAAAAATCTTCTTCTCCAGATCCAGCAGGCAAAATCTTTTGATATTTGGTATGCAACATTGTAGGGTGGATCTGATTCAAGTTTGTTCAAATCGGCCCCCTGGGTTCATATTTGGGCTCAGTATAGGAGCCCGATTTCGAACTTAGTGCATTTAGGCAAATTTCTTAAAAAATCTTCTTCTCCAGATCCAGAAGGCAGAATCTTTTGATATTTGGTATGCAACATTGTGGGGTGGATCTGATTCAAGTTTGTTCAAATCGGCCCCCTGGGGTTATATTTGGGCTCAGTATAGGAGCCCAAATTTGAACTTAGTGCATTTCAAGCAAATTTATTAAAAAATCTTCTTCTCCAGATCCAGCAGGCAGAATCTTTTCATATTTGGTAAGCAACATTGTGGGGTGGATCTGATTCAAGTTTGTTCAAATCGGCCCCCTGGGTTTATATTTGGGCTCAGTATAGGAGCCCAAATTTGAACTTAGTGCATTTCAAGCAAATTTATTAAAAAATCTTCTCCAGATCCAGCAGGCAGAATCTTTTGATATTTGGTATGCAACATTGTGGGGTGGATCTGATTCAAGTTTGTTCAAATCGGCTTCCTAGATTCATATTTGGGCTCACTATAGAAGCTCGAATTCGAACTTAGTGCATTTTAGGCAAATTTCTTAAAAAATTTTCTTCTCCAGATCCAGCAGGCAGAATCTTTTGATATTTGGTATGCAACATTGTGGGATGGATCTGATGCAAATTTGTTTAAATCGGCTCCCTAGATTCATATTTGAGCTTACTATAGAAGCTCGAATTCGAACTTAGTGCATTTCAGGCAAATTTCTTAAAAAATCATCTTCTCCAGATCCAGCAGGCAGAATCTTTTGATATTTGGTATGCAACATTGCAGGGTGGATCTGATTCAAGTTTGTTCAAATCGGCCCCCCGGATTCATATTTGGGCTCACTATAGAAGCTCGAATTCAAACTTAGTGCATTTCGGGCAAATTTCTTCAAAAATCTTCTTCTCCAGATCCAGCAGGCAGAATCTTTTGATATTTGGTATGCAACATTGCGGGGTGGATCTGATTCAAGTTTGTTCAAATCGGCCCCCTGGATTCATATTTGGGCTTAATATAGAAGCCTGAATTCGGACTTAGTGCATTTCGGGCAAATTTATTAAAAAATCTTCTTCTCCAGATCCAGCAGGCAGAATCTTTTGATATTTGGTATGCAACATTGTGGGGTGGATCTGATTCAAGTTTGTTCAAATCGGCTTCCTAGATTCATATTTGGGCTCACTATAGAAGCTCGAATTCGAACTTAGTGCATTTCATGCAAATTTCTTAAAAAATCATCTTCTCCAGATCCAGCAGGCAGAATCTTTTGATATTTGGTATGCAACATTGCGGGGTGGATCTGATTCAAGTTTGTTCAAATCGGCCCCCCTGGATTCATATTTGGGCTCACTATAGAAGCTTGAATTCAAACTTAGTGCATTTCGGGCAAATTTCTTCAAAAATCTTCTTCTCCAGATCCAGCAGGCAGAATCTTTTGATATTTGGTATGCAACATTGCGGGGTGGATCTGATTCAAGTTTGTTCAAATCGGCCCCCTGGATTCATATTTGGGCTTAATATAGAAGCCCGAATTCGCACTTAGTGCATTTCAGGCAAATTTCTTCAAAAATCTTCTTCTCCAGATCCAGCAGGCAGAATCTTTTCATATTTGGTATGCAACATTGCGGGGTGGATCTGATTCAAGTTTGTTCAAATCGGCCCCCTGGATTCATATTTGGGCTTAATATAGAAGCCCGAATTCGCACTTAGTGCATTTCGGGCAAATTTCTTAAAAAATCTTCTTCTCCAGATCCAGCAGGCAGAATCTTTTGATATTTGGTATGCAACATTGTGGGGTGGATCTGATTCAAGTTTGTTCAAATCGGCTTCCTAGTTTCATATTTGGGCTCACTATAGAAGCTCGAATTCGAACTTAGTGCATTTCAGGCAAATTTCTTAAAAAATCTTCTTCTCCAGATCCAGCTTCAGAATCTTTTCATATTTGGTAAGCAACATTGTGGGGTGGATCTGATTCAAGTTTGTTCAAATCGGCCCCCTGGGTTTATATTTGGGCTCCGTATAGGAGCCCAAATTTTAACTTAGTGCATTTCAGGCATATTTCTTAAAAAATTCTTCTTCTCCAGATCCAGCAGGCAGAATCTTTTGATATTTGGTATGCAACATTGTAGGGTGGATCTGATTGTGATTCATGAACGTATTTATTTGTAAAGTTGATAGAATCTTAGACAAAATTTGCAGAAAAGATCTACTATAGAAGGGGTGGTATCCAGGGTGAACCGTTTACCCAAATCTAGCAGTACTAATGCATTATTCACACAAATCTTTGTTCAAATTTTATGACCCCTCATTGGAACACACGCATTCAGCTCATTCCAACAAAGGTCATATGCCATGTTTTCGAGACAAAGGAATAAAAATTTTAGTTATTCATGAAATTTTTAGGCAACTGTTGTCTGTTATTCACATTGCTTCATGAAATTTCAGTACTTTTAGAAGTTACCTCAGTAATCAAGGGTTAATTCCCCTTAATTAAATGTCGCCTCTAAAAAACAACCACTTTGCATATCTTACCTTTTTACCAGCATAACTGCCAAAACTTGTCAGCATTCTTCGCAAAAATCGCTATTCAAATTTTAATTTTTGTCTCTTAAACATACATGTACTTATCGCTTGTAAATACCCCATTGGAATGAGCTTTTTGAGCTCATTCCAATGAGAGGTCGCACACCATGCTTTTTGAGTCAAAAAAGCAATTTTTTTAGTTATTCCAGAATTTCGTACGTAAAACACAGCTTTATGACTTCACATTAAAATGAGCTCTCTAAGCTTGTTCCAATCAACATTCACGCACTATGTCTTTCACACAAAAAATAAAATTTTCCATTTATTCAGGAATTTTGTTTGCAAGAACACTCTTACCCCCCCCCCCCCCCCCCCCCCCCCACACACACACACACACAAACACACACACACACACACACACACAAACACAGGACACACACATCTAAAAGTTCGTCAGCAAAAAAACAGTTACTTCAATTTTTAAATGCATTATAGGAACAACTTGCCTAATCAAATTTAAATACTTTTGCATCATTCTGTATCTAGAACAAACCATTTACCATATCTTTACGCAAAATTCTCCAGCATCATTCACAAAAAAACACCATTATTTATATATTCACATTTCTGTCTCAAAAATATACCTGATCTTCCCATACCCCTATTGGAATAAGCTGTTTGAGCTTGTTCCAATGATGATAAAAAAAAATAAAATTTGTGAAAATTTTTGTTTTCTTGCATGCAAATATATACATGTAGCACATGGAAGATATCCACAGTTGGGGAGAGATGTCCAAGGCTATCTCTTCACATTCCTTGTTTGTGCTTCATGCTAAACCAGTTTGTCTGCAGAGATAAATTTGCTTTATTAAAAATCATTGGAGATTGGCCACACACCAATGATTTTAAATAAAACTAATTTTAGGTAACAAATGTTGAACTTCAAACAAAATCTATCACTCAACCAGTTAATGTTGATGAGGCATGACATGGTGAAGGTGACCTAAAATACTTCTTAGAGTCACTTTGTCAGGTGAGCGATTAAGGCCACGTGGGGCCTCTTGTATAAAATGTAAACTTAACTAAAACCAACAAAAACATATTCATCCATGACTTGGTTAAGAAGTTAACTCTATGAAAAAATGAAGATATTTGTAAATCGGAAATGTGTAGATCAATCAGAGCCCAGTGGGGACATGTTTGCCGGGACAAATGGCATAACTAAGTTTAGTGAGGACCACCCAACAAGTAAAATTGAAATATCCCAGACATGTGAACATAAGATTAAGTTCTGAATATGTCAGATATGTCTTGATTCAAACTGATTGCTTTATTTTACATTTTATTTGACATTCTCCACTTCACCACTGATTTCAGTCTCACTCACCTTCAGGTATCACAACTCAAATGTAGTGATGTCAGCATTGCCTCGGAAATAGGATACATTAACTTTGAGCATCAAATATATTATGTAACAAAGGTTTATGGTGCTAATAAAGAATTGCAGGGTGTAGAATGTGTCTCATAAAATTTTTCACCTTAACACAATTTATATGACAAATCTCTGTTTTGATAACTTTGTTAAATCATTTTACATAGATTTATAACATGAGGTTGAATTTCAATTTAGAATTACTTCCCATGTATTATTTTATGCAGAACAAACTAAAATTTGGGAATGCACAATAGCATAGAAAACAGACCATTGATAATTGGCCAGGTTTCAGCAGTGTTTTGAGTAGTTCTGGAATGAAATATGGGGTGTGGGCCCCCTCAGGAGGGGTGGAAATAATGTACAGGTTTGGGGTGGTGGGTCCCCGGCAGGCGGAAAATTTTTTTTTAGACCCTGTGTCTGCAAATTTTTTCCAGACCCTCTCCCCCCTCCCTCCCCCCCCCCCCCCCCCCCCCCTGATTTCGTTGGGAAAAAACATGATTTTAGATTTTAGCACACCCTACAAGCCACATCTCTCACCTGATCTTTTTTGAATTTTATTTATAGCTTTGGTGTAATGTCTAGATGGGTACTATCAAATTTTTCTGAATTTTGTTATAAAATATGGCCGTCAGCAGCCATCTTTAATTTGGCATATGAATTGTTAACAATTCCATGCAAGCATCATCTCTCACTGAATCTTTTTCAAATTTCATATGTAGTTTCGGTCTGATGTCTAGATGGGAGCTGTCAAATTTTTCTGAATTTCGTTGAAAAACATGGCCGCCATTGGCCATCTTGGATGCGACATATAAATTATCAACAATACCATTTGTACACCCAGCAGGCCCCACCCCTCACCCATTTTTTCAGATTAGGTATATAGCTTTGGTATGATGTCTTTTCTGTAGACACTTGAGTGAATGACTTGGCATTACTGGATCTTTCTATTCAGTTCAGTCCCTTTTTGGACAAGTTGAACTGCAGTGTCATTGACAGTTTAATTTTTGGTGTTGGGAATATTTTTTAATTCATAGTAATTTTAATGAATTGGATATACCCTCTCAACTCACTGCCAGGGGTCGATTTAATTTTGAAAATTGAATCGCAGTTTACTAACATGGATAAATTTTGTTTAGCATTTCCTATTATTTATGTTTTTGTCATGTGAAATTGATTAGCTATAGTTGAAAATAGATTCGAAAATCTCCATGCAAATCCAGTAAACTCAAGCCCTGCTCACTGCTCAATTCTGGTAACTCCTATTGACGTCATTTGTATAATTTATAAGCGCAAATTTTACATTGTTTAGGCCACACAAAGTAGATCTTCCGTTTCTCAGGCCATTATTTGTGAAATTGCATGCGGGCGAGCGGTTTTTTATTTTATTTTTTATTTCAGTTATTACTTCTTTGCCATCAAAAGTTCATGTTCTTGGTTCAAATTTTAGGCCTCATAATCTACAGAATAGCATGGGTGGTGGTGTATTTCATCCCTTGAGTGCAAGAAGGCTTTGCAATGCTAAAGCATTGCAAAGCCTTCTTGCACTCAAGGGACAAATTCATCAGTTTTTTTAACTTGGGTAAAATATCAGACATAAATCATTTAATTTTTAATTTTTTAAGTTCAAATTGGTTATAAAAAGAGAGCATGTGGGAGGGTCTGAGAAACAGACTTTTTATTTTTTTAGGCCTTACAGTAACCTTCCACAGCATGCACTTGGACCAGCTCAAGTTACTCATTTGTAATTGCATGTTACCGTGATTAACAACCTTCCAGTAAATTTCTATTGACTTCTCATTATTTATAATACCTATGCTGCATTGGTCCAGCAATTAAACATTTCTTTACTTCCAGTTTAATTGCAGAAGAAGTCATCTTACGGAGCATGTCACACCTAAAGTTCTCGCTGGAAGAACGGCTACAAATGCTTATCTGTTTCGTCTTGAACTTGAGAATTGACAATACACATTGATGTAATGCTTTAACCTGCCTCGCATGCACATCACTTGCAGAAAACAAATGCAGTAGGAATTTACAATCATTTTCCCTTTAAACTCCAAGTGCATTTTCCAGAAATAAGTTGTTAAAAACATTTTCAAGTATAAATATAAAACCACAAACTTACAGTTTGAGCTGGGATGTATTAAGTGTATTTTTTATTAGTTGAGTTTTTTTTTTCAAAAATTGACCTATATTTTGATGAAGTCAGCGAGAGGGCAGGTATAACCTTTCTCATTAGTGTGATAACTTGGAACAAATATGAATGGATTTAGTCAGTATTTGGTAGGTGAGACTTTTGTAACAATGTCTTGACCGAGTTTGAAAACTGGTGCAGGTTGGCAATTCTGAGCAGAGTTATGGCCCTCAATGAGTTAATTTTTGCCCGTTTTCAGCACATTAGCATGATAACTTGAACAAATCTCAATGGATTTGGTTAATATTGGGTATGTGAGATTTTCTTAACAAGGTCTTCAACGAGTTTGAAAAACGGAGAGGTTTGGCCATACTAGGAGAAGTTATGGCCTTTAATTAGTTAACTTTTGCCAGTTTTCAGCTCGTTAGCTCGATAACTTTGAACAAATATCAGTGGATTTGGTATGTGAGACTTTCTTAATGATGACTTCAACCAGTTTGAAAACCAGTGTGGTTTGGCCATACTGAGCAGAGTTATGGCACTTAGTTTATTTTTGCCTGTTTTTAGCTCGTTAGCCCAATAACTCTTAACAAATATCAGTGGATTTGGTATGTGAGACTTTCTTAATGTCTTGAATGAATTCTAAACCTGGTATAGTTTGGCAGTACTGACCAGAGTTATATCCTTTAATTAGTTAATTTTTGAAAGTCTTTAGCTCATTATTGCGATAACTTAAACAAGTAACAATGGATTTGGTTAATACTTGGTATTTAAGACTTTTTAGCTCAACATTTACGTAGTCAAATTTGAGGTTATGCCATGGCCTGTCGTCCATCTGTCTGTTCATCTGGATGTCTGTCCGTCCGTCAACAATTCAATATGGCTTGGGCTGGAGACCATATTTATGAATCGATCTTTACGAAACTTCTTGGGTACCTTTGATTTCACCGTGGGATGAGAACGAGTGTTTTTGGTTGCGGTCCAAAATTCAAGATAGCCACCAGCAGCCATTTTGTACCGAAATTAGTGCAATCAGTTTTTTGTACAGAACTTCTGTATGAAAGTTCTGATTTGAATAAATTTTTGTATGAATGTTCAGTAACATGGAATACATCACATATAATACAGGTTTTTTTTCTCGTGCTGACATTATGCAAATTAGACGGACTTTGATTCATTCAGTGCTACTTATACACATTAAGTACACATGTCAATACGGCTTGGGCTAGGGGCCGTATTTATTAACCGATCTTCACGAAACTTCTTGGGCACCTTTGTTATCACCTTGGGATGAAAATGAGTGTTTTTGGGTGCGGTTCAAAATTCAGGATGGCTGTCAGTGGCCATTTTGTACTGAAATTAGGCACAATCAGTTTTTTGTACAGAACTTCCCTACATCTCGGGCTAGAGGACATCTTTATGAACCGATCTTTACGAAACTTCTTGGGTACCTTTGTTATCACCTTGGGACGAGAACGAGTGTTTTTGGGTGCGGTCGGAAATTCAAGATGGCTGCCAGCAGCCATTTTATTCCGAAATTAGGTGCAATCAGTTTTTTGTACAGAACTTCTAAGACTACGTTTGTTATCATCATGGGATGGTAACGAGTGCTTTTGGACTCAGGCAAAAATTCAAAATGTCTGTCGGCAGTCATATTTATGGGAATTGGGTGTATTACATTTTTTGTGTAGAACCTGCAAAGAAGATTTTTTATGTCAGTAATGTTTGCTAGAAATTTATTGGGTGCCTTTGTTATCACTGTGATATGAGAACAAATATTTTTGGGTTCAGTTAGACCCACTCGGTGACTTAAAAAGGGAGATAATTAAAAATCTTTTCCAAAAACACCAGACAAAATAATGTTTCTTGAATTCAGTATCCCTAGGATGTGTATATTCAAATGTGTTGAAGCCAAGTTCCTGTATTAATATTTGGTGTTGTTTGGGGAGGGTAAACATTATTAGCACAACCTGATTTTCTATTTCCAATGAGAAAAATAAAACCACCTCACTCTTGGGAACCCTGTGTGCTAAAGATAAAAAATTCAGATACCTATATTTTAAGAAGGACTGGACAAATATTTATTAATTAGTATGAATCAACCTCAGAATAGTTTGAAACAAACAGGCCAAAACAATTGCTAACATTTGGCTTATGGTGCACCATACAAGGATCCCCATTTTAACATTAACCCCATGGAGATTTCTTTTCTAGTTGAGCATCTCAACTGTCACCCACCTTTACAATACTTTACCTGTACATTTTTACAGGCTATGGTCAGTATTTATGTACAGACCTTTACAATACTTTACATGTAGCTTTGTTATCAGGGCATTACCAAGAAGCATGTCATTGCTGTGTCACATACTATACATGCACATGTCTTACACAAGTATAAGGATGCCTCTGTATAATGCCTAGATGAGAACATCCCCTTTTGGGCATGATCTGTTAACCGTGATGGCTGCCCAAGCCCAAAACCCAAAAACTTTTAGCACAGTCTGCAGGTCATGTTTAATATGGAGGGATTTCATTGTAACTTGGTAGGATGACTCCTTATGTCTAGATGAGAATTTCCCCATTTGGGCTTGATCTGCCAAACGAGACAACTGCCCGAGCCCAAAACCCGAAAACCTTTAGCACAGGACGTGATTGGGAAACTGTGATGGCTACAGGTGCCCGAAGCCCAGAAACCTTTAACACTGTCAACAGGTCATATTTATGAAGGGATTTCATTGTAACTTCATAGGATCACTCCAGATGATGGCCAGATGAGAATGCCCCCTTTTGGTTGTGATCATTCAACCATTATGGCTGCCCGAGCCCGAAGCCCGAATACCTTTAGCACAGTCTACAGGTCATATTTATGAAGGGATTTCATTGTAACTTGGTAGGTTTGACTGCATATAATGTCTAGATGAGAACATCCCCTTTTGGACACGATTGGGCAACTGTGACAGCTACAGGGGCCCAAAGCCCGAAAACCTTTAGAACAGTCTACAGGTCATAATTATGAAGGGATTTCATTGTAGCTTGGTAGGATGACTCCAAATAATGTCTAGATGAGAACGTCCCCTTTTGGTCGCGATCATTCAGCCCTGATGGCTGCCCAAGCCCAAAAACCTTTAGCGTAGTCTATAGGTCGTATTTATGGAAGGATTTCATTGTAACTTGTTAGGTTGACTCCATATAATGCCTAGATGATGACATCCCCTTTTGGTCGTGATTGGTCAACTGTGATGGCTACAGGTGCTCAAAGCCCGAAAATCTTGAACACAGTCTACAGGTCATATTTATGAAGGGATTTCATTGTAACTCCGTAGGATTTACGGAGATGATGCCCAGATAAGAATGTCCCCTTTTGGTTGCGATCATTCAGCCATGATGGCTGCTCGAGCCCAAAGCCCGAAAACCTTTAGCACAGTCTTCAGTTCATATTTATGAAGGGATGTAATGTCTAGATGAGAACCGCCCCTTTTGGACACCATTAGGCAACTGTGACGGCTTCAGGGGCCTGAAGCCCGAAAACCTTTAGCACAGTCTACAGGTGATATTTATGAGGGGATTTTATTGTACCTTGGTAGGATGACTCCAAATAATGTCTAGATGAGAACGTCCCCTTTTGGTTGCGATCATTCAGCATTGATGGCTGCCCAAAACCCCAAAACCTTTAGCATAGTCTATAGGTCATATTTATGGAAGGATTTCATTGTAACCTATTAGTTTGACTCCATATAATGCCTAGATGATGACATCCCCTTTTGGTCGTGAATGGTCAACTGTGACAGCTTCAGGGGCCCGAAGCCCAAAAACCTTTAGAACAGTCTACAGGTCATATTTATGAAGGGATTTCATTGTAACTTTGTAGGATCACTCCAGATGATGCCCAGATGAGAATGTCCCCTTTTGGTTGCGATCATTCAACCATGATGGCTGCCTGAGCCCAAAAACCTTTAGCACAGTCTACAGGTCATAGTTATGAAGGGATTTCATTGTAACTTGGTAGGTTGACTTCATATGATGTCTAGATGAGAACGTCTCCTTTGGACGCAATTGGGAAACTGACGGCTACAGAGGCCCGAAGCCCGAAAACCTTTAGCACAGTCTACAGGCCATATTTATGAAGGGATTTCATTGTAACTTTGTAGGATTACTCCAGATGATGCCCAGATGAGAATTCCCCTTTTGGTTGCGATCATTCAGCCATGATGGCTGCCAGAGCCCAAAGCCCAAAAACCTTTAGCACAGTCTACAGGTCATATTTATTAAGGGATTTCATTGTAACTTGGTAGGTTGACTTCATATAATGACTAGATGAGAACGTCCCCTTTGGACGCAATTGGGAAACTGACGGCCACAGGGGCCCAAAGCCCCAAAACCTTTAGCACAGTCTACAGGCCATATTTATGAAGGGATTTTAATGTAACTTGATAGAATGACTCGTTTTGGAATAATTTCACTGTAACTTAGTAACTTTTGTTGATATACGTTAACTGTGAGGGCCACCTACATTAACTGTGAGGTCATATTAACCCACCCCTCAGCTCTTTAGTACAGTGTACACCTCATATTATTTTTATCATAAACATAGCATACAGGGAACAGAAATGAACATATTCCCAATTATCACAATTCTTGTCTTATTTCATAATCCTTTCATAAACATTGAACATTATCCTTTTCATCAAACACAACACACAAGTTAAGCTACAGTGTCATTGACACTTTCATATTCAAAATTATCACAACCCATTTGAATAGGCAGTTCATCCATAAATCATATTTTTCGGAAATCTGAAAATGAAATACAAAACGAATGTTTGCGTGTTTTATTAACCAATTCGACTGCACATACCTACCTATATGCGATTTATTTTCAACTATGGCTGTTACTTTTATATCAAGCAACGGTTACTATTAGTTTTCCAATTATCCTGCATCTCAAATGCATTTATTTAAATTAACTGGGAAACTTGTAACGGTTTCAAATAACAGTACACAAATTCCCAATGACGGCCATTTACAATACAAATGTTACTAAAAATATATAATCCTTTCATAAACATTGAACGTTATCCTTTTCATCAAACACAACACACAAGTTAAGCTACAGTGTCATTGACACTTTCATATTCAAAATTATCACAACCCATTTGAATAGGCAGTTCATCCATAAATCATATTTTTCGGAAATCTGAAAATGAAATACAAAACGAATGTTTGCGTGTTTTATTAACCAATTCGACTGCACATACCTGCCTATATGCGATTTATTTTCAACTATGGCTGTTACTTTTATATCAAGCAACGGTTACTATTAGTTTTCCAATTATCCTGCATCTCAAATGCATTTATTTAAATTAACTGGGAAACTCGTAATGGTTTCAAATAACAGTACACAAATTCCCAATGACGGCCATTTACAATACAAATGTTACTAAAAATAAATGCCAGGAGACTGTGTTCCATTCAACATAGCACCTGACTTTGCAGACTTTCTGAGGGTTGGTGCGAATCAAACGTGGTGCGACTTGACCATCCCCCTTTGTGACTGTTGTCAGACTGAAAGACACCTTCCTTCTTGCTGTCATTATGACTTACCTTTTACAGAATAAAACACTTTCTGTCGTGAATATTGCTAAAACCCACCCACTTTATTAAAGTATGATGTAGAAAAAGCTTGAAGTGTGTTAATTTAAAATTTGCGAACGCATCGATATCGTTTTACCGAAATGAGCACAATATCTCAAATTTTTTTTGAAGATTTTTTGGTGTCATAAAAAGGTTGCATGCGCACCAAAAATGACCATGCGTGCAGGCCTGAGAAACAGAGGTTCTTTTTTATGACCTAATCATAATTTGTTTAACCTACTGGAAGTGCTATTTAATGCCATTATTATCCATGGTCATATACCGTCAGCCATGACTGATGTCTTACTAATTCCACTGGTGAAAAATAAATCTGGGGATATTTCAGATAAAGATAACTGCAGACCGATTGCTCTTGCTACAATTATGTGTAAACTTCTTGAAAAGGTTCTACTCAGTAGATGCATAGACAACCTCTCGACAACAGACTGCCAGTACGGTTTCAAGCCTAATCACTCCACTGATGCCTGTATTTTTTCATTGAAAGAGATAGTATGCTACTACTTGAGTCTTAATACCCCAGTATTTGTGTGTTTTCTTGACTCAAAGAAGGTGCTTGACCGAGTTAATCATATGACCCTTCTCGAGAAACTTCTTCAGCGTAAGGTTCCTGTGGCCATTATACAACTTCTCAACTTGTTCAGAACTCACTTGTTCTTGGTCATGTGGGGGGCAAGCCACGTCTGCAACATTCCATGTTACTAACGGTGTTTGACAGGGCGGGATATTATTGCCTTCCTGTTCAATATATATATTGATGATATGGGCATTTTACTGAACAGACTGCCCATTGGCTGTAGCATTGGAGCAAAAACCATAAATCACTTGTGTTACGCAGATGATATGTGTGTATTTGCGCCTTCCATTACAGGACTTCGCTCTCTGTTGAGAGTATGCCAATTAAAGGCTACGAAAATTGATATGCTTTATAACACGAAAAAGACTATTTGTATGTCATTTATATTCAAATTGTTCCAGGGTTCAACTTTTCCAAAAGTATATCTTGGCACAGCAGAATTATTATTTACTTCCGAATTTAAGTATCTTGGACATATAATCCATTCTTCTTTGACAGATGATGCCGATATAGAAAGACAGAACCGTGCAATTTGTTTACGTTCCAACCAACTTATCAGGAAATTTTCTAGGTGTTCACCGTGTGTAAAGAGGCTCCTGTTCATTCAGTACATCACATCATTGTACTGCTGTCACCTCTGGGGTAAATTTTCACAAAAGAGCATTCGCCGACTTTCTGTCTGCTACAACAATGTGTTCTGATTCCTGATGGGCTATGATAAATTCTGTAGTGCCTGTGGCATGTTTGTCGCGACTGATATCCTGTCTTCCTATGTGTAAGGCAAAGAATGATCTATAGTTTCCATATGCAGCTCCTCTCCAGTAGCAACTCTATCATTAATACCATATGCAATTCTGACCTGTGGTATGTTTCTGCCCTCATGGAACACTGGAATTCCCTCCTGTATAACTGACTAACATCTGCTCTTAGGCACCACTTCTACATATTGCCCACCTCAGTTACTTAATGTAAAATGCAAACAGTTACGTTGACACTATGTAAAATGTATATATGTTTTCTGTAAACCATTTTTAGCTCAACTTTGGCGAATCCAAATTTGAGCTTATGCCATGGCCCGTCATCCGTCTGTCCGTCAACAATTGGATACGGCTCGGGCTAGAGGCCGTATTTATGAACCGATCTTTACGAAACTTCTTGGGTACCTTTGTTATGACCGTGGGACGAGAACGAGTGTTTTTGGGTGTGGTTCGCAATTCAAGATGGCTGCCAGCCACCATTTTGTACTGACAATGCAGAAATCAGTTTTTGTGCGGAACTTTCATATGAAAGCTCTGATTTGAATAATTTTTTGTATGAATGTTTAGTACCATGGGATACATCACATATAATACGGGTTTTTTTTCTCGTGCGTAAATTATGCAAATTAGACTAACTTTGATGTTTTTTGGTGTTACTTTCAGCACTGTAAGTGCAAATGCCAATACGGCTCGGGCTAGGGGCTGTATTTATGAACCGATCTTTACGAAACTCCTTTGGTACCTTTGTTATCACCGTGGGACGAGAACGAGTGTTTTGGGGCCCGGTCCAAAATTCAAGATGGCCGATGGCAGCCATTTTGTACAAAATTTGGTGCAATCAGATTTTTGCACAGAACTTCCATATGAAAGCGCTGATTTGAATAATTTTTTGTGTGAATGTTTATTACCATGGGATACATCACATATAATACGGGTTTTTTTCTCGTGCAGAAATTATGCAAATTAGATGAACTTTGATTTTTTCAGTGCTACTTACACACAGTAAGTACACATGTCAATACGGCTCGGGCTAGAGTCTGTATTTATGGACCGATCTTCACGAAACGTCTTGGGTACCTTTGTTATCACCTTGGGACGAGAACTAGTGTTTCTGGGTGCGGTCCAAAATTCAAGATGGCTGCCAGTGGCCTTTTTGTACCGAAATTAGGTCCAATCAGTTTTTTGTACACAACTTCTATACGGCTCAGGCTAGAGGCCGTATTTATGAACCGATCTTTACGAAACTTCTTGGGTACCTTTGCTACCACCGTGGGATGAGAACGTGTGTTTTGGGGTGTGGTCCGAAATTCAAGATGGCCACCAGCAGCCATTTTGTACCAAAATTAGTGCAATCAGTCTTTTGTACAGAACTTCTGTATGAAAGTTCTGATTTGAATAAATTTTTGTATGAATGTTTAGTAACATGGAATACATCACATATAGTACGGGTTTTTTTCTCGTGCAGAAATTATGCAAATTAGATGAACTTTGATTTATTCAGTGCTACTTATACACTGTAAGTGCACATGTCAATACGGCTCGGGCTAGAGGCTGTATTTATGAACCGATCTTCACAAAACTTCTTGGGTACTTTTGTTATCACCTTGGGACGAGAACGAGTGTTTCTGGGTGCGGTCCAAAATTCAAGATGGCTGCCAGTGGCCATTTTGTACCGAAATTAGGTCCAATCAGTTTTTTGTCACAACTTCTACATAGCTCATATTTGTGAACTGATCTTCACGAAACTTCGTGGGTACCTTTGTTTTCACCTTGGGACAGGAATGAGTGTGTTTTGGGGTGCCTTTGTTATCACTGTGCTATGAGAATAAATATTTTGGGGTTCAGTCAGACCCACTCTGGGACTCAAAGATTTTTTTCTAGTTTCGCATCTGACTGTCACCCACCTTTACAATACTTTACCTATACATTTGTTACAGGCAACGGTCAGTATTTATGTACAGACTGTTACAATACTTTATATGTACCTTTGTTATCAGGTCATTACCTAGATGTTTGTCATTGCTGTGTCACATACTATACGTGTACATGTCTTTGTCTTGACAAGTTGAGCTACAGTGTCATTGACACTTTCATTTTTTTTTCTCCTTTCTTTTTTATATTGAAATATGGACTAAATGTTTGAAATAAATAAATAATAATTAGAATCTTTTCAGGTGATGCAATATCACTCCTAATTAATGACTGTGTTAATTCAGCCAAATTCTCTGTCCACAGTTTTTGTGTTGCTGATTCTGGAGTGGTGAATTACTGTGGCGAATTGGCAAACCCCATGTGTGAGTTAGACTCTGATCCATAACTGGAACAATGGGGAGTCACAGCTGTGTTTTGGAGGCAAAAAATATAAGCTATATTTGGGAGACAAAAAAAATGGAAAATAGTACAATTTGGAAATGGCAACTTTTGTGAGTAACATTGGCTGTAGAGGGCCATTATGTATGGAAGAGGAGTATTATGTTGATGGCAGTTTTGAATGATTTTCCTCTCACATCTGGAGATCAGTATTAAATAATAGAAATTGTGAGGAAATTACTTTCTGAAACACTTTGTATTATCGAGAAAAATAGAGCATCTGCATACAAATCCGTTGACTAATCTTCTGCAAAAATGTCTATCTCACAAATGAGAGGTTTTAAAAAAAAATTCATTATATTGTGCTGCCTTCGTCATTAATATTGTATCATGGAACATTTTAGTGCACTTTAGACTCACCATTTGGTTAATTTACATACAGTTGATTCATTGCATATAAAGGTCCTAATTATATTATCCACACTAGAAGTCTAATCCATCCTAAGTGATTGTAACTTTCGAAACACTTGTCAATAACGTGTATTTCCTTCTTCAATGTTGACAACACCAATTCGCCCATAGTGTTGGGTTGGTTTAAATTTGGGTCTTTACTCTTGCTACCTCCCAGTCTACTTTCACAAACCATGGAACATTTATTTTCTAAACTGTTGAAGTGGTTTGTGTCAACAGTCACTGTTAGTAACAAAAGTGATTAAATATTAGCTTCATTGAAATTGAAACAAGTTGAGGTGATAGGACACATGTATTATTGTCAGCCTGCACATTTTTAGCTCAACTTTGGCGAAGCCAAATTTGAGCTTATGCCATGGCCAGTCGTCCGTCGCCCGTCTGGCTGTCAACAATTCAATACGGCTCGGGCTAGAGGCCGTATTTATGAACCGATCTTTACGAAACTTCTTGGGTACCTTTGTTATGACCCTGGGACGAGAACAAGTGTTTTTGGGTCCGATCCGAAATTCAAGGTGGCCGCTGACGGCCATTTTGTACAGACTTAGGTGCAATCGGATTTTTGCGCAGAACTTCCATATGAAAGCGCTGATTTGAATAATCTTTTGTAAGAATGTTTAGTACCATGGGATACATCACATATAATACAGGTTTTTTTCTGGTACGTAAATTATGCAAATTAGACTAATTTTGATGTATTTTGTGTTACTTTCAGCACTGTAAGTGCATATGCCAATACGGCTTGGGCTAGAGGCCGTATTTATAAACCGATCTTTACGAAACTTCTTGGGTACCTTTGGTATTACCGTGGCACGAGAACGAGTGTTTTTGGGTGCGGTCCGAAATTCAAGATGGCCGATGGCAGCCATTTTGTACAAAATTAGGTGCGATCAGATTTTTGCACAGAACTTCCATATGAAAGCGCTGATTTGAAAAAAATTTTGAGTGTGAATGTTTAGTACCATGGGATACATCACATATAATACAGGTTTTTTTCTCATGCAGAAATTATGCAAATTAGATGAACTTTGCTTTTTTCAGTGCTACTTACACACAGTAAGTACACATGTCAATATGGCTCGGGTTAGAGGCTGTATTTATCAACCGATCTTCACAAAACTTCTTGGGTACCTCTGTTATCACCTTGGGACGAGAACGAGTGTTCCTGAGTGCGGTCCAAAATTCAAGATGGCTGCCAGTGGCCATTTTGTACCAAAATTAGGTCTAATCAGTTTTTTGTACACAACTTCTACACGGCTCAGGCTAGAGGCTGTAGTTATGAACCGATCTTTACGAAACTTCTTGGGTACCTTTGCTACCACCGTGGGTTGAGAACAAGTAGTTTTGGGTGTGGTCCGAAATTCAAGATGGCCACCAGCAGCCATTTTGTACCAAAATTAGTGCAATCAGTTTTTTGTACAGAATTTCTGTATGAAAGTTCTGATTTGAATAAATTTTTGTATGAATGTTTAGAAACATGGAATACATCACATATAGTACGGGTTTTTTTCTTGTGCAGAAATTATGCAAATTGGATGAACTTTGATTTAATTAGTGCTACTTGTACACAGTAAGTGCACATGTCAATATGGCTCGGGCTAGAGGCTGTATTTATCAACCGATCTTCACGAAACTTCTTGGGTACCTTTGTTATCACCTTGGGACGAGAACGAGTGTTTTTGCGTGCGGTCCAAAATTCAAGATGGCTGCCAGTGGCCATTTTGTACCGAAATTAGGTCCAATCAGTTTTTTGTCACAACTTCTTTTCGGAATGTATTTATGAACTGATCTTCACGAAACTTCTTGGTTACCTTTGTTATCACCTTGGACAGGAACGAGTGTGTTTTGAGGTGCCATTGTTATTACTGTGCTATGAGAACAAATATTTTGGGGTTCAGTCAGACCCACTCTGAGACTCAAAGATTTCTTTTCTAGTTTAGCATCTGACTGTCACCCACCTTTACAATACTTTACCTATACATTTTTTACAGGCTACGGTCAGTATTTATGTACAGACTGTTACAATACTTTATTATACCACCCACTTGAAAAGTGGGCGGTATATAGCATTCATGGTGTTCGTACGTCCGTACTTACGTACGTCCGTACGTCCGTGACGCTTTGGGGGTACACATCTGCTATCCGCTACTCCTCTTAAACCAGTGGGTGGATTTCATTGAAACTTACAGGCATTCTTTTCTATACATTATAGATGTGCACCTCCTATTTTGCTTTCAGGTATTTTTATTTTTTACTCTTTCCCAAAGGGCGAAATGAACTTAGCCAAATTGTTGTGATGCTTTAGGGGGGTACACTCCTGCTATCCACTACTCCTCTTATACCAGTGGGCGAATTTCATTGAAACTCTCAGACATTCTTTTATATACATTATAGATGTGCACCTTCTATTCTGCTTTCAGGTATTTTTATTTTTTCTATCCCATGTGGCAAAATGAACTTAGTACGTCCGTACGTCCATACATCCATTATGCTTTGAGGGGTACACATCTGCTATCCGCTACTCCTCTTAAACCAGTGGGCAGATTTCATTGAAACTTTCAGGCATTCTTTTATATACATTCTAGATGTGCACCTCCTATTTTACTTTCAGGTATTTTTTTTTTACTCTGTCCCAAAGGTCTTAATGAACTTAGCCAAATTGTTGTGATGCTTTGTGGGGGGTACACACCTGCTATCTGCTACTCCTCTTATACCAGTGGGCGAATTTCATTGAAACTCACAGGCATTCTTTTATATAGATTATAGATGTGCATCTCTTATTTTGTTTTCAGGTATTTTTATTTTTTACTCTTTCTCATGCGTCGAAATGGACTTAGTATGTCTGTACGTCCATACAGATGTGCTGTGTATATTAAATACTTTTTTACTGTTGTGAAATGTTTCTTGGTTGGAGTGGGTGGTATCTTTAGTGAGCAGTGCTCACAGTAATTCTAGTATGTACCTTTGTTATCAGGTCATTACCTAGATGTTTGTCATTGCTGTGTCACATACTATACATGTACATGTCTTAACAAGTTGAGCTACAGTGTCATTTACACTTTCATTTGTACAGAACTTCTGTATGAAAGTTCTGTTTTGAATAAATTTTTGTAGGAATGTTTAGTAACATGGAATACATCACATATGATGCAGGTCTTTTTCTCGTGCAAAAATTATGCTAATTAGATGATTAATCTAATTATTCGGTGCTACTTATACACAGTAAGAGCACATGTCAATACGGCTTGGGCTAGAGTCTGTATTTATGAACCGCTCTTCACAAAACTTCTTGGGTACCTTTGTTATCACCTTGGAACGAGAACGAGTGTTTCTGGGTGCGGTCCAAAATTCATGATGGCTGCCAGTGGCCATTTTGTGCCGAAATTAGGTCCAATCAGTTTTTAGCTGACCTGACTGAAAGTCAGGGTGAGCTTTTCTTATCACTCTTCGTCCGTCGTCTGTCGTGCGTCGTCTTGCGTGAAGGTGGTGTTTGAGCCTCTTTCTCCTAAACCACTGGCCACATTTTAATTAAATTTCATGTAAGTGGTGGTTATATAGGGGCATTTTGATTTTTATCCAAAATAGCTTTCGGCTCATATTGAGCAGAGGTGTGGGGGAAAAGTGGCTAATTTTTTTGAAAATCTTCTTCTAATGAACCACCAGTAGCAGAGACTTGATATGTGGTATACAGAGTCCTTTTGAGGTTTAAGTTCAAGTTTGTTCAAGAGAAGTTTGTCGGGCATTATTTGCCTTCGTTATGGGAGGGGCAAAAATTTTGGCCACGCCTAAAATTTCTATTTTCAGAACCGTGAGGTCGATTTGAAACAGATTTGATATCAGATGATAATGGGTCATAAGTAGTTGATTGATGCAAAAACAAATTTTCTCATTGCCCCGTGGGAACCTCGGGAGCTAAAAATATGAAAAACCTCAAAACTGCCAAATCTCCAAAACTACACGGCACAGAGAATTCTTATTAGCTTAACTTGACATAGTCAAGATAAGCTATTGCCATCACGCGTGCGGAAGTCTGTTAGTCTGTGAGTCTGTGACGTCTGTTCACATTTCCTTTAGCACGGGCTACACCCCGCTGTTCTTGTCTGATCGTCACGAAATTTCATATGCAGGTTTGGGGTCATGTCTAGATGAGAACGTCCCCTTTTGGTCGCGATCGGGCAACCGGTATGGCTGCCCGAGCCCAAAACCCGAAAACCATTAGCACAGTCTACAGGTCGTATTTATGAAGGGATTTCATTGTAACTTGGTAGGATGCCTCTGTATAGTGCCTAGACGAGAACGACCCCTTTTGGGCATGATCTATCAACCGTGATGGCTGCCCAAGCCCGAAACCCAAAAACTTTTAGCACAGTCTGCAGGCCATGTTTAATGTGGAGGGATTTCATTGTAACTTGGTAGGAGGACTCCTTATGATGTCTAGATGCAAATTTCCCCATTTGGGCATGATCTGCCAACCGTGACGACTGCCCAAGCCCAAAACCCGAAAACCTTTAGCACAGTCTACAGGTCATATTTATTGAGGAATTTCATTGTAACTTGGTGGGTTGACTTCATACAATGTCTAGATGAGAAAGTCCCCTTTGGACGTGATTGGGCAACTGTGACGGCTACAGGAGCCCGAAGCCCAAAAACCTTTAGCACAGTCTAGAGGTCATATTTATGAAATGATTTCATTGTAACTTGGCAGGATGACTCCAAATAATGTCTAGATGAGAACGTCCCATTTTGATCGCGATCATGCAGCCTTGATGGGTGCCCGAGCCCAAAAACCTTTAGCATAGGCAAAAGGTCATATTTATGGAAGGATTTCATTGTAACCTGTTAGGTTGACTCCATATAATGCCTAGATGATGACATCCCCTTTCGGTCGTGATTGGTCAGTTGTGATGGCTACAAGTGCCCGAAGCCCGAAAACCTTGAGCACAGTCTACAGGTCATATTTATGAAGGGATTTCATTGTAACTTCTTAGGATCACTCCAGATGATGCTCAGATGAGATTGTGCCCTATGGTTGCGATCATTCACCCATTATGGCTGCCCAAGCCCGAAGCCCGAAAACCTTTAGCACAGTCTACAGGTCATATTTATGAAGGGATTTCATTGTAACTTGGTACGTTAACTTCATATAATGTCTAGATGAGAACGTGCGATCATTCACCCATGATGGCTGCCCGAGCCCGAAGCCCGAAAAACTTTAGCACAGTCTACAGGTCATATTTATGAAGGGATTTCATTGTAACTTGGTAGGTTAACTTCATATAATGTCTAGATGAGAACGTCCCCTTTTGGACATGATTGGGCAACTGTGACGGCTAAAGGTGCCCGAAGCCCGAAAACCTTTAGCACAGTCTACAGGTCATATTTATGAGGGGATTTCATTGTAACTTGGTAGGATGACTCCAAATAATGTCTAGATGAGAACGTCCCCTTTTGATCGCGATCATTCAGCCTTGATGGGTGCCCGAGCCCAAAAACCTTTAGCATAGGTAAAAGGTCATATTTATGGAAGGATTTCATTGTAACATATTAGGTTGACTCCATATAATTCCTAGATGATGACATCCCCTTTTGGTCGTAATTGGTCAGCTGTGTTGGCTACAAGTGCCCGAAGCCCAAAAACCTTGAGCACAGTCTACAGGCCATATTTATGAAGGGATTTCATTGTAACTTCATAGGATCATTCCAGATGATGCCCAGATGAGATTGTCCCCTTTGGTTGCGATTATTCAACCATGATGGCTGCCCGAACCCGAAGCCCGAAAACCTTAAGCACAGTCTACAAGTCATATTTGTGAAGGGATTTCATTGTAACATGGTAGGTTGACTTCATATAATGCCTAGATGAGAACGTCCCCTTTTGGACATGTTTGGGCAACTTTGACGGCTAAAGGTGCCCGAAGCCCAAAAACCTTTAGCACTGTCTACAGGTCATATTTATGAAGGGATTTCATTGTAACTTGGTAGATTGACTCCAAATAAGGTCAAGATGAGAACGTCCCATTTTGGCCGTGATCATTCAGCCTTGATGGGTGCCCGAGCCCAAAAACCTTTAGCATAGTCAAAAGTTTATATTTATAGAAGGATTTCATTGTAACATTGTTAGGTTGACTCCATATAATGCATAGATGATGACATCCCCTTTTGGTCGTGATTGGTCAACTGTGATGGCTACAGGTGCCCGAAGCCCGAAAACCTTGAACACAGTCTACAGGTCATATTTATGAAGGGATTTCATTGTAACTTCGCAGGATCACTCCAGATGATGCCCAGATGAGATTGTCCCCTTTGGTTGCGATCATTCAACCATGATGGCTGCCCGAGCCCGAAAACCTTTAGCACAGTCTAAGGTCATATTTATGAAGGGATTTCATTGTAACTTGGTAGGTTTACTTCATATAATGTCTAGATGAGAACGTCCCCTTTTGGACACGAGTGGGCAACTGTGACGGCTTCAGGGGCCCAAAGCCCGAAAACCTTTAGAACAGTCTACAGGTCATAATTATGAAGGGATTTTATTGTAGCTTGGTAGGATGACTCCAAATAGTGTCCAGATGAGAACGTCCCCTTTTGGTCGCGATCATTCAGCCTTGATGGCAGCCCGAGCCCAAAAACCTTTAGCATGTCTGTAGGTCGTATTTATGGAAGGATTTCATTGTAACTTGTTAGGTTGACTCCATATAATGCCTAGATGATGACATCCCCTTTTGGTTGTGGTTGGTGAACTGTGATGTCTACAGGTGCCTGAAGCCCGAAAACCTTTAGCACAGTCTACAGGTTGTATTTATGGAGGGATTTCATTGTAACTTGGTAGGTTGACTTCATATAATGTCTAGATTAGAACGCCCCCTTTGGACGCAATTGGGAAACTGACGGCTACAGGGGCCCGAAGCCCAAAAACCTTTAGCGCAGTCTACAGGCCATATTTATGAAGGGATTTTAATGTAACTTGATAGGATGACTCATTTTTGGAATAATTTCATTGTAATTTTGTTGATATATGTTAACTGTGAGGGCCACATATATTAACTGTGAGGTCATATTAACCCACCCCTCAGATCTTTAGTACAGTGTACACCTCATATTATTTTTATCATAAACATAGCATACAGGGAACAGAAATGAACATATTCCCAATTATCACAATTCTTGACTTATTTCATAATCCTTTCATAAACATTGAACATTATCCTTTTCATCAAACACAACACACAAGTTAAGCTACAGTGTCATTGACACTTTCATTTTGTATAAAGCTTACTTTTATCCAGTAGAATAGAATGGTTAAAAAAAATCCCTATCGGTTTGATCACAAGGTACTTTTTTCAGGACTTTTGAAAAAGTGCTTAGTCAGCACTTTTTAACACTGTAGGCAATGGGAAAAAGATTAAAAAATCTTCTTCTCCAGATCTAGCAGGCAGAATCTTTTGATATTTGGTATGCAACATTGTAGGGTGGATCTGATTCAAATTTGTTCAAATCGGCCCCCCCTGGGTTCATATTTGGGCTCAGTATAGGAGCCCGATTTCGAACTTAGTGCATTTCAGGCAAATTTCTTAAAAAAGCTTCTTCTCCAGATCCAGCTGGCAGAATCTTTTGATATTTGGTATGTAACATTGTGGGGTGGATCTGATGAAAGTTTGTTCAAATCGGCCCCTGGATTCATATTTGGGCTCAAAATAGAAGCCCGAATTCGAACTTAGTGCATTTCAGGCAAATTTCTTAAAAAATCTTCTCCAGATTGAGCAGGCAGAATCTTTTGATATTTGGTATGCAGCATTGTGGGGTGGATCTGATTCAAGTTTGTTCAAATCGGCCCCTTGGGTTTATATTTGGGCTCAGTATAGAAGCTCGAATTCGAACTTAGTGCATTTCAGGCAAATTTCTTCAAAAATCTTCTTCTCCAGATCCAGCAGGCAGAATCTTTTGATATTTGGTATGCAACATTGTGGGGTGGATCTGATTCAAGTTTGTTCAAGTCATATTTGGGCTCACTATAGAAGCTCGAATTCGAACTTGGTGCATTTCAGGCAAATTTCTTAAAAAATCTTCTTCAGATCCAGCAGGCAGAATCTTTTGATATTTGGTATGCAACATTGTGAGGTGGATCTGATTCAAGTTTGTTCAAATTGGCCCCCTGGGTTTATATTTGGGCTCAGTATAGAAGCTCAAATTCGAACTTAATGCATTTCAGGCAAATTTCTTAAAAAATCTTCTTCTCCAGATCCAGCAGGCAGAATCTTTTGATATTTGGTATGCAGCATTGTGGGGTGGATCTGATTCAAGTCTGTTCCAATCAGCCCCCTGGATTCATATTTGGGCTCACTAAAGAAGCCCGAATTTGAACTTAGTGCATTTCAGGCAAATTTCTTAAAAAATCTTCTTCTCCAGATTCAGCAGGCAGAATCTTTTGATATTTGGTATGCACCATGCTTAGGGGGGTGAGATTCAAGTTTGTTCAAGCCAAGTCCCTGGGTTCATATTTGGGCTCACTGTGGAAGCCCGAATTATAACTTAGTTCAAAATGAGGAATTTTCTTTAAAAATCTTCTTCTTCAGATCCAGCAGTCGGAATGTTTTGATATTTGGTGTGCAGCATCCTTAGGGGGGTGAGATTTAAGTTTGTTAAAGCCAAGTCCCTGGGTTCATATATGGGCTCCCTCTGGGAGCCCGAATTATAACTTAGTTCAATATGAGGAATATTCTTTAAAAATCTTCTCTTTTTTTTAGATCCACTGGTCAGAATCTTTGGATATTTGGTATAAGCTTTTCTTAGGAATAGCAGATGCAACTTGTTGAAATCAATTCTCTGGGTTGATATTTAGGCTACCATGTCAGGTGAGCACCCTCAGGCCCCTTGGGGCCTCTTGTTTGTACACAACTTCTATATGGCTCAGGCTAGAGGCTGTATTTATGAACCGATCTTTACAAACTTTTTGGGTACCTTTGTTATCATCGTGGGACAAGAACGAGTGTTTTGGGGTGCAGTCCAAAATTCAAGATGGCCACCAGCAGCCATTTTGTACCAAAATTAGTGCAATCAGTTTTTTGTACAGAACTTCTGTATGAAAGCTCTAATTTGAATAAATTTCTGTATGAATGTTTAGTAACATGGAATACATCACATATAATACAGGTTTTTTTCTCGTGCAGAAATTATGCAAATTAGATGAACTTTGATTTGTTCAGTGCTCCTTGTACACAGTAAGTGCACATGTCAATACGGCTCGGGCTAGAGTCTATTTATGAACTGATCTTCACGAAACTTCTTGGGGTACCTTTGTTATCACCTTGTGACAGGAACGAGTGTTTTTGGGTGCCTTTGTTATCACTGTGCTATGAGAACAAATATTTTTGGGTTCAGTCAGACCAACTCTGGGACTCAAAGATTTCTTCTCTAGTTTAACATCTAACTGTCACCCTACTTTTACAATACTTTACCTATATATTTGTTACAGGCTACGGTCAGCATTTATGTACAAACCGTTACAATACTTTACATGTACCTTTGTTATCAGGTCATCACCTAGATGTTTGTCATTGCTGTGTCACATACTATACATTCACATGTCTTAAACAAGTTGAGCTACAGTGTCATTGACACTTTCATTTATGAGTGTTTCTATTTTAACTAATAATTAAGTGAAGATAAGGAAAAAGTAGTGTCTTAACCCTTTACCCAACGTAACTGCCAAAATCGACCAGCGCTATTAACAAAAATCAGCATTCAGTTTTCATTATTTTTAGCTGCGACTAGCAGCTCTATAAGTGGCAATGTCGGTCTGGTCTGTCTGTCGGTCGATCGGTTGGTCTGTCGGTCTGTCTGTGACCAACGAGTTTCAAAACTCAATAACTTTTGAAATACTTGATGGAATGACTTTATGTATTATAAGTGTATCTTATTGATGTCTAGCCACTGTTCAATGCATGTGTTGTTCCAAATATTTTTCTTGGAGTTATGGCCCTTGATGAACTTAGAATTTTGTGACTAACGAGTTTCTAAAAGAATAACTTTCAAACTACCTGGTGGAATGACTTCATATTTGATATGCAAGTGTATCTCATTCATGTTTAGCCCATGTCCGATGCAAATGTTGTTCCAAATATTTTTCTTGTTTTTTTTTTCGCCACCACCTGTAAATTGCCCTGAAAATATTTTTTGGACTTGCAGATTGCACCACCCGTCACAGCTACGGTGTCGATGTCGCGATTTTTTTATTTTGTGTCTCAAAAATATAGGTTATGACAGGCCTGGAAATAATTTTTTGGGTGCATCGGTCATAAGGACCGGCTCCATAATGATTGGATCGGTCATACAGTATCCCGGGTCGGTCAAATTTTTTGACTTCCAAATCGAACATTAACTAGGGCAAAACCCATGTAAATTATCCTGTGTTCAATTTTATTGAAAGGACACTTAACTTTTATAACATTAAACTGCATGACGGGGATGTCTTTAGTCTGCAAATCACTTTTTTTTCTTAAAACGTAACAACTGGGCTCCAATGCGACAATTTCTTTGAAATTGAATGCTGAATATCTCCGCACCTGGAGCCTGGACGTCTCACCACTGGGAAACCCCATCATTTTTGGCACCAGGTAACCTCGGCACCAAATAAAGTCGGCACTTGCACATCTGTCACCTGAGTTAAAACTGATTATATTTTTCTGGAATTATTACTGAATTACTGTAAAGCTTTTCAGAAATTATGACAAATTCTGCTCACAGTCTTCAAAGAAAGTATATTACACAAAGGAAAGGAAAGAGGAGGGGAATCATCTGGTTCGATTTGAAGAACATACACGGAAAAAATAGAGTACAAATGAGTTCCAGTTTCGATTGCGAAAGGAACATCTCTCATTTATAAATTTGTCTTGTGTTTTGCTATTTTGTATTTGTATTTATTTTAGAGAATATATTCGAATGTGGAAATTATTCACCATCAACATCCATAAATAATGATTCAGAACACAAGATCTCATGTGAAAAATTAATATACTTGGGAGAAAAATACGCCGGTCATTCATGACCGTTTGGATACAGTCAGTGCCAGTCACATCGATGTTTCTTGCTGGTCACTGCCCGTGACCGACCACTTATTTCCAGGCCTGGTTATGACCCCACTTTGGAATGAGCTCATTGAGCTCGTTCCAATGAGGGGTCCTAACCTATATTTTTGAGACAAAAAATGAAAAAAATTAGTTATTCAAGAATTTTGTTTGCAAGTGTTGTCTGCCTTTAACATGTGAAAGTAGTTCGAGATAGTTGTGTATATAATCACAATCAATGTGCAGAAGCTTTCACTCAATTAGTTTATACCAGCATCATGAACAATGTGAATGCTGAGAAAAATTCTGGGAGTTAAGCAGGTGACTTGCTCAATATGCAGAGTATGAGTAAAAATAAGATGCAGCATAGCCACAAACTAAGTATCTCATTGCTTCTGTGTTGATAACACCAGAATCTGACATCAGTTTCTGGAAAGCTCTGTTAGTGGCTATGCTGCAACTTGTACTGTAAATTATAAGATTAGCAATACAGTGTAGAGCAACCCACATGGTTTGATTCCTTTTGTAACCTGGAAGTTGTGCAATTTCTGCCACCACAAGTCTTTCTAAAGAAACATCCTCAGCAGTATTTTTGCTGTAGATATTTTTCCTTTCCTCGGCATTTTCCTCGGCACTGCTGATTGCTGAGGGTGAATTACCAGGGCTGTTTAATTTGTTTGCTGATGAAATGTATTTGTGTAATACACTATTGGAAAGGGCTTTAGCAGACATGTTAACCTCCAGAATAACTTTTCGGGGAACCTGAGGGTGATTTTCAGGGAAATGGGATGGATTTCAGGGAAAAGTTCGCGTGGGGACAAAATAAAAGAAACAACTTGTAAATTTTCAGCTCATTGACCACTATTAACACCAGGTTATATCCAGAACTAGTTGTCAACTATGCAGATGCATTTATGCTATGTTCAAAAATCATAAAATAACTGTTGATTTGACCCCTCAGGATCCTCTTCTTCATGAGCCCCCCCCCCCCCCCCCCCCCCAATGTCCCACAGAGCACCTCCACCTGTGGTTTGCTCTTATCAAAGTCTACTTAGCTAATAATTTCCCAAGTCTGGAAATGTTAACAGGAAAAGATGTGCTAATGTTCAGTTACTTCAAGAACATTAGTTCTTAGAAAGTATCTTTATCAAACTTCATGCATGTGGGACGTTTGTGCCCTACACAAAACTTTTCTTTTCATCACTGAAGCATTTTTTTTTTAATTCCATTCGAAATTTTCTGGGTACAGATGGCCAACAGTTAACAGTTCTATAGTCAGCACAACAGAATAAATGTAGTGTTAGAAAATAACACCATTGTGTTTAAATATGCAGTCATAATTTTTTCGGCATCCTAAGCGACTTTAACCTACTTTTAAGCTGTGCTAAATAGTTGTTGTTTACGTTTTGATTTTGGAAAAGGGATGTGAATTAAAGCTATTCTATGAAGGAATAAATAAATATATATTAAATTCCTTTTCATATATTTTAATTTTCAAAAACTGCATTTAAATGAAGGTGGAGTTTTCAATTTTTTGTAAGTAAGTCACCTATTTTCACTTCGACACTCGCACATTGATCACGGTTCTCCGAAGAAAACCCCCCAGAAATAAACATGAACACAGTTGAAATATATATCATAAAATACCCTTTTCTTAAATAAATTTAACTTAAATCCATATTTTACTGTTTTGTGAGTTTTTACCGGAGTTTGAAATGCATGTGATTTGACTCGGAACGTTTTTCATAAGTTACAATGGGAACGAAATATTTGACTGTTGTTTTCCGGGATTTTTGGTCCAAAATTGATTCCCGGCCAGGAGGCCGGGAACTACACTGAAATTCCGGGATTTTCCCGGGCATTCCGGGAATGTTAACATGTCTGGCTTGTAGACTCCATTCGAACAGTGTTTTACATAACAGTGCACAGTCAGACACTCTATTACATGTAATAATAAAAAAAAGTATATTCAATTTGAGGAAATTGATCCTGTAACTTTGTTGATGAATATGTGAAGATGTCTTTTGGTAATGAATGGAAAGTGTAATTGTTCTTTTCAGGTGATGAAGAAAATATTGAAAAGTTCAACAGGCGGCTTGTTAAAGTAACAAAGGAACACAATGATGAATGTAAACGTCTTTTAAAATTAATGGGTGTACCCTACATTGAGGTGAGTTTCAGCTTGGTGAGGTTTAGAGCATAATTTCGCATTTTTACTTAATGTAATGCCCCAAACTGGCAAACACTATACACAAAAAATTGTCATCCAAATGTATTATCTTTACTTACAATTTTTGTGGTCAAAAACATAGCTTATGACCCCTCACTGGAATGAGCTTGTGAAGTGGTGATAAGCTAAGCTTTTTAGCCAAAAAATGAATTTTTTAATAATTGAAGAATTTTGTTTGTGAGTGTTGTCTTCTATTTGTGTTTGGTAAAGGGTTGAATCCTGTGACTACTGATGCAATCTGTGGAATTTAACAAATTTTAACCCTTAAAAGCCTATTTCCGTCTATTCCAACTTCAGAGCAGGTGCCCTTAACCTGCTATCATGAGGAGGTCCTGCTGATGATAGACATATTACCTAGGCAGTGGTTTCTAGTCAAGCCTTGGTTGCGTTAACAGGAAGCCAAAATTTAACTAGAAATCTCTGCAAAGCCATTAAACGTATATGCACTGTGGAATGATGGGAATTCAAGACCCTTGTCCAGGCCCTTAAGGGTTAAACAGGTTTCAAACCTGCGATGTGAAATTTGCTACATAATTGAGCATGAGGAATTCAACATTGTTCAACACAGCAAAGATGTGCGTCTGTCATATCCTGATGATGGAAAAACATGCAGTTTTATTTACTTTTACGAGCCTTGCATGTGGCTATGTTCTCACTGCTGATTGGACTTTGCAAGCAACTCCTATCTACATTGCCTAACAAGTGTTGTGATGCACTGACCAGACTGTTTTACTGGTAAAATTGGTCCCACTAATGCTTGAGATGGAAGTCCTCTAAAATGGGCAATGTGGGTATAAATAATTGTCTGAACTAAAATAAGTTGGGATGTACTCAAGTGTCCATTCAACCTTATCACTCGATACAACTTGAGGAATTCATCAAACTCTTTGAATTCAATATGTCTTGTGTGTCCATTGCCTTTTGCCTGGTTTTACGATCACTTTATGCTTGATACCATACAACATCCTCACAGAAGAAATGTTTTTCAGCATCGGTGACATTTAACCACCTCTAACATCAAGAAACAAATAAGAAGATGCTCATGTAGTTTATATACATGGGTTCATTTATTTCATTATGTTGTGAAATGTATTTGTCAATCGGTTACATGTTGTTCAAGTAGGTCACACACCATTAATTTAAGTTCAAGATGAATTTCAAACCGCATTGTACATTATAAATTGTAGGGTCCCTGAAAGTAAAAAATAACACCTAGTAACAATCTATACTAGTGTTATTAGCTCCACCTGACAAAGTCAGTGGAGCTTTTCTAATGCCAAGTCGTTTGTCCGACTGTCAGTTTGTCCATTGTCAACATTTTATTTGTCCAGGCCATAACTTCTTAATCACTGAATATTTTTTGATAAAACTTTATTACACTCGGTATTTTCAAAAGACAGTGTGTCGCGAATTATAATATGGTATGTGCCCCTCAAGGTCAAGGTCACAGGCCCTATGATAAGATGACAGAAAAACTTTGACATTTCACTGTCACTTTTGTCCGGTCCATCTAACTTTGAATGATTATAATAATAATAATATATACATTTATATTGCGCCAAAATTATAGTTCAGAAAATATACAACTATATTCTAAGGCGCTGTACGTGTTACTGAGCTCGTGCAAATATACAGACCGAAGATATACAGTATCTTACAGTCCACAACATCACTTACAGGCTTTTTGAAACAGGTATGTTTTGAGATCTTTCTTGAAAAGGTTGACATTTGACAGTCTTTTAGGTGTTCTGGTAAATTATTCCTCAAGTGAGGGCCAGCAAATGAGAATGACCTATTATCTCCAAATGTCTTACACCTATGTTTTGGAACATGTAGTAGCATTTTACCATGGTACCTCAGGTTGTATTGACACACATTGGTATTAAGGAGTTCTTCTAAGTAGGCTGGTGACATGTTGTTTTGTGCCTTAAAAACTAATAATAACATTTTGAAAATTATTCTGTACTTGACTGGCAGCCAGTGCATATCCCTCAGAACAGGAGTGATGTGTTGAGATTGTGATACCCTACATACCACTCGGGCTGATATATTTAGTACCATCTGCAGGCGAGAGTACTGATATTGTGGAAGGTTGAACAGTAAGGCATTACCATAATCCAAATGTGAAGTTACAAAGACATGAACTAGGGTTTTTGTGGAGCCTTTGGTGAGGAACTGCCTTATCTGTTTAACTTTGTATAGACCTCTGAAAGCCTTATTGCACATGTTTGTGACATGTCTGTCCATAGACATGGTAGAGTCGAAGAAGGCACCAAGATTACGTACACTGTTACTTGCACTGATGGCAGAATCTCCTACCTTCACTGAATTGATGTCAACTTTTGATTGACACATCTTATTTATACTCGGTACAATTATTGCCCATGACTCAGAGGTGAGTCGCGATTTGGATACAAGGTCAAGGTCAGACATTAAAACTTTGATATTGTTATACTGCCCTTGTCCAGTCCAATACCAATTATTGCCCATGACTCCGAGGTGTGTCACAGTTTTGATCCAAGGTGATATCTTCAAGGTCAAGGTCACAGGCAGCAAAACTTTTATATTGTCATACAGCCCTTGTCCGGTCCATATAACTTGGTATGATTGACAGATCTTATTCACAGTGTATACAATTATTGCTCATGGCACAAGGTGTGCTGCAACTTTGATCCAAGGTCATCCCATCAAGATCAAGGTCACAGGCAGCAAAACTTTGATATGGTTATACAGTCCTTGTCTTGCCTGTATAATGGAATCTATGTGACAGATCACATTCATACCTCACACAATTGTTACCCATAACCTAACGTTGTGTCATGACCATGACCCATTGTCATATCATGAAGGGTAAGGTCACATGCGGAAACTCTTTGATTCTTGTCTTGTATTTGGCTTCCCCTAAAAGCAATGTCCCTGGGCAGAGCTGACTGGGCGTAGACACCTCTTGTTTGTACAAGCTGGTCATATATCAGTCAGTGGTGAGGCGATTAATCGATATTCAATCAGCCATCGGTTGACAATCGGTAGTTGGGGTGTGGGATCGGCCCTTGCCAATGGTCACATGTAAAAAAAAAATTTCCGAGATTTCCTCAATTCATCCAGATTTAAGACGTTTTTATTGAAATGACTTGAGTGATTCATAGTTCCATTTGATCTTGTCAAATTTTGCCGAGCACTTGCGGAAATTGAGAGACAACCATGTTCACTCATGTGATGAGTGTCTGCTAGATATCAAAGAAATCCAAAAATGACAGCAAGAAATTGCAGAAACATGCTTGCGAAGGGAATAGGACCACCGGTACTGACTACTGGCAGTACAACAGTATTGAGCAAACAACATTGCGGTCACTGTTATGGTTCTCATTTTTATTTTCTATGAATTTACTCATATTCAAAATTTATATATTGTTTCTGTGTGTGTTTTATTTAACTGAAAACCTCAAAGTAAACAGAGGAAAGAAAATGAAAATGCCCCTATGTTCATGTCAACAAAAAGTTCAAAAATGAATATTCAAAACTAATTTACTGTGTTCATAAGAGATCACGTCTTTCTGACCTTAAGTAATTAATATTCATGATGTAAGGTCAAGAATGAGAATTGTGGGATATTATTGACATTAAGCTTCAAAGAAGAATAACCATGTGGTTCTTATTTGTTTAGGGTGTTAGTCAAACAATAAAACCTGATTTTTATTCCACAAAAACTATTCAGTTTTTATTGATTATAAATTTGTAAGTCTCAGCTGTTTGTTTGTAAAACATAAGAAAATAAATTATAGATTTATTTGAATACTAATAACTGCAACAGAACCGCATTCATCTGCCAACTTTGTTCTATGTTATTCCTCCCAGTGGTGGCGTTGTGGTAACCGGTTCTTGTCAGATCACCGAAGTTAAGCAACGTCGAGCCTGGTTAATCATTGGATGGGTGACCGTCTTAAGCGATCAATTCAGACTCCCGTGTTGTGTCCTTGGGAAAGGCACTTAACCCCGATTGTCCGCATGGGGGCACGATGATGCTGTGTACTAAGGCATACTGCACGTCGATGGTACGCATGTCTTCAACCAATCTAACCCTGCTTGTGCTGCAGTGTGGGGTTACGATGTTGGGGAGCTGGCAGCTGCTCGTCGTTGCTCGGTGGTTCTCTCCGGGTACTCCGGCTTCCCCCACCCGTGAAACTGTCACGGTCATGATTAGCCATTGTGGATAAGTATATGACCTTAAATACCAATAAATAATAATAATTCCACCCTGTAAACTTTTTGAGCTTCATTTCGGGGGCATAAAGGTCATGGTAAGATTTGTTTTAAAAGTTTTGTTTAGCAGTTTTTTTCCTAACTCTTAAAATTGATTAGCAAGTGGGTGTAATTGTTTAGCAGTTTTCATTCATGATGGTTCCACCCCCAAAAGTACTAAAATAACGGTTTTATTTAAATCATGTTTCAATCAACCAAATAAAACAAAACATACTAAAACATAACAAAGTCACACTGACTGGGACATAAATTTTGAAGACTCTACTAGTCTTATATCAGGAGAAGGTAAGTTCAAATATTATTCAAAGGTATGAACTATCATACTGGAACATAACAAAGTCACACTGACTGGGAGATAAACTTTAAAGATTCCACAAGCCTATCAGTAGAAGGTAAGTTCAAACATTATTCAAAGGTATGAAATATCATGATACTGAAACATAATAAAGTCACACTGATGAGGATAAACTTTAAAGACTCCTTATCAACCATTTTTTTTAATATTTTTATATTTTTAGTTTTGTTTCGCAAGAAATGGGTATTTCTCTGTGCTAATTTTATAACCACTGGGCACAATATAGATAATCAAAACCTGAACACTTGGGTGAGAAAGGTTGCATACTCAGGTTACAAGTTATTAAGGAGCTTTATTTTATGCGGTAAAATCTGAACACTAAATGAACATCTTGCCTAGAAAAGGTCGATGACCTCCAAGTGAAGCAGAGCTGATTAGTCGGTAAGCAATCACGTGTTACTATATGCCGTTCACATTTGTGAGTGACTATTTTAAAGGTCATCCCTCATAGTTATGACGTACCTATAATGTTGGGGTTTGGATTTTGATTTTGACAATTTGTCGTATTTTTCAAGCACATATTGATCGATGGGGAGGACAAAAAGTAAGAATAATTTGATGGCAAATTCTTCTTGAACTTGATGATGTTGCATATCCAGCTGGTATTTGGAATTTTGGGGCTGAAAATTGAGAAATATAAGTACCATTTTGCAGTGGAATGGCGCCGAATATCAGGCCTTTGAGTGGGCCGAATATCGGGTCCGCAAGGACACCTAAAAAATCCTTGCAAAATGTTATCGTGAATCCTCCCATATGTGATGTGTGAGTGCCTATGAACGTCAGAACAAAGAGGGACATTCCTAATCTCTTTACTGAAATACATGTGCATCGCACTTTGTGATCCAATTTTATGGAAGTGCTTTGCATTAGGGGAAAATTGCATCGCAAACTGCGATGCGAAACCGAACAAATCCTACCCTGAAGGTATGAAAATACAAAAAAATCAGGGCAGGCAGAAATGAAAATCTAGCATATTTTTAGCTCACCTTGACAAAGTCAAGCTGAGCTAATCTAATCACTTCCCATCTTTTATTCGTCAAAACCCATGTTTTGGTCTTCTCCCAAACCACAGGGCCAATTCAAGTGAAAATTTGTGTGAGTGATAGTCTCGAAGGTGCATTGCATTTTTGTTCAACTCAACATGCCCAGCCCCATAGGGAGGGGGTGGGGGGAAAATGCTCCAAAATATTTTTATTATTTTCTTCTCATGAACCAGTGGGTACAATGACTTGATAATTGTAATGGAGCTTCCCTTTAAGATGTAGAATCAAGTTCGTGAAGCAATATTTTGGCCCCGACCCAAAATTTCTATTTTCTGAACCTGTGGTCTGATATGAACCAAATTTGGTATGTGGTATTATTGGGTCATAAGTACTTGACAAAAAAAATTACTGCATCCCCATGCGAACCCCAGGAGCTAAAAATAGAAATATTTTCAAACGCCAATATTTCCTAAACCAAACGGAGAACTGTTATTTGATATGAGCATCCTTAGAATTGAGTGGTAAAAAAAAAGTGCCATTGGTTATGTTAGGGTGTTCTGTAGAGGACATCGAAAAATGATGAGTCTGATACAAGTTTGTTAAAATAAAGCCTGCTGGTTCATATTTGGGCTCAATAACAGAAGCCCAAATTTTTAACTTAGGCAATATTGGGAATATTCTTTAAAAATCTTCTTCTTCAGAACCACCAGTCAGAATCTTTTAATGTTTAGTATACATCAGTGTTATGAGGGTCAGATTCAAGATTGTACAAACCAACTCCCAAGGTTAATATTTGGGCTTCATATGGAATATGAGGGATAATTTTCAGAATTCTTCTTCAAATCCATCAGTCAGAATGCTTTCATATGTGGTATACATCATCTCTAGAGAGGTCAGATTCAAGTTTGTTCAAATTGGGTCTGTAGTTTAATATTTGGGCTCGCTATGGTAGCCCAAATTTTAGCTTAGTGCAATATGAGGAAATTTCTTTAAAAATCTTCTTCAGAAAACTTTGTTCAATTCGAGAGCCTGGGTTAATATTTGGGCTCCCAATGGGAGCCAGAATTGGCCAAGTAGCTGAGGAATTAGAAATTTTGTATTCAGCACCCTCTAGAGGTGTGTAACTAAGATTATTATACCCCACGCAACAAAGTTGCGGGGGTATAATGTTTTTGACTGGTCCGTCCGTCAGTCCGTCCTACTTGTTTTCCAGACTTTTTTTTACACGCTTCCAGATATTGAGCTGATTTTTGGTATGTGAGTCTAACATGATGGCCTACAGATCAAGTTTGCATTTTGTTCCACTCCACTGATTTTTACCAAAATTATGGCCCTTGGACTCTGAAAAATTCATCAAAATTACAGTTTTCCGGAATTTTTTCTACACGCTTCCAGATATTGAGCTGATTTTTAGCCCGACTGTTTACAGTGAGGGCTATAGTAATGACTTTTGTCCATCCGTCCGTCCGTCCATCTGTCCGTCCGTCCGTCTGTTGACTTTTAGAGTTTTGATTAAAGTTTGTGGTTAAAGTTTTTTTACTGAAGGTTCAAGTGTTTTTTTGTTTTTTTTTTAGCTCCGCTGACAAAGTCAGCAGAGCTTTTCTTATACTGATTTGTCCGTCGTCTGTTGTCCGTCGTCCGTCCGTCCGTCGTCAACATTTTATTTGTCCGAGCCATAATTTCTAAACCGCTGAATATTTTTCCACCAAACTTTATAACAATATGTATTATCAATAGACGGTGTGTCATCAATTATTCTGCGGTCTGTAAATCCACAGGGTCAAGGTCACAGGTCACAGGATCAAGAAAATCTTAAGATATTTTTGATATTTGTTTGTCCAAGCCATAATTTCTGAACCGCTGAATATTTTTCGGCTAAAGTTTGTAACAATATTAGTATTAGAAAACATGCCCATGCGATCAGTGGCCCTCAGCGGAGCTCTCTAGGCGTGACAGGCCTCTTGTTTTTTTTTTGGTTTTTTTTCTTTTCCTGTTTAGTTGACATTTGGAGTTTTGGTTAAAGTTTGTGGTTAAAGTTTTTTATCCAACCTTCAAGTACAGGCTATACCCGGTAGTTCTTGTCTGATCATCACAAAATTCCCTATGCAGGTTTTAGGTCATGTCTACATGAGAACGTCCCCTTTTGGTTGTGACCGGTCAACCGGTATGGCTGCCCGAGCCCAAAACCTGAAAACCATTAGCACAGTCTACAGGTCGTATTTATGAAGGGATTTCATTGCAACTTCATAGAATGCCTCTGTATAATGCCTAGATGAGAACAACTCCATTTGGGCATGATCTGTCAACTGTGATGGCTGCACAAGCCCGAAACCCAAAAACTTTCAGCACAGTCTGCAGGTCATGTTTAATATGGACGGATTTCATTGTAACTTGATACGATGACTCCGTATGATGTCTACATGAGAATTTCCCCATTTGGGCGTGATCTATCAACCATGACGACTGCCGCGAGCCCAAAACCCAAAAACCTTTAGCACAGTCTACAGGTCATATTTATGGAGGGATTTCATTGTAACTTGACAGGTTGACTTCATGTAATTTCTACATGAGAAAGTCCCCTTTTGGACGTGATTGGGCAACTGTGACGGCTACAGGTGCCCGAAGCCCGAAAACCTTCAGCACAGTCTACAGGTCATATTTATGAAGGGATTTCATTGTAACTTTGTAGGATCAATCCACATGATGCCCAGATGAGAATGTCCCCTTTTGGTTGCGTTCATTCAACCATGATGGCTGCCCGAGCCCGAAGCCCAAAAACCTTTAGCACAGTCTACACGTCCTATTTATGAAGGGATTTTATTGTAATTAGATAGGTTGACTTCATATAATGTCTAGATGAGAACACCCCCTTTTGGGAAACTGTGACGACAACAGGGGCCCGAAGCCCAAAAACCTTTAGCACAGTCTGTAGGTCATATTTATGGAGGGATTTCATTGTAACTTGATAGGTTGACATCATATAATGTCTAGATGAGAACGTCCCCTTTTGGGGAACTGTGATGGCAACAGAGGACCGAAGCCCGAAAACCTTCAGAATATTCCACAGGCCAAAATTATAAAGGGATTTCATTGTAGCTTGGTAGGATGACTCCAAGTTTGTGGTTAAAAATCCAGACCAACACCACCACCCCCTACCCCCCCCCCCCCCCCACACCCACCCCCAATTAGGCTTTTTTTTTTCCTTTTTTCTCCAATTTGCATTTTGAACTATTTACAGTCGCTACATGTGGAACCTTTTTTTAAACTTACATACCCCCCCCCCCATCCCCCCCACCCCACCCTGGCGGCCAATTAGGCACTTTTTAGCTCAACTTTGACGAAGTCAAATTTGAGCTATTGTCATGGCCCGTCGTCCATCTGTCCGTCTGTCCGTACGTCACCAATTGGCTATGGCTCGGGCTAGAGGTCGTATTTATGAACCGATCTTTACGAAACTTCTTGTGTACCTTTGTTATGACCCTGGGACGGGAACGAGTGTTTTTAGGTGTGGTCCGAAATTCAAGATGGCTACCAGCTGCCATTTTGTACCGATGATGCAAAAATCAGTTTTTTGTACAGAACTTCCATATGAAAGCTCTGATTTGAATAAAGTTTTGTATAAATGTTTAGTACCATGGGATACATCACATATAATACAGGTTTTTTTCTCGTGCGTAAATTATGCAAATTAGACTGACTTTGATTTATTTAGTGTTACTTTCAGAGCTGTAAGTGCCAAGCTGCTATGGCTCGGGCTAGAGGCCGTATTTATGAACCGATCTTTACGAAACTTCTTGGGTACCTTTGTTATGACCGTGGGACGAGAACGAGTGTTTTTGGGTGCGGTCCGAAATTCAAGATGGCTGCCAGCCGCCATTTTGTATCGACGATGCAGAAATCTGTTTTTTGTACAGAACTTCCATATGAAAGCTCTGATTTGAATATTTTTTTGTATGAATGTTTAGTACCATGGGATACATCACATATAATACAGGTTTTTTTCTCGTGCGTAAATTATGCAAATTAGACTGACTTTGATTTATTTAGTGTTACTTTCAGAGCTGTAAGTGCCAAGCTGCTATGGCTCGGGCTAGAGGCCGTATTTATGAACCGATCTTTATGAAACTTCTTGGGTACCTTTGTTATGACCGTGGGACGAGAACGAGTGTTTTTGGGTGCGGTCCGAAATTCAAGATGGCTGCCAGCCGCCATTTTGTATCGACGATGCAGAAATCTGTTTTTTGTACAGAACTTCCATATGAAAGCTCTGATTTGAATAATTTTTGTATGAATGTTTAGTACCATGGGATACATCACATATAATACAGGTTTTTTTCTCGTGCGTAAATTGTGCAAATTAGACTAATTTTGATGTTTTTTGGGGTTACTTTCAGCACTGTAAGTGCAAATGCCAATACGGCTCGGGCTAGAGGCCGTATTTATGAACTGATCTTTACGAAACTTCTTGGGTACCTTTGGTATCACCGTGGGACGAGAACGAGTGTTTTGGGGTCCGGTCCGAAATTCAAGATGGCCGATGGCAGCCATTTTGTACAAAATTAGGTGCAATCAGATTTTTGCACAGAACTTCCATATGAAAGCGCTGATTTGAATAATTTTTTGTGTGAATGTTTAGTACCAAGGGATACATCACATATAATACGGGTTTTTTTCTCGTGCAGAAATTATGCAAATTAGATGAACTTTGATTTTTTCAGTGGGACTTACACACAGTAAGTACACATGTCAATACGGCTCAGACTAGAGTCTGTATTTATGAACTGATCTTCACGAAATGTCTTGGGTACCTTTGTTATCACCTTGGGACGAGAACGAGTGTTTCTGAGTGCGGTCTAAAATTCAAGATGGCTGCCAGTGGCCATTTTGTACCGAAATTAGGTCTAATCAGTTTTTTGTACACAACTTCTATACAGCTCAGATTAGAGGCCATATTTATGAACCAATCTTTACGAAACTTCTTGGGTACCTTTGTTATCACCGTGGGATGAGAGTGAGTGTTTTTGGGTGTGGTCCGAAATTCAAGATGGCCACCAGCAGCCATTTTGTACCAAAATTAGTGCAATCAGTCTTTTGTACAGAACTTCTGTATGAAAGTTCTGATTTTAATAAATTTTTGTATGAATGTTTAGTAACATGGAATACATCACATATTGTAAGGTTTTTTTTTTTCGTGCAGAAATTATGCAAATTAGATGAACTTTGATTTATTCAGTGCTACTTACACAATGTAAGCACACATGTCAATACGGCTCAGGGTAGAGGCTGTATTTATGAACCGATCTTCACAAAACTTCTTGGGTACCTTTGTTATCACCTTGGGATGAGAATGAGGGTTTCAGGGTACGGTCCAAAATTCAAGATGGCTGCCAGTGGCCATTTTGTACCGAAATTAGGTCCAATCAGTTTTTTGTCACAAGTTCTATACAGCTCGTATTTATGAACTGATCTTCACAAAACTTCTTTGGCACTTTTGTCTTCACCTTGGGACAGGAACGAGTGTGTTTTGGGGTGCCTTTGTTATCACTGTGCAATGAGAACAAATATTTTGGGGTTCAGTCAGACCCACTCTGGGACTCAAAGATTTCTTTTCTAATTTAGCATCTGACTGTCACCCACCTTTACAATACTTTACCTATACATTTGTTACAGGCAACGGTCAGTATTTAGACCATTACAATACTTTATATGTACCTTTGTTATCAGGTCATTACCTAGATGTTTGTCATTGCTGTGTCACATACTATACATGTACATGTCTGTGTCTTGACAAGTTGAGCTACAGTGTCATTGACACTTTCATTTTTTCTTTCGTCAAAAATGCTGGTTTACAGTTTTGGTTAAAAACCTAGACAAACACAACCCCCCCCCCCCCCACTCACCTTCCCCCAAATGAGGCTTCTTTTTTTTTATTTCCCCCAATATGCATTTTGAACTATTTACAGTCACTACATGCAGAACCTTTTTAGCTCAACTTTGGCAAAGCCAAATTTGAGCTTATGCCATGGCCGTCTGTCCGTCAACAATTCAATATGGCTCGGGCTAGAGGCCGTATTTATGAACCGATCTTTACAAAACTTCTTGGGTACCTTTGTTATGACTGTGGGACGAGAACGAGTGTTTTGGGGTCCGGTCGGAAATTCAAGATGGCTGCCAGCCGCCAATTTGTACCAACGATGCAGAAATCTGTTTTTTGCACAGAACTTCCATATGAAAGCGCTGATTTGAATAATTTTTTGTATGAATGTTTAGTACCATGGGATACATCACATATAATACGGGTTTTTTTCTCGTACATAAATTATGCAAATTAGACTAACTTTGATGTATTTAGTGTTACTTTCAGCACTGTCAGTGCAAATGCCAATACTGCTCGGGCTAGAGGCTGCATTTATGAACCGATCTTTACGAACTTCTTGGGTACCTTTGGTATCACTGTGGGACGAGAACGAGTGTTTTTGGGTGCGGTCCGAAATTCAAGATGGCCGCTGGCAGCCATTTTGTTCAAAATTAGGTGCAATCAGATTTTTGTGCAGAACTTCCATATGAAAGCTCTGATTTGAATAATTTTTTTTTGTGTGAATATTTAGTACCATGGGATACATCACATATAATATGGGTTTTTTTCTCGTGCAGAAATTGTGCAAATTAGATGAACTTTGAATTTTTCAGTGCTACTTACACACAGTAAGTACACATGTTAATACGGCTCGGGCTAGAGGCTGTATTTATCAACCGATCTTCACGAAACTTCTTGGGTACCTCTGCTATCACCTTGGGACGAGAACGAGTGTTTCTGAGTGCGGTCCAAAATTCAAGATGGCTACCAGTGGCCATTTTGTACCGAAATTAGGTCCAATCAGTTTTTTGTCACAACTTCTATACAGCTCGTATTTATGAACTGATTTTCACGAAACTTCTTGGGTACCTTTGTTTTCACCTTGGGACAGGAATGAGTGTGTTTTGGGGTGCCTTTGTATCACTGTGCTATGAGAACAAAGATTTCTTTTCTAGTTTAGCATCTGACTGTCACCCACCTTTACAATACTTTACCTATACATTTGTTACAGGCTATGGTCAGTATTTATGTACAGACCGTTACAATACTTTATATTTACCTTTGTTATCAGGTCATTACCTAGATGTTTGTCATTGCTGTGTCACATACTATACATGTACATGTCCTGACAAGTTGTGCTACAGTGTCATTGACACTTTCATTTTTCCTTTTTATCAAAAATGCTTTTTTACAGTTTTGGTTAAAGTTTGTGGTTAAAAATCCAGACAGAAATTATCCCCCCCACACCCCCCCCTCCCCCCCACCCCAATTAGGCATTTTTTTTCTTCCCCCCCCCCCCCCATGCTTTTTTTTACAGTTTTGGTTAAAGTTTGTGGTTAAAAACCCAGACAAACACCACCCCCACCCCCACCCCCATGGTGCCAGTTAGGTATTTTTTTTCTCTGCTCAAAATGCATACTGAAGTATTTAGACTGACCTCATGGAAAAAAAATGGACTCCCCCTGACACACCCCCACTCTCCCCACCCCTCACCCCCCACCCCACCTCCTCCTCACCCAGGGCCATTCCTGCAATATTTTTTCTTTGGTACAAAATGCATTTTTAGCCTGACTGTTTATAGTCAGGGCTATAGTCATGACTTCCGTCCATCCATCTGTCGGTCCATCCATCTGTCTGCAAACAATTGGTTTCCGACTGATAACTCCAGTTTGGATTATTTGATTTCAACCAAAGTTGATACGTGTATTTTCCAGCTAGTAATACAGGCCAGGTTTGAATATAGGTTCCACAACTTCCCCCTCCCCTCCCCTCCCCCCCCCCCCACCACACACACAAACATGTCACTTAGGCAATTATTCCCAAAATGCATTTTGAAGGATTGGGAGTTATTACATGCAAAAAAGAAAATTGACTCAAATAGCCCAACATTGCTTTATGTACTGCATCTTTAATCCTTTACCTAACGCAAGTTGAAGCCAACAGTGCTAATTATTTTTCTGAAACATCAGATTTTTTCATTTTTATACGCCCGTTTTGAAAAAAAACGGTCGTATTATGGTATACCACTGTCCGTCCGTCCGTCCATCTGTCCGTCCGGTCACATGTACGATAACACAAGAACGCTTTGAGAGATTTTCATGATTTTTGGGTAGGTGGTGTATACTGATGGAGGGAAGCTCCCTTTCGTTTAGCGTCGCCGTTCGATTAGTCATTCCAGAGTTATGGGACTTTATTACTTAGAAAATTGTTGATTTTTTACACGTCGTACGATAACTCGAACGCTTTGAGAGATTTTCGGGTAGGTGGTGTATATCGATGGAGGGAAGCTCCCTTTCGTTTAGTGTCGCCGTTCGATTAGTCATTCCAGAGTTATGGGACTTTATTACTTAGAAAATTGTTGATTTTTTACACGTCGTGCAATAACTCGAGAACGCTTCGAGAGATTTTCATGATTTTTTGGTAGGTGGTTTATGTTGATGGAGGGAAGCTCCCTTCCGTTTAGTGTCGCCATTCGATTAGTCATTCCAGAGTTATATGACTTTATTACTTAGAAAATTGTCGATTTTTTACACGTCGTACGATAACTCGAGAACGCTTCGAGTGATTTTCACGATTTTTTGGTAGGTGGTTTATGTTGATGGATGGAAGCTCCCTTTCGGTTGGTGTCATCGTTCGATTAGTCATTTCAGAGTAATGGGACTTTATTTTTCACATGTCGAACAATAACTTGAAAATGCTTAGAGCAATTTTCATGATTTTTGGTTGCAAGTATATGTTGATAGAAGGAATCTCCCTTTCAATTTGTGTCGCTGTCCGATTTGTCATTCCAGAGTTATGGGACTTTATTCATCAAAATATAGGCAATTTTCCACGCGTTGGACTTTGAGCAATTTTCATGATTTTTTGGTGGCAAGTATATGTAACCTGACAAGTACACATGTATACTCATATTGTGTGGTTCCCTCTTGTAATTAATAACGGGGGTATCATGCGCTCATGGCGCAGCTGTTTATTTACTTCTAACCATGGCTTATTAGTCCTTATTGGAACAAGCTCATCAAGTTTGTTCCCTTAATAGGTCATGAGGTATGTTTTGAAGTAGAGAAATGAAAAAATAAAATTTGAATAGCAAATTTTGTATATCACGAGTGCAGATATGGCAGATTCGTTAGGTAAACTGTTAACAAAAAATGGCTCCGACTATTTTGCATCTAAGCATTGCCATTCCTGGGAAAGTCGGGCTGCATGCGTGACATCACTCTAGTTGGTATGTTAGTGTGACATGGTGGCCTACAGATCAAGTTTGCATTTTGTTCTGCTCCACTGATTTTTACCGAAATTACGGCCCTTGGACTCTGAAAAATGCATCAAAATTGCAGTTTTCCGGACTTTTTTTCTACACGCTTCCAGATATTGACCTGATTTTTGGTATGTTAGTCTGACATGGTGGCCTACAGATCAAGTTTGCATTTTGTTCTGCTCCACTGATTTTTACCGAAATTACGGCCCTTGAACTTTGAAAAGTTCATCAAAATTACAGTTTTGCAGACTTTTTTCTTACATGCTTCCAGATATTGAGCTGATTTTTGGTATGTTAGTCTAACATGGTGGCTTACAGAACAAGTTTGGGTTTTGTTCCGCTCCACTTGTTTTTACCAAAATTACGGCCCCATAGACTTTGAAAAGTTCATCAAAATTACAGTTTTCCGGGCTTTTTCTCTGCATGCTTCCAAATATTGAGCTGATTTTTGGTATGTTTGTCTAACATGGTGGCCTACAGATCAAGTTTGCATTTTGTTCTGCTCCACTGATTTTTACCGAAATTACGGCCATTCGACTTTGAATAGTTCATCAAAATTACAGTTTTCCGGACTTTTTTTTCTACACGCTTTCAGATATTATCGAAATTATGGCCATTTTAGTATGTGAGTCTACCACAATGACTTACAGATCAAGTTTGCGTTTCGTTCTGCTCGGCTGATTTTTGCGGAAATTACGGGCCCTGCACTCTGAAGAATATAAGTAACAGATTTCTGGGTCATTTTCCTAAAAATTACACTTTTCCGAGCTTGAAATATCGGGGCCCGTGGGGTATGTGAGCGAGCTCACTAAGGTTCTATATTTCCACATAGTTTGTATCAAGGGGTTTTATAGGGGAGCTCCACATTTTACATTATGATCAACAGAAGAAAAGTCTTGATGCTTGGATTATTTTTGTCACTTCTGAGGGGCTCAAGGATTGACAGTGTATCCTGTGGAGATGGATTGCATAATGTAGATTCATTCTTGGACTCTGTTTATATCATGTTCTGTTCAAAGTGTACGCTTCAGGCCCAGTGGTTCCTCTTGTTTACCTTTGATGCATTTCGGCGTCTGCTTCCATAGAAGATAAAACTGTAGTGTTCAGATTTATATTTGTTTTGTTTCATTTTATTCTACTGTGATTCTGGTTTATCAAATATTATGTATGCAAGATGGCAGCACCCATTTGAGAAATAAATGTGCTCCTCACTAATAACTAAATTGTTAATTAAAGCCCTCAACATTGATAACAAACACCACTAAAACCGTTATCAGGATTGGGTGTTTACACTGTACATTGGTTGGTGATTATCATTAATTAATCATAAAACATTGACCAACTGACATCGGCATTGACAATCCGCCGATTTTGTATCCAAAACATCGGCATAATAATGCGCAATACAGTTTACAATGCAAGTAACTCTAGTATAGATGCTTTCTAGGTTTTATTATGGCCCTTACCTCTTTAGTAGGGTCAACAGGTGTATAGTCATGGTGTCTGTCCATTTGTCTGGTTGTTGGATTTTACTGTCCTTTGGTATGCTGATAGACCAGCAGATGGGGGAAATGATATCCATCTGCTGGTCAAATGCGAAGACACTTTGCTGGCCATCCCCCTGCCGAACCGGCAGATGCGGATCGTGAGCTTATAGAGGCCCTCTCCTGGCTCACGCAGGTTCTTTCCAAGGGTCTCCCCGTTGCATCCAGTGAGGCTTCCACACGGTTTCTGATCCCCCTGGTGTTCCTACACCATGGGAGGAATCGGCTAGTATGCCCGACATGGGCTATGTGTCTTCTGACTCGGGCAGTGAGACACACCTGACATCGAGAGCCATCAGTCTTCTGACTTGGGGGCAGATCTTGACCTTGTGTTTGAGTTCCTTCAGGAACTCAAACCATCAGACCAGCCGAGGTTTCAGCCAGGCAGCGATCATTGGTCTCATGCCTACAGTCAGTACAAGTGGTCAAAACTTTTGCAGCATTGGACTGAAAGCTGAGTTCCAAGTCTATGAAGACTTCCTTCTTCACTAGGCTGATACCTTTTTGCCTCCTGTTCATTATCGTGCATTATCGTTCCTGCAATTCCACCAGTCTGTCGGTCTGCAAGACTTTGGCGGCCTTGGTTCAGGACTCCCAAGCCCAAGTCGGTTGTTTTTGCTATTGCAACTTTGGAGTCCATGTTGGGCTTATCCAGAGAGATGCTTGGGATGCTTTCTCTCTCAGATCACATTGTCTCTGCCTTGGATGCTTATATGCCTCCATTGCGTGTGCTCTCTAAGGCTTTCATGCATCTTACTCGCACGCATGCCTGTAACATTGCTAGTTTGTAATTAGTTCACCGGCACGCTGTGTTGGACACAAGCCATTCTCTTCCTGAAGGGCAGCGCGCTGCGCTTCGATCCACTTCTTTGGTGGGTCCACGACTATTCCATGATTCTGTGGCGACGGTCGGGATAACGCCCTGTGTCATTTCAAAGATCAGCTGCTGCTTCGCCAGCTTGATCTGCCTTCTGTTGGAGGCCGTGGCCATTCCAAGCCTAACAAACGCCCTTCTGCCTCCTCTGTGAAACCAAGGGCTGATCCTCCTGCCACCGCTTCTTACTCACGTGATAAGGGTAAGCGTCGGCAGACCAGAGGAAGGTCTCGGGATCCTTCATCTAGCAGAGGAGGTGGTTTCTCCTCTCGTCAGGGCTCAAAATGAAGGTCCTCACCTCGATTCGTCCCAGGTTGGAGGAAGGATATCCTTTAAGAGGCACCCCACTCTGTCGAGAGTGCCTCTTCCAACCCAAGTTCCTTCAGACGCTTCTCTTCAGGAACTTTTGATCACGGAGATGAGACAACCTCCTGTCAAAGGGGGCACTTGAGGTCATCAAGAACATTAATTCAGTGTGATTTTATTCCTGCCTGTTCTTGGTGCCGAAGAAGGACGGCCGACTCCGACCAGTTATCGATCTGAGTATCCTGAACCAGTTTGTCATTGCTCCCAAGTTCTGCATGGAGACTTTCAGGTTGGTTTACCACTCCATTCACCAGGGAGTTTTCGCTTCCAGCATTGATCTGCGAGACACTTACTTTCACGTTCCGATTCCTTGACATCGCAAAAGTATCTCAGGTTCACTTTTCTGGGTCGAGTTTACCAGTTCAAGGTCATGCCTTTCGGCCTCAACCTGGCTCTTTGGGCCTTCACCTCACTGAGGTCGCATGTGATAGTCTTCCATCGCACACAGTACAGGGTGACTACTTTGACGTATCTGGACGATATCCTCCAGAGGCACTCCAATGCTGCTCTTCTGAAATCAGATGTCGACACACTGTTGAGTCTGCTCACATCGCTAGGGTTCAGAGTCAACAAGGAGAAGTCCGACCTAGTCCCTTCTCAGTCTTTTTGTCATCTGGGGATGGCCTTCCATACTCCGCTGAATACGGTGACGGTTCCCCAGGCGAGGACTGTGATTCTCTTGGCTTTCGCCCAGACTTTGACAGATCGGAGTATTCTCTGGCTGCTCGGTCTCTGCGGTTCGGTGATGGATCTCATTTCTCTAGGTCGGCTGCATGTCTGACCTCCCCAATACTTTCTGCTCAGTCATTGGAGGCTGAATGTCGATCCTCTGGATTTGGTGCTTCAGTTACCAGCATCTCTTCATTGTCATCTTCTTCCCTGGACGGATGTTCAGTGGATTATGCAGGAGTTCCGTTGGATTTGCCCATGTCTGATCGTTTTTTGGCAGAAGATGCCAGTGATATTGGATGGGGCGCAACGTTGGACTCTCTAGGTCTTTCCCTTGACAGTGTATGGGACCAGGGTCAAGCATCTCTTCACATTAACCAGAAGGAGCTTCTTGCTTTTCTTCTGAGTTTCCGGCAGTGGATCTCCCATCTTTCGAATCGTCAGGTCCTTCTGTTATCCGAAAATTTGACTGGTTGCTTACATTCGGAACCAGAGCGGCACTCACTCGGTTCTCAAGTGCAAAATGGCTCGGGATATTCTACTGCTAGCTCAGGATGTCAATGCCAGGGTGGTGGTTCGTCACATTCTTGGTCATCTGAACATCCTAGCCGACGCCCTGTCCCGATGGGGCATGGTCATTTCCACCGAGTGGATGCTTCACAGGCCAGTGTTCCAGTTGCTTTGCATTCTCTGGGGTCATCCCCACATCGATCTTGTTAGACCCGATGGAACCATCTGATGGACACATTCGTGTTCCCTTGTCCAGATCCTCTGGCTTTCGCCGTGGATGGTCTGTCACTCGATTGGAACGGTCTAGTCGGCTACGCCTTCCCGCCTGTTCCGATTCTGCCTCAGGTTCCAGCCAAGATACAAAACCTGCAGTTGTTGATTCATTCTGATCGCTCTCCTGTCGCCTCAGCGGATGTGGATCAATCAGCTCCGCTCTCTGTTGGCAGTGGTTCTGTCACGTCTCCCTCTATGTTGCGACCTTCTTTGTCAAAGTCACCTGAGGTTTCATGTCAACCTAACTTCATTGTGCCTTCACACATATCTTTTGTCTGGTACTGTCTCCTCCGTAGTGGTTTTTCGAGACTAGCAGTGGAGTGCTTTTCTTCTTCAAGGCAGCACTCCACTGGTTTAGCCTATGTCGCTAGATGGAAGGTCTTTTGATGGTCTGCTGATCACTCTGTTGATTATGCCGATCCTTTGAAAACACAGATTGCGGAGTTTCTGGTATATCTGTTTGATTCTTGGGATCTCCAACCATGTTACCATCAACGGGTACAGGTCTTTGCTTTAGGAAACTTTATCGTATGTGGGAAAGCATCGTATCGGCACTAATCCATACCTTTCCAAGCTTATTTGGCACTTTTTTTTGAAAAGGCCTAGGTTTTTTGCAGCTTACCCAAGATAGAATCTTTCTTGGTTGCGGCTTTGCTTTGGGGGGGGAGGGGGGCACCGTTTGATCCTTTATCCCAGGTGGATATGCGTTTTCTCACATACAAGATGGCTTTTCTGATGGCTTCTGCCTCAGCCAGAACAGTTAGTGAGCTTCTCGCTTGATCCAGCCTTTTTCAGGAGCTCTGCCAACAGTGTTACTTTTACCACTGATTGTTTCTTTCTGGCCAAGAATCAGATGCCAGGAACTACTCCACCTGTCTGTATCAGGGCTCTTCCTTCTGCTGAGGTTAATTGCCCTTTGCACTGTCCGGTTCGTGCTATTCGCATTTATCTCAACCGGACGCAGTTCATTAGGAAAGGCAGGAAACAATTTTTTCTGTCTCTTGTTTCAGGTTGACAGAAGATCTCTGCTCAGTCCATTTCTCAGTGGATTTGTCTTGCTATTCGCATGTCCTACTCTCGTCTAGCAACTGACGATTGTTTTACCATTCCTGTTTCTGCCCATGAGGTACGTGCCTTGTCTACCTCCTGGGCTTATGCTAACTCTGTCATGTTGTCGGATGTTATGCAGGCAGCCTATTGGAGAAATGCTTCTACTTTCTCCACCTTCTATCTACGTCAGTTACAGGAGCAATCTGATGACCTTTTTTCTTTGGGCCCTCTTTCTTTCTCAGGCTGTTGTCTACCCTAGCCATTACGCTTCTTACAAGATCAGTTCCAGCCATGTTCTTGGTTACTGTTGTTTCTGTCTGTGTGTCAAACAGAGCCATATGCTCCATCTCTCATTGTCTTTTACTAATGTTTGTGATGCTATGGTTTTATAGGCCTAGGGAACTCTTCTTCTGTCCATGGTTCCAGCACAGTGTGGTTATGTGATTCCCTCCTATTGTCTATTCAGCCTTTTGTAATTAATTGTAAGGTAGGTTGATAAGAAATTTAAATTTTATAGTAAATTTCCTTTCTTATTATACCTACCGCAATTGTTTGTGTGGAGACCCTCCCATCTTCTTATTCGGGTAAGAATCCTTCCTCCCATGCTAATCACATAACTCCAATGTTGGCAGATTCAATAGAATGACACGTTGGTTATACATCTGCGCACTGGTTCCAGAATCTGTGGATTAGTACAAGAAGAGTATCCCCTACTGGGTGTGCGCTGGTCGTACTCGACCCAGTTTTGGCTTATTTTTAGCTGCGACTAGCAGCTCAATAAGTGGCAATGTCAGTCTGTCGGTCTGTCTGTCGGTCTATCTGTGACCAACGAGTTTCAAAACTCAATAACTGTTGAAATACTTGATGGAATGACTTTATATTTGACATGTAAGTGTATCTTATTGATGTCTAGCCACTGTTCAATGCATGTGTTGTTCCAACTATTTTTCTTGGAGTTATGGCCTTTGATGAATTTTGTGAGATTGCACCACCTGTCGCAGCTACGGCGTCGATGTCGCGATTTTTTCATGGTGCTTTTGCACCACTTTTCTTTCCCACCACTTTTCTTTCCCAAATTGCTTGCGAAAGTAGAAAATAGAGAGTATTTTTCTGAGTTAGGGACTTCCACTGTATTGCAAGCCTGTTTTAAACAATTGCGGTAGGTATAATAAGAAAGGAAATTTACTATAAAATTTAAATTTTCTTGCTATATTTTACTTTGAGGGTTCCTACTGTGGCAATTTGAACCAAATTTGGGATGTATGTTCATCATATGTCAATTCAAGTTTGTTCACATGAACTTACCACGCCCACATGGGCACCACAAAAGGCATAACTTGGGTATACCCCTAAATTTTTCGAACTCTTCTCGAGATCCACCAATTAGAATCATTTGTGATATTCTGTATACAGCATCCTTACTGGGTCAGATTCAAGTAGTTTGTTCAAATCAAGTCCCTTGATTAATATTTGGGCATTCAGTTGAAACCCGAATTATTACTTGGTGCAATATGAGGAATATTCTTTAAAAGTCTTTTTCTCATGAACCCCCAGTCTGAAGCTTTTGATATATGGTATGCACCACTTTAGTGGAGTCAAGATTCTAGTTTATTAAAATCAAGTCCTTGGGTTAATATTTTGTCTCCCTATTGGAGTCTGAATTTTAATGTAGTCATTATGAGAAATAATCTTAAAAAATCTGCTTCTTGAGATACACTGGTCAGAATTGTTTGATATTGGGTATACAGCATCCTTAGAAGAGTCAGATTAAATTTGTTCAAATAAGATTTCTGGGTTGATATTTGTGTTCCATATGGGTGGGCCCAAATTTTAACAAAGTGCTATATTGGAAATATTCTCCAACTCTTCTCCAGATCCACCAGTCAGAATCCTTTGATATTTGGTATACAGCATCCTTAGGTGGGAGGAGGCAATTTTGAGTTTGTTCAACTAATGTCCCTGCGTTAATATTTGTGTCCCCCATGTGAGCCCTAATGTTAACCTGGTGCCAAAGAGGAATATTCTTTAAAATCTTCTTTAGAACCACCATTCAGAATGTTTTGATATTTGGTATACAACACCCTAGCCAGGCTCATGTTCAAGTTTGTTAAAAAATCAAGTCCCTGGGTGTATATTTGGGCTCCCTATGGGGCCCAAATTTTAACTTGGTGTGATAAGACAAATAATCTTTACAAAATCTCTTTCTTCAGAGATAACATTCCGAATCTATTGATATTTGGTATAGGACATTCTGGGGGTGGACGGGGTGAGGTTAGATTCAAGTTTGAAAGTTAAGTCCCTAGGTTGATATTTGGGCTCTTTAGTTTTGCATTACTGGAAATCTGAGCATTATTTCTGTGGTAGTATCTCAATACTAGAAAAAATCTTCTGACATGGCAAACAGAGGTATAAATAATTAAATGACTTCATTCATTCCTCTATAGTGTCAACCTACCATAAGTAAGATTGCAGAGTAAATCCTTCTTTAAACAAATTTCGTCGGGTGAGTGCCTCTGGCCCATGGGGTCTCTTGTTTTCTTTCATGCTACAATGAAATATTCCTCTGCTGTGATCATTAAAGTTGACCGAATATTTTGACTGGATTTGTGTAAAGTGTGCTACATTGAGTTCAAACTTTACAAAAATTGATGGTACTATAGGGTGGCAGGTGTTACATACAGAGAACACTTCTTATTCAGTTAACGAGGGATTGACATTTTACATCCCTACTTCAGAAAAGTAGCGCCTTTCATGGTTATCACCTTGTTCATCTGTATGCTTATAAATCCATCAAAGTGAAATTCTGGTGTTTACAAATCCCAGATTGGAATCTCCTCTCCAATAAGAAGGCTCTTTGGCGTGAAATTTTATTTAATACGCAACCTCAAAAGTTTTAAATGAATATAAATTGTCAGGAATAAAAAATTTATTCTGAAAATCTACTTCACCTTTCCAAACCTCCCTCCATCACAAGGAAACACTCAACCTTGCAACCGCCCTCAGATGCTGCTTTGGCATGAAGAAATGGTCTGCAGAGTTTCCCAAATTTTGTCCCTTCTATGAATCTAACCTTTCAAATTGCAAAATGGAACTGAATTAAAACTACTTTACCCTTTATCTAATGTAATTTCCATAACTGGTCAGTATTTTTTCCTTGAGAGCGTAGCTTTTGATTGCCTCATTGGAACAAGTTCATTGAGCTCCTTGAAGTAAGGGGATCATAAGCTATGTTTTTGAGCCAAAAATGGATATTTTTTTTATTTAATTTAAGAATTTTTTTGGCAATTGGCTTCTTTCAGTCATATAAGGTAAAGGGTTAAACTTTTCCATAAACTGCTTCATTGCCATCTGGTTACTTAACAGGTAGAATGCTAAATTTTTCTTGTCTTTGCCATCATACAATTTATGGGAGAATGTGTCTACCTAGGCCTAAATTGCAAAATGGCAAAACTTTTCAGATGAAATAAATTTACTTCAAAGATAATGTGTACCGCATCCACAGAATATCAAACCTTTAAGTTGTGGAGCCTACTCAGTTGGATATACCTTCATTGAATAATCCTGTTAATTTAATATAATTTTTAAACACAAAACGCTTTGCCGTACCTTCAGTACAAATTTTACCTGTTAATTGCATATAGGTTATAAAGTAAACTCCTGTTAATTGAGTAAAACATCTGGTAATATGTCGAGAAACTAACCTGATGATCACTAAATTTCCTCTGCGTGTGGACCTAATTTGCCTGAGTAAACTTCTGTTAATTGAATAATAAATCTTGTGATATGTTGAGATATTACCGTGACCAAATTGCCCTTGTTTATAGATCTATTTGGCCTCAGACAGTACATCCAGTACAGGCATTTAATCTATTTTATCTAGTTTGACAGAGTTTCATTAGCTCTGTCAGACAAGATATAATAGAATGAAGCTCTGATTACCTCTATGATACATGAAAGTGACCAGATCAGTGTTAACAGGATTCCACTTTTCATGCACTTAAGATTGGAGCCCAAATATGGTCTTCCGGTACTTAACCAATTAAATTTTACAGGTACCATTTAAATGCTCCCTTGGAAAATCAAAGATTTGTTTTTCTCTTAGGGATATGCAAACTCGGATTTGGTTAGTAGTTTTAATTTGAATAGTTTCAAGGTTTGGACAGTCAGTGGATGTGTGATTGTGATTAAGGCCCCGCAGTAGATCTTCTGTTTCTGAGACCATTTTTTGTAAAATTGCATGTGCAGGCAGGTTTTTATTTCGTTTTTAGCTCACCTGACTGCAAGTCAGTGTGAGCTATTGCCATCAGTTGGCATCCGTCGTCTGTCGTCCGTTAACTTTTGCAAACTTGGCTTCTCCTTCACAGCCATTCAGCCAAATTCAAACATATATTGCACAAACCATCCCTGGAGTATACCCTTTCTATTTTGTTCAAATGAAGTGGCTGCCTTCTTCGGGCTCTGGTCAATGATGCCAAAGCCTAAAAATCTTTAAAAATCTTCTTCTCATGAACCACCAGAGAGATTGCCTTGATATATGGTATGGAACACTCTTGGGTGTTGAAAATTATAGTTTGTTCAAGGGATGTTGGTAGATCAATATATGGGCTCTCTGTGGGTACATACCCATTTTGGGCTCGGCCCAAAATTTATATTTCAAGAAGCGATGGGCCGATTTGAACCAATTTTGGCATGTAGTATAAGTGGGTCCAAAGTAATTGATTGATGCCTGAAACTTTTTAGCTCACCTGACTTTCAGTCAGGAGAGCTATAGTGATCACTCACCGTCCGGCGTCCATCGTCGTCCGTGAACATGGTGTTTGCGTCTTCTCCTCCCAAACCGCTGAACCAGTTTAATTGATATTTGAGATAATAGTTTGTTATGACATCGCAATTTGATTTTGTTCAAATCAAGTTGCCTGCTCTCTGGGTTTATATTTGGGCTCAGTATAGGAGCCCAAATTTGAACTTAGTGCTTGTCAGACAAATTTCTTAAAAAATCTTCTCCAGATCCAGCAGGCAGAATCTTTTGATATTTGGTATGCAACATTGTGGGGTGGATCTGATTCTATTTTGTTCAAATCGGCTCCCTAGATTCATATTTGGGCTCACTATAGAAGCTCGAATTTGAACTTAGTGCATTTCAGGCAAATTTCTTCAAAAATCTTCTCCAGATCCTGTAGGAAGAATCTTTTGATATTTGGTATGCAACATTGTGGGGTGGATCTGATTCCAGTTTGTTCAAATCGGCCACCTGTTCAGATCCAGCAGTCGGAATGGTTTGATATGTGGTGAGTAGCATCCTTGGAGGGGGGGGGGGGGGGATTCAAGTGTGTAAAAGCCAAGTCCATGGGTCCATATGGGCTCCCTGTGGGAGCCCAAATTATAACTTAGTCAATATGAGGAATTTTTCTTAAAAAATCTTCTTCTTCAGATTCAGCAGTTGGAATGTTTTGATATTTGGAATGGAGCAACCTTAGGGGGCTGAGATTCAAGTTTGTTCAAGCCAAGTCCCTTGGTTCATATTTGGGCTCACTATGGGAGCCTGAATGACAACTTAGTTCAAAATGAGGAATTTTCTTTAAAAATCTTCAGATCCAGCAGATGAATGCTTTTGATATTTTTTATGCAGCATCCTTAGGGGGGTAAGATTCAAGTTTGTTCAAGCCATGTCCCTAGGTCCATATTTGGGCTGATTGTGGGAGCTCGAATTGTAACTTGGTTCAAAATGAGGAATTTTCTTTAAAAATCTTCTTCTTCAGATCCAGCAGTCGGAATGTTTTGATATTTGGTGTGCAGAATCCTTAGGGGTGTGAGATTCAGGTTTGTTAAAGCCAAGTCCCTGGATTCATATATGGGCTCCCTGTGGGAGCCCGAATTATGCCTTAGTCAATATGAGGAATATTCTTTAAAAATCTTTTTTTAGATCCACTGGTCAGAATATTTGGATATTTGGTTTCAGCTTTTTTTAGGAGGAGCAGATGGAACTTGTGGAAATCAATTCTCTGGGTTGATATTTAGGCTACCATGTCAGGTGAGTGCCCTCAGGCTCCCTGGGGCCTCTTGTTTGGGTACCCTAGGGCTAAAAATAGCAAAAAAATTCAAATGCCCATATTTCCCAATCTACACTGAACAGAGAACTGTTATTTGGTATGAAGCATCCTTTTGACCAGTAGAAAGGATTAAAAAAAAAGGCCATCGGTTGTGTCAGGGTGTTCTGTAGGGGCATTTGAAAAAAATGCTGAGTCAGCATATTTGCAAAAATTGAAGAAAAAAAATTCTTCAGAACCGCTGATCAGAATCTTTTTATATTTGGTATACAGCATTCATAGGACGGTCAAATACAAGTGTGTTCAAATCGGTTCATATTTGGGCTCAACACAGAAGCCCAAATAATTAACTTGGGGCACTATGTGGAATGACCTTTAAAAATATTCTTCAGATCAAACAGTCAGATTCTTTTGATACTTGGTATACAACATCTCTACAGGGATCAGATTTAAGTTTGTTCAAATTGAGACCCTGGGATAATATTTGGGCTTCCCATGGGAGCCCGAATATTAACTTGGTGCAATACGGGGAATAATCTTTAAAAATCTTCTTCTTCAGATCCACCAGTCAAATTCTTTTGAGATTTGGTATGCAGCATCTCTAGGAGGGGGGGGGGGGGTGGGGGGGAGGAGGAGGGTTAGATTCAAGTTTGTTCAAATGTGATCCCTGGGGATGAATATTTGGGCTCTTTATTGGAGCCCAAATTTCAGCGTAGTGCAATATGAGAAAATTTCTTAAAAAATCTTTTTCAGACCCACTGGTGAGAATCCTTTCATATTTGGTATGTGACATCTCTAGAGGTATAAGATTTGAATTTGTTCAAATCGAGTCCCTGGGTTAATATTTGGGCTTCCTATGGGAGCCTGAATATTAACTTCGTGCAATACGGGCAATAATCTTTAAAAATCTTTTTCTTCAGATCCACCAGTCAGATTCTTTAGAAATTTGGTATGCAGCATCTCTAGGGGCGGGGGGGGGGGGGGGGGGGGGGGGGGGGGGGGGGGGGGGGGTTAGATTCAAGTTTGTTCAAATGGGATCTCTGGATGAATATTTGGGCTCTTTATTGGAACCCAAATTTTAACTTGGTACAATATGAGAAAATTTCTTTAAAAATCTTTTTCAGACCCACTAGTGAGAATCCGTTCAAATTTAGTATGTGACATCTCTAGAGGTGTGAGGTTCAAATTTGTTCAAATCGAGTTCCTGGGTTAATATTTGGGTTTCCCAAGGGAGCCCAAATATTTACTTAGTGCAATATGGGGAATTATCGTTTAAAACCATCTCCTTCAGATCCAGCAGTCAGATTCTTTGGATATTTGGTGTACAACACCTCTAGGAGGGTTAGATTGAAATTTGTTCAAAATCGGTCCCTGGGTTAATATTTGGGCTTTGTTTAACTTGAGAAAATTTCTTGAAAATTCTTCTTCAGGTCCATCAGTGAGAATTCTTTCATATTTGGTTTGTAACATCTCTTGGGGTGTCAAATTCAAGTTTTGTCCAAATCGAGTCACTTGTTTTTTCTAGCCTTTTTTTAAAAATTTTTTTATTTATTTTTAGCTCACCAACTTAGTTGTGTGAGCTTATGGCATGGCTCGATCGGTCGGCGTCAGGGTACGTGTCCAGTAATGTTACAGTTTCTGTTTAGGTCACTTATTTGCCCTATTTCCATATCATGGCTTTTATAATGCTGCTATATGATGATTATTATCATTTTACCATGATTTAACCCCTCATACCCTGCATTTTAACCATTTTTCTTGACATTTTTAGTTGCGTTTAGTTTTCTGTTTAGCTCAGAATTTCTTGTTTAACTTAGTGTTTAGGTCAGCTGCTGTGCTCCTTCTCTTCCCATGGCACTTATATTCATCATACATGTTCCTCAGTATCATTGTTCCATGATTAACCCCTCATACCCTGCATTTTAAACATTTTTCTTGACATTTTTAGTTGTGTTTAGTTTTCTGTTAGCGTGGAATTTTGTGTTTAACTTAGTGTTTAGGTCAGCTGCTGTGCTCCTTCTCTTCCCATGGCACTTATATTCATCATACATGTTTCTCAGTATCATTGTTCCATGATTAACCCCTCATACCCTGCATTTTAAACATTTTTCTTGACATTTTTAGTTGCGTTTAGTTTTCTGTTTAGCTCAGAATTTCATGCTCAACTTAGTGTTTTGGTCAGCTGCTGTGCTCCTTCTCTTCCCATGGCACTTATATTCATCATACATGTTCCTCAGTATCATTGTTCCATGATTAACCCCTCATTAGTGTTTAGGTCAGCTGCTGTGCTCCTTCTCTTCCCATGGCACTTATATTCATCATACATGTTCCTCAATATCATTGTTCCATGATTAACCCCTCATACCCTGCATTTTAAACATTTTTATTGACATTTTTAGTTGTGTTTAGTTTTCTGTTTAGCTCAGAATTTCATGTTTATCTAAGTGTTTAGGTCGGCTGCTGTGCTCCTTCTCTTCCCATGGCACTTATATTCATCATACATTTTCCTCAGTATCATTGTTCTATGATTAACCCCTCATACCCTGCATTTTAAACATTTTTCTTGACATTTTTAGTTGCGTTTAGTTTTCTGTTTAGCTCGGAATTTCATGTTTAACTTGATGTTTAGGTCAGCTGCTGTGCTCCTTCTCTTCCCATGGCACTTATATTCATCATACATGTTCCTCAGTATCATTGTTCCATGATTAACCCCTCATACGCTGCATTTTAAACATTTTTCTTGACATTTTTATTTGCGTTTAGTTTTCTGTTTAGCTCAGAATTTCATGTTTAACTAAGTGTTTGTCAGTTTCTGTTTTTTACTTTTAAGAGGTTGTGTTTAGGTAAGCTTTGTCACATGTTATGAGCCTGTTTGATACAGTTCTTGTGTTTGCCAAAGTTACTATCAAAGAGGAATGTTGGTGAGCTATAGGGCGTTGGCGTCCTTCTTATTGTTGTTGTGGTGGGGGCCTAGAGAGAACCACAGTAGTTGAAAACAAAACAAAAAATTTTGTTCAGTTGTTTTTTTTTTAATACTTCACAGAACAGAGCTTGCTAGGAAGCTTTCCTAGGAGCAGCAGAAATGAATGGCCAAAAAAGTTGCCTGAGGTTGTGTCATAGCAAATCAAAAAATTGCTCTTGCTACTGATCACTTAATGATACACTCATCTCTTTTGACAATTTGAGCCAGGTGAACGTTTTAGGCTTACTTGAGCCTCTGATTTATGTTTGTAATTATTGTTTTGCCATCAAAAGTTCATGTTCTTGGTTTGTTTTATGTTTTAGGCCTCCTAATCTGCAGAATAGCATGGGTGGTGATGTATTTTGTCCCTTGAGTGTAAGAAGGCTTTTCAATGTTAAAGCATTGCAAGGCCATGTTGCACTCAAGGGGCAAATTTATCAATTTTATTAACTTGGGTAAAATATCAGACATAAACCATTTAATGTTTAGCTCACCAACGAAGTTGTGTGAGCTTATGTCATGACGCGAGGTGCGTCGGCGTCAACACTTGTGTTAATGTTATTGTACCAGTCCACTTTGACTTTCAGCCCTGTTGCTATGCACCTCATACTGTGTTTCTATGGCTTACAGTTACCCACAGACCCTTAACCAGTGGCATTTTATTGATTTTTAGTGTTTTTGCAATGTTAGACTTTTTTTTTTATCAGTGTGGACTTATTTCTGACCTGTTTTGCTGTATATGAGTGGGGGCTACCACCGGTATGCTGTGGCTTTCTCTATTTCATATATATGTCAAATGCATCAATATAAGATGTCATTAACCCTTACCGGACATTTTCGGAGATTTTTGGTCTTTTTTAATGCAAAGTTAGACTATTTTGTCTGTGTCGACCTTGAAAATTTCTTACCTCTTTTCCTATATATGTGTCAAATGCATCAATATAAGATGTCATTAACCCTTGGCCGGACATTTTTTAGAGGTTTTGAACTTTTTTAATGCAGTGTTAGACTTTTTTGTCAGATTAGGACTTAGAAAATTTCTGATCTGTTTTGATGTACATGAGTGGAGGCTACCACTGGAATGCTGTGGTTTTCATATTTCATATATATGTTAAATACATCAGTATAAGATGACAGTAACCCTTGGCTGGACATTTTTTTGAGATTTTGGACTCTTTTAATGCAATGCTAGACTTTTTTGTCACTGTGGACATAGAAAAGTTCTGACCTGTTTTGCAACGCATGTACATGACTGGACATTTTTTGCTTATTTGTAATAAGCCTAGATATATTGCATGCCATGTGTTTATGGGGATGGACACATCCCTCTTGTTATTTTTAGCTCACCGAAGGGAGCTTAACTTCTCACTTGCCGTCCGTCGTCGTGAACATTTTTCAAATGACTTCTCCTCTGAAACCACTGGTACAATTTTCACGAAACTTCATGTGGATGTTCATTACTATATGGAAATTCAGGTTTGTTCAAATGAAATGGCCACGTCCCTTGGGGGCTCTGTATGGGGCATAAATCTGATAGCACCGTATGAATTATAGAAAAATTATTAAAAAATCTTCTTCTCCAGAACCATTGGGCAGAATCTTTTGATACTTGGTATGCAGCATCTTGGTATGGGTCTGATTCAAGTTTGTTCAAATCGAGTCCCTTGAACACTATTGGGGCTCCCTATAGGGGCATGAATTTTTCCTTAGTGCAATTTGAGGAAAAATCTTCTCCAGAACCAGTGGGCAGAATCTTTTGATATTTGGTATACAGCATCTTGGTATGGGTCTGATTCAAGTATGTTCAAATGGAGTTCCTTGATCAACTTTGGGGCTCACTATGGGGACCTGAATTTTTTTTTCTTAGTGCAATTTAAAAAAAAAATTAAAAAATCTTCTCCAGAACCAATGGGCAGGATCTTTTGATATTTGGTATACAGCATCTTGGTATGGGTCTGATTCAAGTTTGTTCAAGTTGAGTCCCTTGATCAATATTGGGGCTCACTAAAGGGGTGTGAATTTTTACTTAGTGCAATTTAAGAAAATTTCTTTAAAAATCATTTTTCTGGAACCGATGGGTGGAATCTTTTGATATTTGGTATACAGTATCTTGGTATGGGTCTGATTCAAGTTTGTTCAAATTGAATCCCCCGTTCAATATTGGGGATCACTATGGGGGTGTGAATTTTTACTTAGTGCATTTTAAGAAAAAATCTTTAACAATCTTCTTCACCAGAACCAGTGGGCAGAATCTTTAGATATTTGGTATGCAGCATCTTGGTATGGGTTGGATTCACATTTGTTCAAATTGAGTCTTTTGATCAATATTGGGGCTCACTATGGGCGCGTGAATGTTTACTTTGTGCAATTCAAGGAAAATTCTTTAAAAACCTTCTTCAGAACCATCATGCAGAATCTTTTGATATTTGATCAGCAGCATTGTCCCATTCAGTCCTGTTGATGTTTTAGCTCCACAGAGAGTGTAGATTTACTCTAGAACCTTAAGAATAGCTTTTGATAAAATTTGTGTCTTAACAGTATGGAACATTCTGTGAACTTCCAAGGCCCCCTGGGGCCTCTTGTTTTAAGTTTACATTGGTTATAAAAAGAGAGCATGCTGCAACCAATATGACCATGTGGGAGGGCCTGAGAAACAGATTTTTAACTTTTTTTTAGGCCTAAGTGATTTCACAAATTAAATTAACTTGTGTTAACCTTACCCTCTATTGAACAGAATTTGTGGCAGATACAAGCACTGGCTATATGTATATCTGAACAGAACTGTTGTTATTTTTTTTTTGTATATACATGATCCCTCATTGAAATGCTTTTTCTGGCCCAATCTTAATTTGGCCTCCAGCTATTTTTGTTCCCCGAAATTGCCTCCTGAAAAAGAATTTTGGGGGGTTCTGTTAAAATAGCCAATGTCTGTTTGCCCTTCCCACTTTGGTTTCCTGATGATAACTTTAGTTACAGTTGGTCAAATCAAAGGAAATTTGGTATGTAAGTGTATCAACATAAAATACAGGTCAAGCTCAAATCGGGATTTTGTCCGATATTTTTTGCCAAAGTTAAGTCCCTTTTTATACCCCCCGCAAACAAAGGGGGGGGGGGGGGGGGGGGGGGGGGTATATAGGAATCACCCTGTCTGTCCATCCGTCCGTCTGTCCAGGCCAACATTGAGGGGTTTAGGGGTTATTATTAGGGGCTACCTCCAAATTAAGGTAGTGTTAGGGTTAGGAGTGGGATGGGGTTAGGGGTAGCCCCAGAGTAGGGCTTAAGGTTGGGGAGGGTTAGGTCCTGGGGGGGGGGGCAGGGGAGGGGGGTTAGTTTTAGTAGCCCCTAAACCGAAAAATAGCTCCTAATCCTATTGGTTTGGCTAGGGTGGGGTTGGGTGTGGGGTGGGGGGGGGAAGTAGCCCCAGAGTAGGGCTTAAGGTTGGGGGTTAGGTCCCGGGGGTGGGTGGGGGTTAGGATCTGGGGTGGGTTTCTAGGGTTTAGGGTCAGGGTGGGGTAGGGTTTGGGGTGGAGGGGTGGAGTTAGGGTTGAATATGAGTTCTAGGGTGGAGGGGGTGGGGTTCTGGGTAAAATAAGGTTTTGGACATACAAAATGTTTTTCTGGTAGCCCATAAACCCGAAATGTTGGATTGTCCGTCTTTCTGTCTGTCCATCCTTGTAAGCGCAACTCCTCCTAAACCATTTGAAGAATTTTCATGAAACTTTACACAATGGAAGAACTCCATATGAAGATGTGCATGAAGCAATATAGTTCCGATTTGACATTTCCAAGTGGAGATAATCTAACTTATACCGTTTGTCCATCCTTGTAAGCGTAACTCCTCCTAAACCGTTTGAAGAATTTTCATGAAACTTTACACAATGGAAGAACTCCATATGAAGATGTGCATGAAGCAATATAATTCCGTTCTGACATTTCCAAGGGGAGATAATCTAACTTATACATTTCAGGTGCAGGGGGTATCACTTTGAGTTTGCTCACAGTACCTCTAGTTCAACTTAGAAAAATTCAGTTTTTTAAAAATACAGTGGAACTCTTTTAATTGAATAGTCATTTGCCTATGAAAATTATTCAATTAACAGGAGTATTCAATTAACAGGGATTGTGTCACTTTCCTGTATTCTAGGGATAAACTTAGCATTTATTCTATTATATCTTGGAGCGCTGCCAAACAAGATATAATAGAATAAATGCCTGTAGTAAATGTACTGAGGCTAAATAGGTCTATAAAGAAAGGAATCTGGGGAGAGTCAGGGTAATTTCTCGACAAGTTACAAAATTTTTACTTGCGTCACCAGCGGCAGAGCAGGTCTAGTAACTGCTCGACTCCGTCCGTCCGTCCATCAGTCCATCCGAAACACTTCTTCTGTCAAAGTTTTCTTGGCTTCTATGAAAGGGAATGATTTTATATTTGGTCTGCTGCTTCATAATGATGAGTTGTATCATGTAAGCAATTTTCAGATCTGCTGTGCAGCCACTTCCTGTTTGCCGATACTTTGAAATTTTACTGTACCCTTGAACATTGAAATTTTCTGTCAAGGTTTTCTCGGCTTCTATGCAAGGGATTGATTTTATATTTGGTCTGCTGCTTCATAATGATGAGTTGTATGGTGTAAAGAATTTTCAGATCTGCCATGCAGCCACTTCCTGTTTGCCGATACTTTGAAATTTTACTGTACCCACTGAACATTGAAATTTTCCGTCAAGGTTTTCTCGGCTTCTATGCCAAGGGATTGATTTTATATTTGGTCCGCTGCTTCATAATGATGAGTTGTATGGTGTAAGGAATTTTCAGATCTGCCGTGCAGCCACTTCCTGTTTGCCGATACTTTGAAATTTTACTGTACCCACTGAACATTGAAATTTTCCGTCAAGGTTTTCTCGGCTTCTATGCCAAGGGATTGATTTTATATTTGGTCTGCTGCTTCATAATGATGAGTTGTATCGTGTAAGCAATTTTCAGATCTGCTGTGCAGCCACTTCCTGTTTGCCGATACTTTGAAATTTTACTGTACCCTTGAACATTGAAATTTACTGTCAAGGTTTTCTCGGCTTCTATGCAAGGGATTGATTTTATATTTGGTCTGCTGCTTCATAATGATGAGTTGTATGGTGTAAAGAATTTTCAGATCTGCCATGCAGCCACTTCCTGTTTGCCGATACTTTGAAATTTTACTGTACCCACTGAACATTGAAATTTTCCGTCAAGGTTTTCTCGGCTTCTGTGCCAAGGGATTGATTTTATATTTGGTCTGCTGCTTCATAATGATGAGTTGTATGGTGTAAGGAATTTTCAGATCTGCCGTGCAGCCACTTCCTGTTTGCCAATACTTTGAAATTTTACTGTACCCACTGAACATTGAAATTTTCCGTCAAGGTTTTCTCGGCTTCTGTGCCAAGGGATTGATTTTATATTTGGTCTGCTGCTTCATAATGATGAGTTGTATCGTGTAAGCAATTTTCAGATCTGCTGTGCAGCCACTTCCTGTTTGCCGATACTTTGAAATTTTACTGTACCCACTGAACATTGAAATTTTTCGTCAAATTTTTCTCGGCTTCTATGCAAGGGATTGATTTTATATTTCATCTGAAGCCTGATAATGATCAGTTGTATCGTGTATGCAATTTTCAGATCTGCCATGCAGCCACTTCCTGTTTGCCGATTCAATTGCATGCAGCGACGCAGGTCCAGACCCGGTTTTGGCCTTGTTTATTCAATTAACAAGAGTTTACTCTATAACCAACATTCAGTTAACACGTGAAATTTGTACTGGAGGTATGGTAAATGGTTTTGTGTTGGGAAATTATATTCAGTTAAGAGATATCCATTTAAGTGGGCTCCATTGTACCACAAATATTACACTTTTTATTTTTTTTTTTGGGGGGGGGGGGGGGGGGTGGACGTGAGGCTGAGCGACCTTTTATTAATCAAAAAATTGATTTGCAAATTTGATAAATTTGATATTTTTTAGCATATTTCTCTAGATTGTTTTGTTGAATGATTGATTGTTTTCCAGGCACCTTGTGAAGCAGAAGCACAATGTGCTGCTTTAGTTAAATCTGGTAAAGTTTATGCAACTGGAACAGAGGACATGGATGCCCTTACATTTGGTTCATCCGTAGTGTTGCGGCACCTTACATTTAGTGAAGCGAGGTACAGTGAACACATTATTTCATTACACCTTTTTATCGGGAAGTTTGATGGTACTTGACAGTGACAGGATTTACATTCAAAATTAGACTTAATGATTTTGGGCCCGCATGATCACCGTTCTTCTGTTGAACGTAATATTACTGCATATATGAGAAAAACAAGGAGCATGCAAAGATGATAATTTGGCTTTTCCCTCTGGAAAGGACATTTGTTTTTCCATGGATTATTATTTTTTGGCTTTTACCTCTGGAAAAGACATTTGTTTTTCTACAGATTATTTTTTTTTTTTGTGTGTGGGGGGGAGGGGAGGGAGGTCACACATATCGTCCATTCAAAGCCATTTTCAGACCGATTTTCACAGAATTTTGCACACGCATAGAGGGGCACAAAATCTAAAAATGCACCCAAGCCGAATTTTCGATTTCGCCCTTCCTTTGCCTAAATTGGAAAAAACTGTCAAAATTTGGGCTTATCGTCATTTTCTCAAAACGTGTCTTGTAGATTTTTTTTTAAACATTCATCACTGTTAGACCTGTCTGCGATGCTACAGTTCACATAGAAGAGATATTGGGGTCTGCATTTGTTTACCGTCCACAGTCTGTGAAACATCGACATTTTGATAAAATTGGCTGTTTTCAGGAACCCACAGAACCGAATGGGTATACGAGATATAAACATAACTTCCTTTATTGGAAGTGGAATTCACCAACGATCATTTTTGTAAGTAATAAGGGTATTAAAAAAGCCAAGATTTAACCCGTTTTGGGCTCAGTAAACAGCAATACCTTTTAATAGCTTAAAAATTCATGCTGTCCATGGATTTCTCTAAACAAGTCTCGTAGATTTTCAAGAAAAATTGGCCATTCGCAGGTCTTGGTGTGACATTACAAGTGTAACCCTCCATGGGCTGGTAATCATCAAAATTTTGATAAAATGGGCTGTTTTTCGGGCACCAACAGCACCCAATTGGTATGTCATAGATAAACATAGCCTCTTGTTCGGACCCAGGATTTATGGGGGATAATTTTTAGCTTAACTTGACATAGTCAAGATAAGCTATTGCCATCACGCGTGCGGAAGTCTGTGGCGTCTGTTCACATTTTTCTTTAGCACGGGCTACACCCCGCAGTTCTTGTCTGATCGTCACAAAATTTCATATACAGGTTTGGGGTCATGTCTAGATGAGAATGTCCCTTTTGGTCGCGATCGGACAACCGGTATGGCTGCCCAAGCCCAAAACCCGAAAACCATTAGCACAGTCTACAGGTCGTATTTATTAAGGGATTTCATTGTAACTTGGTAGGATGCCTCTGTATAATGCCTAGATTAGAACGTCCCCTTTTGGGCATGATCTATCAACTGTGATGGCTGCCCAAGCCCGAAACCCAAAAACTTTTAGCACAGTCTGCAGGTCATGTTTAATGTGGAGGGATTTCATTGTAACTTGGTAGGATGACTCCTTATGATGTCTAGATGAGAATTTCCCCATTTGGGCATGATCTACCAACTGTGACGACTGCCTGAGCCCAAAACCCGAAAACCTTTAGCACAGTCTACAAGTCCTATTGAGGAATTTCATTGTAACTTGGTGGGTTGACTTCATACAGTGTCTAGATGAGAAAATCCCTTTTTGGACGTGATTGGGCAACTGTGACGCCTACAGGGGCCCGAAGCCCGAAAACCTTTGGCACAGTCTAGAGGTCCTATTTTTTAAGGGATTTCATTGTAATTTGGTAGGATGACTCCAAATAATGTCTAGATGAGAACGTCTCATTTTGATCGCGATCATGCAGCCTTGATGGGTGCCCGAGCCCAAAAACCTTTAGCATAGGCAAAAGGTCATAATTATTGAAGGATTTCATTGTAACCTGTTAGGTTGACTCCATATAATGCCTAGATGATGACATCCCCTTTTGGTCGTGATTGGTCATTTGTGATGGCTACAAGTGCCCAAAGCCCGAAAACCTTGAGCACAATCTACAGGTCATATTTATGAAGGTATTTCATTGTGTCGCCGCCCCACGAAGTGGAGAGCGACATATAGGGATTACTTTTGTCGTCTTGCATCGTCCACGTTGTCGTCCGTGTCACACTTTCTCTTATCCGCCACTCCTCTTTAACCTATGAATGGATTTTGATGAAACTTTCAGTGATTCTTTATCACATAATGGCATTGTGCACCTCCTATTTTATTTTTTGATCCGCTGTATTTGAGCGACATATAGGGATTACTTTTGTCGTCTTGCGTCATCCGCGTCATCGTCCACGTCACACTTTCTCTTATCTGCCACACCTCTTTAACCTTTGAATGGATTTTGATGAAACTTTCAGTGCTTCTTTGTCACATAATGGCATTGTGCACCTCCTATTTTATTTTTTGATCCGCTGTATTTTTTCCAGAGTTATGCCCCATTTTCACTTAGAATTCTGTCTGAAATATTAAAATATAGTGCAGGCGACACACGTCTTCCATGGAAGACTCACATCTAAGTTGTAACTTCTTAGGATCACTCCAGATGATGCCCAGATGAGATTGTCCCCTATGGTTGCGATCATTCAGCCATGATGGCTGCCCGAGCCCGAAGCCCGAAAACCTTTAGCACAGTCTTCATGTCATATTTATGAAGGGATTTCATTGTAACTTGGTAAGTTAACTTCATATAATGTCTAGATGAGAACGTCCCCTTTTGGACACGATTGGGCAACTGTGACGGCTTCAGGGTCCAAAAGCCCGAAAACCTTTAGAACAGTCTACAGGTCATAATTATGAAGGGATTTCATTGTAGCTTGGTAGGATGACTCCAAATAGTGTCCAGCTGAGAATGTCCCCTTTTGGTCACGATCATTCAGCCTTGATGGCTGCCCAGGCCCAAAAACCTTTAGCATGTCTGTAGGTCGTATTTATGGAAGGATTTCATTGTAACTTGTTAGGTTGACTCCATATAATGCCTAGATGATGACATCCCCTTTTGGTCGTGGTTGGTCAACTGTGATGGCTACAGGTGCCCGAAGCCCGAAAATCTTGAGCACAGTCTACAGGTCATATTTATGAAGGGATTTCATTGTAACTTCATAGGATCACTCCAGATGATGTCCAGATGAGAATGTCCCCTTTTGGTTGCGATCATTCAACCATGATGGCTGCCCAAGCCTAAAGCCCGAAAATCTTTAGCACAGTCTTCAGATCATATTTATGAAGGGATTTCATTGTACCTTTGTTGGATGACTCTAAAGAATGGCTATATGAGAACGTCCCCTTTTGGTCGCGATCATTCAGCCTTGATGGCTGCCCGAACCCAAAACCCCAAAACCTTTAGCATAGTCTATTGGTCATATTTATGGAAGGACTTCATTGTAACCCGTAAGTTTGACTCCATATAATGCCTAGATGATGACATCCCCTTTTGGTCGTGATTGGTCAACTGTGATGGCTTCAGGGGCCCGAAGACCAAAAACCTTGAGCACAGCCTACAGGTCATATTTATGAAGGGATTTCATTGTAACTTTGTAGGATCACTCCAGATGATGCCCAGATGAGAATGTCCCCTTTTGGTTGCGATCATTCAACCATGATGGCTGCCAGAGCCCAAAGCCCAAAAACCTATAGCACAGTCTACAGGTCATATTTATTAAGGGATTTCATTGTAACTTGGTAGGTTGACTTCATATAATGTCTAGATGAGAACGTCCCCTTTGGACGCAATTGGGAAACTGACGGCTACAGGGGCCCGAAGCCCGAAAACCTTTAGCACAGTCTACAGGCCATATTTATGAAGGGATTTTAATGTAACTTGATAGGATGACTCGTTTTGGAATAATTTCACTGTAACTTGGTAACTTTTGTTGATATACGTTAACTCTGAGAGCCACATACATTAACTGTGAGATCATATTAACCCATCCCTCAGCTCTTTAGTACAGTGCACACCTCATATTATTTCTATCATAAACATAGCATACAGGGAACAGAAATGAACATATTCCCAATTATCACAATTCTTGTCTTATTTCATAATCCTTTCATAAACATTGAACATTATCCTTTTCATCAAACACAACACACAAGTTAAGCTACAGTGTCATTGACACTTTCATTGTAAGTAGTAAGGGTATTCAAGAAACCAAGCCTTAACCCTGTTTTGAGAGATTAAAGGAGAACCGCCCTTAAGAATTTAAAATTCACATTTTCTGTGGATTTCTTCAAGTGGTTCTTACAGATTTTCAAGAAAAAATAGTCTCTTGTGAAGAATTAATCTGGCAAGCATTCATTAACCCTCCACAAATTGCCAAGCATCAAAATTTTAGATATAATGGGCTGTTTTTAAACAGCCACAGCACTCAATGGGTATGTGGCAAACAAACATAACTCCTTTTGTCAGACGTCGACTTCCAGGATGCCAATATTGATATTAGCCCTCTCCACTAATAATGATGATGTTAACCTAAACTTTCTTTTATCAAACTGGTCATTTGAAACTACTATACCCACCACTCTCAGGACATAAATAAAGGTACTTAAGTCTTTAATGATACAGTTAAAAACAATTCCTCAGACGCTCTGGAGGTCACGAAAAATCATGGAATCTCGTCTGGAAAAGCCAGACGTGATTCCATATTAGCCCTCTCCACTAATATTGATGATTTTAACCTAAACTTTCTTTTATCAAACGGAATCATTTGAAACTACTATACCCACCTTTCTCAGGACATAAATAAAGGTACTTTAATGATACAGTTAAACACAATTCCTCAGACATGCTGGGGGGGGGGGGGGGGGGGGGGGGGCACGAAAAATCATGGAATCTCGTCTGGAAAAGCCTATGATTCTCCAGAATCACTGAGTCTAGTCTAAGATTTATTTTTGTTTTGGTGACAGATTTTAGTTTCAACACAGCTGAACTTCAATCCCCTTCACTGAAGTTCCAGTGACACATTGAAGTATGACCGAATATCATAATACTGTGAATACTGTCATAAACAACCCTTTACCTGATACCAATACAGGCCTAAAATTTTAGTATTTAATTGGTTGAGTGATCGAAGCCACTCGGGTCTCCATTGAAAAGTGCTGAAAGCCACTTTGGTGGCATTACACTTTATGTATTTGCTAGAGCTGGGTCGGTATTGGTGTTTTCAGTTCGGTTTCGGTTTTAGACCACCACCGAAAAACTGCATCGCATTAATTTGAAAACACCGACATTTTTGGTGGCAGGTAAAATCCGTTCTCCATTGCGCATTTTTATAGTTTTGATATTTAACAATGGCGGAACAGGCTGAAAATCAGTGGGTTACAGAATTTGAACAAATCGACAAGGAGAAATGCAAATGTAAACTTTGTGACAAAGTCATGTCACATTATCAGCATCACGAGGCAATACTTCTAATCTTAAAGGCCATATAAAGTCCTCGCACAAAAAAACAATTTACTGAAATTGACTGATCCATTTAGAGGTGTGCTGATACCAGTGTTATCGGTTTTGCCGATAAAGATATCCTCTGTTCTAGATATAGGCCGATACCGATACTTCATTGACTTGGGAATAAGCACATGAAGTCAACCTGTCAAAACAGCAAACATTGATGGCATGTTGTAATTTATACAGTGTTTTCTTGGCACCGATTGTCAATATGTGAGTTTTGTTGCAGATCACATCAAAGAGAAAAACTGGAAATAATACATACCACCATGTGTATTGGAAGAAGGTTTACCCAATAATTAACTTTTAAAAAAATAGATATTTTGTTGGTGTCATATTGTAAACAATGTCTCCGGGAATTGTTTCTCATGACAACCAAGGGAAACCGAAAGTATCTTTTTAAAACGGACTATAATTCCAGGAATTGTTAAAGTGTTTCCAGGAAACTGGGTGATTGCCATGTGCATTTTTAAAAAAAATAAACAACAAAGATAAATGCCTGACCAACGTCTTGTTTATTTTGCTGAGCTTGAATTTGTGTCACTTTGTTAGCTCACCTGAGCGAAGCTCAGTGGGAGCTTTACTGATCACATTCTGTCTGTCGTCCGTCGTCGTCCGGCATTAACTTTACATTATCGACTTCTCCAAAACCGCTAGCCCAATTTTATTCAAATGTTGGGTAAATGTTTATTTTCTAATGCCAATTCAGATTTGTTCAAGTGAAGTTGCCCCTCCTCCTGAGTTGTGCCACACCCCCAAGGGACACCAAAATCTTTGAAAATCTTCTTCTCATGAACCAGCAGTAGCAGAGACTTGATATTTGGTATGCAGCTTCCTTTTGAGGTGTAGACTCAGATTTTTTCAAGAGAAGTTTGTGGGGCTATATTTGCCGTCGTTATGGGAGGGGCAATAATATTTGCCTCTCCCAAAATTTCTGTTTTCCAAACCGAGAGGCAGATTTGGACCAAATTTGATATCAGGGCTTATTGGGTCATAAGTACTTAATTTATGGAAAAAAAATTTTTCCTGTTGCCCCATGGGAACCGCAGGAGCTAAAAATAGAAAAAAATTAAAACACCCATATCTCCAAAACTACATGGCACTGAGTATTCTTATTTGGTGTGGAGCTTCCTTAGGACCAACAGAATGGAATGATCAAAAAAAAAATGCTATCGGTTTTATTATGGGGTACTTTTTGGGACTTTGAATAAATGCCGAGTCAGAATTTTTCAACACTGTGGGTAATGGAAAAAACATATAAGACTACTTTTCTCCCAAACCACTGCTCCAAAAACTTTCAAATTTCACATATAACATCTTTGGAAGATTGTTTCACACGTTTATTGAAATCAATTCCCTGGGTCCATATTTGGGCTCTCTGTGGGAGCCCGAATGTTTAAATTAGTGCAGTATGAGGAATATTATTTAACTGGTAAAGTGCTGAGTTTTTTCTGACAACAAATCAAAGCTCATCATATACTGCTCTATTACATTTAATTGGATAGTGCCTTATAGGCACTATCCAATTAAATGTCAGAGAGCAAAAAATTGTATAAAAAATCTGATTCATATCAGGGACAATAAAGGCTTCCTCAGGCAGAATGTAGCTACAGACAGTTATTGCCTGTCACTTTTGGTAGAAACCAAAATAGGGCTTCCAGCACTCTACCAGTTAAAAATCTTCTTCTTCAGATCTACCAATCAGAATCTTTTGATATTTGGTATGCAGCATCCTTAGGAGGTGAGATTTAAGTTTGTTCAAGCCAAGTCCCTGGGTTCATATTTAGGCTGAAAATGAGCTCTGTCAAACAAGTTATAATAGATTAAATGCCTGTATTGGATTTACTGAGGCCAGATAGGTTTAGAAACAAAGGAAAACTGGGGAGAGTCAGGGTAATTTCTTGACAGGTTACAAGATTTTTTATTCAATTAACAGGAGTTTATTCTATAACTTGTATTCAATTAACAGGTCAAATTTGTACTGGATGTAAGGTAAATGGTTTTGTGTTGGGAAATTATATTCAATTAACGGGGTTATTCATTTAAGAGATATTGAATTAAGCTGGCTCCACTGCAGTGGACCTACAGAGAGATCCTAAGACATGGAGTGTGTTTGACAAGAGTAGCAACAATAAGTATCAGACTTACAGTCAATAACATTATTGGTCTGTAATTTGCACATGAAGAATAATTAGTACCTTTAATTGCCAGACGAACAAAATGCTTGTTCATGTCAAAGTTTCTGACTGGCTAATATGCCAGATTTCATGACTGGCCAATAAAAGACTGTGCCCCAAAAATATGTCATTAAAAATCAAAAATATTTCAAATCTGCCTGACCAAGCTCATTCCACTAGAGGTCATAAGCTATGTTTTTGTAGCAAAAATAATAAAATTTTAATGGCCATTTTTCTGAATAATTCTGGGTGGTTTTGACCATTATGTTAAGTAAAGTGTTAACTTAAATTGTCCAGTGACTTCTGTTAATCGACTCTCAGCACTCTACAATGTTAAGATGCTGACCACATATATTACGGAGCACAAGATTAACTGACCACATTCATTACGGAGCTCAAGATTAAAGAATGTTGTCCAGGTTGTTGCAGAATGTTTGTTTTTAATTGTTTCTCATCTGTGATACTGATACTCATTCCAATCAAGGTCTTATAAACTTATTGATTGCTAGCACGCTGTTAGCTTCTGGAAAGCTTGTGTCAGGTTGGTTTTCGTAATATCCTCACACGACAAGTGTTTCATCGAAATGACTTGTGAGTCAAGTCGTAAATACATTGTTCTTTTTGGTCTATTTTGTAAGGTATGTGCAGAAATGGAAAATATTTCATTAAAACTTAGAAATTTTATTTTTGTAGTTTTTTTATCTTTTCTTTCAAGGAAAATGCCCATCAAAGAATATCATCTTCAAAAGATATTAGAAGGTCTGAATTTGTCTCAGGATGAGGTAAGAATGGTTATTGTGATTTTAGTTTGAATACCCCATGGAATGATATATTTTGTCAATAAAACTAGAGGGGATTTTAGCTCCCCTGACTGAATGTCAGAGTGAGCTATAGTGATCACTCACTGTCCGTCATCCGTGAACATAGTGTTTGTGTCTTCTCAAAAACCACTGAACCGATTTAAGTGAAATTTGAGATGATTGTTTGTTATGACATCACATTTTGATTTTGTTCAAATCAAGTTGCCCTGCCCCTCAGTAGGGCCATGCCCAAAAAGTGTGCCTAAATCTAAAAAAATGTCATGAACCAGCAGTAGCAGAGACTTGATATTAGGTTGCAGCTCCCTTTTTTTTTAGATGTAGACTCAGATTTGTTCAAGAGAAGTTTGTGGGGCTATATTTGCCATTATGGGAGGGGCAAGAATTTTCACCCTGCCCAAAATTTCTATTTTCCAAACTGAGAGGCTGATTTGAACCAAATGTGATATGAGGGCTTGTAGGGTCATAAGTACTTAATTTATGCCCAAAAAATCTTTTCCGTCTCCCAATGGGAACCGCAGGAGCTAAAAATAGAAGAAAAAAAAATTAAAACGGCAATCTCTCCAAAACTACACAGCCCTGAGAATTCTTATTTGGTGTGAAGTTTCCTTAGGACCAACAGTATCATAGGGTACTTTTTCAGGACTTCAAAAAAATGCTGAGTCAGCATTTTTTAATACCATGGGTAATGGGGAAAACATTTAAGACTTGTCTTCTCCCAAACCACTGCTCCAAAAGCTTTCAAATTTCACATATAACATCTTTGGAAGATTGTTTCATATGTTTATTGAAATCAAATCCCTGGGTCCATATTTGGGCTCTCTATGGGAGCCCAAATGTTTAAATTAGTGCAGAATGAGGAATATTCTTTAAAAAATCTTCTTCTTCAGATCCACTAATCAGAATCTTTTGATATTTGGTATGCAGCATCCTTAGGGGGGTCAGATTCAAGTTTGTTTAAGCCACACTTTGACAATCTACATCCTGTGGTTTTGCAGTTGCTTCGAGAGTCCAAGCTTCAATTTTTCAAAATTTCACGATAAGGCCTAAAAAAGTTCAAAATCTGTTTCTCAGGCTCTCCCACATTGTCCTTTTAGCTGCCGCATGCTCTCTTTTTATAACCAATGGAAACTTAAAAAATTAAATGGTTTATGTCTGATATTTTACCCAGGTTAATAAAATTGATAAATTTTTCCCTTGAGTGCAAGAAGTCTTTTTTGCAGTGCTAAAGCATTGCAAAACCTTTTTTGCACTCAGGGACGAAATATACCACCACCTATGCTATTCTGTAGATTATGAGTCCTAAACATAAAACATACCAAGAACATGAACTTTTGATGGCAAAGAAATAATTACAAGAATAAAAAACCACACGCCCACATGCAATTTTACAAAACATGACCTGAGAAACAGAAGATCTACTTTTGGGGCCTAAGTACTTTTCTTTTCTGTGTTTTAAATCAATGGAAAATGACAGATTTTTGGTGGGGGGGGGGAATATTTTGCAACCAAGTTAATATTTATTGTGTATTTCAATACCAAGTTTTGAAGCTGACTGTTGACACTTCATGATCAAATCACTGATGAAAAACTAACATGTATACATTTGGGATCCAAATAGACGTACCTGTACATTTAATATTTTTGTTGAAACTTTCACACCCTTAAAGTGCTGATATGGACCCCAGTGTTTTTAGCTCACCTGACTGAAAGTCAGGGTGAGCTTTTCTTATCACTTTTCGTCCGTCCGTCCGTCGACCTGCGTGAAGGTGGTGTTTGAGCCTCTTTCTCCTAAACCACTGGCCACATTTTAATTAAATTTCATGTAAGTAGTGGTTATATAGATAGGGGCATTTTGATTTTTATGCAAATTTAGGTTTGGGCTCATATTGAGCAGAGGTGTGGGGAAAAAATGGCCAAATTTTTTGAAAATCTTCTTCGAATGAACCACCAGTAGCAGAGACTTGATATGTTGTATACAGAGTCCTTTTGAGGTTTAGAATCCAGTTTGTTCAAGAGAAGTTTGTCTGGCATTATTTGCTTTCGTTATGGGAGGGGCAAGAATTTTTGCCAGTCCCAAAATTTCTATTTTCCAAACCGAGAGGCAGATTTGAACCAAATTTGATATGAGGGCTTATTGGGTCATAAGTACTTAATTTATGCCCCAATTTTTTTTCCTGTCGCCCCATGGGAACCGCAGGAGCTAAAAATAGAAAAAAATTAAAACGCCCATATCTCCATAACTACACGGCACTGAGAATTCTTATTTGTTGTGAAGCTTCCTTAGGACCAACAGAATGGAATGGTAAAAAAAAAGTTGCTATCGGGTTTATCATGGGGTACTTTTTGGGGACTTTGAAAAAGTGCTGAGTCAGCATTTTTTAACACTGTGGGTAATGGGAAAAACATGTAAGACTACTTTTCTCCCAAACCACTGCTCCAAAAGCTTTCAAATTTCACATATAACATCTTTGGAAGATTGTTTCACATGTTTATTGAAATAAATTCCCTGGGTCCATATTTGGGCTCTCTGTGGGAGCCCAAATGTTTAAATTAGTGCAGTATGAGGAATATTCTTTAAAAATCTTCTTCTTCAGATCTACCAATCAGAATCTTTTGATATTTGCTATGCAGCATGCTTGGGGGGGGGGGGGGGGGGGGGGGGGGGGTGAGATTCAAGTTTGTTGAATCCAAGTCCCTGGGTTCATATTTGGGCTCCCTGTTGGAGCCCAAATTATAACTTGGTTCAATATGAGGAATTTTTCTTCAGATTCAGTGGTCGGAATGTTTTGATATTTGGCATGCAGCATCCTTAGGGGGCGAGATTCAAGTTTGTTGAAGCCAAGTCCCTGGGTTCATATTTGAGCTCACTATGGGAGCCCGAATTATAACTTAGTTCAAAATGAGGAATTTTCTTTGATAATCTTCTTCAGATCCAGCAGTCAGAATGCTTTGATATTTGGTATGCAGCATCCTTAGGGGGGTGAGATTCAAGTTTATTCAAGTCAAGTCCCTGGGTTTAGATCCACTGGTCAGAATCTTTGAATATTTGGTATAAGCTTTTCTTAGGAGGGGCAGATGCAACTTGTTGAAATCAATTCCCTGGGTTGATATTTAGGCCACCATGTCAGGTGAGCACCCTCAGGCCCCCTGGGGCCTCTTGTTTTTAATTTTCATTTTTTTGTGCACTGAATTACCTCGTGTGGGGTAGTGGGCAAAATAAAATCCATTTCCATTAACGTAGTCAGTAAAATGTTGACAGGAGGTTGGTACTGAGTCGCTTAATATTGAACCGATGTTAATGAAGTAGGATTTAAATTTATCTCTTTAGGATCAGATATTTCCGCATTTCCATCGACAAATGTCGACAGGAATGTAAAGGTAGAATTAGATTTGTTAATTGCTTTTTTCAAGATTTCCCAAGTTTTTTTCATGTTATGTTTATTTTCATGAAGTATAGTCTTGTAATAATCAGATTTGCGAGCCCTTTTCAATCTGTTAAAAATGGTACACTATGTTTTGTATCTTAATTTGTTACGTGTGGTTGGGGATTTTAATTTTTTGACTAACAGTTTTGTATTTTCCAAAGATGACTGCAAAAGGCCCATTGTCATCCACGGTTCACGCTTCACAAACTTTCAGGGAACTCTTATGATTTCTTCTGGAAAAGCTTGATCGAAAGCTGCATGAACAATTTCGAGAAGAATGTCATAGGCTTCGTTGGGACAAGGAGCATTCATTACATCGGTGTAGTCACTTTCAGACAAGAGAAACCTAAACTGATTTACATTTTCCTGTTAAAAAGATCTTTTTGGGGTTTGTATGGCCCTTTTAGCTCACCTGGCCTAAAAGGCCATGTGAGTTTTCTCATCACTTGGCGTCCGTTGGTCATTGTCCGGCGTCCGTAAACTTTTCACATTTTCATCTTCTGTGTAACCGCTGAGCCGGTGTGAACCAAACTTGGCAGGAATGGTCTACGGGAGGTCCTCTACAAATGATCCTCATTTTGATCCTGTCGGATGAAAAACATGGCTTCCAGAGGCATTCTTTGATTCTGGTTGGTGGATTTTCAAAAATCTTCTCCTCTGAAACTGCAAGTCCAAATGTTTCGAACCTTCATATAAATGATGACTGGGACCCCCTCTACCAACGATCCTCGTTTAATATTGATCGGATTACAAACATGGCCGCAATTGTGGCTTATAGTTACTGTAGAAATCACATTTTCCTCTTCTTCTCTGGAAAAACCGAGGCGACGTGAAAACAAACCTGGCAGGGATAGTCTATGGGAGGTCCTCTACAAGTGATCCTCGTTTTATTCCCGTGGGTTGAAAAACATGGCCGCCAGAGGCATTCTTCGATTCCGATTGGTGGATTTTCAAAAATCTTCTCTGAAACTGCCAGGCGAAATGTTTTGATACTTCACATAAACGATGACTGGGACCCGCTCTACCAACGATCCTCATTTAATGTTGATCGGCTTGTAAACATGGCCACAATTGCAGCTTATAGTTACTATAGAAACCCTGTGGGAAATCACATTTTCATCTTCTTCTCTGAAACTTCTGAGCCGATGTGAACCACACTTCGCAAAATGGTCTATGAGAGGATGGAAATATGTGGCCACCAGAGGCTATATTCTAATGCTTAACCCAATGCCTCTCCTGTCTGCACAAAAGATTGGTACTGTCAGCAAAAATACTTGTTTTTTGAGAATCTGGTAAGGGTTGGTTCCAGTTTTCTCCACTGAGAACTGGGGAGAAAAACCCAAAATATTGTGTATACAGTACAAGTCAAATCAAGCTGTAGCATAACTGCAATAAACTAAGTAAACTGCTGCTCCTGCCCTGACAAGATCAGAATCTGACATTTTCTGGAAAGCTATCAGTGAGAGCTTTCCAGAAAATGATGTCAGCTTCTGGTCTTATCAGTGTAGGAAGAGAAAAAGATACACAGTTTATAGGATTATCCTACAACTTATTTTGACTTAACTGTAAACTATTGGAACTGTACATGGATGCTGATATATGCTCATTACTCATGTTCTTATCAGATAATCTTGGTTGTTGATAGGTGTTTGGAGAAAACAGAATATTTTGCTAACATTCTTGCAATCATGTCAGCTTAGATGACAGTAATTATTGAATATCTTTTTAAGATTTGACAAAAATTAGAGTAATGTGTTTCCTGTAACCCTTTTACCTGTCCAAAGCTATTTTGAAAAGAGAATACTGTCTGAAAAAAGTTGTAATTTTTCAAAAATATTTAACCTTCTTTTACTGATTTTTTTGTTGAAAACAGAATTCATAAATGTGTGCATTTTCAAGAAAATCTTCTTTGAAACTACAAGGCCAAATGGTTTGAAAACTTAGTGTGACTGATGACTCTAACCCCCCTCTACCATTGATCCTCATTTTAATCTTCATCGGGTTGCGATTATGGCTGCAATTGTGACTTCTAGTTTCTGTAGAAACCCTATAGGAAATCACATTTTCATCATCTTCACTGAAAGTACTGAGCCAATGTGAACCAGACTTGGCAGGCATTGTCTATGAGAGGTTCTCTACAACTGTTACTCATTTTATTTCTGTTGGGTGAAAAAACGTGGCCGCCAGAAGCATTCTTTTATTCTGATTGGTCAATTTTGAAAACTCTTCTTCTTTGAAACCACAGGGCCAAATGTTTTGAAACTTTGCATGGTTGATAACTGGGACAACCTCCACTAACGTTCCTCATTTTAATGTTGATCGTATTGCAAACATGGCCCCAATTGCGGTTTATAGTTACTATAGAAAAAACTATAGGAAATCACATTTTCATCTTCTCTCTGGAACTATTGAGCTGACATGAACTAAAAACTTGGCAAGAATGGTCTATAGGAGGCCCTCTACAAATGATCCTCTTTTTGTTCCCGTTGGCTGGAAAATATGGCCACCAGAGACATTCTATGATTCTGTTTGATGGATTCAGATGTTTTGAAACTTCACGTGATTGAAGACTGAGACACCTTCTCCCAATGATCCTCATGTAATGTTGATGTAATCTTGCAAAACATGGCCACAATTGCAGCTCATAGTTACCATGGAAAGCCTATGGGAAATCACATTTTTAGCTCACCTGACTTTCAGTCAGGAGAGCTATAGTGATCACTCACCGTCCGTCGTCCGTGAACATTGTGTTTGCGTCTTCTCCTCCCAAACCGCTGAACCAATTTAATTGATATTTGAGATAATAGTTTGTTTTGACATCGCAATTTGATTTTGTTCAAAGCAAGTTGCCTCGCCCATTGGTAGGGCCACACCCAAAAAGTGTGCTGAAATCTTAAAAAATCTTCTTCTCGTGAACCAGCAGTAGCAGAGACTTGATATTTGGTGTGCGGCTTCCTTTTGAGGTGTAGACTCAGATTTGTTCAAGAGAAGTTTGTGGGGCTATATTTGGCGTCGTAATGGGAGGGGCAAGAATATTTGCCCCTCCCAAAATTTCTGTTTTCCAAACCGAGAGGCAAATTTTGACCAAATTTGATACAAGGGCTTATTGGGTCATAAGTACTTAATTTATGCAAAAAATGTTTTTCCCGTCGCCCCATGGGAACCGCAGTAGCTAAAAATAGAAAAAAATTTAAACGCCCATATATCCAAAACTACACGGCACTGAGAATTCTTATTTGTTGTGAAGCTTCCTTAGGACCAACAGAATGGAATGGTAAAAAAAAATTGCCATCGGTTTTATCATGGGGTAGTCTTTGGGGACTTTGAAAAAATGCTGAGTCAGCATTTTTTAACACATGTTTATTGAAATCAATTCCCTGGGTTCATATTTGGGCTCTCTATGGGAGCCCAAATGTTTAAATTAGTGCAGTATGAGGAGTATTTTTTAAAAATCTTCTTCTTCAGATCTGCCAATAAGAATCTTTTGATATTTGGTATGCAGCATCCTTAGGGGGGTGAGATTCAAGTTTGTTGAAGCCAAGTCCCTGGGTTCATATTTAGGCTGAAAATTTGGGGTCCCGTTGCGGACTCAGAAATTTTGGACCAAAATCCGGAAATTTTTTTTTTTTGTTTTTTTATGCGTTTTGTTCAATTTTAAGACAAAAAAAATTTTTGAAAATTTGGGGTCCGGGTGGGACCAAAATCCGAAAAAAATTTTTTTATTTTCTATGCGTTTCGGTCAATTTTAAGACAAAAAAAAATTTTTTTTCTTACACTGAAAATTTGGGGTCCAGGTGGGACTTCCAAAATTTAAGACCAAAATCCGGAAATTTTTTTTTGTTTTTTATGCGTTTCTGTCAATTTTAAGACAAAAAAAAATTTTTTTTTTTACACTCAAAATTTGGGGTCCAGGTGGGACTTAGAAAATTTTGGACCACAATCCGGAAAATTAGTTTTTTGTTTTTTTATGCGTTTTAAGAAGAAAAAAAAAATTTAGGCTGAAAATATTTTGTTTGGGAAAAAATTCTGTTTTTTATGTGTTTATCTCAATTTTGGGACGTAAAAGTGCAGGAACTGAAAATAGAAGGAAAATCCTGTGTATTGTGTGGGCACAATCGCTTCATCTAGTTGGTATATGCTTTTCTTAGGAGGGGCGTATGCAGCTTATTCAAATCAAGTCCCTGGTTTGATATTTAGACTACCATATCAGGTGAGCGCCCGCAGGCCCCCTGGGGCCTCTAGTTTATATGTATTTCCAGGTGAGCGATTACTGGCTCTGTGGAGCCTCTAGTTGATGATCCATCAACATAAAATGTTGCAAAATAATCACATCTGTAATAATTATTCCAGTTATATGGGGATTAATTTTGTTGCTGAAAATATTATCAATTATGGTGGCAGAATGGTCTGTAATTCTAGTTGGTCTTGTTAAATAAAATAAATAAATGGCAAAAAACCTGCACTAAACATAGTTTCGATAAATAAGTCAGTTTTGTTATGCCTACAAAAGCCAAGTAAGTCAATATTAAAATCACCCATAAGATAAACATTCTTGTTTGAGGCACTTAAAATGTTTACTACATTAGTCATTTTTTCCAGGAATAGCTCGAGGTCTGCTTTGGGAGCTGTGTTTGGTCTATAAATAATTCCGACAATATTTTTATCTTTCGTCGAGATCTCCACAAATAAGGATTCAAATACATGGGGGATAAAAACAGAAAGGTCTTCACAGATTTTAAAAGGGATGGTATCTTTAATATAAAAACCTACACCTCCCCTACCATCATCGTTATTAGATCACAGCCGCGTAATCAAGGTGTGGTAGCCTTCCAGTGAGTAGGTAATGTTTTCTTTCACACTGAACGTTTCTCTCAAACATATGATGTCTAAGAAATTTGATTCAGACTGAAGCCTACATATTAGGTTATGGAAGGGCTCCCAGTTAGCATTAAGGCTTCGGCAGTCTAGGTTAAAGAGCGTGAACGAGTTGGGCTTTTTTGAGATCTCATCTCAGGGGTGTAATATTCCTACAGGGCACATTTATGATCAGATCAGTTTGAAACTTTGTATGCTTGTTTGGTGTTACCTCTAGATGGGAGCTATCGATTTTCTTCCATTTCCATCAAAAAATGTTGCCGCTGGCTACGACCTTTGATGAACTTAATGCAGTTATGCATCAATATTTCCCTTTTGCACAACCTGCAGTGCACATTTTTGACCAGATCACTTTGAAACTTGGTATGCTTGTTTCGGGTGAGCTCTAGATGGGAGCTATCTATTTTCTTCCATTTCCGTCAGAAAATGTTGCTGCTGGAAACGTTCTTAGAACTTAGTTAAGTCAGACCTCAATATTTCCCTTTGGCACGCCCTACAGAGCACATGTATGATCGAATTGTTTTGAAACCTGGCATGCTTGTTTGGGGTGACCTCTAGATGGGATCTATCGATTTTCTTCCATTTCCGTCAAAATTGTTGCCACTGGCAACAACCTTTGAACTTAGTTTGGTCAGGCATCAGTATATTCTTTGGCACACCCTACAGGGCACATTTATGATCAGAATGGTTCATAATTTGGTATGTTTGTTTGGAGTTTCCTCTAGATGGGAGCTATCGATTTTCTTCAATTTCTGTCATAAAATGTTTCCGCTGGCAATGCCCTTTGATGAACTTCGTGCAGTTATGCCTCAATATTTCCCTATGGCACAGCCTGCAGTGCACATTTTTGACCGAATCACTTTGAAACTTTGTGTGCTTGTTTGGGGTGACCTCTACATGGGAGCTATTGATTTTCTTCCATTTCCGTCAAAAATAGTTGCCATTGGCAACGACCTCTGATGAACTTAGTAAAAACTTAGTGCAGTTATGCATCAATATTTCCCTTTGACACACCCTGCAGGGCACATTTATGATTGGATCACTTGGAAACTTGGTGTGCTTGTGTGGGGTGATATCTATATAGGAGTTATCAATTTTCTTCCATTTCTGTCATAAAATGTTGCCACTGGCAACTACCTTTGAACTAAGTTTTAGTCAGACTTCAATATTTCCCTTTGGCACACCCTTCAGGGCACATTTATGATCGGATCACTTTGAAACTTGGTATGTGTGTTCGGGATGACCTCTAGATGTGAGCTATTGATTTTTATTATTACCTGCGTTGCCAGCGGCAGAGCAGGTCTAGTAACCGCTCGATTCTGTCCATCCGTCAGTCCGTCCGTCCAAAACACTTTTTCCGTCAAGGTTTTCTTGGCTTCTATGAAAGGGAATGATTTTATATTTGGTCTGCTGCTTCATAATGATGAGTTGTATCGTGTAAGCAATTTTCAGATCTGCCGTGCTGCCACTTCCTCTTTGCCGATACTTTGAAATTTTACTGTACCCACTGAACATTGAAATTTTTCGTCAATAATTTTCTCGGCTTCTATGCAAGGGATTGATTTCATATTTCATTTGGAGCCTGATAATGATCAGTTGTATCGTGTATGCAATTTTCAGATCTGCCGTGCAGCCACTTCCTGTTTGCCGATTCAATTGCATGCAGCAACGCAGGTCCAGACCCGGTATTGGTCTTGGCTTGTTTTTCATTTCCTTTAAAAAATTATTGTCGTTATCACCAGCCTTTGAACTTACTGCATTTGTGCATCAACTTATCCCTTTTGCACTCTCTGCGGGGTATATTTATGAATTTCCATAAAAAAGTGAGAAAAAAACATTGCCACAAGCAATGACCTTCAAACTTAGTGCATTTGTGCATTAACATCTTCCTTTGTCATGCCTCAGAGGGTGCGTTCATTATCAGGTTGTTTTGAAACTTTGTTTGCTTCTGCAGGGTGACAAAGATAGGAGCTATTGATTTTCTTTTCATTTCCATCAAAAACTGTTGCTGTTAGCAATAATCTTTGAATTTATTGCATTTGTGCATCAACATTCTTTGACATTGCCTACAGGCACCATTTATCATAGGATTGTTTTTGAACTTGGTGTGCTCATTAGGCAAGACCTTTAGATAAGAGCTATTAAATTAAGCATTCATTTCTGTGAAAAAGTTGCCATTTACAACATTTGTGTATCAACGTTCTTCCTTTAGCCAGTCTTACAGTTTACATTTAAAAATGCATGGATTACTCTGACGTTGTGCACACACAATGCTGTTATGTTGAAATTTCATCAAATAACATTGGTACCAATGATCTTCAATTTTGCCAATTCATTTATACCCACCTGCAGCAACCGCGTTGTGTCCTTGGGCAAGACACTTCACCCCCATTGCCCATGTGGGGGCACGGTGACACTGTGTTCTAAGGCGTACTACACGTCAATGGTGCACCTGTCTTCAACCAATGCTAACCCTGCTTGTGTGGAGTTAGTATGTTGGGGAGCTGACAGTTGCTCGCCATTGCTCGGTGGTTCTCTCTGGGACTCCGGCTTCCTCCACCTGTAAAACTGTCGTGGTTATGATTAGCCATTGTGCAGAAATATGTGACCTTAAACACCAGTAAATAAATAAATAAATTTCATTTATAAGTTACCAAGTTCAAGTTTGTCAAGTTGAGCTACAGTGTCATTGACACTTTCATCTTTAAACAGCCCTACTCAATGAGTTGTATTTTGGGTGTATCATCTAGAGGTGGGCGATGAACTGATTTTTATGCCCTGCCAAATTTGACGGGCATTAAGTGTTACCCTTGTCCATCTGTACGTACTAACATCCAAATGTCCATCCCAAATATGGTTTCTGTGCAAAAATTTTAGTTTGACTGAACAAAATGGAACAAAATTTTACACATAGGTTTATAACCACATAATACAGGTTGGGATAGATAGTGGGTTTGGTCCGATTTTTTTTGGCAGAGTTATGGCCCTTTTTCAAATTATAAGACATGTTGATATTGGTTTCCGGCCGATAACTTTAGTTTGACTGAACGAAATAAAACAAAATTTTATACATAGGTTGATAACCACATAATACAGGTTGTGATTTATAGAGGGCGTAGTCTGGTATTTTTTGTCAGAGTTATGGCCACTTTCCGACTTAGAAGACATAGTGAGGTAGGATATTTATTAATTCAATGTCAACAAAGATAAATGACCAGAAACTCATGCTTGGCAATGGGTTGGGGGAGGGGTGTAGCCACCTTTGGCATTGCACTTGTTTTATTCGGTTTTGTTTTCTAAACCAAACCATCCCAATTCCAAATACTACGATTTGAGAAGTTTGAAATCTCCCCATCTCTGGATGTTATTTTGACACTTCATCACCTCGATCGCTGAATCAGTACATCAAGGGATGTGTTGAAAAATGAAAATAATCCCAAACAGATTACAAATAAGAGCATAGAATACAAAAAACAGGTTTAGTGTGACTCGTTTTTGTTTTACATTGATTATGATTCAAGTAGGTTACATACAATACCAGACTGCAATGGTCCATCCAACCTAATTTAAAATATTTTGAAAATGAGTGACATGTAAAATCAATGTTCAGCAGGATTAACTAACATTAGTTTCAAAATTTAGGCTAAAACGAAAAAAATGTTTGATTTCCTTAATTTTCAACATGTTAGTCTTTGCAGAAAAAAATTCCATTGTTTGATTCAATTCTGACTGTGTACTATCATTTTGGTGCTACACAGTTCATAACACGAGTCAATCAAATACTTCCGTCAACAAAAGAAGAGGGAATTGCCTGCTAATTTTGTTTTATTATCAATGCAGCAGTTCTATCTGCCAAGAACAATCCTGAGGATGCTTCCTTTCAAATTTTTGTTTTCGTTGCAAGTACTGAATTGAAAACAATCAATCACTTTAATAAATAAAACACACCTTTGCCTTCAAGCTCTTAACCCCTATAAATCAATCTTTGTTTCATGTTTGTGTAAGTTGAAGCACCATTCTTAACAAATATTAGTAATGTTTGTCAGCTAAAGAGTTAGAATGTAATCATCAGTTCAAGTTACATGTACCCGACACATTGCTTTACAAAATTGTAACGTTTCGCCACACAAATCAGATGTTCTGTACATACCACATATTAATGGTTTGTGATTTTGCCCCATTCTCACTGGCCACCTTCTGTTGCGCGCATCCCCCACTTCCCTCTCACGCACACATACACAAACGTAATGGTTGTGAAATAATTTAACTGGTTGAGGCCTAGATTATTTCTGGGGGTCTGAATTTAATCAAAATTTGTTTTATTACAAATTATTGGAGAGTGCCCACTGGCACTCCAATAATTTACAATAAAACATTCATGTAAACAATATATTATTTGTGTTTGACTGAAAATGAAACATGAGCGAGGAAAGTGCTGGCTTTTGCTCTGATGCCCTCATTTTTAGCTCACCTGGTCCAAAGGGCCATTTGAGCTACTGCCGTCTGTTGTCGGTCGTCATCTGCTGTCCGTAAACTTTTCACATTTTCATCCTCTCTGGAACCGCTGAACTGATGTGAACCAAACTTGGCAGGAATGGTCTATGAGAAGTCTTCTACAAACGATCCTCATTTTGTTCCCGTCGGATGAAAAACATGGCCGCAAAAGGCTTTCTTTGATTCTGGTTGGTGGATTTCCAAAAATCTTCTCCTCTGAAACAACAAGGCCCAACCAAATGTTTTGAAACTTCACATGATTGATGACCCTCTACCAATGATCCTCATTTAATGTTGGTTGGGTTGCAAACGTGGCTGCAATTGCAGTTTATAGTTGCCATAGAAACCCTATGGGAAATCACATTTTCATCATCTCTGGAACTACTGAGCCAGTGTGAACCAAACTTTGCAGGAATGATCTATGGTGGGTCTTCCACAAATGATCTTCATTTTGTTCCCGTCGGTTGAGAAACATGGCCGCCAGAGGCATTCTTTTGAAACTGCAAGGCAAAATATTTTGAAACTTCACATGATTGATGACTGGGACACCCTCTACCAATGATCCTCATTTAATGTTGATTGGGTTGCAAACTATAGAAGCCCTATGGGAAATCACATTTTGATCTCCTTTCCTGGAACTGCTGAGCTGATGTGAACCAAACATGGCATGAATGGTCCATGGGAGGTTCTCTACAACTGTTCCTCATTTTGTTCCTGTTGGATGAAAAACATGGCCACCAGAGGCATTCTTTGATTCTGATTGGTTGATATTGAAAAATCTTCTCTGAAACTACAAGGCCAAATGTTTTGAAACTTTACGTGATTGATGTCTGGGACACCGTCTACAAACATGTAATGTTGATCAGGTTGCAAACATGGCCACAATTGCTGCTTATGGTTACCATAGAAACCCTTTGGGAAATCACATTTTCATCTTCTGTTCTGGCAGGTGAGCGATTGCAGGCCCCTTGTTTTGAAAGCCCAGATAGTGGCTTCTAGCACTCAACCAGTTAAGTAAGACTGAATACTGAATTAAAACCATTTTTTTCACAGAAAAAAAAATGTCGACACCAAATGCAAAATTTCCACACTGCCCATCTCTGGTATCACCCATGCAGATATCTTTTGGCAAAACGTTTTACCTATTTTTTCCCCAACCCTAAAATCTTCACAAAGATTTTGAAAGCATTATACATGCAGATGCCTTTCAGAAACTGAACTTTGAAAGGTTCATTTTGTCTGGTGGAAACTTCCTTTAAAATTTAGTTTTTTAATATTTCTGCATTTGAAAGAGCAAAAATCAATCGGTGAGCCATAATGGAACATCATCTATAAAATTTGTTTTTCCAAGTATGAAAACGCAGACTATTTGATGCAGGCACTCTGCACTGTGATAGTTTATTTTTAGTCGAGTTGTGACAAAGTCAAACTCGACTTATAGTTTGATAAATGGTGGGCGGGCGGTCGTAAACAATTGGTTTCCGGATGATAACTTGATAAGGATTCAACCCATGTCCATGAAACTTCATCGGTAGGTTGGTATCGGTGAGAGGAAGAACCCTATTAATTTTGGGCTTGCTTGGTCAAAGGTCAAGGTCACAGTGACCTTGAACATAGTAAATTGTAAACAGTTGGTTTCCAGATGATAACTTGACTACAGTTCAACTCACATTCATGAAACTTCATATATAGGTTGGCCTTCGTGAGAGGAAGAACCCTATGTATTTTTTGACTCGCTAGGTCAAAGGTCAAGGTCACAGTGACCCTGAACATAGTAAATCAGTTGGTTTCCAGATAACTTGATAATGGTTCGACCCATGTTCATGAAATTCATAGTTAGGTTGGCATCAGTGAGAGGAAGAACCCTATTTATTTTGGACTCGCTAGGTGAAAGGTCAAGGTCACAGTGACCTTCAACAGTAAATCGTAAACAATTGGTTTCCGGATGATAACTTGATAATGTTTCGACCCACATTCATGAAACTTCATAGGTAGGTTGGCCTAGGTGAGTGGAAGACCCCTATTTATTTTGGACTCACTAGGTCAAAGGTCAAGGTCACAGTGCCCTTGAACATAATAAATCATAAACAATTGGTTTCAAGATGATAATTTGGCAATGGTTCCACCTACATTCATGAAACTTCATAGGTAGGTTGGCATTGGTGCAAGAAAGAGCCCTATTTATTTTGGAGTCACTAGGTCAAAGGTCAAGGTCACAGTGACCCTTCACATAGTAAATTGTAAACAATTGGTTTTAATGTAATCAAACTATATACACAAAACGACGCACAAGTGAATGGGTTAATCGATGTGGCACGAGTGCCAGTGCGGAAGGCTAGAACGAGAGGCCACAGGCCATATCGATTGCCCATTTACACAGGCATGTCGTTCTGTGTTTATTACACTCCTTCTAGTGTCTAAAGGCAATTATTAGAAGCACACTCAGCAATTCATTTGACAACTATCACCAAAAATACATTTTATCGCCAACCAAATTTGCGAGGGAAACCCGTGCTACTATTTCATCCCCTGAGTTGCAATGTGTTGTTCTATGTGCCTCCTGAAACATAGAACACATTAAAACTCAGGGGACGGTTTTTAGCTATCATTTGCAATTCAAATTGTAATTGTGGTGCACGATTTGTAGAAAATTCCAGTGAAATTTCGCTTCTTTATAAAAAAATAGTCTGTCAACGGTTTCCATTCTGCACATATGTGTGGAACAGATTTTTATTTCCGCATGGTTTAGTGTTGCTGTAGATGGGGATTTCATAGAACAGGCATATAATAAATACTTATTCCATTTGCTGTTTGTGCAGTAAGATAAGTATTTTCAAATAACAAAATGATTCTGTTTTAATCATGGCACAGGTCTGTAGTTTTTGGCTCACCTGACTGAAAGTCAGGGTGAGCTTTTCTGATCACTTTTCGTCCGTCGTCCGTCGTGAAGGTGGTGTTTGGGCCTTTTTCTCCCAGACCACTGGCCGCATATTAATGAAATTTCATGTAGTAGGGGTTATATAAGGGCATTTTGATTTTTTGTCAAATTAGGTTTCGGCTCATATTGAGCAGAGGGATGGGGAAAAAATGCTCCAATTCTTAAAAAATCTACTTCTCAAGAACCAGCAACAGCAGAGACTTGATATTTGGTATGCAGCTTCCTTTTGAGGTGTAGACTCAAGTTTGTTCAAGAGAAGTTTGAGGGGCTATATTTGACGATGTTAAAGGAGGGGCAAAAATTTTGGCCCTGCCACAAATTTCTATTTTCCAAACTGCGAGGCCGATTTGAACCAAATTTTACATGAGTGCTTATTGGGTCATAAGTACCTAATTTATGCAGAAATTCTTTTTCCCATAGCCCCGTGGGAACCACAGGAGCTAAAAATAGAAAAAAATTAAAACGCCCATGTCTCCAAAACTATACGGCACTGAGAATTCTTATTTGTTGTGAAGCTTCCTTAGGACCAACAGAATGGAATGGTAAAAAAAAAATGCCATCGGTTTTATCATGGGGTACTTTTTGGGGACTCATTTATGGTCAGATCGCTTTGAAACTTGGTATGCTTGTTTGGGGTGACCTCTAGATGGGAGCTATCGATTTTCTTCAATTTCCGTCAAAAAATGTTGCCACGGCCAACGTTCTTAGAACTTAGTTTAGTCAGATCTCAATATTTCCCTTTGGCACACCCTACAGGGCACATTTATGATCGGATTGCTTTAAAACCTGGTATACTTGTTTGGGAAGACCTCTAGATGGGAGCTATCGATTTTCTTCAATTTCCGTCAAAAAATGTTGCCGTGGCCAACGTTCGTAGAACTAAGTTTAGTCAGATGACCTCAATATTTCCCTTTGGCACACCCTACAGGGCACATTTATGATCGGATTGCTTTGAAACCTGGCATGCTTGTTTGGGGTTACCTCTAGATGGGAGCTATCGATTTTCTTCAATTTCCGTCAAAAAATGTTGCCACGGCCAACGTTCTTAGAACTTAGTTTAGTCAGACCACAATATTTCCCTTTGGCGCACCCTACAGGGCACATTTATGATTGGATTGCTTTGAAACCTGGTATGCTTGTTTGGGGTGACCTCTAGATGGGAGCTATCGATTTTTTTCCATTTCTGTCAAAAAATGTTGCCGTGGCCAAAGTTCTTAGAATTTAGTTTAGTCAGAAGACCTCAATATTTCCCTTTGGCACACCCTACAGGGCACATTTATGATCGGATTGCTTTGAAACATGGTATGCTTGTTTGGGGAGACCTCTAGATGGGAGCTATCGATTTTTTTCCATTTCCGTCGAAAAATCTTGCCGCTGCCAATGTTCTTAGAACTTTGTTTAGTCAGACCTCAATATTTCCCTTTGGCACACCCTACAGGGCACATTTATGATCGGAATGCTTTGAAACATGGTATGCTTGTTTGGGGTGACCTCTAGATGGGTGCTATCGATTTTCTTCCATTTCCGTCCGTCAAAAGATGTTGCCACTGGCAACGATCTTTGAACTTAGTTTAGACAGCCATCAATATATGCCTTTGGCATGCCCTACCAGACACATTTATGATCAGATCGGTTTGAAACTTTGTATGCTTGTTTGGGGTTACCTCTAGATGGGAGCTGTCGATTTTCTTTGATTTCCGTTAAAAAATGTTGCCACTGGCAATGACCTTTCCATCAAAAGCTGTTTCTGTTAGCAACAATCTTTGAATTTATTGCATTTTTGCATCAACATTCTTTGACATGGGCTACATGTCCTATCATAGGATTGTTTTTGAACTTGGTGTGCTCATTTGACAAGACTTTTAGATAAGAGCTATTGATTAGCATTCATTTCTGTGAAAAAAGTTACCATTTACAGTAACCTCTGAACATACTGCATTTGTGTTTCAACATTCTTTTTAGCCAGTCTTACAGTTTACATTTAAAAATGCATGGATTACTCTGACGTTGTGCACACACAATGCTGTTATGTTGAAATTTCATCAAATAACATTGGTACCAATGATCTTCAATTTTGCCATTTCATTTAAAACTTACCAAGTTCAAGTTTGTCAAGTTGAGCTACAGTGTCATTGACACTTTCATTTAAAAATCTTCTTAGATCTACCAATAAGAATCTTTTGATATTTGGTATGCAACCTCCTCAGGGGGGTGAGATTCCAGTTTGTTGAAGCCAAGTCCCTGGGTTCATATTTAGGCTGAAAATTTGGGGTCTTGTTGCGGACTTAGAAATTTTGGACCAAAATCCAGAAATTTTTTTTTGTTTTTTATGCATTTCTGTCAATTTTAAGACAAAAAAAAATATTTTGTTTTACACCGAAAATTTGGGGTCTGGGTTTTGGACCAAAATCCGGAAATTAGTATTTTTATACTATACCAATGACCCAGACTTAGCTGGTGCTAACTCCAACAAAACCAGGGCCAAACACAAATTTTGCCCCCCAATCCCCAAAATTTGCATCCAAAACAAAAAGAAATCATGTCCTAAAGGACCTCCATAGTACGCCTCTACTGCGCATGCGCAGTGACGCAGTCGTCCCGAAATTGGCGCCAATTATCATTCTCTGTTTGGCCCTTCATCAGTCAACATCTCACTGATCTTTGTGCTTGTAAATCTCAGTTTAAAGGATGCCAGACACGTAATTTTTGGAGAAAATGTGATTCTAAGAAGGATAGAAGGAGGAGAGGAAAAAGAAGTGGCAAAAAATAATCAGGGCTGTACTTAAAATTTTTTGATGAAATTATGTTAAGTTGCCTATTTTCGAGGCATGGGCCTCTTGTTGTCATTCTTGCTAATTGTTGCACTGCTTATTCAGTGTTTCCTCTCCCCTAACCTTCTAATGTCCCCCCTGGCAATTCTCCCATGCTTTTGGCATATTTTTGAGAAGTTTCATTTCTAAAATTTCCTGGGAGAGTTGCTTGGTTACAGAATGTTTTCTGTTATTTTCCCCATAGTTACGTTTTCACCCATGGGTGTATAACGTTTGTGTTCTGCATCTTCCATCTGATGTTCTACAGATTCTCCCCTGGGAGTCTCTGTTTTGCATCAGATAGAGTGTAATTGATGACTGATTCCGGGCCAGTTTTTTCAGTGCCTGGAGTCATGTTTTCTAGTGTGTTTACACTGTTTGTTTTCATTGGCAACAGCCTTTTTTGAGGGGGGCTGTTTGCCTTTGTGGTAGTTTATCTCATTATAAGATACATTTATATTATCCGAAAGTGTCTCATTAATTATTTTATATAAATTTAAAATTTTTGACCACACTTTGCCATCGGATCCATCGGAGCTCAACGTTACTTTTCAGCAACTTGGGCTTCTCTGAAAAAATATTTTTTCAAAATTATTTTGTTTTGCAATTGTTTTTTCATTTATTAATGGATCATGTTATTATGTATCTTTGTGTCAGGGGTTTTTGCGAGTAACTAGGACTTATTGTTGTTCTTTCACAATGAAGGGACATTGTTTAAATTGTAATAGGAAGAAATCTTCCTCTGACTTTCATGATCATTGTATTAATTGTAGTCAGTGTTCTCGCATTAATCCCTGTCCTATATGTGAACATTGGGATGAGAAACATTGGAAACGTGTGTCACGATATGTTGTTTCTGGAGAAAGAGCGATGTCGGCTCTTTCTCCACAAGGTCACTCTACTCTCTCAGTTTCTATTTCAGAGGAACCAGAACAGGGTGATGTTTCCATGTTATCTTCTTCAAGTGTGCGTCCGTCGTCACAAATGAATTCAGAGCTAGCGGCAAAAGTGCTCATGGAGATTAGACAAATGTCGTCCGCTAGCTCGCCCGGTGTAGCGTCCATTCACCGAATGGTTCGGCAGCCGGGTTCGTCCGATGCGGTCCAAGAGGAAATTTTGGGTGATGCGAGCACTATAAACATAATAGATGCACACCCAGTGACGGCGGATAGTAAACGAGAACGGAGGAAGCCTTTTAGTCCGGTTCCAAGCTCGTCCAGGTCCAGCCGGGCCGCGAGCGAGAGAGGTCCCTCTCTCGTACAACAACATCTGGGACCAGATGTTGTGGTACAAAATGTGTCTTTAGCGGAGCATACGTCCGTCGCTCGGGATGCTCCGTTGTATAAGCAGTCCGCAGAGACTGTTAAGGCTTCCTCTTCTCGTCAGCGCACACGACCGCACCTTGGCTGCGTGACCTCCGATATTTTACCAGCTTCGCCGATGAAGGTTTCTTCGGCGACCAGGTCACACCATCCGGCAGCCAGGGATTCGAGACCGATGGACTCCGGACGTTCGCATAGGAAAAGTATGCGGGAGCCATCTGATGCGGAGCTGCCCTCGGCGAAGCAGCGAAAGACTGCGCCTCCGCAGGTCTCGACGTCGGACATTCTTGTGCAGATAGCACAGCTTATCGCAGCAGCCGACAGAAACGGTGTCGGATCGAGAATTATCCGACGGCGCTGGGTCGGTTCGCTCCGCCGAAGCATCGGGGGCGGACGACCGGGAACATCGGGAGGTCCGACCGGATGGTGAAAGGGATACGGATGATTTGGAGCTATCCCTTTCGGAACAACATAAAGCTGCCGTGGACTTCATCCGGCACTTTCTCCCTCAAGTTGTTCCGTCGGGCCAGACTGCTGCGCTTCCGGACAAGAGAATTATAGCGTCATTGGACTCTGATTTTTTTGAGCGGTTCAGGGACATCGCTCCCGAGTTTCCGTCGCAGTCCAATAATGTTGCAAGAACATTTGAATTATTGAACGACGCTATATTTAAACTTGCTTCCAGGACGGGGAAAGCAGGTTTCTTGTCCGCTAATACTCTTAACCTGCCTTTCATTAATGCAAGGAATAAATTCGACATGGCAGGACAGGGTATACCGAGAGTTCCTCTGCGTATGGACGACGAGGCGGAAGACTTAGAGCTATCATTACCGTCGTCAGCTTCTATTCCAACCGCGGTGTTGGAAACAGCTATTGCGTCTAACAGAGCCAATTTAGATGCCTTATCTTACGCAGATCACCTTACTAAGGCGTTATCACTGCGCCTTCAAGGGGAAGAGTTTCAGGATATACAATCCTCTTTAAGACTTCTTTCAAGGGCAGTAGCTTATTCCACGTGTAACTCCGCCCTTTCAGTGGCAAATCTGGAGTTGGTTAGACGTGACGCAGCCCTAGCTACATCCACACTAGTGGATTCTAAGGTGAAGAACTCTCTTAGAGTCGCTTCGGTCTCAGGAGAACTTCTCTTTGACGGCAAGCTTTCCGCTATTTATGATAAAATTAAAAAGAAAGCTAATGATTCTCTGTTGTTCAGATCCGCTCCTAAAAAGTCGGATACAGCAGACACGAATAAGACAGGCACTTCTGGGTCTAATGCGCCCAAGAGAGGTTCCTATAGAGGTTCCGGTGCGTCCTCTTGGTCTTATTCGAGAGACCGTCAGGATAGCGACTCTCGTTCGGGACGTCCTTCAGGCCGGGACAATCGGTCGGACGCCCCGAGGTCGACGAGGCGAGGTGCGGGTCGTGGAAGACGTGGTTTCTCCTACCGCAGGCCTCGCAGGTCCAGGAGGTGATGGCTTAAACCTCTATCGTGTTCCGGTTGGCGGAAGGTTGTCGAGTTTTTCACAAGAGTGGGCGTCGATTACGGACGACCCTTGGGTGAGAGGAGTGACTTCGGAAGGTCTAAAGATATCCTTCAAACGAAAGCCTCCATTAACTCGAAGTCCAAAGTGGACTCATCTTCCGTCAAATCCACAGAAAAGAGACGCTCTGTTATCAGAGGTGCAGTCTCTTTTAATGAAGAACGCGGTAGAGGTCGTAGAAAACCAGGAATCTCTGGGATTCTACAGCCATCTGTTTCTGGTTCCGAAACCAGACGGCTCGTTCCGTCCAGTCATAGATTTGAGCTGGATAAACAAGCTGATCGTCGCTCCGAAGTTTTATATGGAGACGATTCGATCGGTCAGAGCGAGTATTCGGGTGAACGATTATGCAACGAGCATAGATCTCAAAGATGCGTACTTTCACGTCATGGTACATCCGACATTCCGAAAGTATCTACGCTTTGCAGTCCTAGGAGTGGTGTATCAGTTCCGGGCCATGTGCTTCGGATTGAATCTAGCACCCTGGGCTTTCACTCGGGTAATGAACTCGGTAATGATCTACTTCCGAGCTCATTCGTCTGCGGTAACGTCGGCCTACCTGGACGACATTCTTCAGAGGTACGGCAACGAGTTAACGCTTCAGAACGATGTTCAGAATCTTCTTCTATTGCTCCGACGTCTCGGTTTCATAGTAAACGAGGAGAAGTCGGATCTGGTGCCGTCCAAGTCATTCACTCATCTGGGAATGAGCTTCGAGACGCACAACAATCTCGTTCGTCTGCCGTTAACCAGAGCGAAATTAGTCAGTTGTTACGCTCGCTATTGTCTGCACGCAGAATAAGTCACGGCGAGAGAATTTATGAGACTGATAGGTCTGTGCGGAGCCGCCGCGGATCTCATTCCGATGGGGCGGCTACGCACACGTCCTCTTCAAATTTTCCTGACTCAGAATTGGAGTGTGAAAATTCATTCGCTCGATGTAGACGTTCTCTTGTCAGATCAAGTGAAACAAGAGATTCAGACTTGGGCAAACATTCAGTGGTTAACTCAAGGAGTTCCGCTGCAGTTGCCGGATCCGAGTTTTACCGTTATGACGGATGCCAGTCAAACAGGTTGGGGTGCATCATTAATCCCAACGGATTCGAGATGCCAGGGTCTTTGGGATCCGCAATTCCTGTGCAAGCACATAAACATCAAGGAAATGATGTCAATTTGGCTTGCGTTACGTCACTGGATGGACATTATTCATGATGCTCATGTCCAAATCCTATCCGACAATACGACAGTAGTGGCGTATATACGGAATCAGGGAGGCACTCATTCAGTTCCGTTGTTCAATCTAACGGAAAGAATCCTTCTGTTTGCGTTAGAACATCACGTTCTTCTTTCGGTCCGTCACATCCCGGGTCGTCTGAATGTGCTAGCAGACTCCCTTTCACGAAAGGGTCGCTTGTTGCCGTCGGAGTGGACTCTCAACAAACAAGTATTCAATCAGATTTGCTACCAATGGGAACGGCCAATGATAGACTTATTTGCGACACATCTCAACAATCAGTTGCAGACGTATGTGTCCCCGTGTCCGGATCCAAGAGCATTTGCAGTAGACGCTCTGTCGATCCCTTGGGACGGAATGATAGGATATGCGTATCCTCCAGCGCCGTTAATTCAACAAGTATTGCTAAAGATAAAACAATCTCAATGCAAGATTCTGTTGGTAGCATCTCTGTCGCCACAGAGACCGTGGATAAATCTACTCAGGTGTCTGTTGTGGGACCTACCGCGGAAGCTTCCTCCACGAGAGGATCTTCTTTCGCAGGGGAAATCGCGCCAACTCCATCACAACCCGCAAGGTCTCAACCTTCACGTTTTTCCGTTGTGCGGTCCTTCTTGCATGGCAAGCACTTTACAGGACGAGCAGTGGACGTGATTTCTAACTGTAGGAGGACCTCCTCTTCGCTAAACTATGCGGCTAAGTGGAAGGTTTTTCGTTGTTGGTGTAGGGATCATTCTGTAGATATATTTGATCCCTCTATACCAGACATTGCAAACTTTCTAGTATACTTGTTTGATGAAATCAAACTGCAGCCTGTTACTATAAAGGGTTATAGATCTATGTTATCTGATACCTATGCACATCATGATAGTTTACAAATTGGATCTAATGTCTCTTTATCGAAATTGGTTAGAAACTTTTCGATAAATAGACCCAGAACTCTTAGATTAATTCCTAAGTGGAATTTAGCTTGGGTTCTCCTTAAATTGAAGGAAAAGCCATTTGAACCTCTTGGGACAGTAGATTTCAAATTCTTATCTTATAAGACAGCTTTTCTCTTAGCTTTCTCTTCTGCCAGAAGAGTCAGTGAGCTTCATGCACTATCGGTGGATGATTCTCATTATCGTAGTGTTGGGAACACTATCACCTTCACTACTAATGTGGGTTTTTTAGCTAAGAATCAGGCTCCTAATAAATATCCGGAACCTATTGTTATTAAGGCTCTTCAGACGGGCGTAGGCCTTTACTCTGTCCTGTTAGAGCACTACGTATCTATAAACAGAGATCTCAGTTCATCAGAAAGGGACGGAAACGTTTCTTTCTGTCTTTGATGCCTAATAGAAAGGACATTTCAGTCCATTCTATTGCTAGATGGATTCAGTTAACTATCCGTACTGCTTATGAAGATTTATCTTCTTCTCAGCAGTCTGTGCTTAAGATTTCTGCTCATGAAGTAAGAGCTCTTTCTACTTCCTGGGCTTATGCTAATAGTGTTGCTATTACAGATTTAATGAAGGCTGCTTATTGGTCTCAGCCATCCACATTTACGAATTTTTATCTCAGAAATATTGAGCCCATTTCTGGAGACCTGCATTGTTTAGGTCCGTTATCTGTTGCTCAGAATGTCGTCCACTAAACAGTTGCAACTATAGTTATGCAGGCTTTCTGTTCCGGCAGTGACTCCGTCCGGCTGCCCTCTTCGCTCTGGGCTATTTGACCCAGGGCAAGGGGAAGGGGGGGGGGGGGGGGGGGGCAGGTGTTCCCTTAGGTCACCTGCTTTATAGTGAAAAGCAAGGGAATGCCTCCTCCAAGTCAGTATTTCTGAGTCGCTTCCGGGATGGTTTTAAAGTGTAATATTAATGTTTAATTTCATTCATGTCTTATTTTTAAAGTGTAGCTCGGTGTGAAGCATTTGTATATGTCAAGTGTCAAACGGGCTTTAATATACAATACTCGGACACTTTTAAATGATTATAAAGAGTCTCAATTCTCTGGACTACTTTATTTATTGGCTTGCTTTAAAAATAATTAGTATAAGGGTTATACTGGATGTTAATAGAGAAAATGAATGTTATTGTGCTCAATTATTAAGGGTAGTGTATCTTTCTAATTTAATATTAAATAAGAAAGATACATGTAAAGCCTAATACTCCTTTTCTCCTTAAGGGGTTACCTCTTTACTATATAGTTGAGCTTATTGGATTTTCCTCTATGTCCTAGGCCCTCCAGCCTGTTTACTATTCAGCTAAGTCTGGGTCATTGGTACAGTATAAAAATGTTAAAAAATTTATAGTAATTTATATATTTTTTATACTTACCAATGACCCAGACGGGGATGGCCCTCCCTGGAGTTGGGAACTCTTGCCTCCCCGCTGAGTACATAGCGCTGACCAGGCACTGCCAGTAAGAATGATAATTGGCGCCAATTTCGGGACGACTGCGTCACTGCGCATGCGCAGTAGAGGCGTACTATGGAGGTCCTTTAGGAGATGATTTCTTTTTGTTTTGGATGCAAATTTTGGGGATTGGGGGGCAAAATTTGTGTTTGGCCCTGGTTTTGTTGAAGTTAGCACCAGCTAAGTCTGGGTCATTGGTAAGTATAAAAAATATATAAATTACTATAAATTTTTTAACTTTTATTGTTTTTTATGCATTTTAAGAAGAAGAAAAAAATTTAGGCTGAAAGTATTTTGTTTGGGAAAAAAATCTGTTTTTTATGCGTTTATCTCAATTTTGAGACGTAAAAGTGCAGGAACTGAAAATAGAAGGAAAATCCTGTGTATTGTGTGGGCACAATCGCTTCATCTAGTTGGTATATGCTTTTCTTAGGAGGGGCGTATGCAGCTTATTCAAGTCAAGTCCCTGGTTTGATATTTAGACTATCATGTCAGGTGAGCGCCCTCAGGCCCCCTGGGGCCTCTTGTTTAAAATAATAGGCCGGAGACAAATGATGTCCTGAAATAATAGGCCTGGGTGGTATAGAAATTTGCTTGGTGTCCATATCACTATTTCATGGGTGATTTACATCAGTACTGGTGCAGTATTTGGTAGTATCCAGTTCTCTCCAGCTGTTTGTTAACTTGGTCAACATAATACCAAAGTCAGAGACTCGGAATACTTATATTTATCTATCAATTCATGATGATGATAAAACATGGTAGTTTTGAATAAGGAATGTATTATTTGTTGAAACATTTGAAATTATTTATGAAGGCACTCACTTCCAGTCATTTGATGTAATAAAAGAGCCAAGAGAAAATACAAAATACCCTCATCCAACAATCTAATAACCTTGACTCTTCAAAGTGTCATTAACTCTTAACCCGCTGAGTATTTTTTAGATATTTTCAAGAAATCACAGCATTCGTGACTAGATTGGATGAAAAATTCTTCTAAATTTAAATCATTGGTGAAAAAATCCATTCAATTTATTGGGTAGAAATTGGATTAAATGTGCCAGAATTATACATATTTCGGTGTCAAGAGAAATCTTGACCTCGGCAAGAATATCTGCCAGCAGCATGCAAGGAGTTAAACACCATTGAACAAAAAAACATAACTACATCAGAGGACGGGTGTGGACATATTTAGTCCACATGCACTTCTTGGTGGCCATTTTGATGTAACAGTCTGTTGTCTGAACTAGTTTTATTTAATGGCGGGGGTTTTTTTTCACTACTGAAATTTTGGTATTTTGAAATGCCCTTGATATGATAAATCAGTGTTGACATGATACTCATACTGAATGGGTAATTGCAGTATACCAAGCAGCTCTATGGAATAATGTTCAAGATTGTGATTGCCCCTATAGTTCAGGAGTCATTTTACTATGATGAAATACCCTGTACTGTAGGCCTTCAATACCATCCTTGGGAGCTAATACCATCCTTTAGGAGCTACCGGGTATTAACCTCGAAAGGTCTGTATCCAGTTTCAACAAACTTTGTTTTCTCAGAAAAGGTTCTTTAACACTTTTCTTACCCCAGCTTTTGAATGGTTATCTCCAACTATACACCTGGAACTTAATTAAGCACCTCCTGTTTTTTTCACAGTGGTGTTAATAGAAACTGTCATTACTTTCATGCTATCTTTCAGATGGCCAAAAGTGATTGTTTGCAGAAAGAATGGTCTATTAACAAATGAAAGACAACACAATGATGAAAATATGCAGTATTTTAATGGCGCTAATTACACATATCTGTCACTAATGTTTTTGATTGAAAATTTTCTCTCTACCAGTATGGTGCCGGAACGGTCTATGAGGAAACAATGCCGGTAATTACTGACAGAAAAATGTAACGTGATCTGAACACAATAGCATTGTATGATGTCAGTAGCGAGTGTATCCACCACATGCCTGGATGACAGCCTCAACCCTCCTCTTGCTACCAGTGAGCCTTCTGATACAGTCTAGAGGCAACTGCTGCCTTTCCTCATGCAATGCAACTTCCAAATCTGCCAAATTCTGTACAGGCTAATCCCTTGCATGCACATGACATCCAAAAAAGTCCCATATGTGTTCTAAGGGATTCAAATCGGGGCTCATTGCAGGTAAAGATAGTGTTGTAATAGCATTGTTCTGAAGGAATGCTCTCACAGCATGGGAACGATGTGGCCTTGCATTGTCATCCATGAATACAGGGCAAGTAGCCAACGGGTGGTTGTCAAAAAGAGGCTCAACAACCGGATTGAGAATGTCCCTGATAACCATTGAGATTCCCATGTACAGACACCATATCAAGTTTACAATCATGAGAAAGGCCTCCCCAGATTATTATTGATCCTCCACCATAAGGAACAGTAGGGCTGATGTTCCTGGGCACGTAAGCAGTATTTCTCTGCCTCCACATTCTCAAGCGACCATCTGTGACCTGATGCAGGGACCTCTCGTCTGACCAGTGGACTGTCCTCAATGTCCTGAGATTCCAATGTTGTCGTGCCATACACCACTCCAAACATCATCCTTGATACTGATCGGACAGAGCTAGTCGCTTGATGACCCTTCTGGACCTCATACCCAGTGCTTTGAGACGATTTGGGACAGTTCTGTTTCACAAACGCCTGTTAGGGAGCCAAAGGCACTTCAAAACCCACTTGAAGCAAAGGGTTCACTATCAAGGTGTGCCAGGCTCTGATCTTCCCGGGAGAGGTCTTGGGGGGTTGTCCAGGCCTTGGTCGGTCCTTAACATCATTGGTTTGTTGATGTTTTTGGACAAGTCTGCTGATGTCAGAATGACTATAGCCAAGTTGCCTTCCAATAGCTTTGAATGATTTGCCATCTTAGTGCCTCTGACAGTCTCCTCCTTGCCATGTCAACATTTAGTGATAAAAGAAGTGACAAATTTTCTTGTTTTATACCCTGATATTGCAGGTGGATGATAGTGTTTTTTTGTGACATTTGTGGGAAGCATGATGAGGGGATGTGTTTGGGATACGCTATCAACCAGAAACATCATGTTTCACTAGATGAAATATACTGCAAGACAAAGCGATCATTAAAATATAATAATCAGTAACAGCAACTTCAATGTCATGAAACATTTCAGGGGGTGCTTAATTAAGTTCCAGGTGTGTATGTAAACGGAGGCATTGTGGCTCGATGGTTACAGTATTGGACTTTCAACCAATGGGGGCATGTTTAAGGTGTACTGCATGTCGATAGTGTACTTGCTGTCAACCGCATTAACTTTGGAAGTCTGACAATTGCTTGGTGGTTCTCTCTGGGTACTCCGGTTTCCTCCACATGTAAAACTGTACAACACGATGTGACTCTAGCAGTTGAAAGCGTCATTAAACACCAATAAAGCAAACAAAACTAGATCAACTTGTGCATGAAAGGAAAGTCGGTTATGAAAATAAATGCATGAGCAATATTAAATTTCAAATCTGCTACCACTGACCAGGGCATTTGAAATTTTATATTGCTCACTTCTTTACTTTTAATAAATTCTACTTCTTGGTTTATTATCCTCTGCCGACGAAGTTAGGAGGAGGATATTGAAATGGTGTTAGGCAGTCTGTCCTTCCATCATAAACTTTGTTCGTTTAACTCCTCCTACAGTTTTCATTGGATTTTTAGAAAACTTGGTCTGAAGTATCAGTATCAAGTGTAGATGTGATCAGGAATTTTCGATGCAGCAAATTTTGCATAGTTATGGCCCTTGGAAATAGCAAAATTTAGGCTTTTTAGTTGTGACTAGCAGCTCTATAAGTGGCAATGTCAGTCTGTCTGTCGGTCGGTCGGTCTGTGACCAACAAGTTTCAAAACTCAATAACTTTTGTAATACTTGATGGAATGATTTTATATTTGGCATGTAAGTGTATCTTATTGATGTCTAGCCACTGTTCAATGCATGTGTTGTTCCAAATATTTTTCTTGGAGTTATGGCACTTGATGAACTTAGAATTTTGTGACCAACGCGTTTCTAAAAGAATAACTTTCAAACTACTTGGTGGAATGACTTCATATTTGGTATCCAAGTGTATCTCATTCATGTGAAGCCCATGTCCGATGCAAATGTTGTTCCAAATATTTTTCTTGTTTTTTTTTTCACCATCACCTGTAAATTGCCCCTGAGAATATTTTTTGGACTTACAGATTGCACCACCCGTTGCAGCTACGGCGTCGATGTCGCAATGTTTCATTGTATTTTTATGAAACTTTGTGTGCAGTATGAGTATGATGTGTACATGTGCATGTGGAAAGAAAGTTTTGATTTGAATAATTTTTCCAGAATTATAGCTGTTGTCAACTTTGAATTTACCCAGATTGCAGGTTTTTGGAAGATACCTTCAGTTGCTATTAAAGAAATTAATTTATCCCTTGGCGATGAAGTCTGGAGGTGGAGGTGGATATTGAAATGATATTCGTCCATCCATCTGTCAGTCCATCCATCAGTCAGTCCATTGGACTGTCATCAGTCAGTCCACCCACCCATTCATCCGTCACAGACTTTGCTCAACTCCTACAGTTTTCAGTGGATTTTTACGAAACTTAGTGCGTAGTATGAGTTTGATGTGTACATATGCACATGGAAAGGAAGTTTTGATTCAAATAATTTTACCAGAGTTTTAGCCCTTGTTAAATTGGAATTTACCAAAATTGCAGGTTTTTGGAAGATATCTTCAGTTACGATTAAAGACATTATTGGGTATTAATTATATGTCCAGGTCGATAATGAGATTATTTCTATCATAACATAAAAGTCGGCAAGGGATATGGATGTGGTCAGACTGTCTTGTTCTAAAATACAATCAAGATTAGGTCCTGCTGACAATAGTGAAATTAATTCAGGCAGTTGTTTATAGTTAAGTCTTTACTGCCAATAGAGGCTGCCAAGACTTGACTAGAAATCACTGCTGAGCTGCTAGACTTACTGGCTGTGGGGCAGTAGAAAGGCTGAAAAATTGCCTGGGTCATTAAGAGTAAAAATAGACTTGTAGATCTATCTACTGGGCATTTTAAAATCCATTAGTTGGTCAAGGATTGGGCATTTACTGCTTTCCTTATTTCCAAATCAGGTGAGCCAAGGAGAGCCTGCCTCTAAACTACAGGCCTGATGAAATATATTTGTCCAAACTACTTTACCTACATATGTAGCCTTCAACATGCCTAGTATGGTTCTGCTTGGAAAATATTTAATTTAGAAGTTTCCTGAAGACCTGCTTTTGAATAGACTATAAATTCACAAAGGACAATAAAATATACCACACAAAGTTACCAGTCATAAGAAACATTGGCATGTGCAAATGGTTTGTTTATTGCAGTTTATTGACACTTTCAACAGCCAGAATTATATCATGTTGAGTGCAAATGATACTCACATAACTAAATGAAGTGTCCGAGTTTTCTCCCTAATTGTTCGCTCCACCTGGTTTTGCCATCTTGCTTTGCTTAGTCTATTATTTTCAAATGTTGAGTTGGGAAGTCATCTATATCTGAATTTGTTCTGAATGTAAAAAGAATTTCTCAAAATAGATGTTCAAGGCACTGAACATTTGTTTTTGTGCTACAGCAAGCTGCTATTTTCTCTGCTTTTTGAATGAATGATCTAAGATTACTGATTATATTGTATAGAATTGTATTTATATTTCACATATTTTATTCTAGTTTATAGACCTGTGTATATTGCTTGGCTGTGATTATTGTGAATCGATTAGAGGAATAGGTCCAAAAAGAGCTATAGAATTGATACAGAAACATAAGAAAATAGAGGAAATTCTCAAACATTTGGACTCAAAGGTGAGTGAATACTGCATGTATTTTCTTCCACGTGTTTCAACATATTGGACCCTGTTCTTTTGCTTGTCATTTGAGGAACTCAAAAATCACAGAAATTTTAAATTTTCTGTTTCTGGAAATTCATTCAGGGTTAAGGAATTTAAGCAAATTCATGCTCAAAATTCTAAATTTTCTTTTCTTTAATTTGACCTGAAAATTGTCTTACTGACCATTTCATGTTAATATGTAAACATAAAATATTTGACAATTACCAGTTTAACTATGTCTTTTTATCAGCTAACCTGAGCAAAGCTCAGGGGGAGCTTTACTAATCACTTTTTGTCTGTCCATCCGTCGCCTGACATTAACTTTACATTATCGACTTCTCTTCAGAAACTACTAAACCAAATAGAACCAAATCAGGTGTGCATGTTCTTTATCATATGTCAATTCAAGTTTGTTCAAATGAAATTGCCACGCCCATAGGGGGCATCACAAGGGGCATAATTCTGATAGAAACCATAAATTGTTTTCCAAAATTAAAAAAACATATTCTCCAGAACCATCAATTAGACTCTTTTGATACTTGGTATACAACATGTCTGGGGGGGGGGGGGGGGGGGGGGGGGGGGGGGGATACAAGTTTGTTCAAATCCAGTCCCTTAGTTAATATTTGAGCTCCCTATAGGAGTGCAAATTTTAACTTACTGCAATATAAGGAAATTTCAGTTAAAAATCGTGAGACCCACCAGTCAGATTGCTTTCATATTTAGTATACAGCATCGCGCGCAGGGGAGGGGGTCAGATTCAAGTTTGTTCAAATCAGGTTCCTGGGTTAATATTTGAGCTCCCTATGGGGATCCAAATTTCAGATTAGTGCAATATGAGGAAATTTCTTTAAAAATCATCTCCTCCATCAATTAGAATCTTTTGATATTTGGTATACAACATCTGTAGGGGAGGTCAGATTCAAGTTTGTTCAAATCAGGTTCCTGGATTAATATTTGGGCTCCCAATGGTGCAATATGAAGAAATTTCTTTAAAAATTATCTCCATCAATTAGAATCTTTTGATATTTGCATACAACATCTGTAGGGGAGGTCTGATTCTAGTTTGTTTAACTCGAGACCTTGGGTTAATATTTGGGATCCCCAAATTTTAACTCGGTGCAATATGAGGGAATTTCTTTAAAAATCTTCTTCTTTAGATTCACCACTTGGAATCCTTTCATATTTGTTTTACAATATATCACTAGGTTGGTCAGATTGAAGTTTGCCCAAATCGGGTCCCCGGGTTAATAATTGGGCTCCCTGTGGAAGCCTGAATTTTATCTTGTTGCAATATGAGCTAATTTCTTTAAAATCATCTTCTTCAGATCCACCAGTCAGAATCTTTTTATATTTGGTATACAACATCTATAGGGGAGTCATCAAGTTTGTTCAAATTGAGTCCCTGGGTTAATAACTGGACTCCCTATGGAAGCCTGAATTTTAACTTGTTGCAATATGAGGGAATTTCATTAAAAATCTTCAGATTCTCCAGTCAGAAGCCCTTCATATTTGGTATACAACAGCTCTAGGTGGGACAGATTCAAGTTTCTTCAGATCGGATCCCCAGGTTAATATTAGGGCTCCCAATAGAAGCCCAAATTTTAACTTTGTTCAGTATTAGGGAATTTCTTTCAGAGTCTTCTTTAGATTCACCAGTCAGAATCCTTTCATTTTTACATCACTTGGCACCTGGCGTCCGTAAACTTTTCACATTTTCATTTTGTTCTCTGTAACTGCTGAGCCGGTGTGAACCAAACTTGGCAGGAATGTTCTATGGGAAGCCCTATACAAATGATCCTTATTTTGTTCCTGTCAGATGAAAAACATGGCTTTCAGAGGCATTCTTTGATTCTGGTTGGTGAATTTTCAAAAATCTTCTCTGAAGCCGCAAGGCCAAATGTTTTGAAACTTCACATAAATGATGATTGGGACCCCCTCTACCAATGATCCTCATTTAATGTTGATTGGGTTACAAACATGGCCAAACTTGTGGCTTACAGTTACTATGGAAACCCTATGAGAAATCACATTTTCATCTTCTTTTCTGGAACTACTGAGCCGAAATGAACCAAACCTGGCAGGGATAGTCTATGGGAGGTCCTCTACAAACGATCCTCATTTTGTTCCCATTGGTTTGAAAACATGGCCACCAGAGGCATTCTTTGATTCTGATTGGTGGATTTAAAAAATCATCTCCTCTGAAGCCACAGGACCAAATGTTTTGAAACTTTGCATGGTTGATGATTGGGACCCCCTCTACCAATGATCCTTATTTAATGTTGATCGGGTTGTAAACATGGCTTCAATTGCGGCTTACAGTTACTATAGAAACCCTATGGGACATCACATTTTCATCTTCTTCTCTGGAACTACTGAGCCGACGTTGAACAAACTTGGTAGGAATGGTCTATGGGCAGTCCTCTGCAAATGATCCTCATTTTGTTCCTGTGGGTTGAAAAACATGGCCACCAGAGGCATTCTTTGATTCTGGTTGGTGGATTTTCAAAAATCTTCTCTAAAACTGCCAGGACAAATGTTTTGATACTTCAAATAAATGATGACTGGGACCCCCTCTACCAACAATCCTTATTTAATGTTGATCGGATTGTAAACATGGCCGCAATTGCAGCTTATATGGGAAATCACATTTTCATCTTCTCTGAAACTACTGAACCGACATGAACCAAACCTGGCAGGGATAGTCTATGGAAGGTCTTCTACAAATGCTGCTCATTTTTGTCACTGTGCATTGAAAAACATTGCTGCCAGAAGCATATATTGATTCTGATTGGTGGATTTTGAAACATCTTCTATGAAACCATAGGGCCAAATGTTTTGAAACTTTGCATGGTTGATGACTGACACACCCCCTACCAACGATCCTCATGTTGATCGGGTTGCAAACATTGCTGCAATTGTGGCTTATAGTTACTATAGAAACCCTATGTAAAATCGCATTTTCATCTTCTCTGGAACTACTGAGCTGATGTGAACCAAACCTGGTAGGGATAGTCTATGACAGGTCCTCTACAGACGCTCCTCATTTTATTACTGTGCATCGAAAAACATGGCTGCCAGAAGCATTTTTTATACCCCCGCTTCGAAGAAGTGGGGGCTATATAGGAATCGCCCTGTACGTCCGTACGTCCGTCCGTCCGTACGTCCGTCCGTACGTCTTTCCGGACATGAAATTCTTGTGTGTGCAACTCCTCCTACATTCATCAATCAATTTGGACAAAACTTTTCAGACATCATCACTACTAAGTGAACATGCGCATATTCCAAGATTTTTGATCTGCGACAATTTTAACCAGGTTTTCTCCCTTTGACTTAGATTTATTGTGTCTTTCCATCCGAACAAATTCTTGTGTGCGCAACTCCTCCTACATTAATGAACCGATTTTGATGAAACCTTTCAAACATCATCTCTACTAAGTGAACATGTGCATATTCCAAACTTTTTAATCTGCGACAATTTTAACCAGGTTATCTCTCTTGAACTTTGATTTAATATGGGTTTCTACATGAAATTCTTGTGTGCGCAACTCCTCCTACATTTATCAATCAATTTGGACAAAACTTTTCAGACATCATCACTACTAAGTGAACATGCGCATATTCCAAGATTTTTGATCTGTGACAATTTTAACCAGGTTATCTCCCTTTGACTTAGATTTATTATGTCTTTCTGTTCGAACAAATTCTTGTGTGCGCAACTCCTCCTACATTAATGAACCGATTTTGATGAAACCTTTCAAACATCATCTCTACTAAGTGAACATGTGCATATTCCAAACTTTTTGATCTGCGACAATTTTAACCAGGTTATCTCTCTTGAACTTTGATTTAATATGGGTTTCGGCATGAAATTCTTGTGTGCGCAACTCCTCCTACATTTATCAATCAATTTGGACGAAAGTTTACAGACATCATCACTACTAAGTGAACATGCGCATATTCCAAAATTTTTGAGCTGTGGCAATTTTAACTAGGTTATCTCCCTTTAACTTAGATTTATTATGGGTTTCTACATGAAATTCTTGTGCGTGCAACTCCTCCTACATTTATCAGTCAATTTGGACAAAACTTTTCAGACATCATCACTACTAAGTGAACATGCGCATATTCCAAGATTTTTGATCTGCGACAATTTTAACCAGGTTATCTCCCTTTGACTTAGATTTATTATGTCTTTCCGTTCGAACAAATTCTTGTGTGCGCAACTCCTCCTACATTAATGAACCGATTTTGATGAAACCTTTCAAACATCATCTCTACTAAGTGAACATGTGCATATTCCAAACTTTTTGATCTGCGACAATTTTAACCAGGTTATCTCTCTTGAACTTTGATTTAATATGGGTTTCTGCATGAAATTCTTGTGTGCGCAACTCCTCCTACATTTATCAATCAATTTGGACAAAAGTTTACAGACATCATCACTACTAAGTAAACATGCGCATATTCCAAAAATTTTAGAGCTGTGGCAATTTTAACTAGGTTATCTCCCTTTAACTTAGATTTATTATGGGTTTCTACATGAAATTCTTGTGCGTGCAACTCCTCCTACATTTATCAATCAATTTTGACGAAACCTTTCAAACATTATCACAACTAAGTGAACATACGCATATTCCCAAATTTTTGATCTGCGACAATTTTAACCAGGTTATCTCCCTTTAACTTGGATTTATTATGGGTTTTCAAATGGGATTCTTGTGTGTGCAACTCCTCCTACATTAATGAACCGTTTTTGAATACATGTTACACATTGTAAATGTGTTTTTCCAAATGTAAACCATATATGTGTGGGCTCTTTAAGTATTCAGTGCTGTTCTGTGGAAGGCCACATGCAAATACAAATTTCAACAACAAAAAATGATCTTTATGTATACATTTCGCCTACATGATCAGAAGTGCATTCCTCTAAAAACCCAAAGCGGGGGTATTAATCACCTTCAGTGATAGTTCTAGTTGATTCTGATTTGTGAATTTTGAAAAATCTTCTCTGAAACCACAGGGCCAAATGTTTTGAAACTTTGCATGGTTTATGACTGGGACACCTACCAATGATCCTCATTTAATGTTGATCGTGTCGCAAACATGACCACAATTGCGGCTTATAGTTACTATAGAAACCCTATGGGAAATCACATTTTCATCTTCTTCTCTGGAACTGAGCCGACATGAACCAAACTTCACAGAAATGGTCTATAGGAGGCCCTCTACAAACGATCCTCTTTTTGTTCCCGTTGATCGGAAAATATGGCCACCAGAGACCTTCTCTGATTCTGATTGATGGATTTTGCAAAAATCTTCCCCTCTAAAACTACAAAGTCAAATATTTTGAAACTTCACATGATTGAGGACTGGGACACCTTCTACCAATGATCCTCATGTAATGTTGCAAACATGGCCACAATTGCAGCTCATGGTTACCATGGAAAGCCTATGGGAAATCACATTTTTATATGTAGTTTCAGGTGAGCGATTACAGGATCTTTAGAGCCTCTAGTTGGTACACAACATCTCAAGGTGGGTCAGATTTAAGTCTATTGAAATCTGGTCCCTAGGTTAATATTTGGGCTCCCTATGGGGATCCAAATTTTAACTTTGTGCAACATGAGGAAATTTCTTTAAAAATATTCTCCTCCAGAACCATCAATTACAATCTTTTGATATTTGGTATACAACATCTGTAGGGGAGGTCAGATTCAAGTTTGTTGAACTTGAGTCCCTGGGTTAATATTTGGGTTCCCAATGGGGATCCAAATTTTAACTTGGTGCAATGTGAGGAAATTTCTTTAAAAATCTTCTTCAGAACCTCCAGTCAGAATCTTTTCATATTTGGTGTACCACATCTCTATGGGGATCAGATCAAGTTTGTTCAAATCTGGTCCCTGGGTTCTGTATGGGGGGGGGGGGGGGGGGGGGGGGGGGGGGGGGGGTGCAGTGATATAACAACCCTTGGAAGTTTTGCAGTGCTTGCCTACAGCTGATAGAATTGGAAGCAGTCCGGAAGATCTGTGATAATAATCATCAGACATGGACACTAGAGTTATGAATAAGTTCATGACTTCATTCCTTTGTAGTGTTATGAACTGTGACTAACTTAATGTGATCCAAAACACTTCTTTGAACCACTTTGTCTGCTGAGTGATTAAGGCTTCTTGTGGCCTCTTGTTTTTTATGTGTACCCATACTATGTATGGTACACATAATGCCGTCATCCGGGGTGGCCATCCGTCGTTCGTCCATCCTTTGTATGTCCGTCTGTCCGTCCGGCGTCTGTATCCATTTCTTTGTCATTCAATAACTTGAAAAATATTGCTTGGATTGTCAAGTTACTTTATATTTGTGTTCAGGTTACTGATGTGCCGAGCTGTTTAGTTTTTGGTGTAAATCTGATAGTTTAATCCTGAGATATTAACCCTTTATCCTTCAAATTGAAAATTCCTCCAATCCCTTTGGCATTCGATAACTTGAAAAATATTGCTTGGATTGTCTAGTTACTTTATATTTGTGTTCAGGTTACTGATTTGCCGAGCTGTGTAGTTTTTGGTGTAAATCTGATGATTTGATCCCGAGATATTAACCCTTTATCCTTCAAATTGAAAATTCCTCCAATCCCTTTGGCATTCGATAACTTGAAAAATATTGCTTGGATTGTCAAGTTACTTTATATTTGTGTTCAGGTTACTGATGTGCCGAGCTGTATAGTTTTTTTTGTTTGTCCGTCTGTCTGTCTGTCCGTCCGTCCGTCCATCTGTCCATCCGGCATCCATATCCATTTCTTCGTCATTCGATAACTTGAAAAATATTGCTTGGCTTGTCAAGTTACTTTATATTTGTGTTCAGGTTACTGATGTGCCGAGCTGTATAGTTTTTGGTGTAAATCTGATAATTTGATCCTGAGATATTAGCCCGTTATCCTTCAAATTGAAAATTCCTCCAATCCCTTTGGCATTCGATAACTTGAAAAATATTGCTTGGATTGTCAAGTTACTTTATATTTGTGTTCAGGTTACTGATGTGCCGAGCTGTATAGTTTTTGGTGTAAATCGGATAATTTAATCCTGAGATGTTAACCCTTTATCCTTCAAATTGAAAATTCCTCCAATCCCTTTGGCATTCGATAACTTGAAAAATATTGCTTGGATTGTCTAGTTACTTTATATTTGTGTTCAGGTTACTGATGAGCCGAGCTGTATAGTTTTTGGTGTAAATCTGTTATTTTGATCCTGAGATATTGACCCTTTATCCTTCAAATTGAAAATTCCTCCAATCCCTTTGGCATTCGATAACTTGAAAAATATTGCTTGGATTGTCAAGTTACTTTATATTTGTGTTCAGGTCACTGATGTGCCGAGCTGTATAGTTGTTGGTGTAAATCTGATAATTTGATCCTGAGATATTAACCCTTTATCCTTCAAATTGAAAATTCCTCCAATCCCTTTGGCATGAGATAACTCCAGAAATATCAATCCGACTGTCATGTTACTTCATATATATGTTCAGGTTACTGATGTGCTGTGCTGTATAGTTTTTATGTGTACTCATACTATATATGGTACACATAATGCCGGCATCCGGGGTGACCATCCGTCGTTCGTCCATCCCTTTGTCCGTCCGTCCGTCTCTCCGTCCGGCGTCCGTATCCATTTCTTTGGCATTCGATAACTTGAAAAATATTGCTTGGATTGTCAAGTTACTTTATATTTGTGTTCAGGTTACTGATGTGCCGAGCTGTATAGTTTTTGGTGTAAATCGGATAATTTGATCCTGAGATATTAACCCTTTATCCTTCAAATTGAAAATTCCTCCAATCCCTTTGGCATTCGATAACTTGAAAATTATTGCTTGGATTGTCTAGTTACGTTATATTTGTGTTCAGGTTACTGATTTGCCAAGCTGTAGAGTTTTTGGTGTAAATCTGATAATTTGATCCTGAGATATTAACCCTTTATCCTTCAAATTTAAAATTTCACCAATCCCTTTGGCATTCGATAACTTGAAAAATATTACTTGGATTGTCAAGTTACTTTATATTTGTGTTCAGGTTACTGATGTGCCGAGCTGTATAGTTTTTGGTGTAAATCGAATAATTTGATCCTGAGATATTAACCCTTTATCCTTCAAATTGAAAATTCCTCCAATCCCTTTGGCATTCGATAACTTGAAAATTATTGCTTGGATTGTCAAGTTACTTTTCAATTGTGTTCAGGTTACTGATGTGCAGAGCTGTATAGTTTTTTATGTAAATCTGATAATTTGATCCTGAGATATTAACCCTTTATCCATCAAATTAGACACTCCTCCAATCCATTTCTATAAGTACCCATACCTTGTATGGTGTACATAATGTCAGCATCCGTGGTGGCCCTCCGTCATACAGCTTTCTACTAGTTGCGCGTATGGGTACACATCTGACGATTTCATCAGCCTATTTTTTATGTAAATCTGATAATTTGATCCTGAGATATTAACCCTTTATCCATCAAATTAGACACTCCTCCAATCCATTTCTATATGTACCCATACCATGTATGGTGTACATAATGTCGGCATCCGTAGTGGCCCTCCGTCATACAGCTTTCTACTAGTTGCGCGTATGGGTACACATCTTACGATTTCATCGGCCTGTTTTTTAAAAAGAGACAATTTTCACAAATTTTTACACTCAAATATGAGCATTTCACCAAATTAGGCAAATGACACTCTGTATCTGTTCACCTATTTTTTGCCTCACTGGGAGTTGGATCCTAACAAATTATTGAATTGTAAATTTTTTTGCATAGTTTGTTTTGAAACAATGCCTAGGTAAACATGGCCTGCTTGAGTGATAAAATCGAACCTGATAACCATTGGCTATAGTTGAAGTCCTCTGAAGTTCGCAGCATAATGTATAATTAATTTGCCAAACTTGATTTTACACTTGTGTTGCAGTCATGATATAGATGCTGAAAGTGATCCTAACCACCATGGCCAATAATGTAGAGTGGCCACAGGATCATATATTGCAAATCTGCTGAATGTTTTCTAATATTTCAACCTCCATAACAAGCAAGAGTATGGGTGAAAATCCACCTACTGAGTGTTCAAGTGTAATGTGAATAATCACGTTAGTATTTCATTAACTGGTTGAGTGCTAAAAGCTACTATTATGGCTGTATTGAAAAGTGCTGAAAGCCACTTTAGTGGCTTTACACTATTTGAATAGACTTGGGGTTTTTTTGGGTGTTTTTTGGGGGTGGGGGGGGGGGGGCAGTAGAAAATAAATGTTTCTATAAAATTGTTTTGTTATGATTTATTGGAGAGTGCCGACTGGAACTTGAAGCAAAACAATTGTTCATGAACAAAAACTTTCCAAATTAAGCCTCCTTCCCTTGCTGGTTGCATGGCATCTTTGAAATAAAAAAGTTACAGATCATGTTTGGAAATAATTTAGCACTCCACCATTTAATCAGAACCTGGTCATTTTCCTGTATTCTAGTACTAAATTGAGCATTTATATCTTGTTTAACAGTGGTCCTGGATCTCTGCCGAATAAGATATAACTGATTAAATGCTTATTTGGCTCTACTGAGGCCAGATAGGTCTATAAATGTTGGAAATTCAGTGGTTGTCTGTGAGTTGTTCATAGATCACAAGATCTTTTATAAAGTTAACACTAATAAAATATGAATTTACTCTAATGTATTTTGCTGTTAACAGCAGATCAAATTTGTACTGATGGTATGGTAAATGTTTTGTTATTTGAAAATTAAATGCAATTAACAAAGTTGTTCAGTTAAGAAATATCCATACTAATGGTCCCCAGTGTACCAACTCAAGTGTAGACAGTTCATTTGAGAGGAATTGCATGCTTGTTTTATTATACCCTCATAAAACGAAGTTTAGGGCGGTATACAGGAGTAAACTTGTCCGTCCGTCAGGCGGTCTGTTGTCGTTGGTCCATTGCACATGTAAACTTGTAGAGCGAACTACTTTCACTGTTTTAGTCGCATTTTCATGAAACTTCACAAAAATGAACAACATGATAAGGGGAAGTGTGTGACATAATTTTTTTCCCGCTCGGTTTCAAGATGGCCGACTGGCAGCCATATTGGATTTTTTTTTTTACTTAGAAAAATTGAATGCCCCTTTTCAGTCACCCACACTAGCCAGTATGCCACGGTGGGGTATACCAGGTGACAGACCATCTCTAGTTCAATATTTTTGTCATCATTGGACAGAAAAAAAAACCCTGGAAATGTTCCATTCCAATTGCTTTTTCTGGAATTCCATTTTGTGGTTACTGAATTTGTCTTCTCTTGATTAGTTTGTATTACATATTTCTTTTTCAGAAATACACAATACCTGAAAACTGGCTGTATCAAGTGAGTACATTTATTTATTTTATTCAAGTTATAGCCAGCAAGAGCCAAGGCTGAGAGCTGGAAAATATGATGGTTATTTGTCAGTGCTTGGGTGTTTTTACCCAAATAGGCTTAATAAACCTTTGGTAAAATACCATTTTGGGAACCCTGAAAATTTCTAGAGCTGACACTTCTCCACAACCTGCTTGTATATAAGCATGTCGGTGATTTCTATACCACGACCTTAGGCCTGGGTGTTTTTTTAGCTCACCTGACTGAAAGTCAGGGTGAGCTTTTCTTATCACTCTTCGTCTGTCGTCCGTCCGTCGTCCTGCGTAAAGGTGGTGTTTGAGCCTCTTTCTCCTAAACCACTGGCCACACTTTAATTAAATTTCATGTAAGTAGTGGTTATATAGGGGCATTTTGATTTTTATCCAAAATAGGTTCCGGCTCATATTGAGCAGAGGTGTGGGGAAAAAATGACCAAATTTTTTGAAAATCTTCTTCTAATGAACCACCAGTAGCAGAGACTTGATATGTGGTATACAGAGTCCTTTTGAGGTTTAGAATCAAGTTTTGTTCAAGAGAAGTTTGTCGGGCCTTATTTGCCTTTGTTATGGGAGGGGCAAACATTTTGGCCACGCCTAAAATTTCTATTTTCAGAACCGTGAGGTCAATTTGAACCAAATTTGATATGAGATGATAATGGGTCATAAGTAGTTGATTGATGTAAAAAACTGTTTTCCCCATTGCCCCGTGGGAACCTCGGGAGCTAAAAATAGGAAAAACCTTAAAACTGCCATATCTCCAAAACTACACAGCACAGAGAATTCTTATTTTGTATAAAGCTTACTTTTATCCAGTAGAATAGAATGATTAAATAAAATCCCTATCGGTTTTATTACAAGGTACATTTTTCAGGACTTTGAAAAAGTGCTGAGTCAGCACTTTTTAACACTGAAGGCAATGGGAAAAAGATTAAAAAATCTTCTCCAGATCCAGCCGGCAGAATCTTTTGATATTTGGTATGCAACATTGTAGGGTGGATCTGATTCAAGTTTGTTCAAATCGGCCTCCTGGGTTCATATTTGGGCTCAGTATAGGAGCCCGATTTCAAACTTAGTGTATTTCAGGCAAATTTCTTCAAAAATCTTCTCCAGATCCAGCAGGCAGAATCTTTTGATATTTGGTATGCAACATTGTGGGGTGGATCTGATTCAAGTTTGTTCAAATCGGCCCCCTGGGTTTATATTTGGGCTCAGTATAGAAGCTCGAATTCGAACTTAGTGCATTTCAGGTAAATTTCTTCAAAAATCTTCTCCAGATCCAGCAGGCAGAATCTTTTGATATTTGGTATGCAACATTGTGGGGTGGATCTGATTCAAGTTTGTTCAAATCGGCCCCCTGGGTTCATATTTGGGCTCAGTATAGGAATTCGAACTTAGTGCATTTCAGGCAAATTTCTTCAAAAATTTTCTTCTCCAGATCCAGCAGGCAGAATCTTTTGATATTTGGTATGCAACATTGTAGGGTGGATCTGATTCAAGTTTGTTCAAATCGGCCTCCTGGGTTCATATTTGGGCTCAGTATAGGAGCCCGATTTCAAACTTAGTGCATTTCAGGCAAATTTCTTCAAAAATCTTCTTCTCCAGATCCAGCAGGCAGAATCTTTTGATATTTGGTATTCAACATTGTGGGGTGGATCTTATTGAAGTTTGTTCAAATCGGCTCCCTGGATTTATATTTGGGCTCACTATAGAAGCCTGAATTCGAACTTAGTGCATTTCAGGCAAATTTCTTAAAAAATCTTCTTCTCCAGATCGAGCAGGCAGAATCTTTTGATATTTGGTATGCAACATTGTGAGGTGGATCTGATTCAAGTTTGTTCAAATCGGCCCCCTGGGTTTATATTTGGGCTCAGTATAGAAGCTCGAATTCGAACTTAGTGCATTTCAGGTAAATTTCTTCAAAAATCTTCTCCAGATCCAGCAGGCAGAATCTTTTGATATTTGGTATGCAACATTGTGGGGTGGATCTGGTTCAAGTTTGTTCAAATCGGCCCCATGTGTTTATATTTGGGCTCAGTATAGAAGCTCGAATTCGAACTTAGTGCATTTCAGGCAAATTTCTTCAAAAATTTTCTTCTCCAGATCCAGCAGGCAGAATCTTTTGATATTTGGTATGCAACATTGTGGGGTGGATCTGATTCAAGTTTGTTCAAATCGGCCCCCTGGATTCATATTTGGGCTCACTATAGAAGCTTGAATTCAAACTTAGTGCATTTCAGGCAAATTTCTTCAAAAATCTTCTTCACCAGATCCAGCAGGCAGAATCTTTTGATATTTGGTATGCAACACTGTGGGGTGGATCTGATTCAAGTTTGTTCAAATCGGCCCCCTGGATTCATATTTGGTCTCACTACAGAAGCTTGAATTCGAACTTAGTGCATTTCAGAAAAAATTTCTTTGAAAATCTTCTTCTCAAGATTCAGCAGGCAGAATATTTTGAAATTGGGTATGCACCATGCTTAGGTGGGTGAGATTCAAGTTTGTTCAGTCCCTGGGTTCATATTTGGGCTCACTGTGGTAGCCCGAATTATAACTTAGTTCAAAATGAGGAATTTTCTTTAAAAATCTTCTTCAGATCCAGCAGTTGGAATGTTTTGATATTTGATATGCAGCATCCTTAGGGGGTGAGATTCAAGTTTGTTAAAGCCATGTCCCTAGGTCCATATTTGGACTCACTGTGGGAGCTTGAATTGTAACTTAGTTCAAAATGAGGAATTTTCTTTAAAAATCTTCTTCTTCAGATCCAGCAGTCAGAATGTTTTGATATTTGGTATGCAGCATCCTTAGGGGGGTGAGATTCAAGTTTGTTAAAGCCAAGTCCCTGGGTTCATATATGGGCTCCCTATGGGAGCCCGAATTATAACTTCGTTCAATATGAGGAATATTCTTTAAAAATCTTCTCTTTTTTTTAGATCCACTGGTCAGAATCTTTGGATATTTGGGATAAGCTTTTCTTAGGAGGAGCAGATGCAACTTGTTGAAATCAATTCTCTGGGTTGATATTTAGGCTACCATGTCAGGTGAGCGCCCTCAGGTCCCTTGGGGCCTCGTGTTTTCTTTTCTGGTTCGATTCCATTTTTTATGGCAAGCCAGACAACTGAACCACAAGACCAATCCAAAACTGGCTGAGCGGTTTTACTGTTTGTGTATTAACAGATCAAAGAATCTTACTGTTGGGAACTGGACTAAGGACCACTATGGACTCTCATTACTTGGCCTATCCGGTAAAGTGGCAAATACATTGTGTCCTGATTGTCACATTTTCTCCCTTATTGACTTGACCAGTGAACAGTCAATAAGGGAGAAAATATGACAATGAGAACACAACATAGATTAGATGGACTTTATTGTCCCCCGACATTTTGTCTGAGGACTATTGTAATCCGCAATTTGTGTGTGTGTCTGTCTTGAGTGATAACTATAGTTTCAGTCATCGAATCAAAACCAAATTGGGTATATATGTTCCCATCCCCAATGAGATGATAAATTTTGAATCTGGGTTAAATCCGAAAATTTGGTTGGAGTTATGACCCTTTTTCGACACTTTTGCAAACTTTGGAAATTTGTTGTCCGGATGATAACTTTAGTTTGAATTATCGAATCAGCACCAAATTTTGTAATATGTTTGACTCAAGAATACACTGGTCAAGTTCAAATTTGAGTTTGGTCCAACCAGTTTCGGTTGAGTTATGGCCCTTTTCCCATTTTTTTACTTAAAAAATTAGTTGTCTGAATGGTACCTTTAGTTTGGTTGATCAAATGGAAACCAAATTTGGTATATGAGTTTGTCTCAAGACCAATTTTGGATGAATTATGGCCGTTTTTCCTTTTTTTTTTCTTCGAAAATTAGTTGTCAGGTCGATAACTTTAGTTTGGTTGATCGAACCCAAACCAAATTTGGTTTTTGAGTTTGTGTCAAGAATACGCTGGTCAAATTAAAATTTGGGTTTGGGCCAACCAATTTTGGATGAGCTTGCCCTTTTTCCATTTTTTGACTTTGAAAATTTGTTGTTTTAGTCTTCAATATGCCCAGTGTGAGAAAGAACTTGCTGTTGGGGGACATGGCCCTCACCTGGCAGTGGCCTTGTTCATTTGTTACTCTGATTTATGTTTTTTTCTGATTGAATAGGATTAGCAACTGATCCCTAGAATCCCTGAAAATGATCAAAGGGAAATTATGCTGAAGCCAGTACAGACGCGGCTTTTGTGGTGTCTGTACAAATTATTGCAAATGTTTTCCAAGTTGAGGAGGCTGAAATTTTATTTATTATCTGTTTGTAACACATAGAAAAAACAAACCAAAACCAATGTTTTTTTCTTGAAACCAAACCACCCAGCTCTACACCACTTAAAAGAATTTGGGGAGGTTTGGGGACCTGCATTGTCTTCAACCTCTTCATTCTTCCATATGAAATTATTGGAGGCAATACACTTATGAACCATTTGGGATGAAATTTCTCAAAAGTGATTTTTGCCACACATACTTTTGAATTTCAAAGTTGCAACATTTTACAAGTTAGAAGACCGGTGTGGTTTGATCACACCGAGCAGAGTTATGGCCTCAATTCATTATTTTTTGCCCATTTTCACCTTGTTAGCGTGATAACTTGAACATATATTAACAAGTTTTGTATGAGACTTTCTTAATGTCTTGAACGAATTCGAAAACCGGTGAACAGAGTTATGATTCTTAATTTTTGTGCATTTCAGTTTGTTAGCGCGATAAGTTGAGCAAATTTTAAGAGATTTGATTGATATTTGGGATATGAGACTTTCCGAACAATGGCTTGGATGAATTTGAAAACCAGTGAGGTTTGATCATACTAAGCAGAGTTATGGCCCTTAATTAGTTAATTTTTAGTGTGATAACTTTGGTGACACACCCAACTGACTGTTATCTGATCGCAGATGATTGGCATTGCACTTGTTTTAACTAAATTATCTCCAGTTGAACTTAGATTCAATATTGTTTAAATTCATGTATTAAATGCTTGTGCGAGTTCTTACCAGTGTAGTTAGAGCACAAGTATATGTACATCCTTCTCTGGATGAAGTGTAGAGGCCTGGCATTCTCAAAAATCTGGGAGAGTGAAAAATTGCCCTCAAATAGTTTGTGCCTGAAGCAGTGATGCAATATTTTTTGGCAAGTCTCCAGTCTGGAGGTTGTGATTGGTCTCAGTGTGATACTGAGTGTTTTATTGATTCATATATGTCAAACTGCAATATTTTGGCGACATGAACCAGGACAGAGTTTTTGGCTCACCTGACTTTCCATCGTCGTCCTTGAACATGGTGTTTGCATCTTCTCCTCCCAAACCGCTGAACCAGTTTAATTGATATTTGAGATAATAGTTTGTTATGACATCGCAATTTGATTTTGTTCAAATCAAGTTGCCTCGCCCGTGGGTAGGGCCACACCCAAAAAGTGTGCTGAAATCTTCAAAAATCTTCTCATGAACCAGCAGTAGCAGAGACTTGATATTTGGTGTGCAGCTTCCTTTTGAGGTGTAGACTCAGATTTGTTCAAGAGAAGTTTGTGGGGCTATATTTGGCATCGTAATGGGAGGGGAAAGAATATTTGCCCCTCCCAAAATTTCTATTTTCCAAACCGAGAGGCAAATTTTGACCAAATTTGATATGAGGGCTTATTGGGTCATAAGTACTTAATTTTTGCAAAAAAATATTTTCCCGTCACCCCATGGGAACCGCAGGAGCTAAAAATAGAAAAAAATGAAAACGCCCATACCTCCAAAACTACACGGCACTGAGAATTCTTATTTGTTGTGAAGCTTCCTTAGGACCAACAGAATGGAATGGTCAAAAAAAATTGCTATCGGTTTTATCATGGGGTACTTTTTGGGGACTTTGAAAAAGTGCTGAGTCAGCTTTCAAATTTCACATTTTACATCTTTGGAAGATTGTTTCACATTTTTGTTGAAATCTATTCCCCGGGTCAATTTTTGGGCTCTCTATGGGAGCCCAAATGTTTAAATTAGTGCAGTATGAGGAGTATTTTTTTTAAAATCTTCTTCTTCAGATCTGCCAATAAGAATCTTTTGATATTTGGTATGCATCATCCTTAGAGGGGTGAGATTCAAGTTTGTTCAAGCCAAGTCCCTGGGTTCATATTTGCGGACTTTGAAATTTTGGACCAAAATCCTGAAATTTTTTTTTTTTGTTTTTTTATGCGTTTCGGTCGATTTTAAGACAAAAAAATTTTTTTTTTTTTACACTGAAAATTTGGGGTCCGGGTGGGACTTGAAAAATTTTAGACCAAAATCCAAAAAAATTTGTTTTTGTTTTTTATGCGTTTTGGTCAATTTTAAGACAAAAAAAAAAAAAAAATTTTTTTTTTTGCACTGAAAATTTGGGGTCCAGGTGGGACTTTGAAAAATTTGGACCAAAATCAGGAAATTTGTTTTTTGTTTTTGTGCATTTCGGTCAATTTTAAAAGAAAATTTTTTTTTTTTTTTTTTCACTGAAAATTTGGGGTCCGGATGGGACTTTGAAAATTTTGGACCAAAATCCAAAATTTTTTTTGGATTTTTTTATGCGTTTCGGTCAATTTTAAGAGAAAAAAAATTTTTTTTTTTTACACTGAAAATTTTGGGGCCGGGTGGGACTTGGAAAATTTTGGACCAAAATCCGAAAATTAGTTTTTTATGTGTTTTAAGAAGAAAAAGAAAATTTAGGCTGAAAATATTTTGTTTGGGGAAAAAATTCTGTTTTTATGCGTTTATCTCAATTTTGGGACGTAAAAGTGCAGGAACTGAAAATAGAAGGAAAATCCTGTGTATTGTGTGGGCACAATCGCTTCATCTAGTTGGTATATGCTTTTCTTAGGAGGGGCGAATGCAGCTTATTCAAGTCCCTGGTTTGATATTTAGACTACCATGTCAGGTGAGCGCCTGCAGGCCCCCTGGGGCCTCTTGTTCTAAAATGTAAAATTTTCCTGCACTAAACCTCTGATGTAAAGCACACTGCAGATTTACCACTCCCTGTCGCACTCTAGTATAATTTAGCAGTCCGAAAGCAGTTATCACTAGTGGATTGACAACTTTGTTCAGTTTGCTGAATTCTGATCTGGTAGCATGGTGATCATTTGCATTTTAATGGGATAGAAGTGCATTATTTCACTTGTCTCAAACTTTTTAAGGCAAGTGTTATGTGGGTTATGAAACAGCTATCCTCAGAATATCAGGCCGAAATAAGTTTGTAAGCAAGTTTCTAAGGGGTTCAATCATGCCAAGCAACAAGTTTTGGTTTACTAGTAAAATAGGACCTGGGCCCAGTACTATAAAACTTTTACAATTGTATTTTCTAGTTACGACTTTAAATGGGTTGAAATGAATCATTAGCATTTTCAAGAAGTGACAATTTGCCTGTTGGCTAACCGTCATATCTTTTAAAATGCTAATGATTCATTTTAGTCATTTATATTAATAAGTAGAAAATCAGTTGTAGAAAATACAATTGTAAAAGTTTTACAGTATTGGTCTCTCATAAACAATAACTGGTATGGAAGTCCTCTGAAGTGGACAGCATTGGTTTAAACAGTCAGCTAAACTTGACTTAATACATGAGTTGTGGTCAAGATACAGTCAAAGATGCTGAAAGTGGTCTTAAATACCAATAAATAAATAATGATGCCAAAGTTATAGTTCTAGTTAATCAACCCTGGCTGTTGAAAGTGTCACTGAACCCCAATAAACAAACAAACTAACTTGATTTTGACTGGATACCACTGCTAGAGCAGTCTCCCAAGTCTGGAGGATGTGTGGATGATTACATGTTGAATCACCTGCACTCAGTGCACTGATGCAAAAGTGCTTATTAAAGTCTGAATTAAATTCCTCAATTTAACTTTATGGCCACTGAACAGGTACCCTAACATGCAGCCAAGTCTCAGGACTGGGAATAAAGTGCTTACATGGTGATCTGTTAGCAGGTTATGTTCTATCTCAAAGTGTTAACCTATAGGAAAAAAAGGATCTCCATTATTTTACTATGCCAGCCATGTTGTGTACATCTTAACCCTTTATAAACCTAACAAAAAAGAAAGACAACACTTGCAAAAAAAATTCTTGACTAATATTTTTCATTTTTTGTGTCAAAAAATATGTTATGGACTTTATTGGATCTCATTCCAATGAGGCGTCATAAGCTATGTTTTTGAGACAAAACATGAAAAAGTAATGAAAATGGAATGGTGATTTCTGTGTATAGCGCTGGTCGGTTTTGGCCGTTACATTGGGTAGAGGGTTAATGGAATTTCCACAAAAATAAATGGCAACATCTAACTTGCGATCTCGCTTTAGAGTTGGGCGATATACCAATTTTTCAGTATGGTTTCGATATTTCTTTGATAGCGAATATCATACTGAAAGGAAATGAAGTTTACCGAAATTTCGATATTTAGATTTTGTGCAAGTTGATCGGGGCTAAGACGGGAATTCTCATAACACGCTAAAAACATGGCAGAACGCAAGTCTAAGAGCGCATGGGCGACGTATTTTGAAATAATTGACAAGAAGTCTTGCAGAGGTTAACTTTGTAATAGTTTAGTAGCTGCGTCAACGGCCAACACAACCAATTTACGGTCTCACATTCACAGTCATCACAAAAAAAGATTTTTAATTTTTTTGGAGAAAGAATTTACCTTGAAATCGGCAGCGGCGAAATTAAAATTGGTAAGTTTTACTTTCATTTTCAAGCGGGGAAGTTCAATTTGTGGAACATGTACTATTTAACAGTCTTTCCATTTGCTTTTTGATCAGTATCCGGATATTATTTTGTTAATAACTCAATAAATCAAACGTCTGATATTATTATATCCCCACTTTCGAAGAAAATGGGGGTATACTGGATTACATGCGTCCGTCCGTCTGTCTGTCCATCCATGTGTGAGTCCATCCAAGAATATTCATAACTTAAGTAAATTATTAGGTATGCCCACACTAGTTATTAGCTCACCTGACTGAAAGTCATGGTGAGCTATTCTGATCACTTTTTGTCTGTCGTACGTCTTGAAGGTGGTGTTTGGGTCATAGTCATTTTCTCCCAAGCCACTGGCTGCAGTTCAATGAAATTCACATGAGTAGCAGTTATATAGGGGCATTTGGGTTTTTCTTCAAATTGGGTTTCTGCTCATATTGTGGAGTAGGGTGGGGCCAAAATGCACAAAATTTTTAAAAATCTTCTCATGAACCAGCCACAGCAGAGACTTGATATTTGGTATGCAGCTTCCATTTGAGGTGTAGACTCAAGTTTGTTCAAGAGAAGTCTGACGGGCAATATTTGCCTTTGTTCTGAGAGGGGCAAGAATTTTTGCCCCACCCAGAATTTCTATTTTCTGAACCGAGAGGCCAATTTAAACCAAATTTAATATGAGGTATTATTGGGTTATAAGTACTTGATTTATGCCAAAACATTTTTTTCTGCAGCCCTGTGGGAATCTCGGGAGCCAAAAATAGAAAAAAATAAAACATCCATATCTCCAAAACTGCACGGCACTGAGAATTTTTATTTGGTGTGAGGCTTCCTTGGGACCAACAGAAAGGAATGGTAAAAAAAAATTGCCATCGGTTTTGTCATAAGGTACTTTTTCGGGACTTTGAAAAAATGCTGAGTCAGCATTTTTTAACACCATGGACAATGGGAAACAATTAAAGAATCATTTGCTTTCAAACCACTGCTCCAAAAGCTTTCATATTTTACATATAACATCTTTGGAAGATTGTTTCACATGTTTATTGAAATCAATTCCCTGGGTCCACATTTGGGCTCTCTATGGGAGCCCAAATGTTTAAATGAATGCAGTATGAGGAATATTCTTTAAAAATCTTCTTCTTCAGATCTACCAATAAGAATCTTTTGATATTTGGTATGCAGCATTCTAAGAGGGGTGAGATTCAAGTTTGTTCAAGCCAAGTCAGTGGGTTCATATTTAGGCTGAAAATTTGGGGATCTGTTCCAGACTTAGAAATTTTGGACCAAAATCCGGAAAATTTTTTGTGGGTTTTTTATGCATTTTGGTCAATTTTAAGACAAAATTTTTTATTTTTTTTTACACTGAAAATTTGGGGACGGGGTGGGACTTAGAAATTTTGGACCAAAATCCGGAATTTTTGTTGGGGGTTTTTTTATGCATTTTTGGTCAGTTTTTAGACAAAATTTTTTTTTTTTTTTTTACACTGAAAATTTGTGGTGGGCTGGGACTTAGAAATTTTGGACCAAAATCCGGAAATTAGTTTGTTTTTTTTATTATTTTTGGGTTTTTTATGCGTTTTGGTCAATTTTAAGACAAAATTTTTTAGTTTTTTTTACACTGAAAATTTGGGAGCGGGGTGGGACTTAGAAAGTTTGGACCAAAATCCGAAAAACATTTTTTGGTTTTTTATGCGTTTTGGTCAATTTTAAGACAAAATTTTTTTTTTTTTTTTTTACATTGAAAATTTAGGGTCCGGGTGGGACTTAGAAATTTTGGACCAAAATCCGGAAATTAGTTTTTTGTTTTTTTATGCATTTGGGTAAATTTTAAGAAGAAAAAAAAAGTGGGTTTGAAAATATTTATTTTGGGACTTCGCAAATTTAAAAAAAAAAAAATCCCCAAAAATCTGTTTTACGCGTTTATTTCTAAATTTTGGGACGTAAAAGTGCAGGAACTGAAAATAGAAGGAAAATCCTGTGTATTGTGTGGGCACAATCGCTTCATCTAGTTGGTATATGCTTTTCTTAGGAGGGGTGTATGCAGCTTATTCAAGTCAAGTCCCTGGTTTGATATTCAGACTACCATGTCAGGTGAGCACCCTCAGGCCCCCTGGGGCCTCTTTTTTTTTTTAGCTCACCGAAGGGAGCTCAACTTATCACTTGCTGTCCGTCGTCGTGAACATTTTTTAAATGACTTCTCCTCTGAAACCACTGGTCCGATTTTCACGAAACTTCATGTGGATGTTCATTATTATATGGCAATTCATGTTTGTTCAAATGAAATGGCCACGCCCCTTGGGGGCTCTGTATGGGGCATAACTCTGATAGCAGAAAAATTATTAAAAAATCTTCTTCTCCAGAACCAGTTGGCAGAATCTTTTGATACTTGATATGCAGCATCTTGGTATGGGTCTGATTCAACTTTGTTCAAATCGAGTCCCTCAACCAATATTGGGGTTCACTATGGGGGCGTGAAGTTTTACTTAGTGCAATTTAAGAAAAATTCTTTAAAAATCTTCTCCTCCAGAACCAGTGGGCAGAATCTTTTCATATTTGGTATACAGCATCTTGGTATGGGTCTGATTCAAGTTTGTTCAAATTGAGTCCCTCGATCAATATTGGGGCTCACTAAAGGGGTCTGAATTTTTACTTCGTGCAATTTAAGAAAATTTCTTTAAAAATCTTCTTTTCCGGAACCGATGGGCAGAATCTTTTGATATTTGGTACACAGCATCTTGGTATGGGTCTGATTCAAGTTTGTTCAAATTGAATCCCCCGTTCAATATTGGGGATCACTATGGTATGGGGGTGTGAATTTTTACTCAGTGCAATTTAAGAAAAAGTCTTTAATAATGTTCTTCACCAGAACCAGTGGGCAGAATCTTTAGATATTTGGTATGCAGCATCTTGGTATGGGTTGGATTCACGTTTGTTCAAATTAAGTCTTTTGATCAATATTGGGGCTCACTCTGGGGGTGTGAATTTTTACTTAGTACAGTTCAAGAAAAATTCTTTAAAAATCTTCTCCAGAACCAGTGGGCAGAATCTTTTGATATTTGGTATGCAGGATGCTAGTATGGATCTGATTGAGTCCCCCTCCCTCCCCCCCCCCCCATCAATATTTGGGCTCAATATGGGGGCATGAATTTTTATTTTGTGCAATTCAAGTCTAATTCTTTAAAAATCTTCTTCTCCAGAACCAGCATGCAGAGTCTTTTGATATTTAGTCCAGGCACATTAGACATAAAAATGAGAAAGTAAGGGAAAAAATCGGAGAAAGCTGATTTTTTTATATGTTTCCGGGACACACATTGCGGATAAAGTGTGAAAAGTCCCCGCGAATCCGAGTTGAGCTTTTTTAGTTATAGCGTTTTTTTGATGAAAAAAAAAATTTTAAAAAAAATTCGACCCAGCTCCATATTTCTCATTCTTATTCGCCTTAGTAGGGTGAGAATCATAAATATCGTGCTGAATTATATTGAGAATACATATCCCCAACAGAAAATGCCAACTTTGTACCAATACTCACACTCAATGGTGAAATATTCACGAAAATGTACAAAATTACGAGAAAAATTTTTTTTATTGTTTTCATACACACAACGGTACACAACGTCCATTAAATCAAATCTACGACTACTTTGGGAGTTAAATTATATATCAAAAATTGCAGAAAAGCAGTGGCTTTATAATGATATATAACAATAGTCATTTATTCCATAATGAACTGGTGAAACGTGTGAAATATTAACCATACCCCCTAAACTCAAATTCAAACGGCATCGACTTTTCTCATTCAAATACCGTATTATAGCATCATTGTTTCAATTTCCATGTTCGATTAAATCACATAATGTGGTGTTTGTCCAGTGACGTTTGACCAACCACTTTATATCAAAGCAGTCGAGATTGTGTCTTCGTCAGATAAGTTGACAAAAGTTTTCGTTAGACTCGGCGACTTCCATATGATTATGTCATATTTAGGGGCAATTGGTTCGATCGTGGCTGGTAGTGGCTTGGATGAACTTTGGGGGACTGTTTATGCTGGTGGGTCAATCCATCATTTGATCAGTGGTCATGCATATTCAAGAGCAGTTCGTGCCCATTTGCTAACACAAATTGCCATTACAAAACTTGTGTTTGAAGAAAGCCGAACACTAGATAACATAGACTGCACAGAAGTCAATGAAATATTCTGTGGACTTGCCAGAGGTGACTGTACAACAGCTGACGCTGTCAATCAAGAAAGTGTCAACCATCTACTGTCAAAATTACACGAACTGCTCCAGAATGCGTCCGAAGGACGCACAGGAAAGCTTTTGGTACAATACTACGAGCAAATAGGTCTTCTCCAGTTGTTCTTGAGAGCAGAGCGCACAGGCGACTGGGAACTCCACACATATTGTGTTCGCAATATGATTCCAGTATTTCACGCAGGTGGTCATTTTGCATACGCAAAAAGTTCTCATCTCTATTTGCAGCAGATGAATGAGCTAACAGAAATAATGCAACAGGATGATTTGAAGTTGTTCACTGAGAAAGGTTACTTTACCATAAGGCGCTCAGATAAATTCTGGGACGGGATATATACTGATCAGACCATAGAGCAGTGTTTAATGAGAATGTTCAAGCTCCCTGGTGGTCTCACACATGGCAGGGGAATAACCGATAGCACTGTTGCAAAATGGGTACATGGACTACCTCTTTGCCTTCCGATATGTAATGCTCTCAAAAATTTTGTTCATGTTCACACTGGTCATGGCGAACAACATCGGGATCTCCGTCAAAGTTCACAATTGACTGATGCCAATGATATCACCAAATTATTGAACTGGCTCAGAGTGCATTCCCCCTTTCAGAATAGAGATCCACTACAATTAGTCTCTATAGCGACCGGGCTTGTGGCCGACGAAACTGTGAACTGTGACCAAGTTCGCAAAATTGGTGAATGTTGCGTATCGAATGTTGTAAGCAAAACGTTCAACAGCATCAAACTACGACGTGTTGACACTGTGAAGTCTTTCGCATCGATGGAAAATAGCATCAAAGTCCGTGGAAGTAAGGTAGTGATTGACCCCACAATTCTGTTCAACCGCATCACATGTGTTATTCATTCACAAGCAGAGATGGAAGAGTATCTCAAATATGAACTCGCCCCGAAACCACCAGCATTGTTTGCTTCTGCTGGAATGAGGAAGACACAGAAAAGCACGCTCGGTAAGATCCTCAAAACATTCGGTTCCGAGCAAACTAAAATCCCAGAACATTCTCTGTTTGTTGTAGATGGTGGATTTTTATTGAGGGCAGTTGTATGGCCTAAACAGTCGTCATATAAGGACATATGTACATCATATTCCAATTATCTAGTGAGACATTTTGGGGCGAACGTCGTGGTTGTTTTTGATGGTTATGCTTGTACAATGTCGACAAAGGGCATGGAACAAGCCCGTAGATCTAAAGACAGGTATTCCATTGATATCAATATCTCACCCGAGTTACCAGCCACCACACCCCAATCCGATTTCCTTGCAAATGCCAAGAACAAAACCCAACTGATCGATCTTCTAATGCAGGAGCGATCTGCTATCAATATTCAGTCCAAGCATGCCGAGGCTGATGCTGATGTACTGATAGCCGAAACTGCACTTGACTTCGCTCAAGATGACAACAATGTTGTCGTTGTGGGAACAGACACAGACTTGTTAGTCATTCTTACCTCTCGAGTTCAACCGGGATGTAATATTCACATGATGTATTCCATTACCCCAAACTTACTAGTTTCAGTTAGTGAAATAGCAACCAAAATGGGTGACCATAGAAGCAACCTCCTTGTAACACATTCTATAAGTGGTTGTGACACTACTTCTGCACTCTTTCGAGTTGGTAAGAAGAAAGTATTCAGTACAATTGTCTCCGATGTTACTAGCGACTCACAACAGTATGTCAACACAATTTTGGCGGATGACAGTACACCAAGTGCAGTAGCCACTGCCGGGGAACAACTTCTCCTGATCTTATACGGGAGTAAAACTGTTTCCTCTCTCAACCAATATAGATATGTCACTTACAAGCGTTATGTAGCAAAATCTAAACTGAATAAACCCATCGACCTAGCCTCACTCCCACCTAGCAGCGATGCTGCACAACAACATGTCAACAGATGTTATCTCCAGGTCCAACAATGGCTGGGCACTTCGCTTCCTCCGACGGATTGGGGGTGGTCGCTAGACAATGGACTTCTTGTACCGACTGCAGCCACAAAGCCATGTGCCCCCGATAACCTACTGAATCTGATCAGTTGTGGTTGCAAGAGTGCTTGTACAAAAAGGTGTGGGTGTAAGAAGGCAGGACTCTCTTGCTCAGGTTTGTGTAATTGCAGTTCGGATTCTTGTAACAACCACAGAAACACTGTCCTGTCGGAAATTTCTGAGTTCGATGAATAATATGTATATGGGTCATGTCATTTCTGTATATAGCGTTGATAATAGTCAATGTAACTTAATCCATGTTGATTGATTTGTACATTCTGTAAATATTATTTATTGATTTTTGTACATTTTGTAAATATTATTTATTGATCTAATGCTGCCAGACACAGACGTGTCTGTTCGGTCCCAAGCCCGAAAATAGTTGAGTTCTCTTGCTGACGAATTTTATGCCAAAAGGGGAACTCGGCCAGAAGCAGAGGGGGTCTTCCATAATGTCTATTTTGTAAGCAATGATAAAAGTCTTCAAATGGTGGTGGATTTTTTATCGTCTGTCCAACTAACATCCCGTTCTGTACTACGACCCTTTGGGCAAATCCGTTAGGAAAAATCGTCATTTTTTGCGTAAATCCGATACTTTTTTGTGAATTTTCAATAATTTTTCGCAGAAATTGTCACAGAATGCACATTTTCCTCTAGGTAAATGTATATTAGACATTATGTAGCTCGAAATACGCGTAAACAAAAAATACAGTTGGATCAATTCGAGGTTACAAAGTTCGTGCGATTTTTTTTTATTTTTTTCAAACGCGTTTTCGAAAAAAAGCTGTAGAAAAAAAAGCTCAACTGGGATTTTAGGGGACTTTTGTCTAATCGTTCAGTGACATGTACTCGACATTCCCTGAAAAAATCAGCTTTCTCCGATTTTTTTCCCTAGTGAAACCTAATGTTCTTGGGCTAATTTGGTATACGGCATTCTAGTATGGGCTTGATTCAAGTTTGTACAAATTGAGTCCCTTTGTTCACATTAAGGCTCATTATGGGAATTTGAATTTCAACTTGGTGCAATTTACAATTTTTCAAACGACTTCTCCTGTGAAACCACTGGTCCGATTTTCACGAAACTTCATGTGGATGTTCATTACTATATGGCAATTCATGTTTGTTCAAATGAAATGGCTACGTTCCTTGGGGTCTCTGTATGGGGCATAACTCTGATAGCACCGTATGAATTACAGAAAAATTATTAAAAAATCTTCTCCAGAACCAATGGACAGAATCTTTTGATATTTGGTATGCAGCATCTTGGTATGGGTCTGATTCAAGTTTGTTCAGATCGAGTCCCTCAACCAATATTGGGCTCAATATGGGGGTGTGAATTTTTACTTAGTGCAATTTAATAAAAAATTTTAAAAATCTTCTTCTCTAGAACCAGTGGGCAGAATCTTTTGATATTATGTATGCAGCATCTTGGAGTGGGTCTGATTCAAGTTTGTTCAAATGGAGTCCCTTGATCAATTTTGGGGCTCACTGAGACCTGAATTTTTACTTAGTGCAATTTAAGAAAAAAAAATTTAAAATCTTCTCCAGAACCAATGGGCAGGATCTTTTGATATTTGGTATACAGCATCTTGGTATGGGTCTGATTGAAGTTTGTTCAAATTGAGTCCCTCAATCAATATTGGGGCTCACTAAAGGGGTGTGAATTTTTACTTAGTGCAATTTAAGAAAATTTCTTTAAAAATCTTCTTTTCCGGAATCGATGGGCAGAATCTTTTGATATTTGGTATACAGCATCTTGGTATGGGTCTGATTCAAGTTTATTCAAATTGAATCCCCCGTTCAATATTGGGGATCACTATGGGGGCGTGAATGTTTACTTTGTGCAATTCAAGTCTAATTCTTTAAAAATCTTCTTCTCCAGAACCATCATGCAGAATCTTTTGATATTTGATCAGCAGCATTGTCCCATTCAGTCCTGTTGATGTTTTAGCTCCACAGAGAGTATAGATTTACCCTGTAGAACCTTAAGAATAGCTTTTGATAAAATTTGTGTCTTAACAGTATGGAACATTCAGTGAGTGCCTAAGGCCCCCTGGGGCCTCTTGTTAGCTCACCTGACTGAAAGTCAGGGTGAGCTTTTCTTCTCACTCTTCGTCCTGCGTGAAGGTGGTGTTTGAGCCTCTTTCTCCTAAACCACTGGCCACATTTTAATTAAATTTCATGCAAGTAGTGGTTATATAGGGGCATTTTGATTTTCATGCAAATTAGGTTTCGGCTCATATTGAGCAGAAGGATGTGGAAAAAAATGGCCAAATTTTTTGAAAATCTTCTAATGAACCACCAGTAGCAGAGACTAGATATATGGTATACAGAGTCCTTTTGAGGTTTAGAATCAAGTTTGTTCAAGAGAAGTTTGTTGGGCATTATTTGCCTTCGTTATGGGAGGGGCAAAAATTTTGGCCACGCCTAAAATTTCTATTTTCAGAACCGTGAGGTCGGTTTGAACCAAATTTGATATGAGATGGTAATGGGTCATAAGTAGTTGACTGATGCAAAAAAAAATTTTCTCATTGCCCCGTGGGAACCTCGGGAGCTAAAAATAGGAAAAACCTTAAAACTGCCATATCTCCAACACTGCACGGCACAGAGAATTCTTATTTTGTTTTAAGCTTACTCTTATCCAGTAGAATAGAATGGTTAAAAAAATCCCTATCAGTTTGATCACAAGGTACCGTATTTCATCTAAATTTTCGGACGCCAAAAAATAATTAAATTTTCCAGCGTCCGAAAACTTCGAAAATGGCCAAAATACATGTGGACAGCAAATGTGGGTGAAAATTTTGAAAAAACACACTGCACCGGTTAATAAATTTATTGTGCACGAACTACCGGGGGTACCTCGGAAATGGGAAAGATAAAATAGCTGTTCAATACGGCGACTTGAATCATTAGCATAAATGAATAAAATGAACATACCAAATGAATTAAAAATTTCCGATTGTTTGTTGTGTTTTTATTTACTTTCCCAATAAATCCCTGAGAAGAAATCACGTTTGATCTAGCCTACCGGTACTTGAAAAGTTTTGATGTTTCCACGAATTATGTTGAACAGTAATTAAGCCATGTGCTTGTGTTGTTACTGTTGGATAAAAAACCTGAGCGGGCTTCAGTGTTTTCAAAACGGACCAATGTAGCCATTCAAAGGGAATGAAGTGCGAACAATTTTTGAGTGGTGTGTATATTGGCTTAATTATTTGTTCAGTTGAAACTGTTCACTATTGATGGAAAAGTGTGCCGGTAAACTTGAAAGAAATGGCATTATCTTCATGTGGTGCTGCTAATACATAAATACAGGGCGAATACTGAAGTCAGCATTCAATCACCAGCATTTGATATCACAAGAACTCGAGATGGAAAAATTCCTAGTGAAATACCAAACAGCAGAAGAAGCCAGACTAACAGTACAACTGACACCCTACAAGCCTTCAGAAAAGAGACCAGTCGGACGTCCAGCTAAAAGAAAGAGAACAGATTCTGATGAAACAGCTGCAAAACCGCAGCCAGCAAAGAAACACCACAAAGAGATTTCAACGGTTGAAACTGATGCCATTAAAGATAGCAATCACCATCCAACTGTCGCAAGGGGGCACTATAAAAATTATAATATGAAGGAGAAGAAGGAAGCAGTTGAAGTAATCAAGTTGATTGGCCTACGGCAAGCTGCCCTGAAACTGAAAATACCGAAATCGACACTCAGTGACTGGAAAAAGATAAATTTTGATGAAGAAGGAAGAGACAGATCAACAGGTCATTTATCTAAGAGTGGGAGACCTGTTACATATGGAGACGACCTAGATGATAAAATCTCTGAATGGGTATTAATCCAACGAGATTTGCAGCTACCCGTATCAGTGGAATCATTATGCGCCTATGCCAGAGAAATGGTCAAGAATGAGAATAAAGAAAGCGATTTCAAAGCCAGTACAGGCTGGGCTGAGAAATTCATGGCTCGTCACAACTTTTCACTCCGTACCAAGACATCTTTAGCCCAAAGATTACCAAAAGATTTAGAGCAGAAAATCGACAGCTTTAGAGAATTTGTCAAAGATAGAAGAGCAGAAGATGAATTTGAAAACCAGTTTATAATTAATATGGATGAAACCCCAGTCTACTTTGACCTTATCCCCAACAAAACTGTCAACTTGATTGGAGAGAAATCAGTCAGGATCAGAAGTACAGGATCTGAAAAACGACATCTGACACTGGTTCTGGCTGTATCTGCGAGTGGCGATGTCTTACCACCAATGGTAATTTTCAAGGGTAAAAGAGAACTCAAGTTAAAAGCACCAAAAAACTGGATAATTAAGGTTCAAGAAAAAGGTTGGATGGACGAGCATTTGATGAAAGAGTGGGTGAAGGAAATTTATTGTAAACACACCAAAAAGGAGAGATCACTATTAATAATGGACAGCTTTAGGGGCCATCTGACTGATAACGTTAAGAAAGAATTAAGAAAGAGCAATGCCGTTCCCGCAGTAATACCAGGGGGCTGCACATCTAAATTACAGCCACTCGATGTCAGCATCAACAAGCCTGTGAAGGGGGATCTTAGAAGAAAATGGACCGAATTTATCCAGTCTGGGACCAAAAAAATTATAAACAAGGAAGAAGAACGTATAAAGCCTGCCTCCAAACAAGATATTGTTGATTGGATTTTATTTGCCGTCAGCAATCTAGAAAAGCAAAAAGAGTTGATCAGAAAATCCTTCAAGGTCTGCGCAAAATGCAAAAGAAAGACCAATACGAATTATGAGTTTTTTATTCAGTTCCCCCCTCCCTCCGCTGTGTGGAAACCAGTTACTATTGTTTAGAAGGACGACTTAATGACATACAAGTCTTTTGATTATTGATTTAGAAATACCCCCCCCCCCCCCCCACCCCCCTCCAATGTGCAACGCAGATGCTACAATTTATAAAAGCGAATACAAAAAATAATTTTAATGACTGGTATTTGCACCACAGTTCCCGTATTTCCTATTTTTTGTTTTTGGAAGCATGCCCTCCCCACGAGCACTGCTGATGTCGGAGAAAAATAATATCGAAACCCGATACGGTCTGATCGTGTTCGGGTCCATGTGTTAATTTTTTGTGAAACCCTGCAACAGCATGTGTTGACCTCATTGTCGTTTGTTCTATTTTTAATGTTGGAAAATTTTGTTGTTGTTCAGTGCCCTGAATATGTTTATTCGAAGCAATAATTATCCTGTTCTGTTGCTGGTGCATGGTTTATACTGCATTATATGGATTTATTTATGGGACCCTTTCATCATTGTCATCATTTAAGGTCAGTTCACCATAACATTTGTGGGGTTTTCTTTTTCCAAATCTCGAAGGAGTCGAATGAAAGCACACTTTTTGAAAACAAAAATTTGATTGGTCATTTCGTCAGACATGTCAGTTTGATAAGGAAAACAATACTTACCTGTCAATAAATAAAAGAACAAGTTTGCAAATAGTGTTGTTTTAATAATTCTATTTCGATTGTACAATATAGTGTACATACATGTTTTTAACATAAAACAAACAAAGAAAGATGAAATATTCAACTGAAAAGAAAATCATTTGTCATTTTGGATTTATGATTACTGGGATTTTCCCACCACATCAGTCCGGGACGATCTTTGAGTGGGTGTCCGAAAATTTCGAGGCTTAAAAAAAATTATTTTTCGATGAAAAAATGGTGTCCGAAAACAAAAAGTGTCCGAAAATTTAGATGAAATACGGTACTTTTTTCAGGACTTTGAAAAAGTGCTGAGTCAGCACTTTTTAACACTGCTGGCAATGGGAAAAACATTAAAAAATCTTCTCCAGATCCAGCAGGCAGACTCTTTTGATATTTGGTATGCAACATTGTGGGGTAGATCTGATTCAAGTTTGTTCAAATCGGCACCCTGGATTCATATTTGGGCTCACTATAGAAGCCCAAATTCGAACTTAGTGCATTTCAGGCAAATTTCTTAAAAAATCTTCTTCTCCAGATCCAGCAGGCAGAATCTTTTGATAAATGGTATGCAACATTGTGGGGGTGGATCTGATTCAAGTTTGTTCAAATTGGCCCCCTGGGTTCATATTTGGGCTCAGTATAGGAGCCCAAATTTGAACTTAGTGCATTTCAGGCAGAATCTTTTGATATTGGGTATGCAGCATGCTTAGGGGGGTGAGATTCAAGTTTGTTCAAGCCAGGTCCCTGGGTTCATATTTGGGCTCACTGTGGTAGCCCGAATTATAACCTAGTTTAAAATGAGGAATTTTCTTTAAATAATCTTCTTCTTCAGATCCAGCAGTCGGAATGTTTTGATATTTGGTATGCAGCATCCTTATGAGGGTGAGATTCAAGTTCGTTCAAGCCATGTCCCTAGGTCCATATTTGGGCTCACTGTGGGAGCCTGTATGATAACTTAGTTCAAAATGAGGAATTTTCTTTAAAAATCTTCTTCAGATCCAGCAGTCAGAATGTTTTGATATTTGGTATGCAGCATCCTTAGGGGGGTGAGATTCAAGTTTGTTCAAGCCATGTCCCCAGAAATAGTGAGTGCTCGCTGTTTTATTTATTAGATCCTTGCATGCTGCTGGCAGATATTCCTGCCAAGCTCAAATCTCTTACCACTGAAATAAGTGTTATATGTACTCAACCAAATTTCCCTCCTGTAAATTGCATGGACTTTTTGACCATTGATTTCTTGAAATAAATGTAGATGAATTTTTCATCAAATCTAGTGATGGCAGCTTCATATCAGCCATGACTAGATTTGATGGAATATTATTTTAAAATACTTGGCAGGATAAGAGTTAAATGTTTGGCAAATACATGTTTAATACACACCGCATTTCATCTAAAATTTCTTAAATAAAATAAAATGTTGATTTGATAGTGTGCAGGTTCAGGTGTTAATTTTTATGAAATTCTTAACCCTTTGAACACCAGAGGACACTTTACCAGCACAGGGTCATGGTACGTCATACTTTCATTAAGTAGGATGCCTGCTAAGTTAAGGGTGGGGTAGACCAATCAATATTTTCAACATGCAGCCCAAAGACTTCACGTTGAAAATATTGATTGATCTTCCCCCAAATAATGAGTATGGACTCTTCTAATTGCTGCATGTTAACTGACATGGAAGATACCACCAGGCTTCAAAGGGTTAAACAAGACTAGTAAACAAGCTCTGTTTTACTGATAAAATATAACCTAGTCACTAATGCTTTGGGTTGTCCTCTAAAATGAGCAACATGGGTATAAACGATTGACAAAACTTGACTTTATTTCAGTGTCGCGGTCATGATTAGACATTGTGCAGAAATATGTGACTAAATAAATAATTAAGAAAAATTTTGTAGATGTCATATAGATATATTCTATCATTTACAAATCTTAAAAATCAATTCCTTTTCAGATTTTGATTAAGAATTTTGTTTAGTGTTGTCTCAAATTTAAAACTAGACATCCATATCAATAAAATATGTCAAAAATACTACTGGCAGCTTCGTAATGTTGGAAGACTGTCGCGCGACCTTATCTTAACCAGTCAGCACTTGAAAAACTTGTGCACTCCTTCATCACCTCACAACTAGACTATTGTAATTAGTCCCCTACGGGAACCGTAAGGGGACTATAGGATTGCACTCTGTCTGTCTGTCTGTCTGTCTGTCTGTCTGTCTGTCTGTCTGTCTGTCTGTCTGTCTGTCTGTCTGTCTGTCTGTCTGTCTGTCTGTCTGTCCGTCCGTCTGTCTGTTTATATGTTACCACCTCTCCCTCCAACATGCTTTAAGCTACACCTATTCATATATATACCGTCCCCAGGCCGAACCGTCCCCAATTATTTTACCAAAACTGCCCCCCCCCCCCCCCCCCCCCCCATGGCTTATGTGACAAAAACACCTTATGGCACAAAAGCACCTTGGTGGTCAAACACTTGTTCATTGTTAGTGGGGCTGTCCCAGTGCCTGATTCAGAAGCTTCAAAAAGTTCAAAATACTGCTGCTAGGATAATTACTGGTAGCAAATGCTCTGAACACATAACACCTGTTTTAAGACAACTACATTGGCTTCCAGTTAAACAGAGAATTGATTTCCAAATATTGATCTTAGTATTCAAATGTATCCACAAACTGGCTCCAGTTTACCTGCAAGAGCTCCTCACTGTATATAAACCATCATGCAGCCTCAGATCTAGAAACCAAATTCAACTAGTTGTACCTTTTAGCAGATCTAATCAGGCTCATGATCGCGTGTTCTCCATCGTGGGTCCCAGATTGTGGAATTCCCTGCCAATTAGTGTCAGAATTTCAGAAACTCTCGATGTCTTCAAATGAAATCTTAAAACTTTCCTATTCACTGAAGCATTCTCCTTAACCTCTGTAAGAGGAATTTCAGAAATGTGTATTTATTTCTGTCAAGCGTTTTAGAGCACTATTTGTGGTTTTACGCTCTAGAAAATAAATTATTATTATCTTTGGAATTGTTTCCTGTCTTATTTTTGAAGTGTGAGTAATATTTGACAATTTCCACAACACAAACCACAATGGTTTTTGTTTGAACCCTGTAAGATGAACTTCTCAGGCTCTGTCAAGTTTTATACACATTTATCACCAATATAATCACTGCAACAATTCTCTATTTCCGTGCAATATTCTATTTACTCGTATTAGAATTACTTATCTAAGTAGACAATTCCTTTACCTTGTTGTTATCAACTTTGTTTTCATTTTTAGGAGGCAAGAAGGTTGTTTCAAGAACCAGAAGTTACTTCTGCAGATGATGTTGAGGTAAAGTGCAACCAGCATTAAGTCTAAAAATATGGTATCCACCACTAAGGGAGAAAGGTCTTGTCCTTTATAGTGGACAATTTCTCCTCATTTATAAAAAAAAGTATCCAGAAACAATATGCTGGATACAAATTCCTTGTAAAGTGGGTTGTAGAAATATTACACATGACAGTATTCTGTGCAGTTTTAGTATTTCTTATCAACCTACCTTACAATTGTTTACTACAGGCTTGCACTACAGTGGAAGAACCTAACTCGGATAAAATACTCTCTATTTTAATCTTTCCCAAGAGATTTGGGAAAGAAAAGTGGTGTAAAAACACCACGAAAAAATAAGCCCAAACTGGTTCGAGCGCCATCGGCGCACACCCAGTAAGGGACGTTCTTCTCTTAGTACAATTCCACGACTTCCGTTAACCAGTGCGCAAGCAGTCATCAAACGTGTTGCCATCTTTGCATTATGATACAGTGATAATTCAACTCGTCGATAATGGTTTCCCTGTGACTGGATTATGGATCTGAATATCGTATAATAACAGGACTGTGTTTTATATATTCTCATTAATATTTTCAACCACGTTCTCATATTTATTTATATACTCCATTTTCGTGATTGTTTTTTCGACATCGTGTCAACGCGGTTTGGCAATGAAATTTTTCAGTTGATTAATTTTTATTGTTATTGGAGTTAGGTGTCAATGAGGGACTGTCTGGACAGGATTTCTTCGATCTGTTGAGGGCTGAATTTCTGTTTTTTCGGTCCCTGTCGTCCGTCTGGGTTCTGTCGTGTTCCCACCGTTTTTTTTCTGCCACCTTCTCTCGTAGTTGAGGGTGTTCTTCTATTTTCTGTATCTGTTGAGTTCACCTTTTTCTTCTACTGCTCTCACTTCAGTTATTTCCAGTTCGGTTCCTTTAGGGCAATTCCTTTTGCCCTCGCCTTTGGTGCATTCTCGTGGCTGTTTCCCCGCACCCATGGTGGGTGTGAAATGCTGTCGTTTTGGGGCTGGGGCCTCCCAACTCTATCACGTCTGGTGTGAGTTATACCCCCTCCGTGAGGGATGTGCAGCTCCTCCCGCACCATTGGGGGGGGGGGGGAACGCTGCTGTTTCGGGGCCTCCCGACTCGACCACGTCTGGTGTGGGTTATACCCCCTCTGTGGGGGATGTGCAGCTCCTCCCGCACCCACAGGGGGTGGGGAACACTGTCGTTTCAAGACCTTCAGACTCGACCACGTCTGGTGAGAGTTACGCCCCCTCCATCACGGATGTGCAGCTCCTCCCGCACCCGCGGTGGGTGTGGAACGCTGTCGGTTCGGGGACTCTCAACTCAAGCATGTCTGGTGAGAGTTATTCCCCATAACAGTTTTTAGCTTAACTTGACATAGTCAAGATAAACTATTGCCATCACTCGTGCGGAAGTCTGTGACGTCTGTTCACATTTTCCTTTAGCATGGGCTACACCCCGCAGTTCTTGTCTGATCATCACGAAATTTCATATGCAGGTTTGGGGTCATGTCTAGATGAGAACGTCCCCTTTTGGTCGCGATCGGGCAACCGGTATGGCTGTATTTATGAAGGGATTTCATTGTAACTTGGTAGGATGCCTCTGTATAATGCCTAGATGAGAACGTCCCCTTTTGGGCACGATCTATCAACCGTGATGGCTGCCCAAGCCCAAAACCCAAAGACTTTTAACACAGTCTGCAGGTCATGTTTAATGTGGAGGGATTTCATTGTAACTTGGTAGGATGACTCCTTATGATGTCTAGATGAGAATTTCCCCATTTGGGCATGATCTGCCAACCGTGATGACTGCCCGAGCCCAAAACCTGAAAACCTTTACCACAGTCTACAGGTCATATTTATTGAGGAATTTCATTGTAACTTGGTGGGTTGACTTCATACAATGTCTAGATGAGAAAGTCATCTTTTGGGCATGATTGGGCAACTGTGATGGCTACAGGGGCCCAAAGCCCGAAAACCTTTAGCACAGTCTAGAGGTCATATTTATGAAGGGATTTCATTGTAACTTGGTAGGATGACTCCAAATAATGTCTAGATGAGAACGTCCCATTTTGATCACGATCATGCAGCCTTGATTGGTGCCCAAGCCCAAAAACCTTTAGCATAGGCAAAAGGTCATATTTATGGAAGGATTTCATTGTAACGTGTTAGGTTGACTCCATGTAATGCCTAGATGATGACATCCCCTTTTGGTCGTGATTGGTCAGTTGTGATGGCTACTAGTGCCCGAAGCCCGAAAACCTTGAGCATAGTATACAGGTCATATTTATGAAGGGATTTCATTGTAATTTCTTAGGATCAGTCCAGATGATGCCCAGATGAGATTGTCCCCTATGGTTACGATCATTCAGCCATGATGGCTGGCCGAGCCCGAAGCCCGAAAATCTTTAGCACAGTCTACAGGTCATATTTATGAAGGGATTTCATTGTAACTGTGTAGGTTAACTTCATATAATGTCTGGATGAGAACGTCCCCTTTTGGACATGATTGGGCTACTGTGACGGCTAAAGGTGCCCGAAGCCCAAAAACCTTTAGCACAGTCTACAGGTCATATTTATGAGGGGATTTCATTGTAACTTGGTAGGATGACTCCAAATAATGTCTAGATGAGAACGTCCCATTTTGACCATGATCATTCAGCCTTGATGGGTGCCCGAGCCCAAAAACCTTTAGCATAGGCAAAAGGTTATATTTATAGAAGGATTTCATTGTAACCTGTTAGGTTGACTCCATATAATGCCTAGATGATGACATCCCCTTTTGGTCGTGATTGGTCAGCTGTGATGGCTACAGGTGCCCGAAACCCGAAAACCTTTAGCACAGTCTACAGGTCATATTTATGAAGGGATTTCATTGTAACTTGGTAGGTTGACTTCATATAATATCTAGATGAGAACGTCCCCTTTTGGACATGATTGGGCAACTGAGACGGCTTCAGGGGCCCAAAGCCCGAAAACCTTTAGAACAGTCTACAGGTCATAATTATGAAGGGATTCATTGTAGCATGGTAGGATGACTCCAAATAGTGTCCAGATGAGAATGTCCCCCTTTTGGTTGCGATCATTCAACCATGATGGCTGCCAGAGCCCAAAGCCCAAAAACCTTTAGCACAGTCTACAGGTCATATTTATTAAGGTATTTCCTTGTAACCTGGTAGATTGACTTCATATAATGTCTAGATGAGAACGTCCCCTTTGGACGCAATTGGAAAACTGACGGCTACAGGGGCCCGAAGCCCGAAAACCTTTAGCACAGTCTACAGGCCATATTTATGAGGGGATTTTAATGTAACTTGATAGGATGACTCGTTTTGGAATAATTTCACTGTAACTTGGTAACTTTTGTTGATATACGTTAACTGTGAGGGCCACATACATTAACTGTGAGGTCATATTAACCCACCCCTCAGCTCTTTAGTACAGTGTACACCTCATATTATTTTTATCATAAACATAGCACACAGGGAACAGAAATGAACATATTTCCAATTATCACAATTCTTGTCTTATTTCATAATCCTTTCATAAACATTGAACATTATCCTTTTCATCAAACACAACACACAAGTTAAGCTACAGTGTCATTGACACTTTCATTTTTACCGTGGTGGATACTGCAGGAACTCTTGGATTTCTGGTGAAGAGATGCCTGGTTCCGGGACTATGCGCCCTCTCCAGTCGACATCTGAGGCTGTCACTAGGGTTGTGACTCCTCCTTGGATGCCGAGCTAGGTGGCTCTCTCCCTTTTTCCGCCAGTTCCAACAGCTCCCGTTGTATCTGCTGCTACTGCTGTTCTGTCTGCAATGTCATCGGGCACCATTTTTAGCCGGCCTCGGCTTATCCCTGCAAGGGTCTGCAGGGATGTCTGTAGTGTGGTTGTGGCGTATCGGCCTTGGCCTTCCCCGACTTCAACTCGGCGAAGTCGGAAGTGGCTGCCGACTGAACCCCCTGCTGTGTCCTCTCAGCCGTTGAGCACAGCAGTTTTATTAGTCCCCTACCGGCATCGCCGGAGGGGACTATAGGTTTGCACTCTGTCAGTCTGTAGGTCTGTCAGTCTGTCAGTCACACTTTAGTTTTCCGGAGTTTTTTTGGAAACGCTTCAACGGAATGATTTCATTTTTGGTAAACTACTATAGAACGATGACTTACAGATCAAGTTTGAGTTTCATACTGATTGCATTATTCTTGTGTGAGTTACTGCCCTTGGAAATATGGGAAAAAGCACCAAAATATCAGTTTTCCGGAGTTTTTTTGGAAACGCTTCAACGGAATGATTTCATTTTTGGTAAACTACTATAGAACGATGACTTACAGATCAAGTTTGAGTTTCAGGCTGATTGTATTATTCTTGTGTGAGTTATGGCTCTTGGAAATATGGAAAAGCACCAAAATATCAGTTTTCCGGAGTTTTTTTGGATTCGCTTCAACGGAATGATTTCATTTTTGATAGACTACTATAGAACGATGACTTACAGATCAAGTTTGAGTTTCATGCTGATTGCATTATTCTTGTGTGAGTTATGGCCCTTGGAAATGTGGAAAAGCGCCAAAATATCAGTTGTCCGGAGTTTTTTTGGAAATGCTTCAATGGAATGATTTCATTTTTGGTAACCTACTATAGAACGGTGACTTACAGATCAAGTTTGAGTTTCATGCTGATTGCTTTATTCTTGTGTGAGTTATGGCCCTTGGAAATATGGAAAGGTGCCAAAATATCAGTTTTCCGGATTTTTTCTGGAAACGCTTCAGCGGAATGATTTCATTTTTGGTAACCTACCATAGAACGATGACTTACAGATCAAGTTTCATTTACACTCTGTCCATCCATCCGTCAGCCAGTCTGTCAGTCATACTTTAGTTTTCCGGACTTTTTTTTGGAAATGCTTCAACGGAATGATTTCATTTTTGGTAACCTACTATAGAACGATGACTTACAGATCAAGTTTCATTTGCACTCTGTCCATCCGTCAGTCTGTCAGTCAGTCTGTCAGTCATACTTTAGTTTTCCGGACTTTTTTTGGAAATGCTTCAAGCGAATGATTTCATTCTTGGTAACCTACTATAGAACGATGACTTTCAGATCTAGTTTGAGTTTCATGCTGATTGCTTTATTCTTGTATGAGTTATGGCCCTTGGAAATATGGAAAAGCGCCAAAATATCAGTTTTTTGGACTTTTTTTTGGAAATGCTTCAACGGAATTCATGCTGATCACATCTAGGTTATAACATTTGTATAATTATTAATGTTTATTAGTCCGGTAAGGGACATTATATTGCTTCAGCGATACGTGCACTCTTGTTCCTGCAGTGGTCTGCAGCGGTGTCTGGTAGTGCAGACGTGGGGTATCGGCCTCAGCCTTCCCTGACTTCAACTCGGCGAAGCTGGAAGTGGCTGCCGGCCGAACCCTCTACTGTGGTCTCTGCGCCGTCGAGTACCACAGTTTTGTCATTGGTGCTTCCATCCACTCATTCTGGTCACACGGCCAATTTTGCGGGACCAGCGCCTTCTGTGCGGCCTGGACCTTCTGCCCCGCAGAGGTCCACCGCGTCTCTCCTGAGTTCCCGCTATGTTGATCCTCGGGGTGTGTTGTACCCCTATACACATCTGCCCTCAGATGTTTCGGCTGCCGGCCGTCGCCCTGCTTCGGGTGTATTGGAGGATCGTGACCTGTCGCTGGTTAAGAGGGTCAGGTGTGAAGCCACTTTGCTGGTTCGTCCCCATGTCGTACCGGCCGGTACGGGCATTGAGCTTAGGGAGACCCTCTCCTTACTCACTCAGTTTCTTCCAAGAGCCTTCCCGTTGCTTCCAGCGAGGCAGCGAGTGGTTTCCAGGCGCCCCATATGGCGCCGCCTCCCAGGATTGGAAACAGGCCACTTTCTGATCCCCCTGGTATGCCTACACCATGGGAGGCGTCGGCTGGTTTGCCCTCGATGGGCTATCTGTCTTCTGACTCCGGGGAGGAGTCAGACATCCTTGATGTCGAGAGCCAGCATCTTCTGACGTGGGGGCAGCTCTTGACTTTGTGTTTGGGTTCCTTCCGGGGTTGACACCTTTTTGCCTCTGGTGCGTTAACGTTAATACGATTTCGCCAATCCGTCAGTCTGCCAGACTTTGACAATTTTGGATCAGGGCTCCAATTCCCTCGGGCTTTCCAAGCCCAAGTCTGCCGACATTCCTATGACGACTCTGGAGTCCATGTTGGGTTTATCGAGAGAAATGCTGGGTATGCTTTCTCTCTCCGATCACATTGTCTCTGCCTTAGCTGCCTATCTGCCTCCAGATAGGTTTGACGATGTACAGGCTCCTTTGCGTGTGCTGTCCAAGGTGTTCATGCATCTTACTCACACGCATGCCTGTGACACGGCTATTTTGGAACTAGTTCGAAGGGACTCTGTGCTGGAGGGGCAGCACGCTGCTCTTCGATCTGCTTCTTTGGCAGGTCCGCTACTGTTCCATGGGTTCCGTGTCGACGGTCCGGATGACGTCCTACGTCATTCCAAAGATCAGCTGCTGCTTCGTCAGCTTGATCAGCCTTCTAGGGGAGGCAGGGACCATTCAAAGCCTAACAAGTACCCTTCTGCTTCCTCTGCGTAGCAAAGGGCTGATCCTTCTGCGACCGCTTCTACTTCTTACAGGGTAAGTGTAAGCGTCGGCAGGCTAGAGGGAAGTCTCCGGATTCTCCATTCCGTGGAGGAGGTGGTTTCTCCTCTCATCGGGGCTCGAACTGAAGGTCCTCACCTCGATTCGTTCCAGGTTGGAGGAAGGATAGCATGCCTGTGACACGGCTATTTTGGAACTAGTTCGAAGGGACTCTGTGCTGGAGGGGCAGCACGCTGCTCTTCGATCTGCTTCTTTGGCAGGTCCGCTACTGTTCCATGGGTTCCGTGTCGACGGTCCGGATGACGTCCTACGTCATTCCAAAGATCAGCTGCTGCTTCGTCAGCTTGATCAGCCTTCTGGGGGAGGCAGGGACCATTCAAAGCCTAACAAGTACCCTTCTGCTTCCTCTGCGAAGCAAAGGGCTGATCCTTCTGCGACCGCTTCTACTTCTTACAGGGTAAGTATATGCGTCGGCAGGCTAGAGGGAAGTCTCCGGATTCTTCATTCCGTGGAGGAGGTGGTTTCTCCTCTCGTCGGGGCTCGAACTGAAGGTCCTCACCTCGATTCGTCCCAGGTTGGAGGAAGGATAGCAGAGTTCGCAGACCGTTGGGCCACCATCACATCCGATCCTTGTTAGATGTTGTTCGGTCCGGGCTGCGAATATCCTTCTGAAGGCACCCCTCTCTGTCCAGAGTGCCTCTTCCAACCACAGTTCCTTCAGACGTTTTACATCGGGAGCTTTTGTCCACAGAGATGGACAATCTCCTGGCCAAGGGGGCAATTGAGGACGTCAAGAACATTCGGTCAGTGGGGTTTTATTCTCGCCTGTTCTTTGTGCCGAAGAAGGACGGCCAACTCCGACCGCTTATCGATCTGAGTATCCTGAACCAGTCTATCGTTGCTCCCAAGTTTCGCATGGAGACTTTCAGGTCGGTCCGCCGTTCCATTCACCAGGGGGATTTCGCTTCCAGCATCGACCTGCGAGACGCTTACTTTCACGTTCCGATTCACCGGGAGTCGCGGAAGTATCTCAGGTTCTCTTTTCTGGGGCAAGTTTACCAGTTCAAGGTCATGCCTTTCGCCTCAGCCTGGCTCCTTGGGCCTTCACCCGACTGATGTCGCATGTGCTAGCCTTCCATTCCACACAGTCCAGAGTGACTACTTCGACATATCTAGACGATATCCTCCAGAGGCATTCCAATGCTGCCTAACTGGAGTTGGATGTCAACACTCTGTTGAGCTTGCTCACGTCGCTAGGATTCAGAGTCAATGAGAAGTCGGATCTGGTCCCTTCTCAGTCATTTTGTCATCTGGGGATGGCCTTCCGCACTCAGTTCAATACGGTGACGGTTCCCCAGGCCAGGGCTCTGATTCTCTCAGCTTTTGCTCTGACTCCCAGTCCACATCCGCAACAGCACGGGGTATTCTCCAGGTGCTCGGTCTCTGCGATTCAGTGACGGTTCTCATTTCTCCAGGTCAGCTGCATGTCAGACCTCTCCAACACTTTCTGCTCAGTTGTTGGAGGCCGAATGTCGATTCTCTCGATCTGGTGCTTCAGTTACCAGAATCTCTTCATCCTCACCTTCTCCACTGGACGGATGTTCAGTGGATCACGCAGGGTGTTCTGTTGGACTTACCCACGTCCGATTGCATTCTGACGGCAGATGCCAGCGATCTCGGATGGGGTGCGATGATGGATCCTCTAGTTCTTTCCTTTCACGGGATGTAGGACCAGGATCGGGCATCTCTACACATCAACCAGAAGGAGCTTATTGCTCTTCTTCTGAGTTTCAGGCAGTGTATCCCTCACCTGTCTAATCGCCAGGTCCTTCTGTTGTCCGAAAAATTAAACAGTGGTTGCTTACATTCGGAACCAGGGCGGCACGCACTCGGTTCCAATGTACGAATTGGCTCGGGATCTTCTGCTGCTCGCTCAGGATGTCAATGCCGGGGTGGTTGTTTGTCACATTCCCGGTCGTCTGAAAATCCAAGCCGACTCCCTGTCCCGACTGGGCAGGTTCTTTTCCACTGAGTGGATGCTCCACATGGCGGTGTTCCATCGATCTCTTTGCAACTTGTTGGAACCATCAGGTGGACACTTTCGTGTCCCGATGTGCAGATGCTCTGGCTTTCGCCATGGACGCTCTGACCCTCCTTTGGGATGGTCTTGTCGGCTATGCCTTCCTGCCGGTTCCGATTCTGCCTCAGGTTCTAGCCCAGATATGAACCTGCAGTCGTCGAACCCTTTCGATCACACCCCTGTCGCCTCGGTGGGTGTGGATCAATCTGCTCCACTCTCTGTTAGCGGCAGTTCGGCATGTCTCCCTCTACGTCACGACTTTCTTTGCCAAAGCCGTCCGAGGAGGTTTCAAGTTGACCCGACTTCATTGTGCCTTCGCGCATGTCTTTTATCGGGTCCTGTCTCCTCCGTACTTGTTTTTAGAGACAAGCATTGGAGTAGCTTTTCTTCTTCAAGGAGGCACTAACTCCACTACTTTATCCCCTGTGGCTCAGTCGAACGTTCTTCTGTCGATGGTGTGCGATCACTCTGTTGCTTCTGTCACTTCTTCGATCACACCGATTGCGGAGTTTCTGGTATATGTTTTTTTCTGGGGGTCTCCAGCAATGGGTACACATCCATGCTTTGGAGACCTTTTTCATATGTGGTACCGCATTGTTTCGGCACTCATCCTTGCCTCTCCAAGCTTGTTCAGCTCTTTTCCTTGAAAATGCCTAGGACTTTGCAGTTTACTCCAAGATGGACACTTTCTTGTGTGCTGCTCTGCTTGGGAGAGGGGGGGGGGGGGGGGCATTCGTGCCTTTATCCTGAATGGATATGCGTTTTCTCACATGCCAGATCTCTCCTGCATCCATTTCTCGATGGATTTGCCTTGCTATTTGTGCAGCTTCCGCTCGTCTAGCTACTGGTGAATGTATTGCCAATTGTTTTTTCTGCCATGAGGTGCGTGCATTGTCTTCCTCTTGGGGCTTTTACTAACTCCATCATGTTGTCGGATGTTATTCTGGCAGCCTACTGGAGAAATGCTACCTTCTCCATTTATCTGCGACAGTTGCAGGAGCCGACAGAGGACCTTTGTCCTACGGGCCCTCTTTCTTCGGCTCAGGCTGTTGTCTATTCCAGCCATTCAGCTTTTTACAGGGTCAGTTCCAGCTCCGTGCCGTTACTGCCCTTCTCTGTCTGTGCGTCGCACTTCACCATACGCCTCATCTTTCATTATCTTTTACTAATGTTTGTGATGCTATGGTTTGATAGGCCTAGGATCTCTTCCTCTGTCCACGGTTCCAGTGCAATTGAGTTATGTGTGGCGTGGTTATGTGATTCCCTCCATTCTATTGTCTATTCAGCCTGTAGTAAACAATTGTATGGTAGGTTGATAAGAATATAAATTTTATAGTAAATTTCCTTTCTTATTATACCTACCGCAATGGAGGCCCTCCCATCTTCTTATTCGGGTAAGAATCCTTCCTCCCCGCTGATCACATACCTCCTATGTTGGCGAACTCAGAAGAATGGTTTGATGACTGCTTGCGCACTGGTTAACGGAAGTCGTGAAATTGTACTAAGAGAAGAGCGTCCCTTACTGCGTGTGCGCCGATGGTGCTCGACCCTGTTTTGGTTTATTTTCTCGTGGTGTTTTTACACCACTTTTCTTTCCCAAATCTCTTGGGATAGATTAAAATAGAGAGTATTTTATCAGAGTTAGGGTCTTCCACTGTAGTGCAAGCCTGTAGTAAACAATTGCGGTAGGTATAATAAGAATGCAAATTTACTATAAAATTTATATTTTTTTTTAGTCCACTATCCCAATTTTTAGCTGCGACGAGCAGCTCTATGTGGCAATGTTGGCTAGAGGCCGTATTTGTGAACCAATGTTTACGAAACTTCTTGGGTACCTTTGTTATCACCGTGGGACGAGAACGGGTGTTTTGGGGTCCGGTCTGAAATTCAATTTTCTTTTCAGATATTTTCTTTTTTACAGTTTCCCATATTGAAAAATGAACTTTGTCAAATTCAATTGCATATATTGAAGATGTGCACCTCCTGTTTTGTTTTCAGATATTTTCATATTTATGGTTTCCCATATGCTTTGTCAATTCAAGCTTGCGTGGTGGTGGGGGGGTTGTTGACATTTGCTATCCGCAACCTCTTTTAAACTAGTGAATGGATTTCAATGAAACATTGAAACATTCATTTACATACAGTGAAGATGTGTACCTTCTATTTTGTTTTCAGATATTTTCATTTTTACAGTTTCAAATATTGAAAAATTGGCTTCGTCAATTCAAGCTTCGTAGTGGAGGTGTGGTGGGGGGGGGGGGGGGGGGGGGTTCAGTGTTTGTGCTCTCTACATTAAACACACTTTTACTGTTGTAAAATGTTTCTCGGTGGGAGTGGGTAATATCATTTAGTGAGCAGTGCTTACAGTTTTTCTAGTTCAAGGCTATTATAAGTACCTAGATTTTAACACTGAGTAGTGGGCAAAAGTGTTAAAATATTTTCTTTCACACCAGTAATCCAAAAACATATAACATTTTTTTAAGTACGATTTACAATCCTGGCATAAAATCTATGGATGTCATGTGAGCCCAGGTTTTAGCATAGCTGATGGAGAAGACATGAAATCCACTGCTCCCAATGCTTGCATATTTTATTAGTAGAGTGCGAAATTAATTTTGGTCTTCAAGTTTGTTCACGTGTCTTGGCCTTGTTACAATTGATGGGAGAGTACCTGGAGGCACTCTCCCATAAATTGTTACAAACCAAATCAATACAGACTAAATCATTTTACTTCCAAGATAATATAAAATATATCCACTGATTACAGGGCATTTATGTTGTGATACCTGCACTTTCAAGAAAAGCCCAAATATGGGCTTCCAGCACTCTGCCAGTTAATGTATAACATCTGTTGTGATGTATTACTATTACAAAATTATTCAAATTAGTTTACAGGGGTCTTATTTTGGGGTGTCATGCAACCCTCAGATTTTAACTCTGGGTTATAGAAAAAACATTTAAAAAAACATTTAAAAATCTTCTTCCACCCGACCACCATCCCAAATGCTTTAATGTTTGACAGATAACATCTCTATGAGGATGCATTACAAGCTTGTTCAAATTGAGCCTCAAAGGCCATATTTAGGGTGATATGGAGCCATAAGTTCAAACACTATGAGTAATGGCGGAACCATGGAAAAATTCCTCACCCTCATGCCAATTAGGCAATTTTTTTTCTTTGCTCTGAAATGCATTTTGAAGGATTTAGAGTGTGTGCGTACATCCGGAAAATATTTTTAACTCTTGAGACCCTCCACCCGTGTCAATTGGGCAATTTTTTTTCTTTGCTCAAAAATGCATTTTGAAGGACTTAGAGTGATTACATGCAGAAAAAAAATTACTCCTATGACGCCACTCCCACCCCCTGTCCAGTCAGGCCACAAATTATTAATATTTTTTTGCCACAAGATGGGTTTGGCCCAAATTAGAGTGATTTTATGTGGGTATTAACAGTGCTTGGCAATGCAGGCCTCTTGTTTTGGGGTATCTAAATTTGTTACACAAAATTTGTTTTATTACAAATTACTGCCTGCAGGCACTCTCCAATAATTTGTAATAGAACAAACTTATATAAACAAAATAGTATTTGCAATTGACTGACAAGGAAGCATGAGCAAGGAAAATGTTGGGTTTTGCTCTGGTACCCTCATTTTTAGAACCCTTTGAACCCTAGTGGTATCTTCCATATCCATTCAATGACAGCAACGGGAAGAGTCCATATTCTTTATTTGGGTGTCTGCACCACACCTTCACTCAAAAGTCATCTTAATGAAATTATGAAGTATCATGTTACTGGGCCAGAAAAGAGGCCTCTGGGGTTCAAATAGTTAACTTGACAAAGTCAAGATAAGCTATTGCTATCATGTAGTTCTTGTCCGATTGTCACAAAATTTCATATGCAGGTTTGAGGTCATGTCTAGATGAGAACGTCCCATTTTGGTTGCGATTGGTCAACCGTGATGGTTGCCCGAGTCCAAAACCCGAAAACCTTTAGTACAGTCTACAGGTGGTATTTATGAAGGGATTTCATTGCAACTTGGTAGGATGACTCTGTATAATGTCTTGATGAGTCCCTTTTTTGTCGCGATCGGTCAACCGTGATGGCTACAGGGGCCCGAAGCCCAAAAACCTTTACTACAGTCTACAGATTGTATTTATGAAGGGATTTCATTGTTACTTGGTAGGATGACTCGGTATAATGTCTAGATGAGAATGTCCCCTTTTGGTCGCGATTGGTCAACCGTGATGGCTGCAGGGGCTCGAAGCCCAAAAACCTTTAGTACTGTCTATAGGTCGTATTTATGAAGGGATTTCATTGTAGCTTGGTAGGATGACTCCAGATAATGTCTAGACGAGAACATCACTTTTTTGTCGCGATCATTCAACCGTGATGGCTACCCGAGCCGAAAACCTTTAGCACAGACTACAGGTCATTTATTTATTTATTTAGGGATTTCATTGTAACTTGGTAGGATGACTCCGTATAATGAGGACATCCCCTTTTGGTTCTGATCGATCAACCGTGATGGCTGCACAGGCCTGAAGCCCAAAAACCTTTAGTACAGTCTGCAGGCCATATTTTTGAAGGGATTTCATTGTAACTTGATAGGATTACTCATTTTGGAATAATTTCACTCTATTTGGTAACATTGGTTGACATACATTAACTGTGAGGGCCACATTAACCCACCCCTCAATTCTTTAGTACAGTTGACACCTCAAATTATTTGTATTGAAAACATAGCATACAGGGAACAGAAATTAACATATTCTCAATTATCACAATTCTTGTCGTATTTCATAATCCTTTCATAAACATTGAAAATTATCCTTTTCATCAAAACCAACACACAGTCAAGTTAAGCTATAAGGTCATTGACACTTTCATTTGAAAGCCCTGATAGTGGCTTCTAGCACTCATCCAGTTAAGATAAATCTTGTGCTTTAATTCGCCCAATCAGATTCAAGCAGAATCTGGCTGCCTGGTTTGGAATATCATCACCAGAGAGAAATACAGCTGTTCTCTTGGGCATCAGTCCATGGGTATGCCCTGAAAATGGGGTCCTTTTGATGTTCAAGGGATGATGCTCCACATTGCTTTTACAGTACAGGGAATCCAGCATATGCATATCGGCGTCTGCAAGCCTGGAAATAAGCAATCTGTCGTTTGCAGAATAAGGTCCGCAGAGTTTGAATTTGCTGAAGCTATCCAGTACAGTGGGCCATTTTATCCTCTGGGCACCTCTTTCTGTTTTGGCCTGAGACAGTTGATAAAGATTGCAGTTCACAAAGGGTAAATTTAATGATGCTACCCTGCTGTGCCAGATAGCAGCACAAAATTCAACCTCTAGGGACCTCATTCTGCAGATGGCAGACTGTTTATTTCCAGGCTTGAGCATATTCATCCTTGAAGACGATCTCCTTAGCATTCTCACCCGCCTTGATCGACAATCTCCACAAGCAGTTATACACTTGGTTATACTACTTGGACTTCTGGACAATAATTGGTAACTGCACAGAATGAATACTAGATGCCTTTCTGGTTGTGTGCTCAAATTCTTCATTACAGGAATGAGTTCCAATCCTAAGGAGCATATGGGTGGATTTTTAGATCAACTTGACAAAGTCAAGCTGAGCACAGGTCAGATTTACGATCAGGTCACTTTAAAACTTGGTATGCTTGTTTGTAGTGACCTCAAGGTAGAATCTATCGATTTTCTTCAATTTCCGTCAAAAAATGTTGCTGCTGACAATGTTCTTAGAACTTAGTTTAGTCAGACCCCAATATTTCCCTTTGGCACACCCTACAGATCACATTTATGATTGGATTGCTTTGAAACTTGGCATACTTGTTTGGGATGACCTCTAGATGGGAGCTATCGATTTTCTTCCATTTCTGTCAAAAAATGTTGCCGCTGGCAACGACCTTTGAACTTAGTTTAGTCAGGCATCAATATATTCCTTTGGCACACCGTACAGGGCACACTTTTGACCAGATCGGTTTTAAGCTTGGTATACTTGTTATGCTCCCGAAAAATTTTCGAGGGGTATATAGTCGAGGTCTCCGTCCGTCTGTACATCTGTCCCTCCATATGAACATTTTGTATTATAACTCGAGCATTAGTTGTCGGATTTTAATGTTCTGGTGGTATAGCGTTTCGTCCATTCATGTTTGGTAGAGTTATGGCCCCTGTTTGTTTTTGGCCTCGGTATCTGTCTAAGGTAAATTGTACCATAGCCTATAGGGCAAAGTGCTTCCCAATTTTTTTTTTAGTTCATTATTTTTTCTGTGGCCCAGTGCTTGCAGGGGAGGTTGCATGACATTGTAACCTTTACATATCAATATATCCATATAAATATGGATGACACAAGAATTATAGTGATTTTGATTCCAGACCATTTAAAATTGTATTACCGCACCAATCGATTTCAAATTTTATTCGCTTATTACTAATGTCAAATACAGGTCAAGTTTGATTTGGAGGTTCACGCCAACCATTCTTGCAAGATTTATGCCTCTTTTTGAATTAAAAAATCACAAATTTCCCAATTTCAGCTTTATTCTTACTGTCCAGTGCCTATAGGGGAAGTGCTGCCCGATTTTTAGCTCAACTTGACAAAATCAAGCTGAGCTATTGCCATCACTTCTCGTCTGTCGGCGTACGTTAGTTTGTTAGTACGTACATCCACAATTTCCTTTGGCACACCTCGCAGGTCGCATTTATGATCAGATTGCTTTGAAACTTGGTATGCTTGTTTGGGGTGACCTCTAGATGGGAGCTATCGATTTTCTTCAATTTCCGTCAAAAAGTGTTGCCACAGACAACGTTCTTAGAACTTAGTTTAGTCAGACCTCAATATTTCCATTTGGCACACCCTACAGGACACATTTATGATTGGATTGCATTGAAACCTGGCATGCTTGTTTGGGGTGACCTCTAGATGGGAGCTATCGATTTTCTTCAATTTCCGTCAAAAAATGTTGCCGCGGCCAATGTTCTTAGAACTTGGTTTAGTCAAACCTCAATATTTCCCTTTGGCACTCCCTACAAGTCACATTTATGATTGGATCACTTTGAAACTTGGTATGCTTGTTTGGGTTGACATCTAGATGGGAACTATCGATTTTCTTCAATTTCTGTCAAAAAATGTTGCCGCGGCCAACGTTCTTAGAACTTGGTTTAGTCAAACCTCAATATTTCCCTTTGGCACATCCTACATAGAACATTTATGATTGGATCGCTTTGAAACTTGGTATGCTTGTTTGGGGTGTCCTCTAGACACGCGCCCAACGTTCTTAGAACTTAGTTTAGTGAAGCCTCAATATTTCCCTTTGGCACACCCTACAGGGCACATTTATGATTGGATTGCTTAGAAACCTGGCATGCTTATCTGGGATGACCTCTAGATGGGAGCTATCGATTTTCTTCTGTTTCCGTCAAAAATTGTTGCCGTGGCCAACATTCTTAGAACTTAGTTTAGTCAGACCTCAATATTTCCCTTTGGCACACCCTACAGGGCACATTTGTGATCAGATTGCTTTGAAACTTTGTATGCTTGTTTGGGGGTTTCCTCTAGATGGGAGCTATCGATTTTCTTCCATTTCCGTCAAAAAGTTTTGCTGCGGCCAACGTTCTTAGAACTTAGTTTAGTCAGACCTCAGTATTTCCGTTTGGCACACCCTACAGGGCACATTTATGATCAGATTGCTTTGAAACCTGGCATGCTTGTTTGGGGTGACCTCTAGATGGGAGCTATCGATTTTCTTCCATTTCTGTCTGTCAAAAAATGTTGCCGCTGGCAACGATCTTTGAACTTAGTTTAGTCAGGTATCAATATATTCCTTTGGCATGCCCTACAGGGCACATTCATAATCAGATCGGTATGAAACTTTGTATGCTTGTTTGGGGTTTCCTCTAGATGGGAGCTATCGATTTTCTTCGATTTCCGTCAAAAAATATTGCCACTGGCAATGACCTTCGATGAACGTAGTAAAAACTTAGTGCAGTTAAGCATCAATATTTCCTTTTGACACAACCAGCAGGGCACATTTATGATTGGAACGCTTGCAAACTTGGTGTGCTTGTGTGGGGTAACATCTATATGGGAGCTGTCGATTTTCTTCCATTTCTGTCAAAAAATGTTGCCACTGACCTTTGAACTTAGTTTAGTCAGGCCTCAATATTTCTCTTTAACACACCCTTCAGGGCACATTTATCATCGGATCACTTTGAAATTTGATATGTATGTTCGGGGTGACCTCTAGATGTGCGCTATTTTTTTCATTTCCATAAAACATTATTGTTGTTATCACCAGGCTTTGAACTTACTGCATTTGTGAATCAACTTATCCCTTTTGAACTCTCTGCAGAGTATATTTATGAATTTCCATAACATGCCCCCCCCCCCCCCCCCCCCAAAGCCACAAGCAACGACCTTCTACTTAGTGCATTTGTGCATTAACATCTTCCTTTGGCATGCCTCCGAGGGCACATTCATTATCAGGTTGTTTTGAAACTTTGTATTCTTATGCAGGGTGACAAAGATAGGAGCTATTGTTTTTCTTTTCATTTCCATCAAAAACTGTTGCTGTTGGCAACAATCTTTGAATTCATTTGTGCATCAAAATTCTTTGACATGGCCTACAGGCCACATTTATCATAGGATTGTTTTTGAACTTGGTGTGCTCATTAGGCAAGACCTTTAGATGAGAGCTATTGATTAGCATTCGTTTCTGTGAAAAGAGTTGCCATTTACAATAACCGTTGAACATACTGCATTGTGTATCAACATTCTTCCTTTAACCAGTCTTACTGTTTACATTTAGAAATTGCACGGATTACTCTGATGTTGTGCACACACAATGCTGTTATGTTGAAATTTCACCAAATAACATTGGTGCCAATGATCTTCAATTTTGCCATTTCACTTATAACTTACCAAGTTTAAGTTTGTCAAGTTGAGCTACAGTGTCATTGACACTTTCATCTTCCATTTCCATCAAAAATAGTTGCTATTGGCAACGACCTCTGATGAACGTAATAAAAACTTAGTGTAGTAATGCATCAATATTTCCCTTTGACACACCCTGTAGGGGACATTTATGATTGGATTGCTTGGAAACAGGGTGTGCTTGTGTGGAGTGATATCTATATTGGAGTTATCGATTTTCTTCCATTACTGTCAAAATATGTTGCCGCTGGCAACAGCCTTTGAAATTAGTTTAGTCAGGCTTCAATATTTCCCTTTGGCAAACCGTTCAGGGCACATTTTTGATGGGATCACTTCGAACCTTGGTATGTGTGTTCGGGGTGACCTTCAGATGTGAGCTATTGATTTTTTTTTCATTTCCATAAAAAATTATTGTCGTTATCACCAGCCTTTGAACTTACTGCATTTGTGCAGCAACTTATCCCGTTTGCACTCTTTGCAGGGTATATTTATGAATTTCCATAAAAAAAGTTTGAAAAAGACATTGTCACAAGCTATGACCTTCAAACTTAGTGCATTTGTGCATTAACATCTTCCTTTGGCATGCCCAAGAGGGTGCATTCATTATCAGGTTGTTTTGAAACTTTGTATGCTTATGTAAGGTGATAAAGATAGGAGCTATTGATTTTCTTTTCATTTCCATCAAAAACTGTTGCTGTTAGCAACAATCTTCGAATTTATTGCATTTGTGCATCAACATTCTTCTTTGACATGGCCTACAGGCCACATTTATCATAGGATTGTTTTTGAACTTGGTGTGCTCATTAGGCGAGACCTTTAGATAAGAGCTATTGATTGGCATTCATTTCTGTGAAAAAAATTGCCATTTACTATAACCTCTCAACTTACTGCATTTGTGTATCAGCATTCTTCCTTTAACCAGTCTTACAGTTTACATTTAAAAATGTATGGATTACTCTGACGTTGTGCACACACAATGCTGTTATGTTGAAATAACATTGGTACCAATGATCTTCAATTTTGCCATTTCACTTATAAATTACCATGTTCAAGTTTGTCAAGTTGAGCTACAGTGTCATTGACACTTTCATTTATATGTTGTTCCCCGAACCATTCCTCTCCGATTGACACCAAAACTAGCTTTTTACCAACTTACCACTGTAAAATACAACCCAATTTCTTTGTGAAGTAAAAAACCTCTCCAATGCAGATTATAGCAGATTTTGAATATGTTTTTCGGTGTAAACTCTTCTTTTCATTGACAAACTCACAATGTTACCTCTTTTTCTGGGTAATGTTATTTTTTCTTCTTCAACATCCAGATTATTTACTTTCATTGCACGTTTGTTTTACCTAATTTACTGTTATATATTTGTTCCAGCTGAAATGGATAGAACCAGACGAAGAGAAATTAGTGGCATTTATGTGTGAAGAGAAAGGTTTCAAGTGAGTGGGAAATTATCTGTATCTTGTTATACCCCTACAATGAGGGAGGGGGGGGGGGGGGGGGGGGTATACTGGAATCACCTTGTCCATTCGTCCTTCATTGGACATAATTTTGTCCAGAGATTTTCTTAGACGTTTATGGACCAATCTGCTGGAAACTTGGTACGAGTGTTCACCACCGTAAGAACCTGTGTACCTGCGAATGTGGTTCTGGTCCTATTATTTTTACCAGAATTATGTCCCTTTTCAACTTTAAAAAGCAGGCCAATAATTTTGTCCGGAGATTTTTTCTGATGTTTAAGGGTTCATTCCTTTGAAACTTGATATGGATGTTCACTACCATGGGATCCTGTGCACCTGCAATTATAGTTTTGATCAGACTTTGTTGCCAGAGTTATGCCCCTTTTCATCTTAGAATCCTGAATTGTCTATAATTTTGTCTGGAGATTATTTTCTCAGATGTTTATGGGTCGATTTCATTGAAACTTGGTATGGATGATCACTACCATGGGAACCTGTGCACGAGCGATTATAGTTTTGATTGGACTTTTTTCCCAGAGTTATGCCCCTTTTTATCTTAGAATATGGTGGTTTAGGGGGGGGGGGGGGTGGGGTTGTTATTGATAGGCCCATCTGGGACAGTCACACTTCTAGTTTCATAATGGTGTTATACATTTGAGGGCTATAACTAGAAATGCAACATCATTGGAAAATTACCAAAATGCAAATAAGGGGGTTGATTTTCAGACAGATAAGGCAATTACGAGGGAATCTGCCCAAAATGAAACAGAGAAAGGTGTGAGTAGCCACTCACCTTATACAGAAAGATCACTTATATAAGACCCTGTGTAAACAGCCATATCCAACTGCATGTCACATGATGGCATATTATAGACATCTATACAATGGAAATCTGTTCATTAGGTAAGCCACTTTGCTTGAGAAAAATATTCAATCAACAAGAGAGCGTGATAATGAACAGGGTATGGGTCATTTTCCTATTTATAAACTGAGCCTTTATTCTTTTGTTTTCTTGTTTGAAAGAGCACATTGTTCTCTGTCGAAAAAGATAGAATCGATTAAAGGCCTACATGGAAATGCATAATTCTTCGACAGATTACAATATTATTTTTATACTGTACCAATGACCCAGACATAGCTGGTGCTAACTCTTAAAATATAGGGCCAAACACAAATTTTGCCCCCAATCCCCAAAATTTGCATCTAAAACCAAAGAAAACATGTCCTGAATGGCCCTCCACACTTCACCTCTACTGCACATGCGCAGTGTCAAGAACGTTCCGAAATTGGCGCCATTAATCATTCTAAGTTTGGCCCTTCATCAGTTAACATCTGACTGATCTTTGTGCTTGTAAATCTCAGTTTAAATGATGCCAGACACATAAATATTAGTGAAATGGTGATTCTAAGGAGGATAGAGGAGGAGAGGAAAAATGTGTGACAGAATATTATCAGGGCTGTAACTTAAATTTTTTTAATGAAATTATGTTAAGTTATCTATTTTCGAGGCAGCAGCCATTTTGTTGTCATTCTGATTATTTAGTTACACTGATTTTTCAGTGTTTTCCTCTCTCCCTGTCCTTTAAGTCCCCCCTTGCTATTCTCCCATGCTTTTGGCATAGTTTCTGTAATTATTATTAGCTCAACTTTGACGAAGTCAAATTTGAGCTATTGTCATGGCCCGTCGTCCGTCTGTCCGTCCGTCCGTCTGGCCATCTGTCCGTCTGTCCGCTCGTCAACAATTGGCTATGGCTCGGGCTAGAGGTCGTATTTATGAACCGATCTTTACGAAACTTCTTGTGTACCTTTGTTATGACCCTGGGACGGGAACGAGTGTTTTTAGGTGTGGTCCGAAATTCAAGATGGCTGCCAGTGGCCATTTTGTACCGATGATGCAAAAATCAGTTTTTTGTACAGAACTTCTGTATGAAAGTTCTGATTTAAATAAAGTTTTGTATAAATGTTTAGTACTATGGGATACATCATATACAATACGGGTTTTTTTCTCGTGTGTAAATTATGCAAATTAGACTGACTTTGATTTATTTAGTGTTACTTTCAGAACTGTAAGTGCCAAGCTGCTATGGCTCGGGCTAGAGGCCGTATTTATGAACTGATCTTTACGAAACTTCTTGGGTACCTTTGTTATGACCGTGGGACGAGAACGAGTGTTTTTGGGTGCGGTTCGAAATTCAAGATGGCTGCCAGCTGCCATTTTGTACCGACGATGCAGAAATCTGTTTTTTGTACAGAACTTCCATATGAAAGCTCTGATTTGAATAATTTTTTGTATGAATGTTTAGTACCATGGGATACATCACATATAATACGGGTTTTTTTCTCGTACGTAAATTGTGCAAATTAGACTAATTTTGATGTTTTTTGGGGTTACTTTTAGCACTGTAAGTGCAAATGCCAATACGGCTCGGGCTGGAGGCCGTATTTATGAACCGATCTTTACGAAACTTCTTGGGTACCTTTGGTATCACCGTGGGACGAGAACGAGTGTTTTGGGGTCCGGTCCGAAATTCAAGATGGCCGATGGCAGCCATTTTGTACAAAATTAGGTGCAATCAGATTTTTGCACAGAACTTCCATATGAAAACCCTGATTTGAATAATTTTTTTGTGTGAATGTTTAGTACCATGGGATGCATCACATATAATACGGGTTTTTTTCTCGTGCAGAAATTATGCAAATTAGATGAACTTTGATTTTTTCAGTGCGACTTACACACAGTAAGTACACATGTCAATACGGCTCAGACTAGAGTCTGTATTTATGAACTGATCTTCACGAAATGTCTTGGGTACCTTTGTTATCACCTTGGGACGAGAACGAGTGTTTTGGGGTCCGGTCCGAAATTCAAGATGGCCGATGGCAGCCATTTTGTACAAAATTAGGTGCAATCAGATTTTTGCACAGAACTTCCATATGAAAGCGCTGATTTGAATAATTTTTTGTGTGAATGTTTAGTACTATGGGATACATCACATATAATACGGGTTTTTTTCTCGTGCAGAAATTATGCAAATTTTTGTACCGAAATTAGGTCTAATCAGTTTTTTGTACACAACTTCTATACAGCTCAGACTAGAGGCCATATTTATGAACCAATCTTTACGAAACTTCTTGGGTACCTTTGTTATCACCATGGGATGAGAGCGAGTGTTTTTGGGTGTGGTCCAAAATTCAAGATGGCCACCAGCAGCCATTTTGTACCAAAATTAGTGCAATCAGTCTTTTGTATAGAACTTCTGTATGAAAGTTCTGATTTTAATAAATTTTTGTATGAATGTTTAGTAACATGGAATACATCACATATTGTAAGGGGTTTTTTTTCGTGCAGAAATTATGCAAATTAGATGAACTTTGATTTATTCAGTGCTACTTACACAATGTAAGCACACATGTCAATACGGCTCAGGGTAGAGGCTGTATATATGAACCGATCTTCACAAAACTTCTTGGGTACCTTTGTTATCTCCTTGGGATGAGAATGAGTGTTTCTGGGTACGGTCCAAAATTCAAGATGGCTGCCAGTGGCCATTTTGTACCGAAATTAGGTCCAATCAGTTTTTTGTCACAAGTTCTATACAGCTTGTATTTATGAACTGATCTTCACAAAACTTCTTGAGTACTTTTGTTTTCACCTTGGGACAGGAACGAGTGTGTTTTGGGGTGCCTTTGTTATCACTGTGCTATGAGAACAAATATTTTGGGGTTCAGTCAGACCCACTCGGGACTCAAAGATTTTTTCTAGTTCAGCATCTGACTGTCACCCACCTTTACAATTCTTTACCTATACATTTGTTACATTCAACGGTCAGTATTTATGTACAGACCGTTACAATACTTTATATGTACCTTTGTTATCAGGTCATTACCTAGATGTTTGTCATTGCTGTGTCACATACTATACATGTACATGTCTTTGTCTTGACAAGTTGAGCTATAGTGTCAATGACACTTTCATTACTAAATTTTCTTGGGAGTTTTAGCTGAATAACAGAATGAATTCTGTTCTTTTCCCCATGTTTACGTCTTCACCTACGGGTGGTTAGGCGTTGTGTTCTGCATCTACCATCTGATGTTCTGCAGTTTCTTACCTGGAAGTCTCTGTTTTGCATCAGATAGTGTATTTTTGGTAACTGATTCCGGGCCTGGGTGCCTGGAGTCTTATTTTAGTGTTTTACATTCATTGTTTACATTTACAACAGCCCTCTGTGTGAGGGGGGATTTCTTGAAAATAATATCTTGATGTTATTTTAATCATAACTAGATACATTATTATTGTTCGTAAGTGTTGAATAAATTGTTTAAAATATTTTTAAAATTTTTGTCCACACTTAGGCTTGGGATCCATTGGGGCTCAACGTTACTTTTCAGAAACTTGGGCTGTTCTGAAAAAATATTTTTTCAAAATATTTTGATTTCAATTATTTTTTCTATATTAATGGATCATATTATTATTATGTATTTTGATTGCCAGGGGTTGGTGCGAGTACCAGGACTTGTTTTCTTTTCACATTGAAAGGATTTTGATCAATTGTAATAAAAGGAAGTCTTCCTCTGACTTTTATAATCATTCTATATGTGGTCAGTGTACTCGCATTAACTCCTGCTCTGTATCGTATGATTTCGATGACAACATGGGAAGCGTATGTCACGGTATGTTAGTGGGGAATTGGACACTCCGGTCCTTTCCCCGCAGGGTCACTCTACTTTATCAATTTCTATTTCAGACGATCAAGATTAGGGTGATGTATCTGTGATGTCTTCCAACAGTGTGCCTCCGTCGTCACAATTAATGAAGGGCTAGCAGAAAAGTGCTCATGTAAATACGCCAATTGCCTAAGAGGACCCTAGTAGGTTCGACGGTCTTTGACGTCCACTAGCTCGCCCGGTGTAGCGTCCATTCATCGAATGGTTTGGCAGCCGGGTTCGTCCGTTGTGGTCTAGAAGGAGTTTTGGGGTGATGCGAGCGCTATAAATCAACCAAATGCACACCCAGTGACGGCGGATTAGAGGGAGAACGGAGGAAGCCTTTTAGTCCGGTACATAGCTCGTTCTGGTCCATCCGGACGGCGAGCGAGAGAGGCCCCTCTCTCGTACAACAACATCTGGCCCCAGATGTTGTGGTACAAAATGTTTCGCATTCGGAGCATTCGTCCGTCGCTCGGGACGCTCCGACATATAGTCAGTCCGGCGTAGACTGTCAATAAGGCTTCCTCATTCTCATGGTAGCGCACACGACCGCTCTTGGCTACGTGACCTCGGATATCCAGTCAGCTTCACCAGTCAGAGAATCATCGGCGACCAGGTCACACCATCCGGTAGCCAGGGACACGAGGGCTGCAGACTCCGGACGTTCGCATAGGAAAGTCTGCGGGAGTCAACGTACACGGAGCTTCCGGCGGCAATGCATCGTAAGACCGCTACTGCACAGGCCTCGGGAACGGACGTGCTTTCCTAAATAGCACAGTTTATCGCAGCATCCCAGCATCAACTGAATCTGTCGCATATTTTTTATCCGACGATGCTGGGTCGGGACGCTCCGCGGAAGCGGGTACAGACGTCCGAAAATTTCATCCGGTCTTACGGGATACCGAAAGGGATTTGGAGGATTTCGAGCTTTCCCTTTCGGAACAACATATGCTGTTGTGTATGTCATCTGACTTGATCTTCTACAGCTTCTTTCGTCGGACCAGATTGCTGCGATGCCGGATAAGAAACTGATAGCGTCGGTGGACTTAGAAATTTTTGGTTCGGTTCAGGGACATCGTCCCTCAGTTCCGACATAGTCCAATAATATCACACAAACTTTCGAATTATTGAACGACGCTATATATATTATTATTATATGCTTGCTATAACCAAGCATTTCTGGTTTCTTGTTCGCAAAGTTACGGAGATGTCTTTCAAAAGTGTGCCTCTGTCGTCATAGTTAATGAAGAGCTAGCGGCAATAAGTGCTCATGGAATATGTCTATCGCCTAAGAGATCCTTTGTAGGATCGACGGAGTGACATTCGCTAGCTCAACCGGTGTAGCGTGCATTCATCGAATGGTTCGGCTGCCGGGTTCGTCCGTTGCGGTCTAGGAAGGAGATTTGGGTGATGCGAGCACTATAATTACTTTAGTACTCACCCAGTGACGGCGGATTGAGGACAGATCGGAGGAAGCCTGTTAGTCCGGTTCCTGGCTTGTCCAGGTCCGTCCGGGCTGTGAGCGAGAGAGGTCCATCTCTCGTCCAACAACATAGGGGACTGCATGTTGTGGTTCAGATATTTTACATTCGGAGCATATGTCTGTCGGTCGGGACGCTCCGTTATATTGTCAGTCCGAGAGACTGTCGATAATGCTTCCTCATCCTCGCAGCAGGGCACACGACCGCACATTGGCTACGTGACCTCGAGTATCCGATCAATTTCGTCATTCAGTGATTCCACGGCGAATAGGTCACGCCATCCGGTAGCCAAGGGACACGAGGCCTATACACTCCGTTCGCTCGCATATTGGTAGTATGCACGGGGTAACGATCACGGAGCTTCCAGCGGCAATGCATTGTAGGACCGCTTCTCCTCAGGCCTCAGTGACGGACGTGCTATCCGAGTTAGCACAGTTGTTTCGCAGCATCCCAGCAATCGACAGTTTCTTACTCGAATCAGGAATTATCTGACGGCGCTGGGTCGGTGCGGTCCACGGTTGCATCAGGTACGGACGACTGAACGCTTTATAGGGTCCGACAGGATGGCGAAAGGGATTCGAAAGATTCCAGTTTTCCCTTTCGTAGCATCGGAAGCTGCCATTCTTATCTTCTGGCATTATCTTCCAGTGATTGTTATTTCGGACTACATTGCTGCGATGTTGGATAAGAGACTTATAGCGTCATTGGACACGGAATTTTGGATCGGTTCAGGGACATTGTCCCTGACTTACCGACACAGTCCAATAATGTCATTACAACATGTGTTTTATTTTTCGACGCTATATATGCATATAAGCCTGCTACCAAGCATGATAGTTTAGTTTCTTGTCTGCAATGCTCATTTCTGCCGTTTTATCATTTATACGAATAATTTATTTTGGCAGAGCAGGGCATACCGAGAGTTCATATGCGTCTAGACGGCGTGGTTAAAGACTGGAAATATTCTTTTTCGCCGTCTATGTCTTTTCCAACCACATTGTTGGAAACGACAATGATGTCTAGTAGACTTAACTTAGACGCTTTATCATACGTAATCCACCTTACTGAGGCGTTATCATTACGTCTTCAAGAAAAGATTTACGGGATATTATTCTCAATGTGATTTCTTTTGAGGGCAGTAGTTTGTTCACGTATAACTCCGCCCTTCAGTGGCTGATTGGAGTTGGTTAGACGTGACGCAGCCCTAGCTACATCCACGTGCGTGGATAGTAAGGTGAAGAACTCTCTAAGAGTCACTTCGTTCTCGGAGAAGCCTCTCTTCGACGGCAACTTTTCGGTAATCCATGAATTGCTCGATTTACACGTTCTCTTGTCTATCTAGTGTTACAAGAGATTCAGACTGGGGCAAACATTCGGTGGTTGACTCAGAGAGTGCCACTGCAGTTGCCGGATCCAAGTGTTATGGTTATGACGGTTGCCAGTCAAACAGATTGGGATATAATATTGATCCCAACGGATTCGAAGTGCCAGGGTCTTTGGGTTCCGCAGTCTCTAAGCAAGCAATTATCTTCCGCGGAATAATGTTTTTTAGGCTTGCTTTATGTCATTGCATGAACATTATTCAGAAACGCATGTCCAAATCCTGTCCGTTAATTCGACAGTAGTGGCGTATCTCCGGAACCAGGGAGGCACTCATTCGTTTCCGTTATTCAATTTAATGGAAAGAATCCGTCTGTTGGTTATAGTACACCAAGTTCTGTTTCGGTCCGTCATATTCCGGGTCATCTGATTGTTTTACCGGACTCCCGTTCACTTAGGGGTCGCTTGTTGCCGTCAGAATGGACTCTCAACAAACAAGTATTCAATCAGATTTGCTATCTATGGGAGCGCCCAATGATAATTTATTTACGACACAGCTTGCTAATCAATTGCAGACGTATGTGTTGGCTTGTCCGGATCCCTGAGCTAATGTTGTTAACGCTCTATTGATCTAATAGGACGGAATGATGGGATACGCGTATCCTCCGGCGCTGTTGTTTCAGCAGGTATTGCTAAGATAAACAACCACAATACATTTCTGTTGATAGCATCTCTATCTTCACAGAGACCGTGGGTAATTTACTCGGATGTCTACTGTGGGACTTAACGCGAAATCTTCCTCAATGAGAGGATCTTTTTTCGCTGGGTAAATCGTGTCATCTTTATCACAACCCGCAAGGTCGCAACCTTCACGTATTCCGTTGTGTGGTCCGTATTGCATTGTAAGCATTGTACTGGACGAGCTTTGGACGCGATTTCTTACTATAGGAGATCTCTTCTTCGCTATTCTATGCGGCTAAAGTGGAGGCTCTTCCGTCGTTGGTGTAGGGATCACTATGTTCATATTGTTGATCCCTCCATTCTACTCATTGCAACTTTTTAGTATACTTGTTTGACAAGATCTACTGCAGCCTGTTATTATTAAGGTTATAGGTTATGTTACCTCATACCTATGCACTCTATGATAGTTTACAATTGAGTCTTATGTCTCTTTATCTAAGTCAGTTAGTAACTTTTTGATAAATAGACTTAGAATCTTTAGATTAAATTCCTATATGGAATTTAACTTCGGTTCTTATTTAGCTAAGTAATCATTTGAGCCTCTGGAAACAGTAGTTTTCAAATTCTGACCTTTTAGACAGTAATTATGTTGGCTTCTCTTTTACTGAAGAGTCAGTGAGTTTCATGCACTATTGATGGATGATTTTCACTTTCGTAGTTTCGGAATCACTACTTCCTTTACTATTTAGGTTGGATTTTTGCATAAGAGTTAAGTTCCTAATATCCGGAACCTATTGTTATTAAGGTCCTTCCGTCTTCGTACGGGCATAGGCCTTTACTCTGTCCGGTTAGAGTTTATGTATTTATAAACAGATATCTGTTTATTACTATGGGTGTAAGCTTCTTCTGTCTTTGATGCCTAATAGAAGGACGTTACGCTCCATTCTATTGCTAATGGATTCAATTAACTATCGGTACTGCTTATAGTATATCATTGACTCAGCAGTTGTGCTTAAGATTTCGGCTCATGAAGTAAGAGTTCTTCTACATCTTGGGCTTACATTAATAGTGTCGCTATTAATAGATTTTTGAAGGCTGCTCATTGCGCTCAGCCATCCACATTCATAAATTTTTATCTCAGAAATATCGAGTCCATTTCTGGAGGCCTCTATTGTTAGGTCTATTATCTACTGCTCAGAATGTCATTCACTTAACAGTTGCTACTATAGCTAGGTAGGCTGCCTGTTTCGGCAGTGACTCCGTTCTGCTGCCCTCTTCGCTCTGGGCTATTTGACCCAGGGCAAGAAAAAGGGGGGGGGGGGGAGGGTGTTCCCTTGGGCCACCTGTTTTACTATGAAAACAAGGGGATACCTCCTCCGGAGTTAGTAATTCTGAGCTGTTATTGGGATGGTTGTTTAGTGAGTAGTTATGTTTTAAAAATTCATTCAAGTCTTAGTTTTTAAAGTATAGCTTTTGAATATAGCACGTGTCAACGGACATGATTATGCAATCCTCCGACACTTTTAAGGAGTATAAGAGTCTCTATTCTCTAGACTTACTTTATTTATTGGCTTACTTTAAAAATTATTAGTATAAGGATTATATTGGATATTAATAGAGTACATGGATGTATGATGCTCAATTTTGGAAGGTGTTGTATCTTTCTAATTTATCATAAATAAGAAAGATACATGTAAGGCCTATCACTTCTTTTTCCCTAGAGGGGATGACTCTATTTTATATTATTGAGCGTATTCCATCTTGCTCTATGTCCTTGGCCCTCCAGCCTTTTTACTATTCAGCTATGTCTGGGTCATTGGTACAGTATAAAAATGTTAAAAAATTTATAGTAATTTCTATATTTTTTATACTTACCAATGACCCAGATGGGGATGGCCCTCCCAGGAGTTGGGAATTCTTGCCTCCCCGCTGAGTACATAGCGCTTACCAGGCACTGGTTATTAGAATGATTAATGGCGCCAATTTCGGAACGTCCTTGACACTGCGCATGCGCAGTAGAGGTGAAGTGTGGAGGGCCATTCAGGACATGTTTTCTTTGGTTTTAGATGCAAATTTTGGGGATTGGGGGGCAAAATTTGTGTTTGGCCCTATATTTTAAGAGTTAGCACCAGCTATGTCTGGGTCATTGGTAAGTATAAAAAATATAGAAATTACTATAAATTTTTTAACTTTTCTTCCAATTAACTGGCATTTACTCTACAACCTATATGCAATTAACAGGTCAAATTTGTACTGAAGGTATGGTAAATGGTTTGGTGTTTGTAAATTATATTTAGTTAACCCTTTACCCAATTTACATCATCTCAAAATATGTAATGATTTTGTTGAAAGTTTTTGAAAATAAATTGTTTTCGACTGCTCAGTTTGTAAATTACATGGGCAAATATGGCCATTTCGTTAGGTAAAGGGTATGTAGTTAAGAGGGTTCTACTGTACATAAGTTTTTAGCTCAACTTGACAAAGTCAAGCTGAGCTATTGCCATCACTTCTCGTCCATCGGCATACGAACATACGTACGAACGTACGTACGTAATTTCCTTTGGTACACCTCACAGGTTGCATTTATGACCAGATTGCTTTGAAACTTGGTATGCTTGTTTTGGCACACCCTACAGGGCACATTTATGATTGGATTCCATTTGGCACACCCTACAGGGCACATTTATGATTGGATTGCTTTGAAACCTGGCATGCTTGTTTGGGGAGACCTCTAAATGGGAGCTATCGATTTTCTTCCATTTCCGTCAAAAAATGTTGCCACGGCCAACGTTCTTAGAACTTAGTTCAGTCAGACCTCAATATTTCCCTTTGGCACACCCTACAGGGCACATTTATGATCGGATTGCTTTGAAACCTGGCATGCTTGTTTGGGGAGACCTCTAAATGGGAGCTATCGATTTTCTTCCATTTCCATCAAAAAATGTTGCCGCGGCCAACATTCTTAGAACTTAGTTTAGTCAGACCTCAATATTTCCCTTTGGCACACCCGACAGGGCACATTTACGATTGGATTGTTTTGAAACCTGGCATGCTTGTTTGGGGTGACCTCTAGATGGGAGCTAGCGATTTTCTTCCATTTCTGTCCGTCAAAAAATGTTGCCGCTGGCAACAATCTTTGAACTTAGTTGAGTCAGGAATCAATATATTCCTTTGGCATGCCCTACAGGGCACATTTATGATCAGATCGGTTTGAAACTTTGTATGCTTGTTTGGGGTTACCTCTAGATGGGTGCTATCGATTTTCTTCGATTTCATCAAAAAATGTTGCCACTGGCAATGACCTTTGATGAACGTAGTAAAAACTTAGTGCAGTTAAGCATCAATATTTCCCTTTGACACTCCCTTCAGGTCACATTTATGATTGGATCACTTGCAAACTTGGTGTGCTTGTGTGGGGTGACCTCTATATGGGAGCCGTCGATTTTCTTCCACTTCTGTCAAAAAATGTTGCCGCTGACCTTTGAACTTAGTTTAGTCAGATCTCAATATTTCCCTTTAACACACCCTTCAGGGCACATTTATGATCGGATCACTTTGAAACTTGGTATGTGTGTTCGGGGTGACCTCTAGATGTGAGCTATTGCTTTTTTTCATTTCCATAAAAAATTATTGTCGTTATCACCAGCCTTTGAACTTACTGCATTTGTGCATCAGCTTATCCCTTTTGCACTCTCTGCAGGGTATATTTATGAATATCCATTTAAAAACCCCCAAAAAACCATTGCCACAAGCAATTTATTTATTTATTTATTGGTGTTTTAAGGTCACATACTTATGCACAATGGCTAATCGTGACCGTGACAGTTTTACGGGTGGAGGAAGCTGGAGTACCCGGAGAGAACCACCGAGCAACGACGAGCAGCTGTCAGCTCTCCAACATCGTAACTCTGAACTCTGCACCACAGCACAGGCAGGGTTAGATTGGTTGAAGACATGCGCACCATCGACGTGCAGTACGCCTCAGTACACAGCGTCATCGTGCCCCCATGTAGGCAATTGGGGTGAAGTGTCTTGCCCAAGGACACAACGCGGTTGCCGCAGGTGGGATTCGAACCGAGGACCTCTCGGCTTGCAGCCTGCACCTCCACCAACTGAGCCACCGCGCCCCCCTGCCACAAGCAATGACCTTCCACTTCAGAGGGCACATTCATTATCAGGTTGTTTTGAAACTTTGTATGCTTATGCAGGGTGACAAAGATAGGAGTTATTGATTTTCTTTTCATTTTCATCAAACACTGTTGCTGTTAGCAACAATCTTTGAATTTATTGCATTTGTGCATCAACATTCTTTGACATGGCCTACAGGCCACATTTATCATAGGATTGTTTTTAGCTCACCAACTTTAGTTGTGTGAGCTTATGGCATGGCTCGATCGGTCGGCGTCAGTGTACGTGTCCAATAATGTTAAAGCTTCTGTTTAGGTCACTTACTCGCCCTATTTCCATATCATGGCCTTTATAATGCTGCTATATGATGATTATTATCATTCTACCATGATTTAACCCTTCATACCCTGCATCTAAACATTTTTCTTGACATTTTTAGTTGCATTTAGTTTTCTGTTTAGCTCAGAATTTCATGTTTAACAAAGTGTTTAGATCAGCTGCTGTTCTCCATCTCTTCCCATGGCACTTATATTCATCATACATGCTCCTCAGTATCTTTGTTCCATGATTAACCCCCTCATACCCTGCATTTTAAACATGTTTCTTGACATTTTTAGTTGCGTTTAGTTTTCTGTTTAGCTCAGAATTTCATGTTTAACTTAGTGTTCAGGTCAGCTGCTGTGCATCTTCTCTTCCCATGGCACTTATGTTCATCATACATGTTCCTCAGTATCATTGTTCCATGATTAACCCCTCATACACTGCATTTTAAACATTTTTCTTGACATTTTTAGTTGCGTTTAGTTTTCTGTTTAGCTCAGAATTTCATTTTTAGCTCACCAACTTTAGTTGTGTGAGCTTATGGAATGGCTCGATCGGTCGGCGTCAGCGTACGTGTCCAATAATGTTAAAGTTTCTGTTTAGGTCACTTATTCGCCCTATTTCCATATCATGGCTTTTATAATGCTGCTATATGATGATTATTATCATTTTACCATGATTTAACCCCTCATACCCTACATTTTAGACATTTTTCTTGACATTTTTAGTTGCGTTTAGTTTTCTGTTTAGCTCAGAATTTCATGTTTCACTAAGTGTTTAGGTCAGCTGCTGTGCTCCTTCTCTTCCCATGGCACTTATATTCATCATACATGTTCCTCAGTATCATTGTTCCATGATTAACCCCTCATACCCTGCATTTTAATCATTTTTCTTGACATTTTTAGTTGCGTTTAGTTTTCTGTTTAGCTCAGAATTTCATGTTTAACTTAGTGTTTAGGTCAGCTGCTGTGCTCCTTCTCTTCCCATGGCACTTATATTCATCATACATGTTCCTCAGTATCATTGTTCCATGATTAACCCCTCATACTCTGCATTTTAAAGATTTTTCTTGACATTTTTAGTTGCGTTTAGTTTTCTGTTTAGCTCGGAATTTCATGTTTAACTTAGTGTTTAGGTCAGCTGCTGTGCTCCTTCTCTTCCCATGGCACTTATATTCATCATACATGTTCCTCAGTATCATTGTTCCATGATTAACCCCTCATACCCTGCATTTTAAACATTTTTCTTGACATTTTTAGTTGCGTTTAGTTTTCTGTTTAGCTCGGAATTTTATGTTTAACTTAGTGTTTAGGTCAGCTGCTTTGCTCCTTCTCTTCCCATGGCACTTATATTCATCATACATGTTCCTCAGTATCATTGTTCCATGATTAACCCCCTCATACTCTGCATTTTAAACATTTTTCTTGACATTTTTAGTTGCGTTTAGTTTTCTGTTTAGCTCAGAATTTCATGTTTAACTTAGTGTTTATGTCAGTTTCTGTGTTTTACTTTTAAGAGGTTGTGTTTAGGTCAGCTTTGTTGCATGTTATGAGCCTGTTTGATACAGTTCTTGTGTTTGCCAAAGTTACTATCAAAGAGGAATGTTGGTGAACTATAGGGCATTTGCGTCCTTCTTGTTGAACTTGGTGTGCTCATGAGGCAAGACCTTTGGATAAGAGCTATGGATTAGCATTCATTTCTGTGAAAAAAGTTGCCATTTTCAATAACCTCTGAACATACTGCATTTGTGTATCAGCATTCTTCCTTTAGCCAGTCTTACAGTTTCCATTTAAAAATGCATGGATTTCTCTGACGTTGTGCACACACAATGCTGTTATGTTGAAATTTCATCAAAAAACATTGGTACCAATGATCTTCAATTTTGCCATTTCATTTTTACTTACCAAGTTCAAGTTTGTCAAGTTGAGCTACAGTGTCATTGACACTTTCATTTATTGAAAGTGTGAAAATAGATCACAGCTTCAACTCTTAACCTGCTAAGTATTTTCTAGATATTTTCCATCAAATCTAGTCATGGTTGCTTTAAAGCAGCCATGACTAGATTTGATGAAAAAATAATTTAAATGTAACATAAGAAATCATTGGTGAAAAAATTAATTCCATTTACAGGCAGACAGTATGATTAAATATGCACAAATTATACTTATTTCAGAGACTGTTATTATCCCTGATGAGTGAGGGTGTGAGATGGGGAAATCTCACCCGAGGCATGATATTTGGGCCAGACACGAGGCTTGTCGAGGGTGAGATTCTGCTACGTAGTTGCTTTTGCCGTCTGCGTTTTTATTTCTATTTTCTTCGAAACATGACACTGTGTTGTTTGTTTACAGATGAACTTGCGATGATTGAATAGTCCTGCACTCATTAAATATGTTAATAAGCCGGTTGCATGGGTCATGAGAGATAGATATCTATCTCACATGGCTTTCTTACGTGAGATGCATATCTTGCATAGGAACTGGAGGGAGAAAACAGAAACCCTGTGCTGGGCAAGAATATCTGCCAGCAGCATGCAAAGAGTTAACTCTTTATGTGTCGTAAATAGCAGACAACCCTCGTAAAACATTTCTTGGAAAAAAACAAGTCAATTTTTAGCTCAACTTTCACATAGTCAAATTTGAGGTTATGCCATGGTCCGTCGTCTGTCCATCTGTCTGTCCGTCAACAATTCAATACAGCTCGGGCTGGAGGCTGAATTTATGAACCGATCGTTACCAAACTTCTTGGGTACTTTTGTTATCACCGTGGGATGAGAACGAGTGTTTTGGGATGCAGTCCAAAATTCAAGATGGCCACCAGCAGCCATTTTGTACCAAAATTAGTGCAGTCAGTTTTTAGCTTAACTTGACAAAGTCAAGTTAAGATATTGCCATCACGCATACGGAAGTCTGTGAGTCGTTCGTTTAGCATGGGCTACACCCTGCAGTTTTTGTCTGATTGTCACGAAATTTCATATGCAGGTTTGGGGTCATGTCTCGATGAGAACGTCCCCTTTTGGTCACGATCGGTCAACCGGTATGGCTGCCCAAGCCCAAAAACCATTAACACAGTCTACAGGTCGTATTTATGAAGGGATTTCATTGTAACTTGGTAGGATGCCTCTGTATAATGCCTAGATGAGAATGTCCCCTTTTGGGCATGATCTGTCAACTGTGATGGCTGCCCAAGCCCGAAACCCAAAAACTTTTAGCACAGTCTGCAGGTCATGTTTAATATGGAGGGATTTCATTGTAACTTGGTAGAATCACTCCTTATGATGTCTAGATGAGAATTTCCCCATTTGGGCGTGGTCTGCCAACCGTGACGACTGCCCGAGCCCAAAACCTGAAAACCTTTAGCACAGTCTACAAGTCATATTTATTGAGGAATTTCATTGTAACTTGGTGGGTTGACTTCATATAATGCCTAGATGAGAAAGTCCCATTTTGGACGTGATTGGTCAACTGTGACGGCTACAGGGGCCTGAAGCCTGAAAACCTTTAGCACAGTCTACAGGTCATATTTATGAAGGGATTTCATTGTAACTTGGTAGGATGACTCCAAATAATGTCTAGATGAGAACGTCCCATTTTGATCGCGATCATTCAGCCTTGATGAGTGCCTGAGCCCAAAAACCTTTAGCATAGGCAAAAGGTCATATTTATGGAAGGATTTCATTGTAACCTTTTAGGTTGACTCCATATAATGCCTGGATGATGACATCCCCTTTTGGTCATGATTGGTCAACTGTGATGGCTACAAGTGCCCAAAGCCCAAAAACCTTGAGCACGATCTACAGGTCATATTTATGAAGGGATTTCTTTGTAACTTCGTAGGATCACTCCAGATGATGCCCAGATGAGATTGTCCCCTTTGGTTGCGATCATTCAACCATGATGGCTGCCCGAGCCCGAAGCCCAAAAACCTTTAGCACAGTCTACAGGTCATATTTATGAAGGGATTTCATTGTAACTTGGAAGGTTGACTTCATATAATGTCTAGATGAGAACGTCCCCTTTTGGACACGATTGGGCAACTGTGACGGCTACAGGGGCCCAAAGCCCGAAAACCTTTAGAACAGTCTTCAGGTCATAATTATGAAGGGATTTCATTGTGACTTTGTAGGATGACTCCAAATAATGTCTAGATGAGAACTTCCCTTTTTGGTCGCGATCATTCAGCCTTTATGGCTGCCCGAGCCCAAAGACCTTTAGCATAGTCTATAGGTCGTATTTATGGAAGGATTTCAGTGCAACTTGTTAGGTTGACTCCATATAATGCCTAGATGATGACATCCCCTTTTGGTCGTGATTGGTCAACTGTGATGGCTACAGGTGCCCGAAGCCCGAAAATCTTGAGCACAGTCTACAGGTCATATTTATGAAGGGATTTCATTGTAACTTCGTAGGATCACTCCAGATGATGCCCAGATGAGAATGTCCCCTTTTGGTTGCGATCATTCAACCATTATGGCTGCTCGAGCCCGAAGCCTGAATACCTTAAGCACAGTCTGCAGGTCATATTTATGAAGGGATTTCATTGTAACTTGGTAGGTTGACTTCATATAATGTCTAGATGAGAACAGCCCATTTTGGACACGATTGGGCAACTGTGACAGCTACAGGGGCCTGAAGCCCGAAAACCTTTAGCACAGTCTACAGGTGATATTTATGAAGGGATTTCATTGTACCTTGGTAGGATGACTCCAAATAATGTCTAGATGAGAACGTCCACTTTTGGTCGCGATCATTCAGCCTTGATGGCTGCCCGAACCCAAAACCCCAAAACCTTCAGCATAGTCTATAGGTCATATTTATGGAAGGATTTTATTGTAACCTGTTAGTTTGACTCCATATAATGCCTAGATGATGACATCCCCTTTTGGTCGTGATTGGTCAACTGTGACCGCTTCAGGGGCCCAAAAACCTAGTGCACAGTCTACAGGTCATATTTATGAAGGGATTTCATTGTAACTTTGTAGGATCACTCCAGATGATGCCCAGATGAGAATGTCCCCTTTTGGTTGCGATCATTCAACCCTGATGGCTCCCCAAGCCCAAAGCCCAAAAACCTTTAGCACAGTCTACAGGTCATATTTATGAAGGGATTTCATTGCAACTTGGAAGGTTGACTTCATATAATGTCTAGATGAGAACGTCCCCTTTGAACGCAATTGGGAAACTGACGGCTACAGGGGCCCGAAGCCCGAAAACCTTTAGCACAGTCTACAGGCCATATTTATGAAGGGATTTCAATGTAACTTGATAGGATGACTCGTTTTGGAATAATTTCACTGTAACTTGGTAACTTTCCTTGATATACATTAACTGTGAGGGCCACATACATTAACTGTGAGGTCATATTAACCCACCCCTCAGCTCTTTAGTACAGTGTGCACCTCATATTATTTTTATCAACAACATAGCATACAGGGAACAGAAATTAACATATTCCTAATTATCACAATTCTTGTCTTATTTCATAATCCTTTCATAAACATTGAATTTTATCCTTTTCATCAAACACAACACACAAGTTAAGCTACAGTGTCTTTGACACTTTCATTTGTACAGAACTTCTGTATGAAAGTTCTGAGTTGAATAAATTTTTGTATGAATGTTTAGTATCATGGAATACATCACATATAATACGGGTTTTTTTCTCGTTCAGAACTTATGCAAATTAGATGAAGTTTGATTTATTCAGTGCTACTTATGCACAGTAAGTACACATGTCAATATGGCTTGGGCTAGGGGCTGTATTTATGAACCGATTTTCATGAAACTTCTTGGGTACCTTTGTTATCACTTTGGGACGAGAACGAGTGTGTTTGGGTGCAGTCCGAAATCCAAGATCACTGCCTACGGCCATTTTGTACCAAAATTAGGTACAATCATTTTTTTGATTGAATGTTTAGTAACATGGAATACATCACATATAATACAGGTTTTTTTCTTGTGCAGAAAATATGCAAATTGGATGAACTTTGATTTATTCAGTGCTACTTATGCACAGTAAGTACACATGTCAATATGGCTTGGGCTAGGGGCTGTATTTATGAACCGATCTTCATGAAACTTCTTGGGTACCTTTGTTATCACCTTGGGACGAGAACAAGTGTTTTTGGGTGCGGTCCGAAATTCAGGATGGCAGCTGGTGGCCATTTTATACTGAAATTAGGTGCAATCAGTTTTTTTGTACAGAACTTCTAGGACTATGTTTGTTATCATCGTGGGATGGTAACGAGTGCTTTTGGGCTCGGCCAAAATTTCAGAATGCCTGTCGGCAGTCATATTTATGGAAATTGTGGGTATTACATTTTTTGTACAGAACCTGTAAAGAAGATTTTTTATGTCAGTAATGTTTGCTATAAATTTATTGGGTGCCTTTGTTATCACTGTGGCATGAGAACAAATATTTTTGGGTTCAGTTAGACCCACTCAGGGACTCAAAAAGGGAGATAATTAAAAATCTTTTCCAAAAACTCCAAACAAAATGTTTCTTGAATTCATCATCCCTAGGATGTTTATATTCAAATGTGTCGAAGCCAAGTTCCTGTGTTAATATTTGATGTTGTTTGGGGAGGCTAAACCTTCTTAGCACAACCCGATTTTCTATTTTCTATGAGAAAAATAAAAACCTCCTCACACGTGGGAACCCTTTGAGCTAAAGATAAAAAATTCAAATACCTATATTTTAAGAAGGACTGGTCAAATATTTATTAATTAGTATGAATCAACCTAATAAGGGTTTGAATCAAACAGACCAAAACAATTAACATTTGGCTTATGGTGCACCCCACAAGGATCCTCATTGTGATATTAACCCCATGGAGATTCTTTTTCCAGTTTAGCATCCAACTGTCACCCACCTTTACAATACTTTACCTGTACATTTGTTACAGGCTACAGTCGGTATTTATGTACAGACCTTTACAACACTTTGCATTTACCTTTGTTATCAGGTCATTACCTAGATGTGTGTCATTGCTGTGTCACTTACTATACATGTACTTGTCTTACACAAGTTGAGTTACAGTGTCATTGACACTTTCATTCATTTTTCACCTCAAAAACATATCTTATGACACCCTCATTGGAATGATCTTGATGAGCTCATTCCAATGAGGAGTCATAAGGCAAAATTGAAAAAATAAAATTTGAATGGTTACTGATGGTTGTAACAGTTGGTAAATGATTATAAGTTGTGGTGATAGAAATATTTGTAAATAGAATGATTGAGAACTAAACGGAAAATTTTTTAAAATAGAATTCTTTTAGAAGTTTTATGTTAGGCCTAAGAAAGTTGAAAATCATTTCTCAGGCCCTCCTGCATCGTCCTTTCAGCTGTCACATCTTTTTTAGCTCACCTGAGCGAAGCTCAAGGGGAGCTTTACTAATCACTTTCTGTCCGTCGTCCGGCGTCCGTCGTCGTCCGTCTGGCGTTAACTTTACATTATCGACTTCTCCTCCTAAACCACTAGCCCAATTTTATTCAAATGTTGGCTAAATGTTTATTACCTAATGCCAATTCAGATTTGTTCAAATGAAGTTGCCCCTCCTCCTGGGTGGTGCCACGCCCCCAAGGGGCACCAAAATCTTTGTAAATCTTCTTCTCATGAACCAGCAGTAGCAGAGACTTGATATTTGGTGTGCAGCTTCCTTTTGAGGTGTAGACTCAGATTTGTTCAAGAGAAGTTTGTGGAGCTATACTTGGCGTTGTTATGAGAGGGGCAAAATTTTTTGCCCCGCCCAAAATTTCTATTTTCCAAACCGAGAGGCTGATTTGAACCAAATTTTATGTGAGGGCTTATTGGGTCATGAGTACTTGATTTATGCAAAAAAAAAATTTCCCGCAGCCCCGTGGGAACCGCAGGAGCTAAAAATAGAAAAAATTTAAAACGCCCATATCTCCAAAACTGCACGGCACTGAGAATTTTTATTTGGTGTGCAGCTTCCTTAGGACCAACAGAAAGGATTGGTAAAAAAAAATTGCCATCGGTTTTATCATAGGGTACAGTTTCGGGACTTTGAAAAAGTGCTGAGTCAGCACTTTTTAACACTGTAGGCAATGGGAAAAACATTAAAAAATCTTCTTCTCCAGATCCAGCAGGCAGAATCTTTTGATATTTGGTATGCAACATTGTAGGGTGGATCTGATTCAAGTTTGTTCAAATCGGCCCCCTGGGTTCATATTTGGGCTCAGTATAGGAGCCCGATTTCGAACTTAGTGCATTTCAGGCAAATTTCTTAAAAAATCTTCTTCTCCAGATCCAGCAGGCAGAATCTTTTGATATTTGGTATGCAACATTGTGGGGTGGATCTGATTCAAGTTTGTTCAAATCGGCCCCCTGGGTTTATATTTGGGCTCAGTATAGGAGCCCAAATTTGAACTTACTGCATTTCAGGCAAATTTCTTTGAAAATCTTCTTCTCCAGATCCAGCAGGCAGAATCTTTTGATATTTGGTATGCAACATTGTAGGGTGGATCTGATTCAAGTTTGTTCAAATCGGCTCCCTAGATTCATATTTGGGCTCACTATAGGAGCTCGAATTCGAATTTAGTGCATTTCAGGCAAATTTCTTCAAAAATCTTCTTCTCCAGATCCAGCAGGCAGAATCTTTTGATATTTGGTATGCAACGTTGCGGGGTAGATCTGATTCAAGTTTGTTCAAATCGGCCCCCTGGATACATATTTGGGCTTACTATAGAAGCCCGAATTCGAACTTAGTGCATTTCAGGCAAATTTCTTAAAAAATCTTCTTCTCCAGATCCAGCAGGCAGAATCTTTTCATATTTGGTAAGCAACATTGTGGGGTGGATCTGATTCAAGATTGTTCAAATCGGCCCCCTGGGTTAATATTTGGGCTCAGTATAGGAGCCCGATTTCGAACTTAGTGCATTTCTGGCAAATTTCTTAAAAAATCTTCTTCTCCAGATCCAGCAGGCAGAATCTTTTGATATTTGGTATGCAACATTGTAGGGTGGATCTGATTCAAGTTTGTTCAAATCGGCCCCCTGGGTTCATATTTGGGCTCAGTATAGGAGCCCGATTTCGAACTTAGTGCATTTAGGCAAATTTCTTAAAAAATCTTCTTCTCCAGATCCAGCAGGCAGAATCTTTTGATATTTGGTATGCAACATTGTGGGGTGGATCTGATTCAAGTTTGTTCAAAACGGCTTCCTAGATTCATATTTGGGCTCACTATAGAAGCTCGAATTTGAACTTAGTGCATTTCATGCAAATTTCTTAAAAAATCTTCTTCTCCAGATCCAGCAGGCAGAATCTTTTCATATTTGGTAAGCAACATTGCGGGGTGGATCTGATTCAAGTTTGTTCAAATCGGCCCCCTGGGTTTATATTTGGGCTCAGTATAGGAGCCCAAATTTGAACTTAGTGCATTTCAAGCAAATTTATTAAAAAATCTTCTTCTCCAGATCCAGCAGGCAGAATCTTTTGATATTTGGTATGCAACATTGTGGGGTGGATCTGATTCAAGTTTGTTCAAATCGGCTTCCTAGATTCATATTTGGGCTCACTATAGAAGCTCGAATTCGAACTTAGTGCATTTCAGGCAAATTTCTTAAAAAATTTTCTTCTCCATATCCAGCAGGCAGAATCTTTTGATATTTGGTATGCAACATTGTGGGATGGATCTGATGCAAATTTGTTTAAATCGGCTCCCTAGATTCATATTTGAGCTTACTATAGAAGCTCGAATTCGAACTTAGTGCATTTCAGGCAAATTTCTTAAAAAATCATCTTCTCCAGATCCAGCAGGCAGAATCTTTTGATATTTGGTATGCAACATTGCGGGGTGGATCTGATTCAAGTTTGTTCAAATCGGCCCCCTGGATTCATATTTGGGCTCACTATAGAAGCTTGAATTCAAACTTAGTGCATTTCGGGCAAATTTCTTCAAAAATCTTCTTCTCCAGATCCAGCAGGCAGAATCTTTTGATATTTGGTATGCAACATTGCGGGGTGGATCTGATTCAAGTTTGTTCAAATCGGCTCCCTAGATTCATATTTGGGCTCACTATAGAAGCCCGAATTCGGACTTAGTGCATTTCGGGCAAATTTCTTAAAAAATCATCTTCTCCAGATCCAGCAGGCAGAATCTTTTGATATTTGGTATGCAACATTGCGGGGTGGATCTGATTCAAGTTTGTTCAAATCGGCCCCCCTGGATTCATATTTGGGCTTAATATAGAAGCCCGAATTCGCACTTAGTGCATTTCGGGCAAATTTATTAAAAAATCTTCTTCTCCAGATCCAGCAGGCAGAATCTTTTGATATTTGGTATGCAACATTGTGGGGTGGATCTGATTCAAGTTTGTTCAAATCGGCTTCCTAGTTTCATATTTGGGCTCACTATAGAAGCTCGAATTCGAACTTAGTGCATTTCAGGCAAATTTCTTAAAAAATCTTCTTCTCCAGATCCAGCTTCAGAATCTTTTCATATTTGGTAAGCAACATTGTGGGGTGGATCTGATTCAAGTTTGTTCAAATCGGCCCCCTGGGTTTATATTTGAGCTCCGTATAGGAGCCCAAATTTTAACTTAGTGCATTTCAGGCATATTTCTTAAAAAATCTTCTTCTCCAGATCCAGCAGGCAGAATCTTTTGATATTTGGTATGCAACATTGTGGGGTGGATCTGATTGTGATTCATGAACGTATTTATTTGTAAAGTTGATAGAATCTTAGACAAAATTTGCAGAAAAGATCTACTATAGAAGGGGTGGTATCCAGGGTGAACTGTTTACCCAAATCTAGCAGTACTAATGCATTATTCACACAAATCTCCGTTCAAATTTTATGACCCCTCATTGGAACACATGCATTCAGCTCATTGCAACAAAGGTCATATGCCATGTTTTCGAGACAAAGGAATAAAAATTTTAGTTATTCATGAAATTTTTAGGCAACACTGTTGTCTGTTATTCACATTGCTTCATGAAATTTCAGTACTTTTAGAAGTTACCTCAGTAATCAAGGGTTAATTCCCCTTAATTAAATGTCGCCTCTAAAAAACAACCACTTTGCATATCTTACCTTTTTACCAGCATCACTGCCAAAACTTGTCAGCATTCTTCGCAAAATCGCTATTCAAATTTTAATTTTTGTCTCTTAAACATACATGTACTTATCGCTTGTAAATACCCCATTGGAATGAGCTTTTTGAGCTCATTCCAATGAGAGGTCGCACACCATGCTTTTTGAGTCAAAAAAGCAATTTTTTTAGTTATTCCAGAATTTCGTACGTAAAACACAGCTTTATGACTTCACATTAAAATGAGCTCTCTAAGCTTGTTCCAATCAACATTCACGCACTATGTCTTTCACACAAAAAATAAAATTTTCCATTTATTCAGAAATTTTGTTGCAAGAACACTCTTACACCCCCCCCTCCCCCCCCCCCCCCCACACACACACACACAAACACACACACACACACACACACACAAACACAGACACACACATCTAAAAGTTTGTCAGCAAAAAAAACAGTTACTTCAATTTTTAAATGCATTATAGGAACAACTTGCCTAATCAAATTTAAATACTTTTGCATCATTCTGTATCTAGAACAAACCATTTACCATATCTTTACGCAAAATTCTCCAGCATCATTCACAAAAAAACACCATTATTTATATATTCACATTTCTGTCTCAAAAATATACCTGATCTTCCCATACCCCTATTGGAATAAGCTGTTTGAGCTTGTTCCAATGATGATAAAAAAAACTAATATTTTGGAAAATTTGTGAAAATTTTTGTTTTCTTGCAAGCAAATATATACATGTAGCACATGGAAGATATCCACAGTTGGGGAGAGATGTCCAAGGCTATCTCTTCACATTCCTTGTTTGTGCTTCATGCTAAACCAGTTTGTCTGCAGAGATAAATTTGCTTTATTAAAAATCATTGGAGATAGGCCACACACCAACGATTTTAAATAAAACTAATTTTAGGTAACAAATGTTGAACTTCAAACAAAATCTATCACTCAACCAGTTAATGTTGATGAGGCATGACATGGTGAAGGTGACCTAAAATACTTCTTAGAGTCACTTTGTCAGGTGAGCGATTATGGCCACGTGGGCCTCTTGTTTTTATAACTAATGCAAATTTTAAAAAATTAAAATTAAATGGTCTATGTCTGATATTTTACCTAAGTTAATAAAATTGATAAATTTGTCCTTGAGTGCGTCCTTGAGTGCAACAAGGTAGGTAAAGCATTGCAAAGCTTTCTTGCACTCCAAGAACGAAATACACCACCACCTATGCTATTCTGTAGATTATGAGGCCTAAAACATAAAACAAACCAAGAACATAAACTTTTGCTGGAAAAGAAATAATTACAAAAATAAAAAAAACACCCGCCCACATGCTATTTTACAAAAAATAGCCTGAGAAACAGAAGATCTACTTTCTGGGGCCTTTATACGTGCATATCTGTTGTTTTTTCAGTGAGGACCGAATTAAAAATGGAATAAAGAAAATACAGAAAGCAAAGCAAGGATCGACACAGGGAAGGCTGGACACATTTTTTAAAGTTCTTTCATCATCCACAACTACTCCAAAACGAAAAGTAAGTTTTATTTACAAAAGAGATGATTTTTATAACTCTGTCAGTGCAGGGGGTTTGCAAAGAAGAAAAGTAGTGAATTTCGCTCCTTGCCGTGAAAGTGCTAGAATTCATTTCAAGTCTTGAAAAGTATTTAAACTTTTTCAATTTGGCAAAACGATGATGGTAATTTAAATCCCAAACTTCAAAACCAGCCAGGAAAACTGTAGATTGATACTTGGAAATCGAACAATATTAAGTGTAGTGCTATCAGTACAAAATGTGCATGTCATTCCACCTCAATTGTTATCAAGTGCATATAATAATATTCATTTATTGTTTATTAACCAGAGGGCCTGTTCAGTTTCCAAATTTAATTAACAAAAGAGGGAGCACGTTGGATCTGTGGTTACGGAATTGGACTTCAAACTGAATGGTTCACTGTTCGATACCCGTCAGGTAACTGCATTGTGTCCTTGGGCAAGGCACTTAATCCCCAGTTGCCCACATGGGGGCACGATGGGGCTGTGTACTGAGGTGTACTGCACATCAATGGTGCACTTGTCTTCAGTCAATGCAAATCCTGCTTGTGTGGAGTTAGTACATTAGGGAGACCGACAGTTGCTTGCCATGGCTCAGTGGTTCTCTCTGGGTACTCCAGCTCCCTCCACCCGTAAAACTATCCAACCTGAGGTGACCCTGGTTGTCGAAAGTGTTCTTAAATCCCAATAATGAATAAATTAACAAAAGTGATCCAAATAATTGTCAGTCTGCTGCTAACTCTGCTTGTGCCAGGTAGGTTAAGGGTTCATACAGGTCATGGAATCCTGGAAGAGTCATGGAGTTTTGAGAAAAGCATTCAAGGGCCTTGAAAAGTTTTGGAAAATGGACTGGAAGGGTTAAAGTTTTGAAAATGTCATGGAATTCGTAAACATGTTTAAAAGGGATTGATTTTGTGTAAAAATTACGCACAACTTGCACAAAAATTATGCAAAAAACGAAGCTTTTCTGTTTGGGTGCAAACTAAACTGGTCATGGAATTTTTTGAAAAGTCCTGGAATTTGAATCTCTGAAAAGTGTATGAACCCTGAGGTACGTTGGAGAGTCATGAAAGTTGCTCACTGGTGCTAGGTGGTTCTCTCCAAGTACTTCTTCTACCCATACAGCTGTCCAACATAATGTGGTCATGGCTGTTGAAAGTGTCATTAAACCCCAGTAAACAAACTGACATACTTGTGTTATTGTTCTCAGCTGCAGTAGTGCACCTCAGATTCGAAAGACTGACTTGCAGTGTGAAGGTGGTGAACTCAAATGGACACTTCAGTATGAATGGTATCAATATTGGTATGTGTAGAGACAACTATATATGGTGTGGGATCCTATTAATTGAATAGTCACTTTGTCAGTCCAAAAAATATTCTGTTTCCAGGGATTTTCAATTAACCAGATTATTTTCTTTCCTAAACATTTGGGAACGAAATGGAGTATTCTGTTTTATCTGTATTGAGCTCTGTCAAACGTGATATAATAGAATAAATCCTTATATTGACGATTCGGGGGGGGGGGGGGGGGGGGGGGGGGGTCAGGTCAGGTAGGTCTCTAAAGTAGTCTCTATAGCTTGGGAGTTTGAGGATTGTAAGCACAACTTTTTGATCTGTTACCATATTTTTTATTCAGTTAATATGGACTTTAAATTTGCTTGCAATTAACAGATTATGTAGGCCTTTCTTTTTGAAAAGGTTAGGCGGGTCATCGGTAGCTTTCCTTAAATTTTTCCCAGGTGGGCAGGGCTCTCGATCGAAAACTACTCAGTAATTTAATAGATAGTACTCAATAGTAAACTTAGTATCTCTTTATATAAGCTTATGAACTAACTAGACTTTATGATTCTGGGGAATCATGGCTTTTCCCGATGAGATTACTTGATTTTTCATGCCCCCACAGTGTCTGATGAATTGTTTTTAACTGTCTCACTGAAGTTCTTTCATTGATGTTATGAGAAAGGTGGTTATAGTAGTCTCAAATGACTCAGTTTTATAAAAAAATTGTTTAGGTAAAAACCATCATTAATGGTAGAGTGGGTTAATATCAATATCGTCGTACCACAAGTTAATGACCGACAAAAGGAGTTATGTTTGTTTGACACATACCATTTGAGTGCTCTGTCTATTTGAAAATGGTCCATTTTATCTCAAATGTATCCAAAATATTGATGTCTGGCAGATTGTAGAGGGTTAACATGTGCTAACAGGCATATGTATTCATGCAACTTGCAATTTCAAACCAAAAAGTGCAAATGGCCATTTTTACTTAAAATCTATAAGATGTTTTCAGAGAAATCCATGCGCATGCGCTCTTTTCGAATTCGACGTGACGAAATGCGAAATTCGTATCGCTCTTCATGGAAAGTGATGCCGCAACTATCCATGAACAACGAGTGAAAATTTCATGGAAATCTGCCTAGAATCGGTTGGGATATAGCGTTTTGAAGAGAGGAGGTAACTGTTTGAATTTGGTCCTTCCTTTTCAAGCCAGTTCGAAAAAAAGACGTCGTGAATGGGCGCAGACTCCTTTAGAGCCCCCCCCTCTCTCCATAAATGGAAGTTGCTTCTTTAAGACCGCCACCCAGGGATCCCAACACAACCTTTAAACCTAAGAGAATCGTCAGAAGTTTAAAGTGAAAAGAAATTGGCGGTGATTGGGTTTCTGGCAGGCAGGAAAAGATTGACGAAGATTTGCATATTGGACATTAAAATAGCACTTCTGACATACACGAACCGTGTCCAGACCGCTGGAGGCAGCGACTTGAAAATTTCAGAACTTGTTCTACGAACCCTGGCCGACATTTTGGGATCTGTTTGGAGCGTCCGAGCCGCCTGGAAAACACCACGCATCGCTTGGAATGAGAGAGTACTATTCGTCCCGACTCTATCAGTTCAGAATGGACATGGGCAGTGTTGTAGACGACTGTGGAGCTGCGATTGAGCATAAAGTCCCAGGTTTCGGTGCCTCATTGCCTAAGCGGCTCCATTGTATGATTTTTTGTCTCAATATCGTCCTTACTACTTGTAGTTTATACCGTTGCCGTACGTTAATGTAGCCTCTTGCCATTTTCGAGACTTTCAATCCAGAACGCCGCCAAAGTGAGTAAGTGCGGGGTGTAGCGGGGGGGGGGGGGGGGGGGGTATCCTGACACTATCTTTAGACCTTAGATAATCGGAAGAAGTTGCAGTGAAAAGAAATCGGCGGTGAGTAGGTGTTTTGGCGGGAAACGATTAACGAAAATTTGCCAATTTCACATTAAAATTGCACATCTCACAAACACGAACCGTGTCCAGACCGCCGAAGGCAGCGACTTCTAATTTTCAGAACTTGTTCTACACACCCTGGCCGACATTTTGGCATCTGTTGCAAGTGTCGAGACCGCGTGGAGAACACCACGCATCGCGTGGAAATTGAGAGTACTATTCGTCCCGACTCTATCAGTTTGGAATGGAATGGAATTGGGCCCTATTGTAGACTATTGTAGAGCAGCGATTGAGCATAAAATCGGAGTTTTTTGTGCCAAATTACCTAACCGGCTCTAAGGTATGATCTTTCGTCTGTACATCGCCCAGATCGTCTGAAGTTTATACCGTTACCACATGTTGAAGTGGCCTTTTGTCATTTTCGCCACTTTCGACCCAGATTTGAGGGTACCTTCCTTCAGCGAAATCTAGCCATGCTCACAACCACGCCCTCTCCCCGTCGGCCCGGGTGCTTATAAAGATAGAAAGGTCAATGGGGAGGGGCCCGTTAGCAAACAAACGGGGGCAGGTGTTGTTGGTGAAAAACAGCAGGGGGGGGGGGGGGCACGTGTCCTAGGTAAAAGAAACAATAGGGGGCAGGTGTCCTAGGTAAAAAAAAATAGCTGGAAGGGGGTGGGGCAGATGTCCCCGCTAATTAATTTTAATAACAGGCAGGTGTTCATGGGGCAGGCCCACTGCTCGGTGTTCCAAATTTTCTATGGTACTTGGCCTTGACGGAAACAACACTTCAAGAAGAAACAACGGGAAACCTATTTGCAGTAAAGCTGCAAATATAAACATGATTTTAGGACCATTCCATGGCCAGTTTAAAGCCTACTGCGATATCAGCGTTTATTACTCTCGCCCTTTCACTGCAGTATTTCACCCGAGTCGAGTTCTGACGTCATGCAAGTTTGACGGACACGCTTTCAATTTTGTTATTGACAACAACATATTTATAATTTCGTGATTACTGATCGGAATTTTGAAAACGACACATGCAATCGCGAAAGAGTTTTCTGAAAAACACGATTCTGCAAAAGGTTTTAGTGAAATTTGATTATTTTTTTTTATTTTCAATTTCGATGGCTCTTGTCGGAAAGGTGTTAATCACTGATCGTCCCAAACGAGATCAAAGACTGATGCTGTATATTAATAACACGCAGAGAATCTTCTAAGAATATACACGCGCAATCCTAAAATGAAATAAATCAAGTCTTGTTTCAGGTTTTACGAGAGAAATATGTCCAATTGTATCATTGAATCATGTTTAGGTATATGTGGGCGAGACATTTTCTACACGGACAAAATACAGACTAAATAAAATATTTGCCATAATTTTCCGCAGACGTATTTTTGTCTTTGCTTCTTGGGGAAATCCATGCTGATAATACAACGAAGGAGTGTTATCTAATGAGGTCAGAACCGTCAGGTGGTCGGGTCCGACACCGCACCTCGAAGTAGATTTAGTGGGGGTGTCGATTTTACAAGTAATGTAGGCAGCGTACACGGCATGGGCTGTCTGTCTTTAATCCTATAAACAGGGTTAAGGCTTGGTTTTTGAATACCCTTATTTATTTATTTATTTATTTATTTGTTTATTGGTGTTTAAGGTCACATACTTATGCACAATGGCTAATCGTGGTCGTGACAGTTTTATAGGTGGAGGAAGTACACGGAGAGAACCACCAAGCATCGACGAGCAACTGTCAGCTCCTCAACATTCTAACTCTGTTCAAGATTCGCTCAAGCAGGGTTACAGAGGGTGAAGACATATGTACCATCGACGTGCAGTATGCCTTAGTACACGGCGACATCGTGCCCCCATGTCGGCAACCGGGCTAAAGTACCTTGCCCAAGGACACAACGTGAGTCGTCCCGGACGGGGATCGAACTCGGGACCTCTAGCATAGAAGTACAACAGTCTACCACTGAGCCACCACGCTCCCTTGAATACCCTTAACACTATCATACATTATCCCTTATGAATTATGAGTCTGATAAAAGAGGTTATGTTTACCTATTACATACCCATTTGCTGTCCGAAAACAGTCGATTTTATCAAAATTTTGACGTTTAGCAGCCTGTCGCGGGATTAACAAACGACTAGCGGAATATTCTATCTATGCATTTTGTAAGACCTGCCAATGTCCAATTGTTCTTGAAAATTGCCAACAAGCAGTTAGCGAAATCCACAGAAAATGTAAATTTTAAGCTTTTAAGGGGTATCTCTCCTTATCCAGTCTAAAATAGGTTAAGTTTCATTCTTTTAAATACCCTTACTACTTACAAAACTGATCCTCTGTGAATTCTACGCGCAGTAAAAGAAGTTATATTTCTCTGTTACATATCCATTGGGTGCTCTTGGTGTCTGAAAACTATCCATTTTATCAACATTTTGATGTTTAGCAGCTCGTGGAGAGTTAACGAATGCTCAACGGAATATTTTTTCCATGTAACTTGTAATGTCACAGGAAGACCCGTAAATGGCCATTTTTCTTGAAAACTACAAGATGTTTTTAAAGAAATCCAGGGAAAGCATGAAATTTTAAGTCTTTGATGGGTACCGCTGTTTAACCAGCCCAAAACGGGTTAAGACCAGCCCTAAAAGGCTTAATTATTTGGTCTGGTGAATTCCACTTCCAAAGAAGGAGGTTATGTTTATCTCGCAGGTACACATTGCGTGCAATGGGTGCCCAAGGACAGTCCATTTTCTCAAAATTTCTATGCTTTGCAGCCTCTGGAGAGTTAACTAACGCTTACCGGAATATTTTGTCTATGTAACTTGTAATGTCACTCCAAGACCTGCAAATGGTCAATTTTTCTTGAATACTTACTAGATTTTTTGGAGAAATCCACAGAAAACTGGAATTTTAAGCTTTTAAGGGGTACATCTTAACCAGGCGAAAATGGGTTAAGACCTCGATTTTTTGAATACCCTTACTACTTACTAAATTTTTCTCTGTCAGTTTTGCATCCGGTAAAAGAAGTTATGTATCTCTGTGGCATTCCCATTTGTTGTTGTTGGCGTCCAAAAACAGACTATTTTTTCAAAATGTTGACATTTAGCAGCCCATGGAGGGTTAACAAATGCTTACTGGAATATTTTATCCATGCAACCGGTAATGTGACTCCAAGACCTATCAATGGCCATTTTCTGTTGAAAACTTACAAGATGTTTGTAACGAAATCCACGGAAAACATGATTTTTTTTTAGCTTTTGATGGGTATCGCTAATAACCACCCCAAAAGGGGTTAACGCTTGGGTTTTTGAATACCCTTATTACTTACAAAAATGGTCCTCAGTGAATTCCACTTCCAACAAAGGAGATTATGTGTAACTCTCGGACATACATTGCGTGCTGTGTGCGTCCGAAAACAGCCCATTTCAACAAAATTATGATGCTTGGCATTCTGTAGAGGGTTAATAAACGCTCAGCAGAATATTTTGTCCATGCCACTTGTAATGTCACACAAAGACCTGCAAGTAGTCAATTTTTCTTGAAAACCTATGGAATGTATTTAGAGAAATCCACAGAAAATGGGAATTTTAAGCTTTTAAGGGGTACATCTTAACCAGGCGAAAATGGGTTAAGACCTCGATTTTTTGAATACCCTTACTACTTACTAAATTTTTCTCTGTCAGTTTTGCATCTGGTAAAAGAAGTTATGTATCTCTGTGGCATTCCCATTTGTTGTTGTTGGCGTCCAAAAACAGACTATTTTTTCAAAATGTTGACATTTAGCAGCCCATGGAGGGTTAACAAATGCTTACTGGAATATTTTATCCATGCAACCGGTAATGTGACTCCAAGACCTATCAATGGCCATTTTCTGTTGAAAACTTACAAGATGTTTGTAACGAAATCCACGGAAAACATGATTTTTTTTTAGCTTTTGATGGGTATCGCTAATAACCACCCCAAAAGGGGTTAACACTTGGGTTTTTGAATACCCTTATTACTTACAAAAATGGTCCTCAGTGAATTCCACTTCCAACAAAGGAGATTATGTGTAACTCTCGGACATACATTGCGTGCTGTGTGCATCCGAAAACAGCCCATTTCAACAAAATTATGATGCTTGGCATTCTGTAGAGGGTTAATAAACGCTCAGCGGAATATTTCGTCCATGCCACTTGTAATGTCACACAAAGACCTGCAAGTAGTCAATTTTTCTTGAAAACCTATGGAATGTATTTAGAGAAATCCACAGAAAATGGGAATTTTTAGATTTTAAGGGGTCTCTCTCTTTAGCCTGCCCAAAATGGGTTAAGACTTCGTTTTTTGAATACCCTTACTACTTACAAAAATGTTTCCCTATAGATTGTGCGCTCGATAAAAGAAATCACTTTTCTTTGTGGCGTAACCGTTGGGTGCCGTTGGCGTCCAAAAACAGCCCATTTTATCACAATTTTGACTTTTAGCAGCCCGTGGAGGGTTAACAAATGCTCACCGGAGTATTTTGTCCATGCAACTTCTATTGTCACATCAAGGCCTGGGAGTGACAATTTTTTCATGAAAATCTACAAGACGTGTTTAGAGAAATCCACGGAAAACCTAAATTTTTTAGCTTTTTGGGGGTATTGCTGTTTAACCAGCCCAAAACGGGTTAATGCTTGGTTTTTTGAACACCATTATTACTTACAAAAATGATCTCCGGTGAATTCCACTTCAAATAAAGGAAGTTATGTTTATCTCTCGTGTATCGTTTGGGTGCTCTGGGGGCCTGAAACCGGCCCATTTCATCAAAATTTCGATGTTTGGCAGCCTGTGGAGGGTTACCGTATGCATCGCCTGATATGTCATGTGTATCAAAGGTCGTGGCACCGACAGGTCTATCAATGATGAAGGTTTAAAAAAAATCTACGAGACGTGTTTCGAGAAAGTGCCGATAAACCCCAATTTTGACAGTTTTTTGCCAATTCTGACGAAATAAGGGTTAAATCCAAAATTCCGCTTCGGTACATTTTTAGATTTTGTGCCCCTCTATGCGTGTGCAAAATTTTGTGAAAATCGGTCCGAAAATGGCTTCGGAATCGTGCGGACAAAATGTGTGGAAAAAAAAAAAAAACCCCCAAAAAAAAAAAAAAATAATAATAATCCGTAGAAAAACAATAGTCTTTTTCAGAGGGAAAAGCCTAATAAATGTCATTTGTTGTGAAGCCAAGTAGGTAATTCACGTGAGTGTGTATGCTGTTTGATAATATCAAGAACTGAATCTCAACCGTGCTCCAATAAACACAACTGCAAGCCTGGTTTTAAAATTTAAAGCCCCATGTGGTTGCTGACAGAAATAAAACAAATATTGAATTACAATGTACCAAAATGACCACAAAATTAACATAAACACAATATCTTTGCATCGCTGGCCACTGTCAATAATTTCTATGTATATGTTTGAATTGGATTAAAAAACAAAACTGTTTTACACTATAATTGCAGCAATGACATTTTCAAGACAGTAAGCCCCGATTTGAGACTTCCAAGCATAGATATGTTTTAATTATTTATCCAACTGATACAATCAACAGGAGATGCCTTGTTAGTTATTAGTAGATGTTGTTGTAATATAGAGTCGAATATCTGATAGTTATGTACAGATGGTTTCTACATGATGATCAACAACTGCAACCGAGCTATTTTGCTTTAAAGAGCTAAAACCACAATCACAGTGTAAATCCCACAACCTCCCAACTCTTTTTGAAGTGTTTTAGCAACAATGGTAGCTTGTCAAAGCGAGCAATGCAACACGCGCCTAGACAGAAAATTGGGCAAGCGAAAGCACTCGGGGAGCGATCGTCCACCTCAGAATGACAGGCCTGATTAGATGGCGAGCACAGCGGCTCAGTAGTTAAGGCATTGGACTTTTAGAACTGAAAGGTTGATGTTCAGTCCTGACCAGTGGTAACTGCGTTGTGTCCATGGGCAAGACACTTAATCCCAATTGCCCACATGGAGGCACGGTGGAGCAGCGTTCTTGGGCATATTGCATGTCAGTAGTGCCGCTGCTAACTCTGTGCAGTGTCAGTAAGTTGGAGAGGCTGGCCGTTACATTCCATTGCTAGTTGGTTCTCTGAGGTACTCCAGCTTCCTCCACCCATAAAATTGTCTGACATGATGTGCCTGTGGATGTTGAGAGTTTTGTTAAACCCAAATAAACATACAGGTCAGATTTGTACCGAAGATACGGTAAATGGGTTGAGTGTTTGAAAGCTAACTTCAAATATCAAGGTTATTCAATTAATAGGTATCCAGTTAAGTGGGTGCCACTGTATAACATGCAAGTGATTGTAATATTTATTTAAATTTCAGGCTGAAGAAGCAAAGGGCAGCCAGAAGAAGAAAGCAAAGGGAGGCAGTTCCTTCAAACGAGGAAAATGAAGTGAACACTTTAATGTTAACTGTACCTGAACAAATTAACAGACTTGAGCTTTGTTGAAAACTTTCTTTGATGAAATTTTCAAGTTTTAATATTTTATGGAAACAGTTTGGACCCCCTTCATTTGAACAAGCTTACTGATCTTTCCACAGAGTGGTCTCATGATATATTTCAGTTTGAAAACAGTGAAATTGGAGAATTTTGTAATACAGTAGAGCCAACTCAATTGTATATCTCATAACTGAATAAGCCCGATTATTGAATATAACTTCCCACCACAAAACCATTTACCATACCTCCAGAAAAATTTGATCTGTTAATTGAATATAGGTTATAGAATAAACTACTGTTAATTGAATAAAGAATCTTTTAACCTGTCACGAAATTACAGACTCTCCCCAGTTTTCCTTTGTTTATAGACTTATTTGACCTCAGTACATCCAATACAGGCATTTAATCTATTATATCTTGTTTGGCAGCGCTCGTGGAGCTCATGCATTTAACAGAATGAATGCCAAGTTTATCTCTAGAATACAGGACACGATCCCTGTTAATTGAATACTCCTGTTAACTGAATAATTTTCATTGGCAAATTGGCTATTCAATTAACAGGGTTCCACTGTACAGACTTGGCCCACAAGAAAGTCAGCTAGTTAGCTTTTCACATCTGTATGATTCCTAGCACTATGGCACTACATTTAGATAGAATTATAATACAACAGAAAAGCTTGACCATTTTTTATTAACTTCTGGTCCGTCTTGGAAGTGCCTGATACAGTATTTGGGGAAATATTTATTTTGATTTTTAAGGTTTCGATGTCGATGTAGCTACAAAACTTATGAAGAGAAGGATTGAGTTCAAAATAAGTTCTCGGATCAATAAAATTTTATCTTTCTTAAATGCAAAACTTTCTTATCTTTTAATTTACGCTACTATATTTTTCTCACCAAACCAACTGATTCTACTAACAGATGGCACTTGCAAATTTGTTTGCTTGAATAACTAAAAACTCTATTTTTTCAGAAATATATTTTTTAAAGACCCCATATTGGAATGAGCTTATTATGATGAGGGTCCATACAGGAATGCAAATTTTCCAGTTTTTTTTTTGTTGGGTTTTTTTTTTTTTTTTTTTTTTCTGTGTGTTGTATTTCTGGTTCATTGTGGCAACTGATTTCTTCTGCCACCCTAATTTTGTGCCCTATTGGAGGGCCCATGCCCATATAGTGATTTCTTATCAACCTACCCTACAAGTGTTTAATACAGGCTTCCACTATGGTGGAAGTCCCTAACTCGGAAAATATACTCACTATTTTGATCTTTCCCAAGGGATTTGGGAGAGAAAAGTGGTGCAAAAAAAAACAAGAAAAAATAAGCCAAAACTGGGTCGAGTGCCACCGGCGCACACCCAGTAGGGGACGCTCTTCTAGTACAGATCCACGGCTTCCGGTACCGTTGCACAGTCAGTAACTAATGAATCATTCTTTTTTCTTCTGCCGACATGGCGAGAAATCCATTTGCATTACGAAACAGTGATAATTCAACTTGTTGATAATGGTCACCTCTGACTGTTTCTTGAGGGCAATGCCTTTTGCCCAAGCATGTGGTGCATTCTTGTGGCCATTCCTCCCGCAGGGAAGGGGAACGCTGCCCTTTGGGGCCTCCCGACACGACTATGTCTGGTGAGAGTTATACCCCCTCCGTGGGGGATGTGCAGTCTTTTCCTGTGGTGGATACTGCAGGAGCTGTTGAGTTGTCTGTTGAAGAGATGCCTGGTTCCGGGGCTGTGGTCCCTTTCCAGTCGACATCTGAGGCTGTGACTCCTCCTTTGGAACCGAGCTTGGTTGCTCTCTCCACTTTTTCCACCGGTTTCAGCAGCTCCCGTCATATCTGCTGCTACTGCTATTCCGTCAGCAACGTCATCGGTCACCGTTTCAGCCAGCCTCGGCTTATCCCTGCAGGGGTCTGCAGAGATGTCTGGTAGTGTAGACGTGGGATATCGGTCTCAGCCTTCCCTAACTTCAACTTTGCGACGTTGTAAGGGGCTGCCGGCCGAATCCTCTGCTGTGGTCTCTCAGCTGTTGAGCCCAGCAGCCTTCTTTTTGGATTCGGAAATTCTTGGTGGGGTTACCATGGACTCTGTTGCATTTCCATTCACGCACTCTGGTCTGACGCTGACAGCCAGTTTTACGGGACCGACTCTTTTTGTGCAGCCTATCCCTTCTGTCCCTCAGAGGTCTGCGGCGATTCTCCAGAGTTCCCGGACTGTTGATCCTCGTTGTCTGGTATACCCCTATCAGCATCTGCCTGCAGATGTTTTGGCTGCCGCCCATCACCCCGCATCGGGCGTTCTGGAGGATCGTTGACCCTTCGCTGGTTCAGAGGGTCAGGAGTGAAGCCACTTTGCCAGTTCGTTCCCACGCCGAACCGGCTGCCACGAGCCGTGAGCTTGGGCAGGCCCTCTCCTTGCTCACTCAGGTTCTTTCCAAGTGCCTTCCTGTTGCCTCCAGCGAGGCTACTAATGGTTTCCAGGCACCGCCTCCTGTGATTGGAAGCAGGCCGCTTTCTTACCCTCCTGGTGTGCCTACACCATGGGAGGCATTGGCTGGTTTACTGGGCTATGTGTCTTCCGACTCAGAGGATGGGTCAGACATACTGGACGGGTGGTTGAAGCGTTTACAGCTTTGGACTCTAAGCTGAGTTCCAAGGCTCTGAAGACTTCGTTCTTCACCAGGACTGACACCTTTTTTGCCTCCTGTGCGTTATCGTTCCTACGATTCCATCAATCCGTCAGTCTGCCAGACTTTGACGGTCTTGGATTCCAAGCCCAAGTCGGCCATTATTCCTATGGTGACTCTGTAGTCCCTGTTGGGCTTATCGAGAGAGATGCTTGGCATGCTTTCTTTCTCAGATCACGTCTCTGCTTTGGCTGCTTATCTGCCTCCAGATGGGTTTGACAACATACAGGCTCCTTTGCATTTGATTTCCAAGGCGCTCATGCATCTTACTCACACACATGCCTGTAACATGGCTATATTGGAATTAGTTTGCCAGGATGCTGTGTTGGACACAAGCCGTTCGCTTCCTGAGGGGCAGCACGCTGCACTTCGATCCGATTCTTTGGTGGGTCCTCGACTTTTCCATGGTTCCATGGCGACGGTCCGGGATGACGTCCTGCGGCATTCCAAAGATTAGCTGCTGCTTCGCAAGCTTGATCAGCCTTCTGTTGGAGGCAGAGGCCGTTCTAAGCCTAACAATCGCCCTTCTGCTTCCTCTGCGAAGCCAAGGGCTCATCCTCCTGGCGCCGCTTCTACTTCTTACTCACATGGTCAGGGTAAGTGTCGGCAGACCAGAGGGAGGACTCAGGATCATTCATCTAATAGAGGAGGTGGTTTCTCCTCTCGCCGGGGCTCGAGATGAAGATCCTCTCCTCGATTCGTCCCTGGTTGGAGGAAGGATATCGGGGTTCACAGACCATTGAGCCACAATCACATCCGATCTTTGGGTGTTAGATGTTGTTCGGTCTGGGCTGCGAATATCCTTACTGAGGCACCCCTCTCTGTCAGAGTGCCTCTTCCAACACAAGTTCCTTCAGACATTACACGTCGGGAGCTTTTGATCATGGAGATGGACAATCTCCTGTCAAAGGGGGCGATTGAGGTCGTCAAGAACATTCATTCAATGGGATTTTATTCCTGCCTGTTTTTGGTGCCGAAGAAGGACGGCCGACTCCGACCGGTTATCTGTCTGAGTATCCTGAACCTGTCTATCATTGCTCCCAAGTTCGGCATGGAGACTTTCAGGTTGGTTCGCTGCTCCATTCACCAGGGAGATTTTGCTTCCAGCATCGACCTGCGAGACGCTCACTTTCATGTTCCGATTCATTGGACATCGCGAAAGTATCTCAGGTTCGCTTTTATGGGGCGAGTTTACCAGTTCAGTGCCATGTCTTTCGGCCTCAACCTGGCTCCTTGGGCCTTCACCCAACTGATGTTGCATGTGATAGCCTTCCATCGCACACAGTCCAGGGTGACTACTTCGGCATCTCTGTTCGATATCCTCCAGAGGCACTACAATGCTGCTCTTCTGGAGTCAGATGTCGATACATTGTTCAGCTTGCTCACGTCGCTAGGATTCAGAATCAACGAGAAGTCGGACCTGGTCCCTTCTCAGTCGGGGAGGGGGGGGGGGGGGCACCATTCGAACCTTTATCCCGGGTGTATATGTGTTTTCTCACATACAAGACAGCTTTTCTGATGGCTTTTGCCTCAACCAGATGTGTTAGTGAGCTTCACGCCCTCTCTGTTGATCCGGCCTTTTTCAGGAGCTCCGCCAACAGTGTTACTTTTACCACTGATTGCTCCTTTCTGGTCAAGAATCAGATACCAGGAACAACTCCACCTCCTATCTGTATCAGGGCTCTTCCTTTGGCTGAGGGTAATCGCCCTTTGCTCTGTCCAGTTCGTGCACTTCGCATTTATCTCAAACGGACGCAGTTCGTTGGGAAAGGCAGGAAACGATTCTTTCTGTCTCTTATTCCTGGTCGACAGAAGATATCTCCTCAATCCATTTCTCAATGGATTTGTCTTGCTATTTGCATGGCTTATGCTCGTCTAGCATCTGATGATTGTATTACCAATCATATTTCTGTCCACGAGGTGCGTGTCTTGTCTACCTCCTGGGCTTATGCTAACTTCGTCCAGTTGTCAGATGTTATGCAGGCAGCCTACTGGAGAAATGCGTCTACTTTCTCCACCTTCTATAAGCGTCGGTTGCAGGAGCAGTCTAAGCACCTTTTTTCTTTGGGCCCTCTTTCATCTGCTCAGGCTGTTGTCCACCCTAGCCATTAGGCTTTAAGGTCAGTTCCAGCCTTGTGCTGTTTTACTGTCCTTTCTGTCTGTGCATCACGCAGTGCCATATGCCTCATCTCTCATTGTCTTTTACTAATGTTTGTGATGCTATGGTTTGATAGGCCTTGGGAACTCTTCTTCTGTCCACGGTTCCAGTGCAGGCGGGTTATTTGGGGATTGGTTATGTGATTCCCTCCTCCTATTGTTTATTCAGCCTGTAGTAAACAATTGTAGGGTAGGTTGATAAGTATATTTTCCGAGTTAGGTACTTCCACTGTAGTGCAAGGCTGTAGTAAACAATTGTGGTAGGTATAATAAGAAAGTAAATTTACTATAAAATTTAGATTTCCATTCTGAAATATAACAAATCCAGAACACACACATCCATAAAAATTATCAGAATTTTCCAATTTGTCTACATTTGACCCTTTCCTGTTTTTGGTGCTTGGTTCAGCTTGGTTAACTATTGATACTGATACAAGTGAATGTGTTAGCTCCTTTTGATTCAACATTATCTCGGGCCTACATAGGCCATTACGTGTACAGTACCCATATGAGACTGGTCAATTAATACCCCAGTTATTGATGCTAAAGTTAGATTAGTGCTGTCTATTTATAGATGAACTATTTATGAATGGGCGTGAACAATTAATTACTTACCTCCATTGACAACAGAGCAACTATAACAAGAACATTGGCTTTGATATATTTTATTTTATTCAAGTGTTTCAACTTTTAACAAGCGATAAACCAATAAAATGCTGTAGAATTAACTTGCCGTGCTTTTCCACAAATAACTGGAAAATAATTCCTAGATATTTCACTATAAAAATCAAAGTGGACATCGGCTATTTAAATGTGTTTTGGGGACGAAATAGCCAGAAATTATTATGCAATTAATCGCCGAAGAGTACGGCAACTAACTCGCCGTGCTATTCAGTAAATAATTGGAACATAATTCCTAGATATTTCACTGTAAAAATCAATGTGCACATCAACCATTCAAGTGAGTCGGGACAAAATAGCCAGAACGGACAGTGCGTTATTGGACCCCTCAAGGGCAATCTGTAGGTCAGACAACATACCCATGCCATGTTTGGCGAAAGTCAGGCCTTAGAATTTAATTAATAGTGGGCAGTGTGTGTTTTTCTCCATAATGGTTTAAATCAAAAACACATAATATGGCACTGCTTTAAAAATGAATTGGCAAGATGAATTTTGAAATAAATTTGCTAGCTCGTAGGGGAGTATTTCTAACACAAACTGAAAGGCGTCAAAACTCATCGGCAGCCAATAAGCTTCTGTTTTAATTGTTGGAGCATTTAATTGGCTTCATATTAATTTCCTTACAAAAGCCACCACACCAACTACACACCTTGTATTTCTTCATGATTTAACTTTCCGTCAATGGATGAAAAATATGTGACACTTACCAAAAGACAGTTGCGATCATAGAAACAAAGGACTTCATAATTACAATCAAAACAACAAGAACTTGAAACAGAAGCTCAATGAACTCGCATTATTACTGTAAAAACTGTGTGTTGTCAATGGCTTGCAAAATTTACACAGAAGTTTACAAAGCTTGGTTTATTATTTAGAAAACTGTCAATGGCTCGAGAATAGAGTGCTGATTTTCCTTCTTTCTTGTGAGCAAGTCCATCGACTGCCTGCCAGTGAATATTTGAACCCATCCTCATTTTTCCTCTTCAGACGTCAAGCAAAACATGGCGGAATGTCACATACTGATAATTGGAACAAATGTAAACGAGAAGTTGCTCGCAGTAAGATTTGAAATTTTAGATGCTTGTTTTTGAGATTTTTGCCAAGGGTGGCACGAAAGTGTGGAGATGAGATCAGAGGGCTACAGCCTCCCTCCCCCACCGGGGAGATCCACCCCCACCCCCATCGGGGAATTTGGCCAGTTCGTCAGAGAGATCATATCATGTGGAGATCCCACAGATCTGCCGTTCGTGACTCTCAGATCACCCTAAAAAGTTGTGATCTTCAGTGGAGTGTTCAGGTTTGCGTTGAATAGCACTAAGATGTTTGAAAAGTGACAATTTCAGAAAATTGTTGAGCCGAAATGCCTTTATTTTATTGACTTATTTTCAGATTTTCTCATACTGTGCCGCACTACAGTCAGAGAGCGTAGCTACCACGACCCCACTAACATTGGAGATTTTAGTTCCTCTATCAGAGATTTTATGGCACCACCTCTGATTTTTGCGTGCAGCCAGCACATCAAAAATTTCAATGTCCTGGCAGTGTAAGATTCAGTCATCCATACCACTCCCAAATGGTGATGTAAATAGTACCACCCCCTCCCCCACCTTCCCATTCCTGAAACGAGGCAATTGGACCCCTGACTCCCATAAACCCACATGCACAAATAGACCTATATCATTGATTGCTCATCTGCCACCCCCCCCCCCCCCACCCCCTCCCATCTTGGCCAGTTTTCCTTGCTAATACATGCAGGTGCTTCAATATATGGATTCCGAAGCGTCTTGGGCTGAAACATCCCAGGGCCACCACAAGCATTCCTTTTTCGTTAATGTAGTTTATGTTAATTCCATTCTCAGCATGTACATTTTAATATTCCACTCTGAACTTAACTTTTAAAATCTTAAATCGGATTTCCTTCCTCCCCAACCCACAATTTATTCAAAATTCAGTACGGTAACATGATTCTTCTCTGTCAATAGCTACAGTACAGTTAGGTAAAAGACCATCGGGGGAATGTCCAGATATTGTGCTGGTCAAGTTATAATTTTTTTCAACTCACATCCATGATTTCAGTACGGTATAATATTTATTTTTTCGTAATTCCTCTAGTTCTGAATCGATTTTGATGAACAACATCGGAATCGCAATAGATTTTAATAACTGTTTCAAATATTGAACTATTTTTTTCAATATTTCAAGTAAAAGTAAGAGTAATTTTTCACTGACTGTGAAAAAATTTGATCTAATTAAGAGCCGGTGACTGAGAGATCAAAATATAAACCGACGTCAGCCGAACATCCAATCACACAGTTTGACATATTCATGCGAGATTAAAAACACGATTCAAACTCCATATTTTGATCGTTTTTTCTGCCATATTAATGCTTTTTATTATCAGAAAACATGTATGGAGCATACTTATTCAATGTATACTTAAGTGCAATACCTAACAATCACTAAACAACAATGAACTTTAACTATTTTTGGTGGAAGAATAAACCTGATTACCGTACTTGCAAAACACACAAGTTAATTATAGGCAAATTGAAGTCATGTGGTGGGGTTTTGAGACCCCACCTCGTAGTGTAATTAGTGGGGTCTCAATTTCTGTGTTCATATTTGCAGCGTACACGACATGCTAAGCTGACAGGGTATCTGTCCTGACATCCCACACTCTTCAAGTTGAATTTTCTTGCCTTTTGATTAATTCCTGTTACATTATTGGCCCACAACCAGTGTTTTAAGGCAAAAATTGAATAACAATATAACTCTTTCATACCATTGATGCCTATAGTCATTATGCTTCATACTCCATACAAACAAAAGCAATAGAATTTTTTGAAATAATGAGGTGACCTTTATAAAATTTGAAGTAAAGAGGTGAGCATTATCAAATCTGAAGTTCAATATTGCTCACCCCTTTATTTTCAGAACAGACTTTCCTTTCATGCACAAGATTACATGATGGATTTAATCATTCATAAAATGGTGTAGGGAAAGAGTTAACCCTTTACCCAATGTAACGGCCAGCGCTATTCACAAAAATCACCATCCAATTTTCTTTATTAGCTCAACTTTGACGAAGTCAAATTTGAGCTATTGTCATGGCCCGTCGTCCGTCTGGCCGTCTGGCCGTCTGTCCGTACGTCAACAATTGGCTATGGCTCGGGCTAGAGGTCGTATTTATGAACCGATCTTTACAAAACTTCTTGTGTACCTTTGTTATGACCCTGGGACGGGAACGAGTGTTTTTAGGTGTGGTCCGAAATTCAAGATGGCTGCCAGTGGCCATTTTGTACCGATGATGCAAAAATCAGTTTTTTGTACAGAACTTCTGTATGAAAGTTCTGATTTGAATAAAGTTTTGTATAAATGTTTAGTACCATGGGATACATCACATATAATACGGGTTTTTTTCTCGTGCGTAAATTATGCAAATTAGACTGACTTTGATTTATTTAGTGTTATTTTCAGAGCTGTAAGTGCCAAGCGGCTATGGCTCGGGCTAGAGGCCGTATTTATGAACCGATCTTTACGAAACTTCTTGGGTACCTTTGTTATGACCGTGGGACGAGAACGAGTGTTTTTGGGTGCGGTCCGAAATTCAAGATGGCTGCCAGCTGCCATTTTGTACCGACGATGCAGAAATCTGTTTTTTGTACAGAACTTCCATATGAAAGCTCTGATTTGAATAATTTTTTGTATGAATGTTTAGTACCATGGGATACATCACATATAATACAGGTTTTTTTCTCATACGTAAATTGTGCAAATTAGACTAATTTTGATGTTTTTTGGGGTTACTTTCAGCACTGTAAGTGCAAATGCCAATACGGCTCGGGCTAGAGGCCGTATTTATGAACCGATCTTTACGAAACTTCTTGGGTACCTTTGGTATCACCGTGGGACGAGAACGAGTGTTTTGGGGTCCGGTCCGAAATTCAAGATGGCCGATGGCAGCCATTTTGTACAAAATTAGGTGCAATCAGATTTTTGCACAGAACTTCCATATGAAAGCGCTGATTTGAATAATTTTTTGTGTGAATGTTTAGTACCATGGGATACATCACATATAATACGGGTTTTTTTCTCGTGCAGAAATTATGCAAATTAGATGAACTTTGATATTTCAGTGCAACTTACACACATCAAGTACACATGTCAATACGGCTCAGACTTGAGTGTGTATTTTTGAACTGATCTTCACGAAATGTCTTGGGTACCTTTGTTATCACCTTGGGACGAGAACGAGTGTTTCTGGGTGCGGTCTAAAATTCAAGATGGCTGCCAGTGGCCATTTTGTACCGAAATTAGGTCTAATCAGTTTTTTGTACACAACTTCTATACAGCTCAGACTAGAGGCCATATTTATGAACCAATCTTTACGAACCTTGTTGGGTACCTTTGTTATCACCGTGAGATGAGAGCAAGTGTTTTTGGGTGTGGTCCGAAATTCAAGATGGCCACCAGCAGCCATTTTGTACCAAAATTAGTGCAATCAGTCTTTTGTACAGAACTTCTGTATGAAAGTTCTGATTTGAATAAATTTTTGTATGAATGTTTAGTAACATGGAATACATCACATATTCTAAGGGGTTTTTTTCGTGCAGAAATTATGCAAATTAGATGAACTTTGACTTATTCAGTGCTACTTGCACAATGTGAGCACACAAATCAATACGGCTCAGGGTAGAGGCTGTATTTATGAACCGATCTTCACAAAACTTCTTGGGTACCTTTGTTATCACCTTGGGACGAGAATGAGTGTTTCTGGGTACGGTCCAAAATTCAAGATGGCTGCCAGTGGCCATTTTGTACCAAAATTAGGTCCAATCTGTTTTTTGTCACAAGTTCTATACAGCTCGTATTTATGAATTGATCTTCACAAAACTTCTTGGGTACCTTTGTTTTCACCTTGGGACAGGAACGAGTGTGTTTTGGGGTGCCTTTGTTATCACTGTGCTATGAGAACAAATATTTTGGGGTTCAGTCAGACCCACTCTGGGACTCAAAGATTTCTTTTCCAGTTTAGCATCGTGACTGTCACCCACCTTTACAATACTTTACCTATACATTTGTTACAGGCAATGGTCAGTATTTATGTACAGACCATTACAATACTTTATATGTACCTTTGTTATCAGGTCATTACCTAGATGTTTGTCATTGCTGTGTCACATACTATACATGTGCATGTCTTTGTCTTGACAAGTTGAGCTACAGTGTCATTGACACTTTCATTATGATTTTGATCGGTTTGAAACAACATGGTGTGCTTGTTTGGAGCGACATCCTGATGTGAACTTTAATTTTCTTTTATTATACCCCACACAACAAAGTTGCGGGGGTATAATGCTTTTGACTAGTCCGTCCGTCAGTCAGTGCTACTTGTTTTCCGGACTTTTTTTCTACACGCTTCCAGATATTGAGCTGATTTTTGGTATGTTAGTCTGACATGGTGGCCTACAGATCAAGTTTGCATTTTGTTCCATTCCACTGATTTTTACTAAAATTACGGCCCATGAACTCTGAAAAATTCATCAAAATTACAGTTTTGCAGACTTTTTTCCTACACGCTTCCAGATATTGAGCTGATTTTTGGTATGTTAGTCTAACATGGTGGCCTACAGAACAAGTTTGGGTTTTGTTCCGCTCCACTGATTTTTACCGAAATTACGGCCCTTGGACTGTCGACAGTTGGAACATCGCACAGTTCATTTTTATGATTTTGATCATTTTGAAACAGCATGGTGTGCTTGTTTGGAGCGACATCCTGATGTGAGCTTTAATTTTCTTTTATTATACCTCACGCAACAAAGTTGTGGGGTATAATGTTTTTGACTGGTCCGTCCGTCAGTCTGTCAGTCCGTCCTACTTGTTTTCCGGACTTTTTTTCTACACGCTTCCAGATATTGAGCTGATTTTTGGTATGTGAGTCTAACATGGTGGCCTACAGATCAAGTTTGCATTTTGTTCCGCTCCACTCATTTTTACTAAAATTACGGCCCTTGGATTCTGAAAAATGCATCAAAATTACAGTTTTCCGGACTTTTTTCCTACACGCTTCCAGATATTGAGCTGATTTTGGGTATGTTAGTCTGACATGGTGGCGTACAGATCAAGTTTGCATTTTGTTCTGCTCCACTGATTTTTAGCTCAACTTTGGCGAAGCCAAATTTGAGCTTATGCCATGGCCCGTCGTCCGGGCCGTCGGACCGTCAACAATTGGATACGGCTCGGGCTAGAGGCCGTATTTATGGACTGATCTTTACGAAACTTCTTGGGTACCTTTGTTATGACCGTGGGACGAGAACGAGTGTTTTTGGGTGCTGTCCGAAATTCAAGATGGCTGTCAGCCACCATTTTGTACCGACGATGCAGAAATCTTGTTTTTTGTACAGAACTTCCATATGAAAGCTTTGATTTGAATAATTTTTTATTTGAATGTTTAGTACCATGGGATACATCACATATAATACGAGGTTTTTTCTCATGCGTAAATTATGCAAATTAGACTAACTTTGATGTTTTTTGGTGTTACTTTCAGCACTGTAAGTGCAAATGCCAATACGGCTCAGGCTAGAGGCCGTATTTATGAACCGATCTGTACGAAACTCCTTTGTTATCACCTTGGGACGAGAACGAGTGTTTTGGGGTCCGGTCCAAAATTCAGGATGGCCGATGGCAGCCATTTTGTACAAAATTTGGTGCAATCAGATTTTTGCACAGAACTTCTATATGAAAGCGCTGATTTGAATAATTTTTTGTGTGAATGTTTAGTACCATGAGATACATCACATATAATATGGGTTTTTTTCTCGTGCAGAAATTATGCAAATTAGATGAACTTTGATTTTTTTCAGTGCTACTTACACACAGTAAGTACATATGTCAATACGGCTCGGGCTAGAGTCTGTATTTATGAACCGATCTTCACGAAACGTCTTGGGTACCTTTGTTATCACCTTGGGACGAGAACGAGTGTTTCTGGGTGCGGTCCAAAATTCAAGATGGCTGCCAGTGGCCATTTTGTACTGAAATTAGGTCTAATCAGTTTTTTAGCTTAACTTGACATAGTCAAGATAAGCTATTACCATCACGCGTGCGGAAGTCTGTTAGTCTGTTAGTCTGTGACGTCTGTTCACATTTCCTTTAGCACGGGCTACACCCCGCAGGTCTTGTCTGATCGTCACGAAATTTCATATGCAGGTTTGGGGTCATGTCTAGATGAGAACGTCCCCTTTTGGTCGCGATCGGGCAACCGGTATGGCTGCCCGAGCCCAAAACCCGAAAACCATTAGCACAGTCTACAGGTCGTATTTATGAAGGGATTTCATTGTAACTTGGTAGGATGCCTCTGTATAGTGCCTAGACGAGAACGTCCCCTTTTGGGCATGATCTATCAACCGTGATGGCTGCCCAAGCCCGAAACCCAAAAACTTTTAGCACAGTCTGCAGGTCATGTTTAATGTGGAGGGATTTCATTGTAACTTGGTAGGATGACTCCTTATGATGTCTAGATGCGAATTTCCCCATTTGGGCATGATCTGCCAACTGTGACGACTGCCCGAGCCCGAAGCCCAGAAACCTTTAGCACAGTCTAGAGGTCATATTTATGAAATGATTTCATTGTAACTTGGCAGGATGACTCCAAATAATGTCTAGATGAGAACGTCCCATTTTGATCGCGATCATGCAGCCTTGATGGGTGCCCGAGCCCAAAAACCTTTAGCATAGGCAAAAGGTCATATTTATGGAAGGATTTCATTGTAACCTGTTAGGTTGACTCCATATAATGCCTAGATGATGACATCCCCTTTTGGTCGTGATTGGTCAGTTGTGATGGCTACAAGTGCCCGAAGCCCGAAAACCTTGAGCACAGTCTACAGGTCATATTTATGAAGGAATTTCATTGTAACTTCTTAGGATCACTCCAGATGATGCTCAGATGAGATTGTCCCCTATGGTTGCGATCATTCACCCATGATGGCAGCCCAAGCCCGAAGCCCAAAAACCTTTAGCACAGTCTACAGGTCATATTCATGAAGGGATTTCATTGTAACTTGGTAAGTTAACTTCATATAATGTCTAGATGAGAACATCCCCTTTTGGACATGATTGGGCAACTGTGACGGCTAAAGGTGCCCAAAGCCCGAAAACCTTTAGCACAGTCTACAGGTCATATTTATGAGGGGATTTCATTGTAACTTGGTAGGATGACTCCAAATAATGTCTAGATGAGAACGTCCTCTTTTGATCTTGATCATTCAGCCTTGATGGGTGCCCGAGCCCAAAAACCTTTAGCATAGGTAAAAGGTCATATTTATGGAAGGATTTCATTGTAACCTATTAGGTTGACTCCATATAATGCCTAGATGATGACATCCCCTTTTGGTCATAATTGGTCAGCTGTGTTGGCTACAAGTGCCCGAAGCCCAAAAACCTTGAGCACAGTCTACAGGCCATATTTATGAAGGGATTTCATTGTAACTTCATAGGATCATTCCAGATGATGCCCAGATGAGATTGTCCCCGTTGGTTGCGATTATTCATCCATGATGGCTGCCCGAACCCGAAGCCCGAAAACCTTAAGCACAGTCTACAAGCCATATTTGTGAAGGGATTTCATTGTAACTTGGTAGGTTGACTTCATGTAATGCCTAGATGAGAACGTCCCCTTTTGGACATGTTTGGGCAACTTTGACGGCTAAAGGTGCTCGAAGCCCAAAAACCTTTAGCACTGTCTATAGGTCATATTTATGAAGGGATTTCATTGTAACTTGGTAGGTTGACTCCAAATAAGGTCAAGATGAGAACGTCCCATTTTGGCCGTGATCATTCAGCCTTGATGGGTGCTCGAGCCCAAAAACCTTTAGCATAGGCAAAAGTTTATATTTATAGAAGGATTTCATTGTAACATTGTTAGGTTGACTCCATATAATGCCTAGATGATGACATCCCCTTTTGGTCGTGATTGGTCAACTGTGATGGCTACAGGTGCCCAAAGCCCGAAAACCTTGAACACAGTCTACAAGTCATATTTATGAAGGGATTTCATTGTAACTTCGCAGGATCACTCCAGATGATGCCCAGATGAGATTGTCCCCTTTTGGTTGCGATCATTCAACCATGATGGCTGCCCGAAGCCCGAAAACCTTTAGCACAGTCTAATGTCATATTTATGAAGGGATTTCATTGTAACTTGGTAGGTTGACTTCATATAATGTCTAGATGAGAACGCCCCCTTTTGGACACGAGTGGGCAACTGTGACGGCTTCCGGGGCCCAAAGCCCGAAAACCTTTAGAACAGTCTACAGGTCATAATTATGAAGGGATTTTATTGTAGCTTGGTAGGATGCCTCCAAATAGTGTCCAGATGAGAACGTCCCCTTTTGGTCACGATCATTCAGCCTTGATGGCTGCCCGAGCCCAAAAACCTTTAGCATGTCTGTAGGTCGTATTTATGGAAGGATTTCATTGTAACTTGTTAGATAGACTCCATATAATGCCTAGATGATGACATCCCCTTTTGGTCATGGTTGGTCAACTGTGATGTCTACAGGTGCCTGAAGCCCGAAAACCTTTAGCACAGTCTACAGGTCATATTTATGGAGGGATTTCATTGTAACTTGGTAGGTTGACTTCATATAATGTCTAGATGAGAACGTCCCCTTTGGACGCAATTGGGAAACTGACGGCTACAGGGGCCCGAAGCCCGAAAACCTTTAGCACAGTCTACAGGCCATATTTATGAAGGGATTTTAATGTAACTTGATAGGATGACTCATTTTGGAATAATTTCATTGTAATTTTGTTGATATATGTTAACTGTGAGGGCCACATATATTAACTGTGAGGTCATATTAACCCACCCCTCAGATCTTTAGTACAGTGTACACCTCATATTATTTTTATCATAAACATAGCATACAGAGAACAGAAATGAACATATTCCCTATTATCACAATTCTTGTCTTATTTCATAATCCTTTCATAAACATTGAACATTATCCTTTTCATCAAACACAACACACAAGTTAAGCTACAGTGTCATTGACACTTTCATTGTACACAACTTCTATACGGCTCTGGCTAGAGTCCGTATTTATGAACCATTCTTTACGAAACTTCTTGAGTACCTTTGTTATCACCTTGGGATGAGAACAAGTGTTTTGGGTGTGGTCCGAAATTCAAGATGGCCTTCAGCAGTCATTTTGTACCAAAATTAGTGCAATCAGTCTTTTGTACAGAACTTCTGTATGAAAGTTCTGATTTGAATAAATTTTTGTATGAATGTTTAGTAACATGGAATACATCACATATAGTACGGGTTTTTTTCTCGTGCAGAAATTATGCAAATTAGATGAACTTTGATTTATTCAGTGCTACTTATACACTGTAAGTGCACATGTCAATATGGCTTGGGCTAGAGGCTGTATTTATGAACCGATCTTCACAAAACTTCTTGGGTACCTTTGTTATCACCTTGGGACGAGAACGAGTGTTTCTGGGTGCGGTCCAAAATTCAAGATGGCTGCCAGTGGCCATTTTGTACTGAAATTAGGTCCAATCAGTTTTTTGTCACAACTTCTACACAGCTCATATTTGTGAACTGATCTTCACGAAACTTCTTGGGTACCTTTGTTTTCACCTTGGGACAGGAATGAGTGTGTTTTGGGGTGCCTTTGTTATCACTGTGCTATGAGAACAAATATTTTGGGGTTCAGTCAGCCCCACTCTGGTACTCAAAGATTTTTTCTAGTTTAGCATCTGACTGTCACCCACCCTTACAATACTTTACCTATACATTTGTTACAGGCAACGGTCAGTATTTATGTACAGACCGTTACAATATTTTATATGTACCTTTGTTATCAGGTCATTACCTAGATGTTTGTCATTGCTGTGTCACATACTATACATGTACATGTCTTTGTCTTGACAAACTGAGCTACAGTGTCATTGACACTTTCATTTTCTAGTTTAGCATCTGACTGTCACCCACCTTTACAATACTTTACCTATACATTTGTTACAGGCAACGGTCAGTATTTATGTACAGACCATTACAATACTTTATATGTACCTTTGTTATCAGGTCATTACCTAGATGTTTGTCATTGCTGTGTCACATACTATACATGTACATGTCTTTGTCTTGACAAGTTGAGCTACAGTGTCATTGACACTTTCATGTACCAAAATTAGTGCAGTCAGTCTTTTGTACAGAACTTCTGTATGAAAGTGCTGATTTGAATAAATTTTTGTATGAATGTTTAGTAAAATGGAATACATCACATACAGTACAGGTTTTTTTCTCGTGCAGAAATTATGCAAATTAGATGAATTTTGATTTATTTAGTGCTACTTATACACTGTAAGTGCACATGTCAATACGGCTTGGGCTAGAGGCTGTATTTATCAACCGATCTTCATGAAACTTCTTGGGTACCTTTGTTATCACCTTGGGACGAGAACGAGTGTTTCTGAGTGTGGTCCAAAATTCAAGATGGCTGCCAGTGGCCATTTTGTACCGAAATTAGGTCCAATCAGTTTTTTGTCACAACTTCTATACAACTCGTATTTATGAACTGATCTTCATGAAACTTCTTGGGTACCTTTGTTTTCACCTTGGAACAGGAATGAGTGTGTTTTGGGGTGCCTTTGTTATCACTGTGCTATAAGAACAAATATTTTGGGGTTCAGTCAGACCCACTCTGGGACTCAAAGATTTCTTTTCTAGTTTAGCATCTGACTGTCACCCACCTTTACAATACTTTACCTATACATTTGTTACAGGCTACGGTCAGTATTTATGTACAGACTGTTACAATGCTTTATATGTACCTTTGTTATCAGGTCATTACCTAGATCTTTGTCATTGCTGTGTCACATACTATACATGTACATGTCTTGACAAGTTGAGCTACAGTGTCACTTTCATTACCGAAATTACGGCCCTTAAACTTCGAAAAGTTCATCAAAATTACAGTTTTGCGGACTTTTTTCCTACATGCTTCCAGATATTGAGCTGATTTTTGGTAAGTTTTTCTAACATTGTGGCCTACAGATCAAGTTTGCATTTTGTTCTGCTCCACTGATTTTTACCGAAATTACGGCCCTTCGACTTTGAAAAGTTCATCAAAATTACAGTTTTCCAGACTTTTTTTCTACACGCTTTCAGATATTATCGAAATTACAGCCATTTTAGTATGTGAGTCTACCACAATGACTTACAGATCAAGTTTGCATTTCGTTCTGCTTGGCTGATTATTGCGGAAATTACGGGCCCTGGACTCGGAAAAATACAAGTAACAGATTTTCGGGTCATTTTCCTAAAAATTACACTTTTCCGAGCTTGAAATATCGGGGCGCGTGGGGTATGTGAGCATGCTCACTAAGGTTCTATATTTTTTCTCAAAAAATGTTGAATGTTGCTGTTAGAAATGACCTTTGAACTCCATGAATTTATGAAAGGAGCAGTTTGAAAGTTGTTATGCATGTTTGGGAAAACCTCTAGATGTGAGCTATTGATTTTCTTGCATTTCCGTCAAAAAGATGTTGCCTTCAGCAAATAGTTTTAAAATTAGTGCATTTGTGTATCAACATATTCCTTTGGCATGCCCTACTGGGACCATTTATGAATGGATTGGTTTGAAATTTGGCTCAAGTTCATCATAAAAAAACATTGCTGTAGCAACGGCCTTTGAACTCGATGCATTTGTGCATCAACATATTCATTTGGCATGCTCTATAGGGCACATTTTTGAATAGTTTACTTTGAAACTTGGTATGCTTGTTCAGGGTGACATGTAGATGGGAGCTATTCATTTCATTTCCCTCTAAAAACGTTGTTAACACCAACCACCCTTTGAACTTAGTGCATTTGTGCAGAAACTTATTCCTTTTGCACTCCCTACAGGTCATATTTATGAATTTCCATTAAAAAAAACCCCCCAAAACATTGCTACTAGCAACGAGCTTCAAACTTGGTGCATTTGTGCATTAACATTTTCTTTTGTCATGCCACATAGGGTGCATTCATTATCAGGTTGTTTTGAAACTTGGTATGCTTATTCAGAGTGACAAAGATAGGAGCTATCGATTTTCTTTTTATTACCGTCAAAAACTGTTGCTGTTTGTAAAGAAGATAATGTGAAATCAACTCGTTCCACACCTTTCAGTGTGGTGCAGTGAAATCTTGCAGATTTTTAGCCAACTGATTGCAGATATTCAACATGTATATAGTTGATGGGATTCTTCAAATGTTTAGTTTCTGGCCTTTACAATTTTTATTTTACCCCCGCCAGGTATTCCTCGTGTCTCTCCATCAGTCTGTCCATCAGTCCATCTCAAAGTTCTATCATACACTAATCTCACACTTTTCAAGACAGCCATCTGAAATTTTGCACAATGCAAAACTACATTCAACCCAAGGTAGGTCAGACAATGCTGTATGTTTTTGTCACAGTTATTGCCCTTTATCAACTTAGAAAATTCCATGTATTTTTCAAATTGAGGAAACCTTCATGGTGTAATCAACTCTACCCACAGATGCTAATGTAAAGAGTTGAAACTTTAGGATATGGATACATGCCTTGGAGATATGGATACATGCCTTGAAGATATGCAGCATCTATAAAGTTTGCAGTGTTTTTAATTCAGGGTACCTAATTGAGGGTACCTTCATGGTGTAATCAACTCCTTCCACAGTTTGTAATGTGGAGATTTGAAACCTTAGGATATGCCTTGAAGATGTCCAATATCTATAAAGTTTTTGGCAAAAATATTCTTTAAAATTATTGCCCTTCATTAACATCGAAAAATTTTTAATTGAGGGTACCTTCCTGGTGTAATCAACTCCTCCCTCAGTTTCTAATGTAGAAGGCTGAAGCTTTAGGATATGGTTACACACACACACACAATGGAGATGTGCAACATCTATAAAGTTTGCAGAAAAAATATTTTTTAACAAAATTGTTGCCCTTTATTGACTCGGACAACTTCAAGTTTTTTAGCTCACCTGAGCGAAGCTCAAGGTGAGCTTTACTAATCGCTTTCTGTCCGTCGTCGTCTGGCGTAAACTTTACAAAACCAGCTTCTCCGAAGAAACCACTGGCCCAATATTTTTCAAATGTTGGGTAAATGTTTATTACCTAATGTCAATTAAGATTTGTTCAAATGAAGTTGCCCCTCCTCCTGGGTGGGGCCAGGCCCCCAAGGGGCACCAATCGTCTTCTCATGAACCAGCAGTAACAGAGACTTGATATTTGGTATGCAGCTTCCTTTTAAGGTGTAGAATCAAGTTTGTTCAAGAGAAGTTTGTCGGACATTATTTGCCTTCGTTATGGGAGGGGCAAAAATTTTTGCCACGCCTAAAATTTCTATTTTCTGAACCGTGAGGTCGATTTGAACCAAATTTGATATGAGATGATAATGGGTCATAAGTAGTTGATTGATGCAAAAAAAATTGTTCTCATTGCCCTGTGGGAACCTCGGGAGCTAAAAATAGGAAGAACCTTAAAACTGCCATATTTCCAAAACTACACGGCACACATAATTCTTATTTTGTATAAAGCTTACTTTTATCCAGTAGAATAGAATGGTTAAAAAAATCCCTATCTGTTTGATCACAAGGTACTTTTTTCAGGACTTTGAAAAAGTGCTGAGTCAGCACTGTTTAACACTGTAGGCAATGGGAAAAACATTAAAAAATCTTCTTCTCCAGATCCAGCAGGCAGAATCTTTTGATATTTGGTATGCAACATTGTAGGGTGGATCTGATTCAAGTTTGTTCAAATCGGCCCCCTGGGTTCATATTTGGGCTCAGTATAGGAGCCCGATTTCGAACTTAGTGCATTTCAGGCAAATTTCTTCAAAAATCTTCTCCAGATCCAGCAGGCAGAATCTTTTCATATTTGGTATGCAACATTGTGGGGTGGATCTGATTCAAGTTTGTTCCAATCGGCCCCCTGGATTCATATTTGGGCTCCATATAGAAGCCCAAATTCGAACTTAGTGCATTTCAGGCAAATTTCTTTAAAAAATCTTCTTCTCCAGATCCAGCAGGCAGAATCTTTGGATATTTGGTATGCAACATTGTGGGGTGGATCTGATTCAAGTTTGTTCAAATCCCCCTCCCCCCCCCCCCCCCCCCCCCCCGGGTTAATATTTGGGTTCAGTATAGGAGCCCAAATTTGAACTTAGTGCATTTCAGGCAAATTTCTTAAAAAATCTTCTTCTCCAAATCCAGCAGGCAGAATCTTTGATATTTGGTATGCAACATTGTGGGGTGGATCTGATTCAAGTTTGTTCAAATCGGCCCCCTGGGTTTATATTTGGGCTCAGTACAGAAGCTCGAATTCGAACTTAGTGCATTTCAGGCAAATTTCTTTGAAAATCTTCTTCTCAAGATTCAGCAGGCAGAATCTTTTGATATTGGGTATGCACCATGCTTAGGGGGGTGAGATTCAAGTTTGTTCAAGCCAAGTCCCTGGGTTCATATTTGGGCTCACTGTGGTAGCCCTTAGGGGGTGAGATTCAAGTTTGTTCAAGTCATGTCCCTAGGTCCATATTTGGACTCACTGTGGGAGCTTGAATTGTAACTTAGTTCAAAATGATGAATTTTCTTTAAAAATCTTCTTCTTCAGATCCGGCAGTCGGAATGTTTTGATATTTGGTGTGCAGCATCCTTAGGGGGGTGAGATTCAAATTTGTTAAAGCCAAGTCCCTGAGTTCATATATGGGCTCCCTGTGGGAGCCTGAATTATAACTTAGTTCAATATGAGGAATACTCTTTAAAAATCTTTTTTTTTTAGATCCACTGGTTAGAATCTTAGGATATTTGGTATAAGCTTTTCTTAGGGGGAGCCGATGCAACTTGTTGAAATCAATTCTCTGGGTTGATATTTACGCTACCATGTCAGGTGGGCGCCCTCAGGCCCCTTGGGTCCTCTTGTTTAATTAAGGGTACCTTTGTGATGTAATCAACTCCTCCACAGTTTCTGATGTAGAGAGTTGAAACTTTAGGATATAATTACACATGCCTTGTAGATGTGCAAAATATATAAAGTTTTCAGAAAAATACTTTTTGACAGAATTATCAAATCAAATCAAGTCGCTCTTAAATTTGGTAAAGAGGCGGGGGGTACATTTTTGTATCGCCCTATGGTGACACTTAATAGTTTTTAGGATAATAAGGTGGAGTATTTTAGGGATGCGGACCTAAACACAAAAAAAACAGTATGGTCTGTGGACCATACTGGCCCACACATGGCGGTCCAGTACTGGACTGGTTTGCAGACTTTAATATGCATAGATGTATGTCTAGCTTTAGCTCTGGGGCTGGTACGGAAATCCAAAGCTCCAATCACCAGTCAATAGACTCAAAACACAGTGTCGTAAATGTCTGGTCATCTTGTGTGAGATCTCATAACAGCTCTTGACTGATCGTCAGATAATTCTTTGATGTCGGTGGCATCAAACAACAGTGAATACCGCCTCTATCTTGATTCCAACTTCAGAGAATGCCCTAATAATCTTCAATCACGACGATGTCACATGGCAAATGTTCACTGACTTGAGTATTGGGCCGTTTGCAGATACCAGATGGTTCCAAATAAATCATTTGTAATTCTGTAACTCTTCCTACCGGTCATTTGTTTAAAATATAGCATAACCAGTTGTTAAATTCTAAAATATTAATGGAGCCTTCTAGAGAGTTGAATGATACTCAATCTAGTGAAATTAGTGAATCGGACAGTAATTCTAAAACAGCGACAAGTACAGGAACAATACCAAAACACAGGACACTACGGGATCCTCACCTGGCCAAATATTCTTTCCCAGTATGTGGGTATCTGTATTCAGAAAAGAATTATGCAGCTGGTGTTTTCCAATGAGTAAAATGTGAGGAAAAAATAAAGAATGGTGGTGGTGGCCAGTCCAACTTAAAAAAAACATTTTAAGAGGCACCATAAAGACATTTATGATACAGTGATTGAACCACCAGCCAAAAGACACATGTCCATGTTGAACTATGTAAAAAAGACATCCTCGACTGCATCACCATCCGAATCTATCCCGCTTCCACAAATAATTGCAGTTTGGTGAATCCAAGTTTGGGTCAGAAGAATACTACAAGAAAGATAGTCTTCGATACGTGCAATGTAAATGGAATCTCGCTGAGATGATATGTTCAAATATTCATCCAGTATCTATAGTGAATGACCCTGAATTTCTACAGTACTCTTGCATTAAATCCAAGATTCATAGTTCCTTCAAGAGACACAGTGGACAATGAGATCACAAAACTATACAATGATAGGAAAGCTACAGTGCAGAAACTATTTGAAAAAACATCACATACTTCTGTGCCACTTTTGATATCTGGACATCTAAGGCAATGCATTCATATATCAGTTTGACTGTACATTTCATTTCAAATTCATGGGTGTTAGACTTGGAGCTGTATCTTTCCCGGAGAACACTTAGGGGAAAGTATCGCTGACAAAGTTCTCGAATGTTGGACACATGGGAGCTGCATGAGACAAGTTAGTAGCGGCAACATGTAAAAATGTCAGTTTGAACACCAAATGTTGCGGAGACTTCTTACATGTTGAACTATTTCCATGCCTCGGCCATTTTTTTAACTTAGCTGTACAAGATGGACTTAATGTGCAGGGAGTAACTGAAGCCATAGACAGCGTAAGAAACTGGTAATGCATTTCTGCAAGGTCCTGCTTGACAACGAGAAAAGAAACTTAAGACACTGAGACTCATTCAAGATGTATGTACTCGAAGGAACTCAACATATTTAATGTTAAGACTTTTGGAACTTGAAGACATAATATCCACCATTGTAGATGATACCCTATCACACAGGAATGCTCCAAAATCCAATTCCGCATTGAAATTGAGTGGAATCTCGTCCAAACTAATTTCACTACTACGACCATTTTATGATGTGACAGTTTGGATGAGTTCCTCTTCGTATGTGACGATATCGCTGGTTGGACCAGCTGTAGCAATGTTAGGGCAACACTTGGAAACAAAAGTAAACGACCTGCTCGGAATCAAGAAATTTGAGGAGCAAGCAAAACTGAAGTTGAGCAAATACTTTGATATGAAATATGAAGAAAATCAAGTGGACATGAGGTCATATGTGGACCCTCGTTTCCATGCTTTCAGTCACAAGTTGAAGGCGAGATCGACTATTGAGGCAAAGGTGACATCACAACTTATGGGGCTAATCAGGTGTATAAAAGTGCAGGCATCAGATACTTTTGGAAGCGATTCTTTGGTGCCAGGTGTAGGGGATCCGACAGCACTGACATCATGCGAAGAGAAGGAGGCGCGGTGGCATTGCGGTAACCGGTTCTCGTCAGATCACCAAAGTTAAGCAACGTCGAGCGCGGTTAGTAGTTGGATGGGTGACCATTTCAGCGACTGATTCGTGCTCCCGCGTTGTGTTCTTGGGCAAGGCACTTAACCCCGATTGCCTACATGGGGGCACGATGACCCTGTGTACTAAGGCGTACTGCACGTCGATGGTGCGCATGTCTTCAACCAATCTAACCCTGCCTGTGCCGCGGTGCAGAGTTGAGAGTTACGATGTTGGAGAGCTGACAGCTGCTCATCGTTGCTCGGTGGTTCCCTCCGGGTACTCCGGCTTCCTCCACCCGTAAAACTGTCACCAACATGATATGACCCTGGCTGTTAATGTGTCGTTAAACCTTAATTAAAAAAAAAAATTCGAAGAAAAAGGACTTTGCCTTCTTTTTGGCGCCATGCTTGGAGCACATGAGTCGAGCAATTCAGACATCGCAGTGACAGAAATAAGTAGGTACAATGCCCTGCCGTGCGCTGGGATAAATACTAACCCACCTGATTGATGGAAGTTACATAAAGATACGCTTCCATACCTGTCTGAATTGGTGAAAAAGTTGATGTAAGTAATTGCTACTAGTGTGCCAAGTGAGTGCTTGTTCAGTGTTACAGGGGACATCATCACTTCAATACAAAATCGTCTATTACCCAATAGAGTTGCGAAGTTATCATTTTTGCATGACAATGTTGGGAAGCGCCACCTTCCCCGATACCTACAGATGCGTAGTTTGTACAACAGCGGGAATTGCAAGTGTCTCGTCCAAGAAGAAGTATTTGAAAACCTATGAAATGCCTGACTGACAAGGAATACATGTGTATTGTGTTTACTGTTTATGTGACTCATGTGACAATCAACATGATGCAGCAAGTTAACAATTGCAAGTGTTTTGGAATTATTTTTCTGTTTATAATTGCACATTGGCAAGTGACCAGTTTACAATAATTATGCATTGGAAGATAACACAAATATGAGATGATAGTTATAGTTTTATTCTGGTTGGGGCAAATGGGAAAGCGACAATGTAATCTTCAATATGCATTATCGATTACAATAAGCCGTTTTATAAAGTCGAGACATTGCCACTTTAGAGGTTAGATGTTTAGCGGAACACTTTCTAAAATGTGTTACATACAGCCATCTTCTCTAACGTGACAGTTTGCATCCAGGACAAAAACAATGATCCTTGATGAAACGAATAAGCGTTTCATAGAAATATCCACTTTAACCTTTCATCTCTGAAATGACAATGTCTGAAATTACGAAACCGCTTATACAATCAATATGTTCTAGACATTTGGGCCTATATCTGACACATTGGGTAATTTAGGTAATACTCAATGTGTCAGATATAGGTCAAAATGTCGGGAACATGGTAGTTGTATAAGTGGTTTCGTAATTCCAATCGGTAATGGTATGCATATTGCTAGTGACAATGACTGATGTCAGACAAGATAGTTAATTAGGAATTACCATGTCCAGTTGTCAACTAACCCTCATAGGCTCATATACATTTCAATGTACTGAAGATAGGTTGCAAGTTGCGATATAGCCTATAGTTGGTAATATCTAACTCCATGTCACAACATACAATACCGGTATGCATACCTGCATGTCGGAAATTGACCAATCTATCTGGAATATGTCAGGTGCCAATGCTAAGAACAAAACGTTTTTGTGATTGTGATGATTGGTTAAGAACTTAAAGATAGATAGTGCAAATGCTCCCAAGTCTTTCAGCCCTAATAACATTTAGTCTGTAGTTCATGTTTCCGCTATCCTCATGCTATGTGACACAGTGAGTCAGTCACAAGTTGTAAGCACATTTATTTGCTCTCTAACTTCTCTGTAATGAAGGATATGAGAAAATATTTCAAAATACACTACACATTTCCACAATGTGCATACAATGTGTTATATAACATGCCCAGAGTTACCAAGCTTACTCGTCAGATGGCAGTAACTTGATGCTTTCATTAACACAAACGCGAATACCAATTCAATCATTACAAAATAACTTAAAGCAAATGAGTTAAAATCTTAATTTGGTATTACCCAATGTAAGATTTTAACACCTTTCACTTTATTTAAGATATTTTATGATGATTGGACCGGTCCAGGCAAGAATATCGGACCACCTGGGGTTGGACCGGACCGGACTGGATCACCTCTCCCCTGGACTGGACCACCACTGGCAGTCCGATCTGGTCCGCATCCCTAGGGTATATGCCACCCTAGTTAAAATTTTGCTTCTTTGTGAAGTTTGGGCCCATTGTGTTGCATCTAACTCCTGCACGTTTTTGAGTTTTCATGATGGAAACTTTTAACCCTTTACCTAACCTGAAAAGCAGACGACACTTGCAAAAAAGATTCTTGAATAACTAATTTTTTTTCATTTTTTGTCTCAAAACGGAACGAGCTCGTTCCAACGAGGGGTCATAACCTATGTTTTTGAGACAAAAAATGAAAAAATAATGAAAATTAATTGGCGATTTTTTAGAATAGCGCTGGCCGGTTTTGGCCGTTACGTTGGGTTTATAAAGGGTTAAACATTGTTGTTGACAGTTCATTAACATGCAACATGTGAAAAGATAATGGAATTTATTAATCTGGTTGAAGTTAGGCCCCTCAAAGTTGATCTTCTGTTTCTCAGGCCATTTTTTGCAAAATTGTGTGCGTTTTTTTATTTTATTTTTGTAATTATTTCTTTGCCATCAAAAGTTCATTTTTTCCTTTGTTTTATGTTTTTGGCCACATAATCTAGAGAATACATGGGTGGTGGTGAATTTCTTCACTTGAGTACATGAAGATTTTGCAATGCTGAAGCATTTCAAAGCCTTGTTGCACTCAAGGGAAAATTTATCAAATTTATAATTTGGTAAAATATCAGACATAAATCATTTCATTTTTATTAGCTCAACTTGACAACGTCAAGTGTGAGCTACTGGGATATGTTGTGATCCATCGTCTATCCGTCCACAGTTCCTTCAGCACACTCTACAGGCCACATCTTTCACCCAATCTTTTTCAAATTTCATATGTAACTTTGGTGTGATGTCTAGATGGGAGCTATCAAATATTTCTGAATTTTGTTGAAAAACATGGCCTGCCAGGGGCCATCTGGGATTCGGATATAAATTATCCAACAATTCCTTTAACACACCCTACAGTTTGCAGCTCTCACCCGATCAGTCCCAAATTTCATATGTAGCTTTGGGGCAATGTCTAGGTGGGAGCTATCAAATTTTTCAGAATGTCTATAAAAAACATGGCCACCAGTGGATTTGGCATATAAATTGTCAACAATTCCATTGGCACACCTTACAGGCTGCATCTCTCACCCATTTTTTTTTCAAATTCCATATGTAGTTTTGGTGTGATATCTAGATGGGAGCCATCAATTTTTTCTGAATTTTGTTGAAAAACGTACCGGCAGTGGCCATCTTGGATTTGGCATTTAAATCGTCAATAATTCCATTAGCGGACCATACAGGCTGCTCCTCTCACCCGATCTTTTTCAAATTTTATATGTAACTTTGTATGATATCCAGATGGGAGTTATCAAATTTTGCTGCATTCCATTGATAGCCGCCACCCGTCATCTTGGATTTGACATATAAATTGACAACAATTCCATTTGTACACCCAACAAGCCCCATCCCTCACCCCATTTTTTTTCACATTTCATATGTAGCTTTAGTGTGATGACTTTTCTGTAGAAACTTGGAGTGAATGACATGGCCTGAGAAAAGCAGGTAACTCTATTTTGTATTTCCAGAGTTATGCCCTCTTTTAGTACTTGAAACATCACAGTATTGTGTCGCCTACTCCTTCAACATTTTACATGCTACATTGTTCAAACTTTGCACACATGTTGATCACCAATTGCCATTGTTCCTGTGATAAATGCAGGTAACTCCATTTTGTATTTCCAGAGTTATGCCCCCTTTTAGTACTTAAAACATTACAATATTGTGGTGCCTACTCCTTCAACATATTGTTCAAACTTTGCACACATGGTGATCACCAATTACCGTTGTGCATGTGACAAGAGCAGGTAACTCCACTTTGTATTTCCAGAGTTATGCCCCTTTTAGTACTTAAAACATTACAGTATTGTGTCGCCTTCAGCATTTTGCATGCTGTATTGTTTATCACCAATTACCGTTGTGCATGTGACAAGAGCAGGTAACTCTGTTTTGTATTTCCAGAGTTATTTGAAACTTGAGTACTTGAAACATTACACTATTGTGTCACCTACTCCTTCAACATTTCACTTACTTTATTGTTCAAACTTTGCACCCATGTTGATCATGAATTGTTGTTGTGCATGTGACAGGAGCAGATAACTCCATTTTATTTTTAAACGGCGAGAATCCTCGCCGTTTATAGCTGTTATGATCCTCAAAATGTCCTTTTCCTTCATGCCACCTATCATTAATCGTTATCAATGAAGTTAACCTGTCAATGAATGGATGCTATCATTGTAAACGGCGAGGAGAATCTTCTACAACTTAAAATTATTGCATTTCTGTTCTGCATACTAAAATTTCACAAAAACAATATGAAATGTGTGCACACAAGCATACAATTTGAAACCCTTTACCCCAGACAGGGCAGGGGAATGGGCAATGATTGGAGGGGGGTGGGGGGGGACAGACATAGTCGAGTCAACAAAACTTTCAAACTTTACCTCAGAGAAACTTGAGCATGTTCCAATTTTGACGGGCATATGTTGCTCCACTAGGCAGTGCTCTTGTTTTAAGTTTGTATTTGTTATAAAAGAAGAGCATGCGTCAGCCAAAAGGACCATGTGGGAGGGTCTGAGAAACAGATTTCTCACTTTTTTAGGCCCTACTGCCCTTTAATATTCAAAGAAGAATTTCCCATTTCCATTAAAAGGGTTCCTGCCTGGTGAAATCCACTCCTCTCTCACTTTTCAGTACAGGGTATTGAAACCTTGGAGAATTATATAGATTTGTACTGTGATCATTTTGACAATTTGGTTCAGGAGAACCGTATGCAGTGGATTCCAAAATTATTGAAAAATGGTTCAGAGCAATAAATGCTTGAAATATGTTTTTATTCAGTTCTAACAAGTGGAATTATTAATATTTTGTATTGGGAATCATTTTTTTCCTTGAGATTCTACCTTGTTCAAACAGTCATGCTTGACTTCTTGCTGGACAAGTATTGAGTGCTTATATAGAAATAACTGCAAAGTCGCAGGATGCTGACTTGCCGCATGTAACAAAAATGCTAAAAAATCTCCAAGCATGTAACGGTGAACTCTGCAGATTTTTAGCTGCTGACTGAAGAAATTTATTGATCAACAACCCTTCATGTAAACACATTGAGAATATGAGGATTTATCCATTATATTGCAGGAAATAATACCAGGGCTCTGTTGTAAAGTGCTTGTACAGAAGAACATTCAGCTGGTTGAGTGCTGGAAGCCCATAGTTGTGCTTCATTCTGAAGATCAGCTACTGCTTCATATTCTGTGGATATACTTTAAATTATCTTTGAAGTGAAATTCTTTAGTCAGTGAGGTATCGCTTTGTTACAATTTGTGGGAGAGTGACTATAGGCACTTTCCCATAAATTGTAACAAAGCAAAACATTTGAGCAAATTTGACCAGAGTTATGCCCCTTGAAAAGTTGCAAAATGTAAAATCAATGGTTTCCGGATGTCAACTCTAGATAACTTAGATGAATGACCTTGTAATTTTGCATTGTTACTACCTACCATGAAATGTAGGTCAAGTTCGATTTTCACCATTATGGCATTTAAAGTTCCAAAGTTATGCTCATTGAAATATTGCAAAATGGTAAAGTGATAAAACATTTCTTTTTGTATCTTATTAAAAGCCCAGGGTATGTATGATCAAATTCACTTATACATTCAACCTAATTAAGCAATGACCTGTCATCAAAAGCCAGTGTAACGTCCTTCACAGGGAGCTTTTAATACTTTTAATAGCTTTTTTCCCTTGTCCTTCCACATGTTTTTGTATATTTTTAGCTCATCTGAGGAATGGTGATCACTTTTCGTCCGTCATCCGTTAAGTTGTGTTTGAGTCTTCTCCAAAACTACTGGGCCAATTCAAGTGAAAGTTTGTGTGAGTGATGGTCCCAAAGGGGCATTGCATTTTTGTTCAAATCAACATGCTCAGTCCCGCATGGAGGGAGTGGTGGAAAATGTTCCAAAATTCTTTAAAAATCTTCTCATGAACCAGTAGGTACAATGATTTTATATTTGGTATGGGGCTTCCTATTGAGGTGTAGAATCAAGTTTGTTCAAACGAAGTTTGTGGAGCAGTATTTTCCTTTGTAATGGGAAGGGCAAGATTTTTGGCCCCACCCAAACTTTCTATTTTCTGAACTGATGGTCCGATTTGAACCAAATTTTGGTATGTGGTATTATTGGGTCATAAATACTTGAATGCGTGCAAAAAAAAAAAATTCCTGTGTCCCTGTGGGAACCCCAGGAGCTAAAAATAGAAATATTTTCAAGTTCCCATATTTCTGAAACCACGTGGAACTGAGAACTGTTATTTGGTAAGAAGCATCCTTAGGACCAGTAGAATTGAATGGTAAAAAAAATTGTCATCAGTTGTGTTAGGGTGTTCTGTAGGGGGCATTTAAAAACTGCGGGGCCAGCATATTTGCAAATCTTTTTTAAAATTTTCTCCTGAACCAACCATCAGAATCTTGATATTTGGTATACAGTATCTTCGGATTCACCAGTCAGAATCCTTTGATATTTGGTATACAACATCTCTAGAGGGGGTCAGATTCAAGTTTGCTCAAATCAGGTCCCTGGGTTAATATTTGTGCTCCCTTTGGTAGCCCAACTTTTAACTTTGTGCAATTTGAAGGAATTTAAAAATGTTCAGATTCACCCATCAGAATGCTTTTATATTTGGTATACAATATCTCTAGGTGGTTGAGATTCAAGTTTCTTCAAATCGAATGACTCGGTTAATATTTGGGCTCCCTATGGGAGCCCATATCTTAACGTAGTGCAATATAAGGGAATTTCTTCAACAATCTTCTTCAGATTCACTAGTCTGAATCCTTTCATATTTGGTATGCAACATCTCTAGGTGGGTGACTTAGAAAATTTCATTTTTTCTGACTTCAGTGTATTCTGGATTGTAATTTCAAAGTTATTTGTTGTATTTGGATCTCCTTTGGTATGCTGATAGACCCGCATGGGGGAACGAATATGCACAAAGAACGGGTTCCGTCCAGTCATTTTTCCCATAGTTTGGCCCTTTCTCACCCTTTCGACTTCATCCCTCAATGCTTTTCAGGCTACTTCGAACATGCCTACAGGTCGGGAGAAGTGGCCCCATGCTTTGCTTAGCCCTTGTCAAATCAATGAGGGAGGGAGGCTTTTTACTTTTATTAGCTCTGCCTGACAAATGTCGGCAGAGCTTTTCTGGTAATGATTTGTCTGTCATCCGTCTGCCATCAACATTTTGTTTGTCCAGGGTCATAACCACATAATATTTTTGACAAAACTATAATAATGTGTAATATCAAAAGACAGTGTGTCGCAAATTATAATATTGTTATTGTATGTACATGTCGAGGTCACATGCACTATGTTAAGATGACAGAAAAACTTTGACACTTCATAGTCCGTTCCATGCAACTTGGTATGATTGACAGATCTTATTCATACTTGGTACAGTTATTGCTCATGACTCAAAGGTGTGTAGCGACTTTGATCCATGGCATTATCATCAAGGTCAAGGTCACAGACAGCAAAACATCCATCTGTCATTAACATTTTGTTTGTCCGGGCCATAACTTCTTAACCACTGAATATCTTTTTGACAAAACTTTATAATAATGTGTATTATCAAAGGACAGTGTTCCTCGAATTATAATATGGTGTGAGCCCCTCAAGGTCAAGGTCACATGCCCGATGTTATGGTGGCAGTTAGAAACACATTGATATTTGACTGTCACATTTGTCTAGGCCAAATAACTCAGTTTCATTGACAGATCTCATTCATACTTTGTACAGTTATAACTCAAAGGTGTGTCACTATTTTTATTCAAGGTCATATCTTCAAGGTCAAGGTCACAGACTGCAAAACTTTGACATCCGACTGTTGCAACATTTTGGTTGTCTCAGCCATAACCTCTTAACCACTGATTACTTATTGATAAATGTTGATAACAATATGTATTCTCAAAAGACAGTGTGTTGCAAATTATATGGTATGTGCCCCCACCCAAGATCAAGGCCACAGGCCATGTGTTAAGGTAACTTTGACTTTTCACTGTCACTTTTGTCTGGTCCATGCAAGGTGGTATGTTTGACAGATCTTATTCATACTTAGTGCAATTATTGCGCATGACTGGAGTCAAATTAAGGTCAAGGTCATTGACAGCAAAACTTCGATATTGTTATACAGAACCTTGTCTGGTCTGTATAACTGAATCTATGTTGCAGATCTTGTTTCTATAATATCTTGTTTGACAGAGCATCAGAAAATACCTTGCAAACTGTGTACCTTGGCGGAGATGGGTTGAAAGGCCTCTTGTTTTTTATTCTTTTTGTTTGAACTGGTAGAGTGCTAAATTACTTTAGGTTGGAAAAAAGTCCCTCTCCCATAAATTGTAACAAGGCAAATCCATACAGATTAAATAATTTAATTTCACAAATAAGGGTCAGCCCACGCACAGAATGTAAATAGACACCGTATTTTAATTATACTTTGTTGAAAACGTGAAAATAGTTATAAACCAATCAAAAAAGTAAAAAAAATTAAGAAGATGACTGATTCGCACTAAAAGCCACCAGAAAACTTTATCTGAGAGCACAATTCAATTCTTTCAGGGAGGGGACCGCCACCCCCATCCAGAGAAAACTCAAAACCGCCTATGATTGCTTGTGCTATGGCACCAGAATGTAATGCTATGGTCCTGAAAGTCCACTTGGGGATTTTCCTCCTGATAGGAAAATGTCCCCTACCCCCCCCCCCCCTACTTTTTACCAAAATGTTAAGGTTTCACATTGATTGGATGCAATTCGAGCCTTGCATCATTTATCATCGACAGTGACTTACAACCTGGATTTTCTAGTACATTTTTCATGTCTCCCCAACTTAGATAGGGTTGCACATAGAGATCGGAGTGTGTGCCAGAGCCAATAACTCAAAATCTGCTGGGGCTACATTCATCAAACTTCCGACAATTATGAAGAACAGTGGGAGAATGTAATATAGGTGGGTTTGTAGCTTTAAGGTCAAGGTCACATTTCACTAAAAATCTGCTGATATTCACACCTTGGCCATAACTCTAAAACAAATCAAACTTCATTCAAATGTTAAGGATAGTCAGAAAGTGTGTCGCAAATAAAATAGTTGCTTGCACATCTTCAAGGTCAATATGTCCTACTTTAGTAACATATATTGAAGGTCACAAGTCATATCTTGGCCATAACTAAAAAAACTATTGAGGTCACACTCATCAAACTTAACACAATTATAAGTGACAATGGTAGGGTGTACCAATAGCTGCGTTCGTAACTTCAAGATTGGTTCATAACTTCCAGGTCAAGGTCAGATTTCAAGGTCACACGTCATATCCATTTCATATCAATTTCACAACCTTAGATTAGAAGCGATTCAAACATCATACAAATGGTAAGGACAGTGAGAAGGTGTGTCACATAATAGCTGCTTGTACATCAGCAAGATTAACGTCATACTCGAGTGCCATATATTGAAAATCACAAGTTATATTCCAGTCATAACTTAGAAACTATTGAGCCTACAATCATCAAACTTCACGTAATTATAAAGGGCAATGGGAAGCATATGTCACACTCCATAGCCGGGCTCGCAACTTCATGGTCAATATCAGATTTCGATATATTTAAAACCTATATCGCACTTAAAATCTGTCGATATTGGTATTTCAGCCATAACTCGAGAAACGAATCCAATTACAATCATCAAACTTCATATACATGTTAAGCAGTGAGGTATGTCGCGAATGATGCTTGTTTGTGGATCTCCAGGGTCAAAGTACTAATGTTGAAGGGCACAAGTCATGTCTGAGAAACTGTTGTGGCTACAATCATCAAACTTAACACTATCATTAAGGTAAGGCCCATTTGTTGGTTACTCCAGTGACATTTCTTGCTTTTGGGTTCGGTAGTATCAAGTACTACCTACAGGGGTGATATACCACCCATACTATATAACCATATCAGTCCAATGCGAGAATCCAGACACTCCCTGACCCGAACAGCGTAATGTCAGATTGTACAGTGGACAATAACAACGGTCAACGTCACGTATGCGTCACGACGTCATTGAGAATGTCAACCGTTTCGCGGGGACAACTTGCAGCAAAAAGCTGACCTTTCCCATCAACTTTCCATAACATATCCATTCTACATCAAACCCATGCATATATCACTATAAAATATAAAGCATAGCATACAATGTATGCAGCCCGTACAGCACATGCCAAATTTAGCTGGATGGAACCGAAGTTCTGCACAGGAAAAAGTTGCTCCCCCAAAGCTCCAGTTCCTATGGGAATTTAACACTAGCTACTCCTCCAAAGCTCTGGGCAATAGGGCACGTCTGTACCCTTCTACTCTACTATGACATCAGTAGAAAATAAGCGAAGTTTCCGTCTGTTGTTTTCATTTATTAAAAGTTAAAAATGGAAACTTGACTTTTTCTGTCAAGTTTATTAGATGGAACTGAGTAACTGCCCACTTTGGTTCTTTGTTTACCGATTGTTTTTTTACAGTAATTTTAAAAACTTTTATTCTAACCGGAAAAAAATTACTCAGTCTTACATCCTAGACTTTTATATTAACCCTTTACCTAACATGAAAAGCAGACGACACTTGCAAAAAAAATTCTTGAATAACTAATTTTTCATTTTTTGTCTCAAAAACATAGATTATGACCCCTCGTTGGAACGAGCTATGTTTTTGAGACAAAAAATGAAAAAATAATAAAAATTCATTGGCGATTTTTGAGAATCGCGCTGGCCGGTTTTGGCCGTTACGTTGGGTAAAGGGTTAAGGGAAAGGATAGTGTCTGTATTCAGTCATGATGCGCACATTGTTGATATAATGAACAGAAATACAGCTAAAGAACATTAAAACATTGTGAAAGCGTCGTTTGCTTATTTTAAATGGGTTTGAACCGAGATTAATAGTGAAAAGTTCAAACAGATTTGGGGAAAATTGTAAAAAGCCAGCTTATGTATTTATTGCTCAACTTGACTAAGTCAAGCCGAGCTTTCGCCGTCACTTGGCATCCGTCGGCTTACGTACATACGTAAATACGTCCACAATTTCCCTTGGCACACCGCACAGGTCGCATTTATGATCGGATCGCTTTGAAACTTGGTATGCACCTTTTGGGTGACCTCTAGATGGGAGCCATCGATTTCCTTCCATTTTTGTCAAAAAAGTTGCCGTTGGCTACGACCTTTGATGAACTTAGTGCAGTTATGCGTCAATATGTCCCTTTGGCACACCCTGTAGAGCACATTTATGATTGGATCGCTTTGAAACTGTGTATGCTTGTTTTGGGTTTACCTTTCGATGGGAGATGTCGATTTTCTTCCATTTCCGGTTCAGTCAGGCATCAATATATTCCTTTGGTATGCCATACACTGTACATTTATGATCGGATAGCTTTGAAACAGCTTAACTTGGTATGCTAGTGTGGGGTGACATCTGGATAGGAGCTATAGATTTTCTGCCATTTCGGTCAAAAAAAGTTGCTTCTGGCAACGGCCTTTGATGAACTAAGTGCAGTTGTGCCTCAATATTTCCCTTTGGCACACCCTGCAGGGCACATTTGTGATCGGGTCGCAGCGATCGCTGCTTTGAAACTTGTTTGGGATGACCTCTAATTGGGAGCTATCGATTTTCTACCATTTTCGCCAAAAAAAAAATGTTGCCGTTGGCAACGACCTTTGAACTTCGTGCATTTATCTATCAATATATTCCTCTGGCACAACGCACAGGTCGCATTTATGATCGTGTTGCTTTGAAACTTTGTATGCTTGTTTGGGGTGACCACCAGATGGGAGCTGCATTTTTCCTTTGGCATACCCTACAAGGTACATTCATGGATGGATCGCTTTGAAACTTGGTATGTTTTTGGGGTTGACCTCTCGATGGGAGCTTCCTTCGTTCCCGTCAAAAAAGTTGCCGTTAGCATCGACCTTCATCTTTGCCCTTTTGTGCGTTAACAATTTCGTTTGACACACCACATAGGTCACATTTATGATCCGATTGCTTGGAAACTTGGTGTGCTGGTTTGGAACAACATTTAGATGCGAGCTGTTGATTTTCTCTCATTTCCGCCGAGAAACGTTGCTGTTGGCAATGATCTTTGAACTTTGCCGATTTTGTACCAACATTTTTCTTTGACGCGTTCTGCAGGGTGCATTTATGAATGGATCGGCTTCAAACTTGGTGTGCTTGTTTTGGGTGACTTCTAGATGAGAGCTATACATTTTCGTCCATTGCCGTAAAAAAAATGTTGCCCTCAGCAACGACTTTCAACTTATCCATTTTGTCGACAATTTCTTGGAACACCGTACATTTCACGTTTATGATTCGATTGCTTTGAAACATGGGGTGCTTGTTTGGAGTGACCTCTAGATGTGAGCTTTGATTTTCTTTCATTTCTCCAGAGAAACGTTGCCCAATGTAACCGTTAGAAATGACCGTTGAACTCATTGCATTTGTGCATCAACATTTTCATTTTGGCAAACCCTGCAGGATGAATTTATGAACGGATCAGTTTGAAATTTGGTATGCATGTTTGGGGTAACCTCCAGATGTGAGCTATCGATTTTTTCCATTTCCGTCAGCAATGACATTTAAAACTAGATGAAGTGATTGTGCCCGCACAATACACAGGATTTTCCTCCTATTTTTCGTCTCAAAATTGAGAAGAACGCAGAAAAACGGATTTTTGATGAGCCTATTAACACATTGACGGTCGACGATATAATGTCAAGATTTTTTTTACAGAAACCCTGTTGTTTGATGTAAATCACTGGGGTCTTCTCGTTTGACCAGCAGCCATTGTTCAGGAGAGAAGTGTGATAACTACCATGATATTTGGAAGGTTGTTGTCGGGTTTCGGGGGTTAGTACAGAAAAATTTGCGGAGGGGGTAATGTCCAGAGGGTCATAGACTCCTAGTAAGGACAAAGTCTACCCGAGAATATTTTGCAAAGTTCAGTACTCTTAAGATTCAATCTGAGCAGTTGTAGCATGTGCTGCCCTATATTGGAGAGCATTTGTGGGGGCTCTAAGTTGTATGAAATTGCACTGGGTCAATTTTTTTTTTGGGGGGGGGGGGCATTTAGGGAACTTGCCCCCCCCCCCCCCCCCCTTAATTCCGTGGCTATACTACTGAATCAAAACAGCAGCAATGTCGGCAGGATCTCTATGCAGTATGTCCGCTCCCAGAGGTCGCATCTAATGAAATTCTGTACTGACCGCCAAGGCTCCATACATTGGAACAACCATAGACATTTCAAACTGCGCGTTATACTACGTCGACCTCATTAAATGTCAACGAGTGGACGACATTTGGCAGTAAATCCATGTCACTTGTAATTCCCATTCAGAAGTATAATTCCAGGCCTTCGTGGTGCTGTATTACTTTTGGCTTCCATGTCAGAATGTTAGGAAGCAAATGGGTTTTTGCAGGTAGGTAACTGTCCGGATATTTCCTGTAATCAAAGTTTCAATGATTTTTCACTCAAAACGTAAAATGACACTGAACGCTTACCCTGTATAATCTAAAAGCGCATATTTTTCTGAATATAACTGTTCTCTGTCATAAATGCATGTATTTAGATCCGAGTGCCAGCATGTCTCAATGTGACAGACACAAATTGTCATTACGCCGTGTTGAGCAGTGCAGAGGCTTCTTACCACGTGAAGTGAATGACAGTGCGTTTTTGAAACAGATGGCTTTGGCAAGAGAATGGTGATGAGTACTCTCCCTTGATGTGCAGAGCTTTGTTTTCAGTATCGGATTCCAAGTTTCCTTTCATGCCTTCATAATTCCGTTTTTTGAAACGTTTTGTTTTCTAAATAACAGCATATCAAAATATTTCTTTATTGAGTAAAAATTCTTCCAATATATTTACCACTATGAATTGTTCTTTGGGGGGGGGGGGGGGGGGCACCAAATTTCTTGCCGGTACCCAAGGTAAACTATTTTATATTTGTGGGACATCACTATTCACTGGATTGGCAAAGCTCAACTAACTTCGTGTCAACTCAAGAAAGTCGCCCGCTTTTAATGAATTAAGGTTGAACAAAAATGGCCCACCTGGACCCATTTTAGGCGGAACATTATGGCCCTCCTGCCATTCTGACAATGACAAACATGGATTTGTATGACCACAACATGTGTAGGCCTAAAATCAAGATTACCCAATCATGTATTCTGTTGTCACTTTAGGGGAATTCCACCAGACATTGGTCATATTTCCCCAACCCTTCCTGTTGCTTCTTATCTACATGTACGTCGCACGGTAGATGAATAATTCTCAGTTATTTATCTATGCCGTGAGCTCTTATGGTGAAAGCCTGAAATTGAAACGCGGTACCAGAAGGCAACTTCCCCGGCCCGAAGTCAGCATTATTTAAAAATTCGACATGGGTGGGGGAGGAGACAATTCTGTACCTATGGCTAATTCGAACTTGGACCCAAAGTCCGTAATATATTGGGCATACCCAAAATGCACAGCCCCGCCGAGGTGAGGGAGGGTATTGGAGGGGGTCCCCCCTTCCCGATTTTTTTTAATAAGAGTCTCTAATAACTATTCTAGAGCCTCATAATGCCTCATTTGAGGATTGTCATGGTTCTGCGTTTAGTCAATGGTTAACACAATAGGCCTGCTTTTTAAGCGAACAATCTTTTGGTTCGCCTGGAGGTCGCCTGAATTGAAAAATACGCGAACGAAAAATGGGTTGCTTCGAAATCCCCGACGGTTCGCGCAAAGTTTTTGATGGTTCGCGTAAATATTGTTTGTAACGATGAGCCGTACACGTGTGAGAATTGTTCCAAATCGCTTCGTGGATTGCCGCAAAAATTTGATACAGTCCGATTCGGTAATGACAGCCAGGCTAATTAGGGATGTGTCGCTATGTAATGTCTACACAGTTAGTAACAATCTGTCAATACCGTCGGAATTGCCACCGTCATCAAATTCAATGAGGACGGGGGAGGGGATGAGTAGCTGGAGTCATATTCCCATAAAAAATAACAGACTCTCAGTGTTCTACTTTCGATTTCAGTTTAGGATACAAAATACCATGTAACATTATGACAACGTTCACTGAAATTGAGGTCGCCGGGTGCAAAATGATCAAGATTTTTCAGACGTGTTTCCTGGCTTGGACGCCAGAGTCTGGGGAGTCTAAAATCTAATGCGTGTTTGCCTTGGGTGGGGGCTGGGCAGTCGCGTCGGATAGTTTTATTGGTGGAGGAAGAACCTCAACATCCAAATTCTGAATAACGGCCACTTTAACCCGTCTCGTAGTACAGTTTTGTCAGGTCAAAGTGGTGATCTAAAAAAAAAAGTTTGTTTTTTTATCAAAAATTTTCAGTCCAAACCGGACCAAAAAATTTCCAGGTAAAAAAAAAATTGTTTTCGTCTCAAAATTGAACAAAACGCATAAAAAAACAGAAACAAAAATTTCCGAATTTTGGTCTTAAAGTCCGAACCGGAGTGGTAGTTCTACAGCCATCAGAAGCCAAGTGAAATAAAACCCTATTCCCATTTGGTGAGGAAAGGTTTAAAGATACCGTGAATGTTGCCATTTCAATCACGGAAGCCTTATACGATTCAAGAACGCCCAGTATTCTCATGCCGAAAAGAGGGTGTACGGACCGTTGAGAGGCCGAGAGTGTATTTTGGCGACCGCCCGAAGCCAAACTCAACAAAATTGTACTTCCAAACTACGGGGAATCTTTTTACCTGTATACGGGCTACACATTCTCAATCACCACCGCTTTTAACCCACTCCGGTAGTACAGTATAATTAGGTCAAAGTACCAGTCTGAAGACCGATTTTTCGTTTTTTGGTGTAGTGCAAAAAAAAAAAAATTTTTTTTCGTCTCAAAAGTGAACAAAACACATAAAAAACAAAAACAAAAATTTCCGGATTTTGGTCGAAAAGTCCGTACCGGAGTGGTAGTTCTCCAGCCATCAGAAGCCAAGTGAAATAAAACCTTATTCCCATGGGGTGGGGAAAGGTTTAAACAGACCGTGAATGATACCATATGAATCACGAAATCCTTATACGAGTCAAGAACGCCGAGTATTCGCATGCCAAAAAGAGGGTGGACGGACCGTTGAGAGGCCGAGAGTGTACTTTTGGCGACCGCCTGAAGGCAAACGCAACAAAATTGTGCTTCCAAACTACGGGGAATTTTTTTACCTATATATGCGCTACACATTCGCAATCACCGCCGCTTTTTACCCACTCCGGTAGTACAGTATAATTAGGTCAAAGTACCAGTCTGAAGACCAATTTTCGTTTCTTGGTGGTGGTGTGTAAAAAAAAAATTTTTTTTTTTCGTCTCAAAATTGAACAAAACACATAAAAAAACAAAAACAAAAATTTCCGAATTTTGGTAGAAAATTTCGGAAGTCCGAACCGGACCGAAAATTTTCAGTGCAAAAAAAATTTTTTTTTTTCGTCTCAAAATTGAACAAAACACATGAAAAACGAAAAAAAAAATTTCGATTTTTTGGCCGCCATTTTGGATTAACAAAAAATCGAAACGAAATTCTTTCGATTTTTTTTATAAAGCGGTATTATTTCCTTCAATTTGGAACCCTTTTAGAGGGCTCTTTATATTTAAATCTCGATATTTCAATCCAAAATGGCCGATTTTTGAGATAACTTTCCGTTTTGTGAAAAATTTTGGCAGAAAACATAAAAAATGGAAAAAAATACCGATTATATTTGTTTTAGACAAGAGTAATTCTGACAAGTCTGTCAAAAAATTAAGTCGATAGCTTTTTTCTTTCATGAGATATTGGCCTACGAAGCTTTGGGCGTTTTTGCCCACCAAGAAACATTTTCCCCCAAATACTGATGGTTTTATTTATTAGAACTCATGGCCGTCATTGATCGTGCAAAGTTTGAAAAAAATCTTAAAGACCGTTTTCGAGAAAACTCTTTCCCCGATGTGTTGGAAAAACAAAAAAAAAACAAAAAAAAAAAAAAAAAAAAAAAAATAACTAGATGAAGTGATTGTGCCCGCACAATACACAGGATTTTCCTCGTATTTTCAGTTCCTGAGCGTTTTCGTCTCAAAATTGAGAAGAACGCAGAAAACGGATTTTTGATGAGCCTATCAACATACTGACGGTAGAAGATATAATTGCAAGACCTCTATGCAATATGCCAGCTCCCAGAGGTCACATCTAATGATATTCTGTACTGACCGCCAAGGCTCCATACATTGGAACAACCATAGCCATTCCAAACTGCGCATTATTACTATGTCGACCTCATTAAATGTCAACGAGTGGACGACATTTGCCAGTAAATCCATGTCAGTTGTAATTCCCATTCAGAAGTCCAAAACAACTGCTACCAAAAGTGTTTCAATGAAGGTTACTTTTGAAGATTTCCAAATGCTTTTGCATCCGATTCTTATGCGTGGAGGTGGAAACACTACATGATGGGCAGTGATGTCGTGGTTCCTCACGATTGCAGAAGAAATATCTAGAGTTCAGAAATAAAAAAAGAGCGCGTAATTGGGTGGGAGTGGGGGGGGGGGGGGGGTGGTTCGGGTGGGAGCTGACAATCAGTATGAGGAGTGTTAGTTTATGTCATTTCTTAATAAGTTCTACTTCTCCTTCAATAAACCTGATGGATTTCATTTGTACGACCACAACAAGTACAGGCCGAAAGTCAAGATTAAACACATATGGATACTGTTGTCCACTTTAGAGGAATTCCACCAGGTATTGGTCATATTGCCACAACCCTTCCTGTTGCTTCATATCTACATGTACGTTGCAGGGTCTTCGGGTAGATGAATAATTCTCAGTTATTTATCTATGCCATGAGCTCTTATGGTGAAAGCCTGAAATTGAAACGCGGTACCAGAAGGCAACTTCCCAGGCTCGAAGTCAGCAGTATTTAAAAATTTGACGTGTGTGGGGTGAGGGGGTGGGGGGGGGGGCATATGTATACCTAAAGCTAATTCAAACTTGGACCCAAAGTCCGTAACATATTAAGCATATCCAAAGTGCACAGCCCCGAGATGTGGGAGGGTATTTGGGGGGGAGGGCTCCCCTTCCCGACTTTTTTTAAATAAGAGGCTCTGATAACAATTCTCATTTGGGGCTTGTCATGGCTCTGCGTAATGGCGTGTGACATTTCTAAATCCCGCACTTTCCGGTCTCGGTTCTGGTCTGGTGTTGAGAAATCTCCTTGCCGACTTGAATAATGAGTTCTTTGACAATCATGATATTCTAAAAGTTATATAGGAGGTCATTGGACAATTGTTAGCTTCGTCGGCTGCTGGCTCTGAGTCTATGCCTCACTGGTCAGAAATTATTTTCCGACAGAATGTGTAATTTTTCGACAGAGATGTTTATTGGGGTCGCGGTTCATCACCGTCGCACACCCACCTTTTTTTTTTTGGGGGGGGGGGGGGGGGCAGAGTTTCCCAGTCCTCAATCTGGCTACAGCAACTAATTCCAGGCCTTCGTGGTGCTCTATTTCTTTTGGCTTCCATGTCAGAATGTTAGGAAGCAAATGGATAGTTGCAGGTAGGTAATTGTCGGGTTATTTCTTGTAATTAGACACCCTTAATGTTTCAATGATTTTTCACTCAAAACGTAAAATGACACTTCACGCCTACACTATACAATCTAAAAGCGCATATTTTTCTGAATATATTACAAATTAAAATAAATCATTTGAATTGGTATTCTATCAGCAAGGACTGATTAAGTAATACTAAATATTTAAATATTTAAAAGAAACGCGAATACCAATGTTTGCGGGTTTTACTGAAAATTTTGATTTCAAATTATGTACAGCGTTCACTGAAGTTGAGGTCGCCGGGTGCAAAATGATCAATGTTTTTCAGACGTGTTTCCTGGCATGGACGCCCGAGATGTAGAGTCCATCTAATGGGTGTTTGTGTTGAGTGGGTGTTGGGCAGTCGCGTCGGATAGTATTACAGGTGGAGGAAGAGCCTCAACATCCAAATTCTGAATTACGGCCACTTTAACCCGCCTCGTAGTACAGTTTCGTCAGAGCAAAGTGGCGATCGAAAGAAAGAAGTTTGGTTTTTGATCAAACATATTCAGTCCCAACTGGACCAAAAAATTTCCAGGTAACAAAAAAATATTTTTTTGTCTCAAAATTGACCAAAACGCATAGAAAAGCGAACAAAAAAATCCGATTTTTGTTCAAAAGTTTCCAAGTCCGAACCGGAGTGGTAGTTCTCCAGCCATCAGAAGCCAAGTGGAATAAAACCCTATTCCCATGGGATGGGGAAGGTTTAAAGAGACCGCGAATGTTGCCATTTCAACCACGGAAGCCTTATACGATTCAAAAACGTCGATTATTCTCATGCCAAAATGAGGGTGTACGGACCGTTGGGAGGCCGAGAGTGTACATTTGGCGACCACCCGAAGCCAAATGCAACAGGATTGTGCTTCCACACTCCGGGGAATCTTTTTATCTATATACGGGCTACAGATTTTTTCAATCACCACCGCTTTTAACCCACTCCGGTAGCAAAGTATAATGAGGTCATAATACCTGTCCGAAGACCCGACCAAAAACTTCCAGGTAAAAAAACATTTTTTTTCGTCTCAAACTTGACCAAAACGCGTAGAAAACCAAAAAAAAAAATCCCATTTTTCTTGAAAATTTTCCAAGTCCGAACCGGAGCGGTAGTTTTCCAGCCATCAGAACCCAAGTGAAATAAAATCCTATTCCCATGGGGTGGGGGAACGGTTTAAAGAGGCGGTGAATGTTGCCATTCCAACCACGGAAGCCTTATATGATTCAAGAACGTCGAGTATTTTCAGGCCAAAAAGAGGGTGTTCCCATGGTTGAGAGGCCGAGAGTGTACATTTGGTGACCGCCCGAATCCAAATGCAACAAGGTTGTGCTTCCACACTATGGGGAATCTTCTTGTCTATATACGGGCTACACATTTTTCAATCACCACCGCTTTTAACCCACTCCGGTAGTAAAGTATAATCAGGTCGTAGTAGCTGACCGAAGACCGGACCAAAAACTTCCAGGTAAAGAATTTTTTTTCGTTTCAAAATTGACCAAAACGCACAGAAAACCGAAAAAAAATTCCGATTTTGGTTCAAAATTTTTCAAGTCCGAACCGGAGCGGTAGTTCTCCAGCCATCAGAAGCCAAGTGAAATAAAACCCTATTCCCCTGGGGAGGGGAAAGGTTTAAAGAGACCGTGAATATTGCCATTTCAATCACAGAAACCTTATACGATTCAAGAACGCCGAGTATTCTCATGCCGAAAGGAGGGTGTACGGACCGTTGAGAGGCCGAGAGTGTATTTTGGCGACCTCCCTAAGCCAAACTCAACAAAATTGTGCTTCCAAACTACGGGGAATCTGTTTACCTATATATGGGCTACACATTCTCAATCACCGCCGCTTTTAACCCACTCCGGTAGTACAGTATAATTAGGTCAAAGTACCAGTCTGAAGACCGATTTTTCGTTTTTTTGGTGTAGTGTAAAAAAAAAAAAAAATTTTTTTTCGTCTCAAAATTGAACAAAACATAAAAAATAAAGACAAACATTTCCGGATTTTGGTCGAAAAGTCCGAACCGGAGTGGTAGTTCTCCAGCCATCAGAAGCCAAGTGAAATAAAACCTTATTCCCATGGGGTGGGGAAAGGTTAAAGGAGACCGTGAATGTTGCCATTTGAATCACGGAAGCCTTATACGAGTCAAGAACGCCGAGTATTCTCATGCCAAAAAGAGGGTGTACGGACCGTTGAGAGGCCGAGAGTGTACTTTTGGCGACCGCCCGAAGGCAAACGCAACAAAATTGTGCTTCCAAACTATGGGGAATCTTTTTACCTATATATGCGCTACACATTCGCAATCATCACCGCTTTTAACCCACTCCGGTAGTACAGTATAATTAGGTCAAAGTACCAGTCTGAAGACCAATTTTCGTTTTTTGGTGGTGTAGTGCAATAAAAAAAATTTTTTTTCGTCTCAAAATTGAACAAAACACATAAAAAACAAAACAAAAATTTCCGAATTTTGGTCGAAAATTTCGGAAGTCCGAACCGGACCGAAAATTTTCAGTGTAAAAAAAAAAATGTTTTTTCGTCTCAAAATTGAACAAAACCCATAAAAAACGAAAAAAAAAATTTTTGGCCGCCATTTTGCATTGACGAAAAATCGAAACGAAATTCTTTCGATTTTTTTTATAAAGCGGTATTACTGCCTTCAATTTGGAACTCTTTTAGAGGGCTCATTATATTTAAATCTCGATATTTCAATCCAAAATGGCCGATTTTTGAGATAACTTTCCGTTTTGTGAAAAATTTTGGCAGAAAACATAAAAATGGAAAAAAATACCGATTATATTTGTTTTAGACAAGAGTAATTCTGACAAGCCTGTCAAAAAATTAAGTCGATAGCTTTTTTTCTATCATGAGATATTGGCCTACGAAGCTTTGGGCGTTTTTAGGCGTTTTTGCCCACCAAGAAACATTTTCCCCCAAATACTGATGGTTTTATTTATTAGGACTCATGGCCGTCATTGATAGTTTTTATTTATGAGAAATAATGAATCTAGACATAATAAAGTAAAAAAAAAACAAGAAATTTTTTTTCAATTTTTGGTCAGAGTGTCCCGAAGCCATGTTTGACTGCTAGCGGAAGCCAAATTAAGAACAACTCCATTTCCAAAAGATGATAACTGTTCATGTACACTGTGACTTCAACATTTCTACCCTTAGAAGCTTTCAAATCGTCCCATTTGTTGAGTACTGTGACGGCAAAGTAGCCCGGTGGAAACAAAAAATTCCGACTTTTGGTCGAAAATTTTTAAGTCCAAACCGAAAATTTTTCTGGTGCAAAAAATTTTTTTTTTTCGTCTCCAAATGGCCTGAAACACATAAATAACCGAAAATAAAAATTCGATTTTTCGGCCGCCATTTTGGATTACCGAAAAATCGAAACGAAATTCTTTCGATTTTTTTTATAAAGCGGTATTACTTCCTTCAATTTGGAACCCTTTTAGAGGGCTCGTTATATTTAAATCTCGATATTTCAATCCAAAATGGCCGATTTTTTAGATAACTTTCCGTTTTGTGAAAAATTTTGGCAGAAAACATAAAAAATGGAAAAAAATACCGATTATATTTGTTTTAGACAAGAGTAATTCTGACAAGTCTGTCAAAAAATTAAGTCGATAGCTTTTTTCTTTCATGAGATATTGGCCTACGAAGCTTTGGGCGTTTTTGCCCACCAAGAAACATTTTCCCCCAAATACTGATGGTTTTATTTATTAGAACTCATGGCCGTCATTGATCGTGCAAAGTTTGAAAAAAATCTTAAAGACCGTTTTCGAGAAAACTCTTTCCCCGATGTGTTGGAAAAACAAAAAAAAAAAAAAAAACAAAAAAAAAAAAAAAAAAAAAGAACTAGATGAAGTGATTGTGCCCGCACAATACACAGGATTTTCCTCCTCTTTTTCGTCTGAAAATTGAGAAGAACGCCGAAAAAAGGATTTGTGATGAGCCTATCACCAAATTGACGGTAGACGATATAATGTCAACATTTTTTTTACAGAAACCCTGCTGTTTGATGTAAATCACTGGGGTCTTCTCGTTTGACCAGCAGCTATTGTTCAGCAGAAAAGTGTGATAACTACCATGATATTTGGAAGGTCGTTGTCGGGTTTCTGGGTTAGTACAGAGAAATTTGCGGAGGGGGTAATGTCCAGAGGGTCACAGACTCCTAGTAAGGACAAAGTCTTCCCGAGAATATTTTGCAAAGTTCAGTTCTCTTAAGATTCAATCTGAGCAGTTGTAGCATGTGCTGCCCTATATTGGAGAGCATTTGAGGGGGCTCTATGTTGTATGAAATTGCACTGGGTCAATTTTTATTTTTTTTGGGGGGGGGGGGTGGGGGGGAACATTTAACATTAATTCCGTGGCTACACTACTGAATCAAAACAGCAGCAATGTCGGCAGGATCGCTATGCAGTATGCCAGCTCCCAGAGGTCGCATCTAATGAAATTCTGTACTGACCGCCAAGGCTCCATATATTGAAACAACCATAGACATTTCACACTGCGCGTTATTACTATGTCGACCTCATTAAATGTCAACGAGTGGACGACATTTGGCAGTAAATCAAACGCCTACCCTGTATAATCTAAAAGCGCATATTTTTCTGAATATAACTGTACTCTGTCATAAATGCATGTATTTAGATCCGAGTGCCAGCATGTCTCAATGTGACAGACACAAATTGTCATTACGCCGTGTTGAGCAGTGCAGAGGCTTCTAACCACGTGAAGTGAATGACAATGCGTTTTTGAAACAGATGGCTTTGGCAAGAGAATGGTGATGAGTACTCTCCCTTGATGTGCAGAGCTTTGTTTTCAGCATCGGATTCCAAGTTTCCTTTCTTGCTTTCACAATTCCGTTTTTTGAAACGTTTTGTTTTCGAAATAACAGCATATCAAAATATTTCTTTATTGAGTAAAAATTCTTCCAATATATTTACCACTATGTATTGTTCTTTGGGGGGGGGGGGGGGGGGGGGGGTGTCACCAAATTTCTTGCCGGTACCCAAGGTAAACTATATGATATTTGTGGGACATCACTATTCACTGGATTGGCAAAGCTCAACTAACTTCGTGTTAACTCAAGAAAGTCGCCCGCTTTTAATGAATTAAGGTGGAACAAAAATGGCCCACCTGCACCCATTTTAGTCGGAACATTATGACCCTCCTGCCATTCTGACAATGACAAACATGGATTTGTATGACCACAACATGTGTAGGCCTAAAATCAAGATTAACCAATCATGTATTCTGTTGTCACTTTAGGGGAATTCCACCAGACATTGGTCATGTTTCCCCAACCCTTCCTGTTGCTTCTTATCTACCTGTACGTCGCAGGGTAGATGAATAATTCTCAGTTATTTATCTATGCCGTGAGCTCTTATGGTGAAAGCCTGAAATTGAAACACGGTACCAGAAGGCAACTTCCCCGGCCCGAAGTCAGCATTATTTAAAAATTCGACATGGGTGTGGGGAGAGGGGGGGGGAGGGGACAATTCTGTACCTAAGGCTAATTCGAACTTGGACCTTAAGTCCGCAATATATTGGGCATACCCAAAATGCACAGCCCCGCCGAGGTGAGGGAGGGTATTGGAGGGGGTCCCCCTTCCCGATTTTTTTTTAATAAGAGTCTCTGATAACTATTCTAGAGCCTCATAATGCCTCATTTGAGGATTGTCATGGCTCTGATTTAGTCAATGGTTAACACAATAGGCTTGCTTCTTAAGCGAACGATCTTTTGGTTCGCCCGGAGGTCGCCTGAATTGAAAAATACGCGAACGAAAAATGGGTTGCTTCGAAATCCCCGACGGTTCGCGCAAAGTTTTTGATGGTTCGCGTAAATATTGTTTGCAACGATGAGCCGTACACGTGTGAGAATTGTTCCAAATCGCTTCGTGGATTGCCGCAAAAATTTGATACAGTCCGATTCGGTAATGGCAGCCAGGCTAATTAGGGATGTGTCGCTATGTAATGTCTACACAGTTAGTAACAATCTGGCAATACCGTCGGAATTGCCACCGTCATCAAATTCAATGAGGACGGGGGAGGGGATGAGTAGCTGGAGTCATATTCCCATAAAAAATAACAGACTCTCAGTGTTCTACTTTCGATTTCAGTTTAGGATACAAAATACCATGTAACATTATGAACAACGTTCACTGAAATTGAGGTCGCCGGCTGCAAAATGATCAAGGATTTTCAGACGTGTTTCCTGGCTTGGACGCCAGAGTCTGTAGAGTCTAATCTAATGCGTGTTTGCCTTGGGTGGGGGTTGGGCAGTCGCGTCGGATAGTTTTACTGGTGGAGGAAGAGCCTCAACATCCAAATTCTGAATAACGGCCACTTTAACCCGCCTCGTAGTACAGTTTTGTCAGGTCAAAGTGGTGATCTAAAAAAAAAGTTTGTTTTTTGATCAAAAATTTTCAGTCCAAACAGGACCAAAAAATTTCCAGGTAAAAAAAAAATTGTTTTCATCTCAAAATTGAACAAAACACATAAAAAACAGAAACAAAAATTTCCGGATTTTGGTCTAAAAGTCCGAACCGGAGTGGTAGTTCTCCAGCCATCAGAAGCCAAGTGAAATAAAACCCTATTCCCATTTGGTGAGGAAAGGTTTAAAAATACCGTGAATGTTGCCATTTCAATCACGGAAGCCTTATACGATTCAAGAACGCCCAGTATTCTCATGCCGAAAAGAGGGTGTACGGACCGTTGAGAGGGGGAGAGTGTATTTTGGCGACCGCCCGAAGCCAAACTCAACAAAATTGTACTTCTAAACTATGGGGAATCTTTTTACCTGTATACGGGCTACACATTCTCAATCACCACCGCTTTTAACCCACTCCGGTAGTACAGTATAATTAGGTCAAAGTACCAGTCTGAAGACCGATTTTTCGTTTTTTGGTGAAGTGTAAAAAAAAAAAAAATTTTTTTTCCTCTCAAAAGTGAACAAAACACATAAAAAACAAAAACAAAAATTTCCGGATTTTGGTCGAAAAGTCCGAACCGGAGTGGTAGTTCTCCAGCCATCAGAACCCAAGTGAAATAAAACCTTATTCCCATGGGGCGGGGAAAGGTTTAAACAGACCGTGAATGATACCATATGAATCACGAAATCCTTATACGAGTCAAGAACGCCGAGTATTCTCATGCCAAAAAAGAGGGTGTACGGACCGTTGAGAGGCCGAGAGTGTACTTTTGGCGACCGCCCGAAGGCAAACGCAACACAATTGTGCTTCCAATCTGCGGGGAATCTTTTTACCTATATATGCGCTACACATTCGCAATCACCGCCGCTTTTTACCCACTCCGGTAGTACAGTATAATTAGGTCAAAGTACCAGTCTGAAGACCAATTTTCGTTACTTGGTGGTGGTGTGTAAAAAAAAAATTTTTTTTTCGTCTCAAAATTGAACAAAACACATAAAAAACAAAAACAAAAATTTCCGAATTATGGTCGAAAATTTCGGAAGTCCGAACCGGACCGAAAATTTTCAGTGCAAAAAATTTTTTTTTTTTTTTGTCTCAAAATTGAACAAAACACATAAAAAACCAAAAAAAAAAATTTCGATTTTTTGGCCGCCATTTTGGATTAACGAAAAATGGAAACGAAATTCTTTCGATTTTTTTTATAAAGCGGTATTACTTCCTTCAATTTGGAACCCTTTTAGAGGGCTCTTTATATTTAAATCTCGATATTTCAATCCAAAATGGCCGATTTTTGAGATAACTTTCCGTTTTGTGAAAAATTTTGGCAGAAAACATAAAAAATGGAAAAAAATACCGATTATATTTGTTTTAGACAAGAGTAATTCTGACAAGTCTGTCAAAAAATTAAGTCGATAGCTTTTTTCTTTCATGAGATATTGGCCAACGAAGCTTTGGGCGTTTTTGGGCATTTTTGCCCACCAAGAAACATTTTCCCCCAAATACTGATGGTTTTATTTATTAGAACTCATGGCCGTCATTGATCGTGCAAAGTTTGAAAAAAATCTTAAAGACCGTTTTCGAGAAAACTCTTTCCCCGATGTGTTGGAAAAACAAAAAAAAAAGAAAAAAAAAAAAAAAAAAAAAAAGAATAATAATCTTGGCAATAACAAATAGATTTTCCTTTCAGGAAAATCCAAATAATAATCTTGGCAATAACAAATAGATTTTCCTTTCAGGAAAATCCAAACTAGATGAAGTGATTGTGCCCGCACAATACACAGGATTTTCCTCGTATTTTCAGTTCCTGAGCGTTTTCGTCTCAAAATTGAGAACACAGAAAAACGGATTTTTGATGAGCCTATCAACATACTGACGGTAGAAGATATAATTGCAAGACCTCTATGCAGTATGCCAGCTCCCAGAGGTCACATCTAATGATATTCTGTACTGACCGCCAAGGCTCCATACATTGGAACAACCATAGCCATTCTTCCAAACTGCGCATTATTACTATGTCGACCTCATTAAATGTCAACGAGTGGACGACATTTGCCAGTAAATCCATGTCAGTTGTAATTCCCATTCAGAAGTCCAAAACAACTGCTACCATAAGTGTTTCAATGAAGGTTACTTTTGAAGATTTCCAAATGCTTTTGCATCCGATTCTTATTCGTGGAGGCGGAAACACTTCATGATGGGCAGTGATGTCGTGGTTCCTCACGATTGCAGAAGAAATATCTAGAGTTCAGAAATAAAAAACGAGCGCGTAATTGGGTGGGAGTGGGGGGGGGGGGGGGGGGGGTTCGAGTGGGAGCTGACAAATCAGTATGAGGAGTGTTAGTTTATGTCATTTCTTAATAAGTTCTACTTCTCCTTCAATAAACCTGATGGATTTGATTGTACGACCACAACAAGTGCAGGCCGAAAGTCAAGATTAAACACTTATGTATACTGTTGTCCGCTTTAGAGGAATTCCACCAGGTATTGGTCATATTGCCACAACCCTTCCTGTTGCTTCTTATCTACATGTACGTTGAGGGTCTTCGGGTAGATGAATAATTCTCAGTTATTTATCTAGAGCTCTTATGGTGAAAGCCTGAAATTGAAACGCGGTACCAGAAGGCAACTTCCCAGGCTCGAAGTCAGCAGTATTTAAAAATTTGACATGTGTGTGGGGTGAGGGGGGGGGGGGGGGCATATGTATACCTAAAGCTAATTCAAACTTGGACCCAAAGTCCGTAACATATTAGGCATATCCAAAGTGCATAGCCCCGAGATGTGGGAGGGTATTTGAGGGGGGGGGGGAGGCTCCCCTTCCCGACTTTTTTTTTTAAATAAGAGGCACTGATAACAATTCTCATTTGAGGCTTGTCATGGCTCTGCGTAATGGCGTGTGACATTTCTAAATCCCGCACTTTCCGGTCTCGGTTCTGGTCTGGTGTGGGAAATCTCCTTGCCGACTTGAATGATGAGTTCTTTGACAATCATGATATTCTAAAAGTTATATAGGAGGTCATTGGACAATTGTTAGCTTCGTCGGCTGCTGGCTCTGAGTCTATGCCACACTGGTCAGAAATTATTTTCCGACAGAATGTGTAAATTTTCGACAGAGATGTTTATTGGGGTCGCGGTTCGCCACCGTCGCACACCCACCTGTTTTTTTTTTTGGGGGGGGGGGGGGGGCAGAGTTTCCCAGTCCTCAATTTGGCTACAGCAACTAATTCCAGGCCTTCGTGGTGCTCTATTACTTTTGGCTTCCATGTCAGAATGTTAGGAAGCAAATGGATAGTTGCAGGTAGGTAATTGTCGGGTTATTTCTTATAATTAGCACCCTTAATGTTTCAATGATTTTTCACTCAAAACGTAAAATGACACTTAACGCCTACACTATACAATCTAAAAGCGCATATTTTTTTGAAAATATTACAAATTATAACAAATCATTTGAATTGGTGTTCTATCAGCAAGGACTGATTAAGTAATACTAAATATTTAAAAGAAACGCGAATACCAATGTTTGCGGGTTTTACTGAAAATTTTGATTTCAAATTGTGTACAGCGTTCACTGAAGTTGAGGTCGCCGGGTGCAAAATGATCAATGTTTTTCAGACGTGTTTCCTGGCATGGACGCCCGAGATGTAGAGTCCAACTAATGGGTGTTTGTGTTGGGTGGGGGTTGGGCAGTCGCGTCTGATAGTTTTACAGGTGGAGGAAGAGCCTCAACATCCAAATTCTGAATTACGGCCACTTTAACCCGTCTCGTAGTACAGTTTCGTCAGATCAAAGTGGCGATCGAAAGAAAGAAGTTTGGTTTTTGATCAAACATTTTCAGTCCCAACCGGACCAAAAAATTTCCAGGTAACAAAAAATATTTTTTTGTCTCAAAATTTACCAAAACGCATAGAAAACCGAAAAAAAAAATCAGATTTTTGTTCAAAAGTTTCCAAGTCCGAACCGGAGGGGTAGTTCTCCAGCCATCAGAAGCCAAGTGGAATAAAACCCTATTCCCATGGGATGGGGAAGGTTTAAAGAGACCGCGAATGTTGCCATTTCAACCACGGAAGCCTTATACGATTCAGAACGTCGATTATTCTCATGCCAAAATGAGAGTGTACCGTGTACGGACCGTTGGGAGGCCGAGAGTGTACATTTGGCGACCACCCGAAGCCAAATGCAACAGGATTGTGCTTCCACACTCCGGGGAATCTTTTTATCTATATACGGGCTACAGATTTTCAATCACCACCGCTTTTAACCCACTCCGGTAGCAAAGTATAATGAGGTCATAGTACCTGTCCGACGACCCGACCAAAAACTTCCAGGTAAAAAAACAATTTTTTTCGTCTCAAACTTGACCAAAACGCGTAGAAAACCAAAAAAAAAAATCCCATTTTTGTTGAAAATTTTCCAAGTCCGAACCGGAGTGGTAGTTTTCCAGCCATCAGAACCCAAGTGAAATAAAATCCTATTCCCGTGGGGTGGGGGAACGGTTTAAAGAGGCGGTGAATGTTGCCATTTCAACCACGGAAGCCTTATATGATTCAAGAACGTCGAGTATTTTCATGCCAAAAAGAGGGTGTACGCATGGTTGAGAGGCCGAGAGTGTACATTTCGTGACCGCCCGAATCCAAATGCAACAAGGTTGTGCTTCCACACTATGGGGAATCTTCTTGTCTATATACGGGCTACACATTTTTCAATCACCACCGCTTTTAACCCACTCCGGTAGTAAAGTATAATCAGGTCGTAGTAGCTGACCGAAGACCGGACCAAAAACTTCCAGGTAAAGAATTTTTTTTCGTTTCAAAATTGACCAAAACGCACAGAAAACCGAAAAAAAAATTCCGATTTTTGTTCAAAATTTTTCAAGTCCGAACCGGAGCGGTAGTTCTCCAGCCATCAGAAGCCAAGTGAAATAAAACCCTATTCCCCTGGGGAGGGGAAAGGTTTAAAGAGACCGTGAATGTTGCCATTTCAATCACAGAAACCTTATACGATTCAAGAACGCCGAGTATTCTCATGCCGAAAGGAGGGTGTACGGACCGTTGAGAGGCCGAGAGTGTATTTTGGCGACCTCCCTAAGCCAAACTCAACAAAATTGTGCTTCCAAACTACGGGGAATCTTTTTACCTATATATGGGCTACACATTCTCAATCACCGCCGCTTTTAACCCATTTCGGTAGTACAGTATAATTAGGTCAAAGTACCAGTCTGAAGACCGATTTTTCGTTTTTTTGGTGTAGTCTTTTTTTTCGTCTCAAAATTGAACAAAACACATAAAAAATAAAGACAGACATTTCCGGATTTTGGTCGAAAAGTCCGAACCGGAGTGGTAGTTCTCCAGCCATCAGAAGCCAAGTGAAATAAAACCTTATTCCCATGGGGTGGGGAAAGGTTAAAGGAGACCGTGAATGTTGCCATTTGAATCACGGAAGCCTTATACGAGTCAAGAACGCCGAGTATTCTCATGCCAAAAAGAGGGTGTACGGACCGTTGAGAGGCCGAGAGTGTACTTTTGGCGACCGCCCGAAGGCAAACGCAACAAAATTGTGCTTCCAAGCTATGGGGGATCTTTTTACCTATATATGCGCTACACATTCGCAATCATCACCGCTTTTAACCCACTCCGGTAGTACAGTGTAATTAGGTCAAAGTACCAGTCTGAAGACCAAATTTCGTTTTTTGGTGGTGTAGTGTAAAAAAAAAAAAAATTGTTTTCGTCTCAAAATTGAAGAGAACACATAAAAAACAAAAACAAAAATTTCCGAATTTTGGTCGAAAATTTCGGAAGTCCGAACCGGACCGAAAATTTTCAGTGTAAAAAAAAAATGGTTTTTTGGTCTCAAAATTGAACAAAACGCATAAAAAAACGAAAAAAAAAATTTCGATTTTTTGGCCGCCATTTTGGATTGACGAAAAATCGAAACGAAATTCTTTCGATTTTTTTTTATAAAGCGGTATTACTGCCTTCAATTTGGAACTCTTTTAGAGGGCTCATTATATTTAAATCTCCATATTTCAATCCAAAATGGCCGATTTTTTAGATAACTTTCCGTTTTGTGAAAAATTTTGGGAGAAAACATAAAAAATGGAAAAAAAATACTGATTATATTTGTTTTATACAAGAGTAATTCTGACAAGTCTGTCAAAAAATTAAGTCGATAGCTTTTTTCTTTCATGAGATATTGGCCTACGAAGCTTTGGGCGTTTTTGGGCGTTTTTGCCCACCAAGGAACATTTTCCCCCAAATACTGATGGTTTTATTTATTAGGACTCATGGCCGTCATTGATAGTTTTTATTTATGAGAAATAATGAATCTAGACATAATAAAGTAAAAAAAAAACAAGAAATTTTTTTTCAATTTTTGGTCACAGTGTCCCGAAGCCATGTTTGACTGATAGCGGAAGCCAAATTAAGAACAACTCCATTTCCAAAAGATGATAACTGTTGATGTACACTGTGACTTCAACATTTCTACCCTTAGAAGCTTTCAAATCGTCCCATTTGTTGAGTACTGTGACGGCAAAGTAGCCTGGTGGAAACAAAAAATTCCGACTTTTGGTCGAAAATTTCTAAGTCCAAACCGAAAATTTTTTGGGTGCAAAAAATTTTTTTTTTTCGTCTCCAAATGGCCTGAAACACATAAATAACCGAAAATAAAAATTCGATTTTTCGGCCGCCATTTTGGATTACCGAAAAATCGAAACGGAATTCTTTCGATTTTTTTTATAAAGCGGTATTACTTCCTTCAATTTGGAACCCTTTTAGAGGGCTCGTTATATTTAAATCTCGATATTTCTATCCAAAATGGCCGATTTTTGAGATAACTTTCCGTTTTGTGAAAAATTTTGGCAGAAAACATAAAAAATGGAAAAAATACCGATTATATTTGTTTTAGACAAGAGTAATTCTGACAAGTCTGTCAAAAAATTAAGTCGATAGCTTTTTTCTTTCATGAGATATTGGCCTACGAAGCTTTGGGCGTTTTTGGGCGTTTTTGCCCACCAAGAAACATTTTCCCCCAAATACTGATGGTTTTATTTATTAGGACTCATGGCCGTCATTGATAGTTTTTATTTATGAGGAATAATGAATCTAGACATAATAAAGTAAAAAAAAAACAATTTTTTTTTCAATTTTTGGTCACAGAGTCCCGAAGCCATGTTTGACTGCTAGCGGAAGCCAAATTAAGAACAACTCCATTTCCAAAAGATGATAACTGTTCATGTACACTGTGACTTCAACATTTCTACCCTTAGAAGCTTTCAAATCGTCCCACTTTTTGAGTACTGTGACGGCAAAGTAGCCCGGTGGAAACAAAAAATTCCGACTTTTGGTCGAAAATTTCTAAGTCCAAACCGAAAATTTTTCTGGTGCAAAAATTTTTTTTTTTTCGTCTCAAAATTGAACAAAACACATAAAAATTAAAGACAGACATTTCCGGATTTTGGTCGAAAAGTCCGAACCGGAGTGGTAGTTCTCCAGCCATCAGAAGCCAAGTGAAATAAAACCTTATTCCCATGGGGTGGGGAAAGGTTAAAGGAGACCGTGACTGTTGCCATTTGAATCACGGAAGCCTCATACGAGTCAAGAACGCCGAGTATTCTCATGCCAAAAAGAGGGTGTACGGACCGTTGAGAGGCCGAGAGTGTACTTTTGGCGACCGCCCGAAGGCAAACGCAACAAAATTGTGCTTCCAAGCTATGGGGAATCTTTTTACCTATATATGCGCTACACATTCGCAATCATCACCGCTTTTAACCCACTCCGGTAGTACAGTGTAATTAGGTCAAAGTACCAGTCTGAAGACCAATTTTCGTTTTTTGGTGGTGTAGTGTAAAAAAAAAAAAAAAATTGTTTTCGTCTCAAAATTGAAGAGAACACATAAAAAACAAAAACAAAAATTTCCGAATTTTGGTCGAAAATTTCGGAAGTCCGAACCGGACCGAAAATTTTCAGTGTAAAAAAAAAATGTTTTTTTGGTCTCAAAATTGAACAAAACGCATAAAAAAACGAAAAAAAAAATTTCGATTTTTTGGCCGCCATTTTGGATTGACGAAAAATCGAAACGAAATTCTTTCGATTTTTTTTTATAAAGCGGTATTACTGCCTTCAATTTGGAACTCTTTTAGAGGGCTCATTATATTTAAATCTCCATATTTCAATCCAAAATGGCCGATTTTTTAGATAACTTTCCGTTTTGTGAAAAATTTTGGGAGAAAACATAAAAAATGGAAAAAAAATACTGATTATATTTGTTTTATACAAGAGTAATTCTGACAAGTCTGTCAAAAAATTAAGTCGATAGCTTTTTTCTTTCATGAGATATTGGCCTACGAAGCTTTGGGCGTTTTTGGGCGTTTTTGCCCACCAAGGAACATTTTCCCCCAAATACTGATGGTTTTATTTATTAGGACTCATGGCCGTCATTGATAGTTTTTATTTATGAGAAATAATGAATCTAGACATAATAAAGTAAAAAAAAAACAAGAAATTTTTTTTCAATTTTTGGTCACAGTGTCCCGAAGCCATGTTTGACTGATAGCGGAAGCCAAATTAAGAACAACTCCATTTCCAAAAGATGATAACTGTTGATGTACACTGTGACTTCAACATTTCTACCCTTAGAAGCTTTCAAATCGTCCCATTTGTTGAGTACTGTGACGGCAAAGTAGCCTGGTGGAAACAAAAAATTCCGACTTTTGGTCGAAAATTTCTAAGTCCAAACCGAAAATTTTTTGGGTGCAAAAAATTTTTTTTTTTCGTCTCCAAATGGCCTGAAACACATAAATAACCGAAAATAAAAATTCGATTTTTCGGCCGCCATTTTGGATTACCGAAAAATCGAAACGGAATTCTTTCGATTTTTTTTATAAAGCGGTATTACTTCCTTCAATTTGGAACCCTTTTAGAGGGCTCGTTATATTTAAATCTCGATATTTCTATCCAAAATGGCAGATTTTTGAGATAACTTTCCGTTTTGTGAAAAATTTTGGCAGAAAACATAAAAAATGGAAAAAAATACCGATTATATTTGTTTTAGACAAGAGTAATTCTGACAAGTCTGTCAAAAAACTAAGTCGATAGCTTTTTCCTTTCATGAGATATTGGCCTACGAAGCTTTGGGCGTTTTTGGGCGTTTTTGCCCACCAAGAAACATTTTCCCTCAAATACTGATGGTTTTATTTATTAGAACTCATGGCCGTCATTGATCGTGCAAAGTTTGAAAAAAATCTTACAGACCGTTTTCGAGAAAACTCTTTCCCCGATGTGTTGGAAAAACAAAAAAAAAAAAAAAACAAAAAAAAAAAAAAAAAAAAGAATAATAATCTTGGCAATAACAAATAGATTTTCCTTTCAGGAAAATCCAAACTAGATGAAGTGATTGTGCCCGCACAATACACAGGATTTTCCTCGTGTTTTCAGTTCCTGAGCGTTTTCGTCACAAAATTGAGAAGAACACAGAAAAACGGATTTTTGATGAGCCTATCAACATACTGACGGTAGAAGATATAACTGCAAGACTTCTATGCAGTATGCCAGCTCCCAGAGGTCACATCTAATGATATTCTGTACTGACCGCCAAGGCTCCATACATTGGAACAACCATAGCCATTCCAAACTGCGCATTATTACTATGTCGACCTCATTAAATGTCAACGAGTGGACGACATTTGCCAGTAAATCCATGTCAGTTGTAATTCCCATTCAAAAGTCCAAAACAACTGCTACCATAAGTGTTTCAATGGAGGTTACTTTTGAAGATTTCCAAATGCTTTTGCATCCGATTCTTATGCGTGGAGGCGGAAACACTACATGATGGGCAGTGATGTCGTGGTTCCTCACGATTGCAGAAGAAATATCTAGAGTTCAGAAATAAAAAACGAGCGCGTAATTGGGTGGGAGTGGGGGGGGGGGGGGTGGTTCGGGTGGGAGCTGACAAATCAGTATGAGGAGTGTTAGTTTACGTCATTTCTTAATAAGTTCTACTTCTCCTTCAATAAACCTGATGGATTTGATTTGTACGACCACAACAAGTACAGGCCAAAAGTCAAGATTAAACACTTATGTATACTGTTATCCGCTTTAGAGGAATTCCACCAGGTATTGGTCATATTGCCACAACCCTTCCTGTTGCTTCTTATCTACATGTACGTTGCAGGGTCTTCGGGTAGATGAATAATTCTCAGTTATTTATCTATGCCATGAGCTCTTATGGTGAAAGCCTGAAATTGAAACGCGGTAACAGAAGGCAACTTCCCAGGCTCGAAGTCAGCAGTATTTAAAAATTTGACATGTGTGTGGGGTGAGGGGGGGGGGGCATATGTATACCTAAAGCTAATTCAAACTTGGACCCAAAGTCCGTAACATATTAGGCATATCCAAAGTGCATAGCCCCGAGATGTGGGAGGGTATTTGAGGGGGGGGGGAGGCTCCCCTTCCCGACTTTTTTTAATTGAGAGGCTCTGATAACAATTCTCATTTGAGGCTTGTCATGGCTCTGCGTAATGGCGTGTGACATTTCTAAATCCCGCACTTTCCGGTCTCGGTTCTGGTCTGGTGTTGGGAAATCTCCTTGCCGACTTGAATAATGAGTTCTTTGACAATCATGATATTCTAAAAGTTATATAGGAGGTCATTGGACAATTGTTAGCTTCGTCGGCTGCAGGCTCTGAGTCTATGCCACACTGGTCAGAAATTATTTTCCGACAGAATGTGTAAAGTTTCGACAGAGATGTTTATTGGGGTCGCGGTTCGCCACCGTCGCACACCCATCTTTTTTTTTGGGGGGGGGGGGGGGGTGGGGGGGGGGCAGAGTTTCCCAGTCCTCAATTTGGCTACAGCAACTAATTCCAGGCCTTCGTGGTGCTCTATTACTTTTGGCTTCCAGGTCAGAATGTTAGGAAGCAAATGGATAGTTGCAGGTAGGTAATTGTCGGGTTATTTCTTATAATTAGACACCCTTAATGTTTCAATGATTTTTCACTCAAAACGTAAAATGACACTTAACGCCTACACTATACAATCTAAAAGCGCATATTTTTCTGAATATATTACAAATTACAACAAATCATTTGACTTGGTGTTCTATCAGCAAGGACTGATTAAGTAATACTAAATATTTAAAAGAAACGCGAATACCAATGTTTGCTGGTTTTACTGAAAATTTTGATTTCAAATTATGTACAGCGTTCACTGAAGTTGAGGTCGCCGGGTGCAAAATGATCAATGTTTTTCAGACGTGTTTCCTGGCATGGACGCCCGAGATGTAGAGTCCAACTAATGGGTGTTTGTGTTGGGTGGGGGTTGGGCAGTCGCGTCTGATAGTTTTACAGGTGGAGGAAGAGCCTCAACATCCAAATTCTGAATTACGGCCACTTTAACCCGTCTCGTAGTACAGTTTCATCAGATCAAAGTGGCGATCGAAAGAAAGAAGTTTGGTTTTTGATCAAACATTTTCAGTCCCAACCGGACCAAAAAATTTCCAGGTAACAAAAAATATTTTTTTGTCTCAAAATTTACCAAAACGCATAGAAAACCGAAAAAAAAAATCCAATTTTTGTTCAAAAGTTTCCAAGTCCGAACCGGAGTGGTAGTTCTCCAGCCATCAGAAGCCAAGTGGAATAAAACCCTATTCCCATGGGATGGGGAAGGTTTAAAGAGACCGCAAATGTTGCCATTTCAACCACGGAAGCCTTATACGATTCAAGAACGTCGATTATTCTCATGCCAAAATGAGGGTGTACGGACCGTTGGGAGGCCGAGAGTGTACATTTTGCGACCACCCGACGCCAAATGCAACAGGATTGTGCTTCCACACTCCGGGGAATCTTTTTATCTATATACGGGCTACAGATTTTCAATCAGCACCGCTTTTAACCCACTCCGGTAGCAAAGTATAATGAGGTCATAGTACCTGTCCGAAGACCCGACCAAAAACTTCCAGGTAAAAAAACAATTTTTTTCGTCTCAAACGTGACCAAAACGCGTAGAAAACCAAAAAAAAAAAAATCCCATTTTTATTGAAAATTTTCCAAGTCCGAACCGGAGTGGTAGTTTTCCAGCCATCAGAACCCAAGTGAAATAAAATCATATTCCCATGGGGTGGGGGAACGGTTTAAAGAGGCGGTGAATGTTGCCATTTCAACCACGGAAGCCTTATATGATTCAAGAACGTCGAGTATTTTCATGCCAAAAGAGGGTGTTCGCATGGTTGAGAGGCCGAGAGTGTACATTTGGTGACCGCCCGAATCCAAATGCAACAAGGTTGTGCTTCCACACTATGGGGAATCTTCTTGTCTATATACGGGCTACACATTTTTCAATCACCACCGCTTTTAACCCACTCCGGTAGTAAAGTATAATCAGGTCGTAGTAGCTGACCGAAGACCGGACCAAAAACTTCCAGGTAAAGAATTTTTTTTCGTTTCAAAATTGACCAAAACGCACAGAAAACCGAAAAAAAAATTCCGATTTTGGTTCAAAATTTTTCAAGTCCGAACCGGAGCGGTAGTTCTCCAGCCATCAGAAGCCAAGTGAAATAAAACCCTATTCCCCTGGGGAGGGGAAAGGTTTAAAGAGACCGTGAATGTTGCCATTTCTATCACAGAAACCTTATACGATTCAAGAACGCCGAGTATTCTCATGCCGAAAGGAGGGTGTACGGACCGTTGAGAGGCCGAGAGTGTATTTTGGCGACCGCCCTAAGCCAAACTCAACAAAATTGTGCTTCCAAACTACGGGGAATCTTTTTACCTATATATGGACTACACATTCTCAATCACCGCCGCTTTTAACCCACTCCGGTAGTACAGTATAATTAGGTCAAAGTACCAGTCTGAAGACCGATTTTTCGTTTTTTTTTGGTGTAGTGTAAAAAAAAAAAAAAATTTTTTTTCGTCTCAAATTTGAACAAAACACATAAAAAATAAAGACAAACATTTCCGGATTTTGGTCGAAAAGTCCGAACCGGAGTGGTAGTTCTCCAGCCATCAGAAGCCAAGTGAAATAAAACCTTATTCCCATGGGGTGGGGAAAGGTTAAAGGAGACCATGAATGTTGCCATTTGAATCACGGAAGCCTTATACGAGTCAAGAACGCCGAGTATTCTCATGCCAAAAAGAGGGTGTACGGACCGTTGAGAGGCCGAGAGTGTACTTTTGGCGACCGCCCGAAGGCAAACGCATCAAAATTGTGCTTCCAATCTATGGGGAATCTTTTTACCTATATATGCGCTACACATTCGCAATCATCTCCGCTTTTAACCCACTCCGGTAGTACAGTATAATTAGGTCAAAGTACCAGTCTGAAGACCAATTTTTGTTTTTTGGTGGTGTAGTGTAAAAAAAAAAAAAAAAATTTTTTTCGTCTCAAAATTGAACAAAACACATAAAAAACAAAAACAAAAATTTCCCATTTTTGGTCGAAAATTTCGAAGTCCGAACCGGACCGAAAATTTTCAGTGTAAAAAAAAAATGTTTTTTCATCTCAAAAAATTGAACAAAACGCATAAAAAACGAAAAAAAAAATTTCGATTTTTTGGCCGCCATTTTGGATTGACGAAAAATCGAAACGAAATTCTTTCGATTTTTTTTATAAAGCGGTATTATTTCCTTCAAGTTGGAGCCCTTTTAGAGGGCTCTTTGTATTTAAATCTCGATATTTCAATCCAAAATGGCCGATTTTTGAGATAACTTTCCGTTTTGTGAAAAATTTTGGCAGAAAACATAAAAAATGGAAAAAAATACCGATTATATTTGTTTTAGACAAGAGTAATTCTGACAAGTCTGTCAAAAAATTAAGTCGATAGCTTTTTTCTTTCATGAGATATTGGACGAAGCTTTGGGCGTTTTTGGGCGTTTTTGCCCACCAAGAAACATTTTCCCCCAAATACTGATGGTTTTATTTATTAGAACTAATGGCCGTCATTGATCGTGCAAAGTTTGAAAAAAATCTTAAAGACCGTTTTCGAGAAAACTCTTTCCCCGATGTGTTGGAAAAACAAAAAAAAAACAAAAAAAAAAAAAAAAAAAAAAAAGAATAACTAGATGAAGTGATTGTGCCCGAACAATACACAGGATTTTCCTCGTATTTTCAGTTCCTGAGCGTTTTCGTCTCAAAATTGAGAACACAGAAAATCGGATTTTTGATGAGCCTATCAACATACTGACGGTAGAAGATATAATTGCAAGACCTCTATGCAGTATGCCAGCTCCCAGAGGTCACATCTAATGATATTCTGTACTGACCGCCAAGGCTCCATACATTGGAACAACCATAACCATTCCAAACTGCGCATTATTACTATGTCGACCTTATTAAATGTCAACGAGTGGACGACATTTGCCAGTAAATCCATGTCAGTTGTAATTCCCATTCAGAAGTCCAAAACAACTGCTACCATAAGTGTTTCAATGAAGGTTACTTTTGAAGATTTCCAAATGCTTTTGCATCCGATTCTTATGCGTGGAGGCGGAAACACTACATGATGGGCAGTGATGTCGTGGTTCCTCACGATTGCAGAAGAAATATCTAGAGTTCAGAAATAAAAAACGAGCGCGTAATTGGGTGGGAGTGGGGGGGGGGGGGGTGGTTCGGGTGGGAGCTGACAAATCAGTATGAGGAGTGTTAGTTTATGTCATTTCTTAATAAGTTCTACTTCTCCTTCAATAAACCTGATGGATTTGATTGTACGACCACAACAAGTACAGGCCGAAAGTCAAGATTAAACACTTATGTATACTGTTATCCGCTTTAGAGGAATTCCACCAGGTATTGGTCATATTGCCACAACCCTTCCTGTTGCTTCTTATCTACATGTACGTTGAGGGTCTTCGGGTAGATGAATAATTCTCAGTTATTTATCTATGCCATGAGCTCTTATGGTGAAAGCCTGAAATTGAAACGCGGGTACCAGAAGGCAACTTCCCAGGCTCGAAGTCAGCAGTATTTAAAAATTTGACATGTGTGTGGGGTGAGGGGGTGGGGGTGGGGGCATATGTATACCTAAAGCTAATTCAAACTTGGACCCAAAGTCCGTAACATATTAGGCATATCCAAAGTGCATAGCCCCGAGATGTGGGAGGGTATTTGAGGGGGGAAGGGGAGGCTCCCCTTCCCGACTTTTTTTTAAATAAGAGGCACTGATAACAATTCTCATTTGAGGCTTGTCATGGCTCTGCGTAATGGCGTGTGACATTTCTAAATCCCGCACTTTCCGGTCTCGGTTCTGGCCTGGTGTTGGGAAATCTCCTTGCCGACTTGAATAATGAGTTCTTTGACAATCATGATATTCTAAAAGTTATATAGGAGGTCATTGGACAATTGTTAGCTTCGTCGGCTGCTGGCTCTGAGTCTATGCCACACTGGTCAGAAATTATTTTCCGACAGAATGTGTAAATTTTCGACAGAGATGTTTATTGGGGTCGCGGTTCGCCACCGTCGCACACCCACCTTTTTTTTTTGGGGGGGGGGGGGGGGCAGAGTTTCCCAGTCCTCAATTTGGCTACAGCAACTAATTCCAGGCCTTCGTGGTACTCTATTACTTTTGGCTTCCATGTCAGAATGTTAGGAAGGAAATGGATAGTTGCAGGTAGGTAATTGTCGGGTTATTTCTTATAATTAGACACCCTTAATGTTTCAATGATTTTTCACTCAAAACGTAAAATGACACTTAACGCCTACACTATACAATCTAAAAGCGCATATTTTTTTGAATATATTACAAATTACAACAAATCATTTGAATTGGTGTTCTATCAGCAAGGACTGATTAAGTAATACTTAATATTTAAAAGAAACGCGAATACCAATGTTTGCGGGTTTTACTGAAAAGTTTGATTTCAAATTATGTACAGCGTTCACTGAAGTTGAGGTCGCCGGGTGCAAAATGATCAATGTTTTTCAGACGTGTTTCCTGGCATGGACGCTCGAGATGTAGAGTCCAACTAATGGGTGTTTGTGTTGGGTGGGGGTTGGGCAGTCGCATCGGATAGTTTTACAGGTGGAGGAAGAGCCTCAACATCCAAATTCTGAATTACGGCCACTTTAATCCGTCTCGTAGTACAGTTTCGTCAGATCAAAGTGGCGATCGAAAGAAAGAAGTTTGGTTTTTGATCAAACATTTTCAGTCCCAACCGGACCAAAAAATTTCCAGGTAACAAAAAAATATTTTTTTGTCTCAAAATTGACCACAACGCATAGAAAACCGAAAAACAAAATCCGATTTTTGTTCAAAAGTTTCCAAGTCCGAACCGGAGTGGTAGTTCTCCAGCCATCAGAAGCCAAGTGGAATAAAACCCTATTCCCATGGGATGGGGAAAGGTTTAAAGAGACTGTGAATGTTGCCATTTCAACCACGGAAGCCTTATACGATTCAAGAACGTCGATTATTCTCATGCCAAAATGAGGGTGTACGGACCGTTGGGAGGCCGAGAGTGTACATTTGGCGACCACCCGAAGCCAAATGCAACAGGATTGTGCTTCCACACTCCGGGGGATCTTTTTATCAAAATACGGGCTACAGATTTTCAATCACCACCGCTTTTAACCCACTCCGGTAGCAAAGTATAATGAGGTCATAGTACCTGTCCGAAGACCCGACCAAAAACTTCCAGGTAAAAAAACATTTTTTTTCGTCTCAAACTTGACCAAAATGCGTAGAAAACCAAAAAAAAAATCCCATTTTTGTTGAAAATTTTCCAAGTCCGAACCGGAGTGGTAGTTTTCCAGCCATCAGAACCCAAATGAAATAAAATCCTATTCCCATGGGGTGGAGGGAACGGTTTAAAGAGACGGTGAATGTTGCCATTTCAACCACGGAAGCCCTATATGATTCAAGAACGTCGAGTATTTTCATGCCAAAAAGAGGGTGTTCGCATGGTTGAGAGGCCGAGAGTGTACATTTAGTGACCGCCCGAATCCAAATGCAACAAGGTTGTGCTTCCACACTATGGGGAATCTTCTTGTCTATATACGGGCTACACATTTTTCAATCACCACCGCTTTTAACCCACTCCGGTAGTAAAGTATAATCAGGTCGTAGTAGCTGACCGAAGACCGGACCAAAAACTTCCAGGTAAAAATTTTTTTTTCGTTTCAAAATTGACCAAAACGCACAGAAAACCTAAAAAAAAATCCGATTTTTGTTCAAAATTTTTCAAGTCCGAACCGGAGCGGTAGTTCTCCAGCCATCAGAAGCCAAGTGAAATAAAACCCTATTCCCCTGGGGCGGGGAAAGGTTTAAAGAGACCGTGAATGTTGCCATTTCAATCACAGAAACCTTATACGATTCAAGAACGCCGAGTATTCTCATGCCGAAAGGAGGGTGTACAGACCGTTGAGAGGCCGAGAGTGTATTTTGGCGACCGCCCTAAGCCAAACTCAACAAAATTGTGCTTCCAAACTACGGGGAATCGTTTTACCTATATATGGGCTACACATTCTCAATCACCGCCGCTTTTAACCCACTCCGGTAGTACAGTATAATTAGGTCAAAGTACCAGTCTGAAGACCGATTTTTCGTTTTTTTGGTGTAGTGTAAAAAAAACAAAATTTTTTTTCGTCTCAAAATTGAACAAAACACATAAAAAATAAAGACAAACATTTCCGGATTTTGGTCGAAAAGTCCGAACCGGAGTGGTAGTTCTCCAGCCATCAGAAGCCAAGTGAAATAGAACCTTATTCCCATGGGGTGGGGAAAGGTTAAAGGAGACCGTGAATGTTGCCATTTGAATCACGGAAGCCTTATACGAGTCAAGAACGCCGAGTATTCTCATGCCAAAAAGAGGGTGTACGGACCGTTGAGAGGCCGAGAGTGTACATTTGGCGACCGCCCGAAGGCAAACGCAACAAAATTGTGCTTCCAAACTATGGGGAATCTTTTTACCTATATATGCGCTACACATTCGCAATCATCACCGCTTTTAACCCACTCCGGTAGTACAGTATAATTAGGTCAATGTACCAGTCTGAAGACCAATTTTCGTTTTTTGGTGGTGTGGTGTAAAAAAAAAAAAAAAATTTTTTTTCGTCTCAAAATTGAACAAAACACATAAAAAACAAAAACAAAAATTTCCGAATTTTGGTCGAAAATTTCGGAAGTCCGAACCGGACCGAAAATTTTCAGTGTAAAAAAAACATGTTTTTTCGTCTCAAAATTGAACAAAACGCATAAAAAACGAAAAAAAAAATTTCGATTTTTTGGCCGCCATTTTGCATTGACGAAAAATCGAAACGAAATTCTTTCGATTTTTTTTATAAAGCGGTATTACTGCCTTCAATTTGGAACTCTTTTAGAGGGCTCATTATATTTAAATCTCGATATTTCAATCCAAAATGGCCGATTTTTGAGATAACTTTCCGTTTTGTGAAAAATTTTGGCAGAAAACATAAAAAATGGAAAAAAATACCGATTATATTTGTTTTAGACAAGAGTAATTCTGATAAGTCTGTCAAAAAATTAAGTCGATAGCTTTTTTCTTTCATGAGATATTGGCCTACGAAGCTTTGGGCGTTTTTGGGCGTTTTTGCCCACCAAGAAACATTTTCCCCCAAATACTGATGGTTTTATTTATTAGGACTCATGGCCGTCATTGATAGTTTTTATTTATGAGAAATAATGAATCTAGACATAATAAAGTAAAAAAACAAGAAATTTTTTTTCAATTTTTGGTCACAGTGTCCCGAAGCCATGTTTGACTGCTAGCGGAAGCCAAATTAAGAACAACTCCATTTCCAAAAGATGATAACTGTTCATGTACACTGTGACTTCAACATTTCTACCCTTAGAAGCTTTCAAATCGTCCCACTTGTTGAGTACTGTGACGGCAAAGTAGCCCGGTGGAAACAAAAAATTCCGACTTTTGGTCGAAAATTTCTAAGTCCAAACCGAAAATTTTTCTGGTGCAAAAATTTTTTTTTTTTCGTCTCCAAATGGCCTGAAACACATGAATAACCGAAAATAAAAATTCGATTTTTCGGCCGCCATTTTGGATTACCGAAAAATCGAAACAAAATTCTTTCGATTTTTTTAATAAAGCGGTATTACTTCCTTCAATTTGGAACCCTTTTAGAGGGCTCGTTGTATTTAAATCTCGATATTTCAATCCAAAATGGCCGATTTTTTAGATAACTTTCCGTTTTGTGAAAAATTTTGGCAGAAAACATAAAAAATGGAAAAAAATACCGATTATATTTGTTTTAGACAAGAGTAATTCTGACAAGTCTGTCAAAAAATTAAGTCGATAGCTTTTTTCTTTCATGAGATATTGGCCTACGAAGCTTTGGGCGTTTTTGGGCGTTTTTGCCCACCAAGAAACATTTTCCCCCAAATACTGATGGTTTTATTTATTAGAACTCATGGCCGTCATTGATCGTGCAAAGTTTGAAAAAAATCTTAAAGACCGTTTTCGAGAAAACTCTTTCCCCGATGTGTTGGAAAAACAAAAAAAAAAAAAAAAAAAAAAAAAAAAAAAAGAATAATAATCTTGGCAATAACAAATAGATTTTCCTTTCAGGAAAATCCAAATAATAATCTTGGCAATAACAAATAGATTTTCCTTTCAGGAAAATCCAAATAACTAGATGAAGTGATTGTGCCCGCACAATACACAGGATTTTCCTCCTATTTTTCGTCTCAAAATTGAGAAGAACGCAGAAAAACGGATTTTTGATGAGCCTATTAACATATTGACGGTAGACGATATAATGTCAAGATTTTTTTTACAGAAACCCTGTTGTTTGATGTAAATGACTGGTGTCTTCTCGTTTGACCAGCAGCTATTGTTCAGGAGAGAAGTGTGGTAGCTACCATGAAATTTGGAAGGTTGTTGCCGGGTTTCGGGATTAGTACAGAGAAATTTGCAGAGGGGGTAATGTCCAGAGGGTCATAGACTCCTAGTAAGGACAAAGTCTACCCGAGAATATTTTGCAAAGTTCAGTACTCTTAAGATTCAATCTGAGCAGTTGTAGCATGTGCTGCCCTATATTGGAGAGCATTTGTGGGGGCTCTAAGTTGTATGAAATTGCACTGGGACAATTTTTTTTTCTTTTTTTTTTGGGGGGGGGGAACATTTGGGGGACTTGGCCCCCTCGCCCCCCCCCCTTAATTCCGTGGCTATACTACTGAATCAAAACAGCAGCAATATCGGCAGGATCTCTATGCAGTCTGCCAGCTCCCAGAGGTCGCATCTAATGAAATTCTGTACTGACCGCCAAGGCTCCATACATTGGAACAACCATAGACATTTCAAACTGCGCGTTATTACTATGTCGACCTCATTAAATGTCAACGAGTGGACGACATTTGACAGTAAATCCATGTCACTTGTAATTCCCATTCAGAAGTATAATTCCAGGCCTTCGTGGTGCTGTATTACTTTTGGCTTCCATGTCAGAATGTTAGGAAGCAAATGGGTTTTTGCAGGTAGGTAACTGTCCGGATATTTCCTGTAATCAAAGTTTCAATGATTTTTCACTCAAAACGAAAAATGACACTGAACGCCTACCCTGTATAATCTAAAAGCGCATATTTTTCTGAATATAACTGTTCTCTGTCATAAATTTATTTAGATCCGAGTGCCAGCATGTCTCAATGTGACAGAGACAAATTGTCATAACGCCGTGTTGAGCAGTGCAGAGGCTTCTAACCACGTGAAGTGAATGACAATGCGTTTTTGAAACAGATGGCCTTGGCAAGAGAATTGTGATGAGTACTCTCCCTTGATGTGCAGAGCTTTGTTTTCAGCATCGGATTCCAAGTTTCCTTTCTTGCTTTCACAATTCCGTTTTTTGAAACGTTTTGTTTTCGAAATAACAGCATATCAAAATATTTCTTTATTGAGTAAAAATTCTTCCAATATATTTACCACTATGTATTGTTCTTTGGGGGGGGGGGGGAGGGGGGGGGGGGGGTCACCAAATTTCTTGCCGGTACCCAAGGTAAACTATTTGATATTTGTGGGACACCACGATTCACTGGATTGGCAATGCTCAACTAACTTCGTGTCAACTCAAGAAAGCTGCCCGCCTTTAATGAATAAAGGTGGACCAAAAATGGCCCACCTGGACTCATTTTAGGCGGAACATTATGGCCCTCCTGCCATTCTGACAATGACAAACATGGATTTGTATGAGTACAACATGTGTAGGCCTAAAATCAAGATTAACCAATCATGTATTCTGTTGTCACTTCAGGGGAATTCCACCAGACATTGGTCATATTTCCCCAACCCTTCCTGTTGCTTCTTATCTACATGTACGTCGCAGGGTAGATGAATAATTCTCAGTTGTTTATCTATGCCGTGAGCTCTTATGGTGAAAGCCTGAAATTGAAACGCGGTACCAGAAGGCAACTTCCCCGGCCCGAAGTCAGCATTATTTAAAAATTCGACATGGGTGTGGGGAGAGGGGGGGGGGGGGCAATTCTGTACCTAAGGCTAATTCGAACTTGGACCCAAATTCCGTAATATATAAGGCATACCCAAAATGCACAGCCCCGCCGAGGTGAGGGAGGGTATTGGAGGGGGTCCCCCCTTCCCGTTTGTTTTTAATAAGAGTCTCTGATAACTATTCTAGAGCCTCATAATGCCTCATTTGAGGATTGTCATGGCTCTGCATTCAGTCAATGGTTAACACAGTAGGCCTGCTTTTTAAGCGAACGATCTTTTGGTTCGCCTGGAGGTCGCCTGAATTGAAAAATACGCGAACGAAAAATGTGTTGCTTCGAAATCCCTGACGGTTCGCGCAAAGTTTTTGATGGTTCGCGTAAATATTGTTTGTAACGATGAGCCGTAAACGTGTGAGAATTGTTCCAAATCGCTTCGTGGTTTGCCGCAAAAATTTGATACAGTCCGATTCGGTAATGGCAGCCAGGCTAATTAGGGATGTGTCGCTATGTAATGTCTACACAGTTAGTAACAATCTGGCAATACCGTCGGAATTGCCACCGTCACCAAATTCAATGAGGACGGGGGAGAGGATGAGTAGCTGGAGTCATATTCCCATAAAAAATAACAGACTCTCAGTGTTCTACTTTCGATTTCAGTTTAGGACACAAAATACCATGTAACATTATGAACAACGTTCACTGAAATTGAGGTCGCCGGGTGCAAAATGATCAAGGTTTTTCAGACTTCTTTCCTGGCTTGGACGCCAGAGTCTGTAGAGTCTAATATAATGCGTGTTTGCCTTGGGTGGGGGTTGGGCAGTCGTGTCGGATAGTTTTACTGGTGGAGGAAGAGCCTCAACATCCAAATTCTGAATAACGGCTACTTTAACCCGCCTCGTAGTACAGTTTTGTCAGGTCAAAGTGGTGATCTAAAAAAAAAAGTTTGTTTTTTGATCAAAAAGTTTCAGTCCAAACCGGACCAAAAAGTTTCCAGGTAAAAAAAATTGTTTTCGTCTCAAAATTGAACAAAACACATAAAAAAACAGAAACAAAAATTTCCGAATTTTGGTCTAAAAGTCCGAACCGGAGTGGTAGTTCTCCAGCCATCAGAAGCCAAGTGAAATAAAACCCTATTCCCATTTGGTGAGGAAAGGTTTAAAGATACCGTGAATGTTGCCATTTCAATCACGGAAGCCTTATACGATTCAAGAACGCCCAGTATTCTCATGCCGAAAAGAGGGTGTACGGACCGTTGGGAGGCCGAGAGTGTATTTTGGCGACCGCCCGAAGCCAAACTCAACAAAATTGTACTTCCAAACTACGGGGAATCCTTTTACTTGTATACGGGCTACACATTCTCAATCACCACCGCTTTTAACCCACTCCGCTAGAACAGTATAATTAGGTCAAAGTACCAGTCTGAAGACCGATTTTTCGTTTTTTGGTGTAGTGCAAAAAAAAAAAAAAAATTTTTTTTCGTCTCAAAAGTGAACAAAACACATAAAAAACAAAAACAAAAATTTCCGGATTTTGGTCGAAAAGTCCGAACCGGAGTGGTAGTTCGCCAGCCATCAGAAGCCAAGTGAAATAAAACCTTATTCCCATGGGGTGGGGAAAGGTTTAAACAGACCGTGAATGATACCATATGAATCACGAAATCCTTATACGAGTCAAGAACGCCAAGTATTCGCATGCCAAAAAGAGGGTGTACGGACCGTTAAGAAGCCGAGAGTGTACTTTTGGCGACCGTCTGAAGGCAAACGCAACAAAACTGTGCTTCCAAACTATGGGGAATCTTTTTACCTATATATGCGCTACACATTCGCAATCACCGCCGCTTTTTACCCACTCCGGTAGTACAGTATAATTAGGTCAAAGTACCAGTCTGAAGACCAATTCTCGTTTCTTGGTGGTGTGTAAAAAAAAAAAAAAATTTTTTTTTTTCGTCTCAAAATTGAACAAAACACATAAAAAACAAAAATAAAAATTTCCGAATTTTGGTCGAAAATTTCGGAAGTCCGAACCGGACCGAAAATTTTCAGTGCAAAAAAAATTTTTTTTTTTCGTCTCAAAATTGAACAAAACATAAAAAACGAAAAAAAAAATTCGATTTTTTGGCCGCCATTTTGGATTAACGAAAAATCGAAACGAAATTCTTTCGATTTTTTTATAAAGCGGTATTACTGCCTTCAATTTGGAACTCTTTTAGAGGGCTCATTATATTTAAATCTCGATATTTCAATCCAAAATGGCCGATTTTTGAGATAACTTTCCGTTTTGTGAACAATTTTGGCAGAAAACATAAAAAATGGAAAAAAATACCGATTATTTTTGTTTTAGACAAGAGTAATTCTGACAAGTCTGTCAAAAAATTAAGTCGATAGCTTTTTTCTTTCATGAGATATTGGCCTACGAAGCTTTGGGCGTTTTGGGGCGTTTTTGCCCACCAAGAAACATTTTCCCCCAAATACTGATGGTTTTATTTATTAGGACTCATGGCCGTCATTGATAGTTTTTATTTATGAGAAATAATGAATCTAGACATAATAAAGTAAAAAAAAAACAAGAAATTTTTTTTCAATTTTTGGTCACAGTGTCCCGAAGCCATGTTTGACTGCTAGCGGAAGCCAAATTAAGAACAACTCCATTTCCAAAAGATGATAACTGTTCATGTACACTGTGACTTCAACATTTCTACCCTTAGAAGCTTTCAAATCGTCCCACTTGTTGAGTACTGTGACGGCAAAGTAACCCGGTGGAAACAAAAAATTCCGACTTTTGGTCGAAAATTTCAAAGTCCAAACCGAAAATTTTTCTGGTGCAAACAATTTTTTTTTTTTCGTCTCCAAATGGCCTGAAACACATAAATAACCGAAAATAAAAATTCGATTTTTCGGCCGCCATTTTGGATTACCGAAAAATCGAAACGAAATTCTTTCGATTTTTTTTATAAAGCGGTATTACTTCCTTCAATTTGGAACCCTTTTAGAGGGCTCGTTATATTTAAATCTCGATATTTCAATCCAAAATGGCCGATTTTTGAGATAACTTTCCGTTTTGTGAAAAATTTTGGCAGAAAACATAAAAAATGGAAAAAAATACCGATTATATTTGTTTTAGACAAGAGAAATTCTGACAAGTCTGTCAAAAAATTAAGTCGATAGCTTTTTTCTTTCATGAGATATTGGCCTACGAAGCTTTGGGCGTTTTTGGGCGTTTTTGCCCACCAAGAAACATTTTCCCCCAAATACTGATGGTTTTATTTATTAGAACTCATGGCCGTCATTGATCGTGCAAAGTTTGAAAAAAATCTTAAAGACCGTTTTCGAGAAAACTCTTTCCCCGATGTGTTGGAAAGAAAAAAAAAAAAAAAACTAGATGAAGTGATTGTGCCCGCACAATACACAGGATTTTCCTCGTATTTTCAGTTCCTGGGCGTTTTCTTCTCAAAATTGAGAAGAACACAGAAAAACGAATTTTTGATGAGCCTATCAACATACTGACGGTAGAAGATATAATTGCAAGACCTCTATGCAGTATGCCAGCTCCCAGAGGTCACATCTAATGATATTCTGTACTGACCGCCAAAGCTCCATACATTGGAATAACCATAGCCATTCCAAACTGCGCATTATTACTATGTCGACCTCATTAAATGTCAACGAGTGGACGACATTTGCCAGTAAATCCATGTCAGTTGTAATTCCCATTCAGAAGTCCAAAACAACTGCTACCAAAAGTGTTTCAATGAAGGTTACTTTTGAAGATTTCCAAATGCTTTTGCATCCGATTCTTATGCGTGGAGGCGGAAACACTACATGATGGGCAGTGATGTCGTGGTTCCTCACGATTGCAGAGGAAATATCTAGAGTTCAGAAATAAAAAACGAGCGCGTAATTGGGTGGGAGTGGGGGGGGGGGGGGGGCGGGTGGGGGGGGGGGGGGGGTTCGGGTGGGAACTGACAAATCAGTATGGGGAGTGTTATATAGTTTATGTCATTTCTTAATAAGTTCTACTTCTCCTTCAATAAACCTGATGGATTTGATTGTACGACCACAACAAGTACAGGCCGAAAGTCAAGATTAAACACTTATGTATACTGTTATCCGCTTTAGAGGAATTCCACCAGGTATTGGTCATATTGCCACAACCCTTCCTGTTGCTTCTTATCTACATGTACGTTGCAGGGTCTTCGGGTAGATGAATAATTCTCAGTTATTTATCTATGCCATGAGCTCTTATGGTGAAAGCCTGAAATTGAAACGCGGTACCAGAAGGCAACTTCCCAGGCTCGAAGTCAGCAGTATTTAAAAATTTGACATGTGTGTGGGGTGAGGGGGGGGGGGGGGCATATGTATACCTAAAGCTAATTCAAACTTGGACCCAAAGTCCTAACATATTAGGCATATCCAAAGTGCATAGCCCCGAGATGTGGGAGGGTATTTGAGGGGGGGGGGGGGGGGGGAGTCTCCCCTTCCCGACTTTTTTTTAAATAAGAGGCACTGATAACAATTCTCATTTGAGGCTTGTCATGGCTCTGCGTAATGGCGTGTGACATTTCTAAATCCCGCACTTTCCGGTCTCGGTTCTGGTCTGGTGTTAGGAAATCTCCTTGCCGACTTGAATAATGAGTTCTTTGACAATCATGATATTCTAAAAGTTATATAGGAGGTCATTGGACAATTGTTAGCTTCGTCGGCTGCTGGCTCTGAGTCTATGCCACACTGGTCAGAAATTATTTTCCGACAGAATGTGTAAATTTTCGACAGAGATGTTTATTGGGGTCGCGGTTCGCCACCGTCGCACACCCACCTTTTTTTCGGGGGGGGGGGGGGGGGGCAGAGTTTCCCAGTCCTCAATTTGGCTACAGCAACTAATTCCAGGCCTTCGTGGTGCTCTATTACTTTTGGCTTCCATGTCAGAATGTTAGGAAGCAAATGGATAGTTGCAGGTAGGTAATTGTCGGGTTATTTCTTATAATTAGACACCCTTAATGTTTCAATGATTTTTCACTCAAAACGTAAAATGACACTTAACGCCTACACTATACAATCTAAAAGCGCATATTTTTTTGAATATATTACAAATTACAACAAATCATTTGAATTGGTGTTCTATCAGCAAGGACTGATTAAGTAATACTAAATATTTAAAAGAAACGCGAATACCAATGTTTGCGGGTTTTACTGAAAATTTTGATTTCAAATTATGTACAGCGTTCACTGAAGTTGAGGTCGCCGGGTGCAAAATGATCAATGTTTTTCAGACGTGTTTCCTGGCATGGACGCCCGAGATGTAGAGTCCAACTAATGGGTGTTTGTGTTGGGTGGGGGTTGGGCAGTCGCGTCTGATAGTTTTACAGGTGGAGGAAGAGCCTCAACATCCAAATTCTGAATTACGGCCACTTTAACCCGTCTCGTAGTACAGTTTCGTCAGATCAAAGTGGCGATCGAAAGAAAGAAGTTTGGTTTTTGATCAAACATTTTCAGTCCCAACCGGACCAAAAAATTTCCAGGTAACAAAAAAGATTTTTTTGTCTCAAAATTTACCAAAACGCATAGAAAACCGAAAAAAAAAATCCGATTTTTGTTCAAGAGTTTCCAAGTCCGAACCGGAGTGGTAGTTCTCCAGCCATCAGAAGCCAAGTGGAATAAAACCCTACTCCCATGGGATGGGGAAGGTTTAAAGAGACCGCGAATGTTGCCATTTCAACCACGGAAGCCTTATACGATTCAAGAACGTCGATTATTCTCATGCCAAAATGAGGGTGTACGGACCTTTGGGAGGCCGAGAGTGTACATTTGGCGACCACCCGAAGCCAAATGCAACAGGATTGTGCTTCCACACTCCGGGGAATCTTTTTATCTATATACGGGCTACAGATTTTCAATCACCACCGCTTTTAACCCACTCCGGTAGCAAAGTATAATGAGGTCATAGTACCTGTCCGAAGACCCGACCAAAAACTTCCAGGTAAAAAAACAATTTTTTTCGTCCCAAACTTGACCAAAACGCGTAGAAAACCAAAAAAAGAAAATCCCATTTTTGTTGAAAATTTTCCAAGTCCGAACCGGAGTGGTAGTTTTCCAGCCATCAGAACCCAAGTGAAATAAAATCCTATTCCCGTGGGGTGGGGGAACGGTTTAAAGAGGCGGTGAATGTTGCCATTTCAACCACGGAAGCCTTATATGATTCAAGAACGTCGAGTATTTTCATGCCAAAAAGAGGGTGTTCGCATGGTTGAGAGGCCGAGAGTGTACATTTGGTGACCGCCCGAATCCAAATGCAACAAGGTTGTGCTTCCACACTATGGGGAATCTTCTTGTCTATATATGGGCTACACATTTTTCAATCACCACCGCTTTTAACCCACTCCGGTAGTAAAGTATAATCAGGTCGTAGTAGCTGACCGAAGACCGGACCAAAAACTTCCAGGTAAAGAATTTTTTTTTCGTTTCAAAATTGACCAAAACGCACAGAAAACCGAAAAAAAAAATCCGATTTTTGTTCAAAATGTTTCAAGTCCGAACCGGAGCGGTAGTTCTCCAGCCATCAGAAGCCAAGTGAAATAAAACCCTATTCCCCTGGGGAGGGGAAAAGTTTAAAGAGACCGTGAATGTTGCCATTTCAATCACAGAAACCTTATACGATTCAAGAACGCCGAGTATTCTCATGCCGAAAGGAGGGTGTACGGGCCGTTGAGAGGCCGAGAGTGTATTTTGGCGACCTCCCTAAGCCAAACTCAACAAAATTGTGATTCCAAACTACGGGGAATCTTTTTACCTATATATGGGCTACACATTCTCAATCACCGCCGCTTTTAACCCACTCCGGTAGTACAGTATAATTAGGTCAAAGTACCAGTCTGAAGACCGATTTTTCGTTTTTTTGGTGTAGTGTAAAGAAAAAAAAAAAATTTTTTTTCGTCTCAAAATTGAACAAAACACATAAAAAATTAAGACAAACATTTCCGGATTTTGGTCGAAAAGTCCGAACCGGAGTGGTAGTTCTCCAGCCATCAGAAGCCAAGTGAAATGAAACCTTATTCCCATGGGGTGGGGAAAGGTTAAAGGAGACCGTGAATGTTGCCATTTGAATCACGGAAGCCTTATACGAGTCAAGAACGCCGAGTATTCTCATGCCAAAATGAGGGTGTACGGACCGTTGAGAGGCCGAGAGTGTACTTTTGGCGACCGCCCAAAGGCAAACGCAACAAAATTGTGCTTCCAAACTATGGGGAATCTTTTTACCTATATATGCGCTATACATTCGCAATCATCACCGCTTTTAACCCACTCCGGTAGTACAGTATAATTAGGTCAAAGTACCAGTCTGAAGACCAATTTTCGTTTTTTGGTGGTGTAGTGTAAAAAAAAAAAAAAATTGTTTTCGTCTCATAATTGAACAAAACACATAAAAAACAAAAACAAAAATTTCCGAATTTTGGTCGAAAATTTCGGAAGTCCGAACCGGACCGAAAATTTTCAGTGTAAAAAAAAAAATGTTTTTTCGTCTCAAAATTGAACAAAACGCATAAAAAACGAAAAAAAAAATTTCGATTTTTTGGCCGCCATTTTGGATTGACGAAAAATCGAAACGAAATTCTTTCGATTTTTTTTATAAGGCGGTATTACTGCCTTCAATTTGGAACTCTTTTAGAGGGCTCATTATATTTAAATCTCGATATTTCAATCCAAAATGGCCGATTTTTGAGATAACTTTCCGTTTTGTGAAAAATTTTGGCAGAAAACATAAAAAATGGAAAAAAATACTGAATATATTTGTTTTAGACAAGAGTAATTCTGACAAGTCTGTCAAAAAATTAAGTCGATAGCTTTTTTCTTTCATGAGATATTGGCCTACGAAGCTTTGGGCGTTTTTGGGCGTTTTTGCCCACCAAGAAACATTTTCCCCCAAATACTGATGGTTTTATTTATTAGGACTCATGGCCGTCATTGATAGTTTTTATTTATGAGAAATAATGAATCTAGACATAATAAAGTAAAAAAAAAACAAATTTTTTTTCAATTTGTGGTCACAGTGTCCCGAAGCCATGTTTGACTGCTAGCGGAAGCCAAATTAAGAACAACTCCATTTCCAAAAGATGATAACTGTTCATGTACACTGTGACTTCAACATTTCTACCCTTAGAAGCTTTCAAATCGTCCCACTTGTTGAGTACTGTGACGGCAAAGTAGCCCAGTGGAAACAAAAAATTCCGACTTTTGGTCGAAAATTTCTAAGTCCAAACCGAAAATTTTTCTGGTGCAAAAAATTTTTTTTTTTCGTCTCCAAATGGCCTGAAACACATAAATAACCGAAAATAAAAATTCGATTTTTCGGCCGCCATTTTGGATTACCGAAAATTCGAAACGAAATTCTTTCGATTTTTTTTATAAAGCGGTATTACTTCCTTCAATTTGGAACCCTTTTAGAGGGCTCGTTATATTTAAATCTCGATATTTCAATCCAAAATGGCCGATTTTTGAGATAACTTTCCGTTTCGTGAAAAATTTTGGCAGAAAACATAAAAAATGGAAAAAAATACCGATTATATTTGTTTTAGACAAGAGTAATTCTGACAAGTCTGTCAAAAAATTAAGTCGATAGCTTTTTTCTTTCATGAGATATTGGCCTACGAAGCTTTGGGCGTTTTTGGGCGTTTTTGCCCACCAAGAAACATTTTCCTCCAAATACTGATGGTTTTATTTATTAGAACTCATGGCCGTCATTGATCGTGCAAAGTTTGAAAAAAATCTTAAAGACCGTTTTCGAGAAAACTCTTTCCCCGATGTGTTGGAAAAACAAAAAAAAAAACAAAAAAAAAAAAAAAAAAAAAAAGAATAACTAGATGAAGTGATTGTGCCCGCACAATACACAGGATTTTCCTCGTATTTTCAGTTCCTGAGCGTTTTCGTCTCAAAATTGAGAACACAGAAAAACGGATTTTTGATGAGCCTATCAACATACTGACGGTAGAAGATATAATTGCAAGACCTCTATGCAGTATGCCAGCTCCCAGAGGTCACATCTAATGATATTCTGTACTGACCGCCAAGGCTCCATACATTGGAACAACCATAACCATTCCAAACTGCGCATTATTACTATGTCGACCTTATTAAATGTCAACGAGTGGACGACATTTGCCAGTAAATCCATGTCAGTTGTAATTCCCATTCAGAAGTCCAAAACAACTGCTACCATAAGTGTTTCAATGAAGGTTACTTTTGAAGATTTCCAAATGCTTTTGCATCCGATTCTTATGCGTGGAGGCGGAAACACTACATGATGGGCAGTGATGTCGTGGTTCCTCACGATTGCAGAAGAAATATCTAGAGTTCAGAAATAAAAAACGAGCGCGTAATTGGGTGGGAGTGGGGGGGGGGGGGGGGTGGTTCGGGTGGGAGCTGACAAATCAGTATGAGGAGTGTTAGTTTATGTCATTTCTTAATAAGTTCTACTTCTCCTTCAATAAACCTGATGGATTTGATTGTACGACCACAACAAGTACAGGCCGAAAGTCAAGATTAAACACTTATGTATACTGTTATCCGCTTTAGAGGAATTCCACCAGGTATTGGTCATATTGCCACAACCCTTCCTGTTGCTTCTTATCTACATGTACGTTGAGGGTCTTCGGGTAGATGAATAATTCTCAGTTATTTATCTATGCCATGAGCTCTTATGGTGAAAGCCTGAAATTGAAACGCGGTACCAGAAGGCAACTTCCCAGGCTCGAAGTCAGCAGTATTTAAAAATTTGACATGTGTGTGGGGTGAGGGGGTGGGGGTGGGGGCATATGTATACCTAAAGCTAATTCAAACTTGGACCCAAAGTCCGTAACATATTAGGCATATCCAAAGTGCATAGCCCCGAGATGTGGGAGGGTATTTGAGGGGGGAAGGGGAGGCTCCCCTTCCCGACTTTTTTTTAAATAAGAGGCACTGATAACAATTCTCATTTGAGGCTTGTCATGGCTCTGCGTAATGGCGTGTGACATTTCTAAATCCCGCACTTTCCGGTCTCGGTTCTGGCCTGGTGTTGGGAAATCTCCTTGCCGACTTGAATAATGAGTTCTTTGACAATCATGATATTCTAAAAGTTATATAGGAGGTCATTGGACAATTGTTAGCTTCGTCGGCTGCTGGCTCTGAGTCTATGCCACACTGGTCAGAAATTATTTTCCGACAGAATGTGTAAATTTTCGACAGAGATGTTTATTGGGGTCGCGGTTCGCCACCGTCGCACACCCACCTTTTTTTTGGGGGGGGGGGGGGGCAGAGTTTCCCAGTCCTCAATTTGGCTACAGCAACTAATTCCAGGCCTTCGTGGTGCTCTATTACCTTTGGCTTCCATGTCAGAATGTTAGGAAGGAAATGGATAGTTACAGGTAGGTAATTGTCGGGTTATTTCTTATAATTAGACACCCTTAATGTTTCAATGATTTTTCACTCAAAACGTAAAATGACACTTAACGCCTACACTATACAATCTAAAAGCGCATATTTTTTTGAATATATTACAAATTACAACAAATCATTTGAATTGGTGTTCTATCAGCAAGGACTGATTAAGTAATACTTAATATTTAAAAGAAACGCGAATACCAATGTTTGCGGGTTTTACTGAAAATTTTGATTTCAAATTATGTACAGCGTTCACTGAAGTTGAGGTCGCCGGGTGCAAAATGATCAATGTTTTTCAGACGTGTTTCCTGGCATGGACGCCCGAGATGTAGAGTCCAACTAATGGGTGTTTGTGTTGCGTGGGGGTTGGGCAGTCGCGTCTGATCGTTTTACAGGTGGAGGAAGAGCCTCAACATCCAAATTCTGAATTACGGCCACTTTAACCCGTCTCGTAGTACAGTTTCGTCAGATCAAAGTGGCGATCGAAAGAAAGAAGTTTGGTTTTTGATCAAACATTTTCAGTCCCAACCGGACCAAAAAATTTCCAGGTAACAAAAAATATTTTTTTGTCTCAAAATTTACCAAAACGCATAGAAAACCGAAAAAAAAAATCCGATTTTTGTTCAAAAGTTTCCAAGTCCGAACCGGAGTGGTAGTTCTCCAGCCATCAGAAGCCAAGTGGAATAAAACCCTATTCCCATGGGATGGGGAAGGTTTAAAGAGACCGCGAATGTTGCCATTTCAACCACGGAAGCCTTATACGATTCAAGAACGTCGATTATTCTCATGCCAAAATGAGGGTGTATGGACCGTTGGGAGGCCGAGAGTGTACATTTGGCGACCACCCGAAGCCAAATGCAACAGGATTGTGCTTCCACACTCCGGGGAATCTTTTTATCTATATACGGGCTACAGATTTTCAATCACCACCGCTTTTAACCCACTCCGGTAGCAAAGTATAATGAGGTCATAATACCTGTCCGAAGACCCGACCAAAAACTTCCAGGTAAAAAACAATTTTTTTTCGTCTCAAACTTGACCAAAACGCGTAGAAAACCAAAAAAAAAAAAAAATCCCATTTTTGTTGAAAATTTTCCAAGTCCGAACCGGAGTGGTAGTTTTCCAGCCATCAGAACCCAAGTGAAATAAAATCCTATTCCCGTGGGGTGGGGGAACGGTTTAAAGAGGCGGTGAATGTTGCCATTTCAACCACGGAAGCCTTATATGATTCAAGAACGTCGAGTATTTTCATGCCAAAAACAGGGTGTTCGCATGGTTGAAAGGCCGAGAGTGTACATTTGGTGACCGCCCGAATCCAAATGCAACAAGGTTGTGCTTCCACACTATGGGGAATCTTCTTGTCTATATACGGGCTACACATTTTTCAATCACCACCGCTTTTAACCCACTCCGGTAGTAAAGTATAATCAGGTCGTAGTAGCTGACCGAAGACCGGACCAAAAACTTGCAGGTAAAAAATTTTTTTTCGTTTCAAAATTGACCAAAACGCACAGAAAACCGAAAAAAAAATTCCGATTTTGGTTCAAAATGTTTCAAGTCCGAACCGGAGCGGTAGTTCTCCAGCCATCAGAAGCCAAGTGAAATAAAACCCTATTCCCCTGGGGAGGGGAAAGGTTTAAAGAGACCGTGAATGTTGCCATTTCAATCACAGAAACCTTATACGATTCAAGAACGCCGAGTATTCTCATGCCGAAAGGAGGGTGTACGGACCGTTGAGAGGCCGAGAGTGTATTTTGGCGACCTCCCTAAGCCAAACTCAACAAAATTGTGCTTCCAAACTACGGGGAATCTTTTTACCTATATATGGGCTACACATTCTCAATCACCGCCGCTTTTAACCCACTCCGGTAGTACAGTATAATTAGGTCAAAGTACCAGTCTGAAGACCGATTTTTCGTTTTTTTGGTGTAGTGTAAAAAAAAAAAAAAAAAATTTTTTTCGTCTCAAAATTGAACAAAACACATAAAAAATAAAGACAAACATTTCCGGATTTTGGTCGAAAAGTCCGAACCGGAGGGGTAGTTCTCCAGCCATCAGAAGCCAAGTGAAATAAAACCTTATTCCCATGGGGTGGGGAAAGGTTAAAGGAGACCGTGAATGTTGCCATTTGAATCACGGAAGCCTTATACGAGTCAAGAACGCCGAGTATTCTCATGCCAAAAAGAGATTGTACGGACCGTTGAGAGGCCGAGAGTGTACTTTTGGCGACCGCCCGAAGGCAAACGCAACAAAATTGTGCTTCCAAACTATGGGGAATCTTTTTACCTATATATGCGCTACACATTCGCAATCATCACCGCTTTTAACCCACTCCGGTAGTACAGTATAATTAGGTCAAAGTACCAGTCTGAAGACCAATTTTCGTTTTTTGGTGGTGTAGTGTAAAAAAAAAAAAATAATTTTTTTCGTCTCAAAATTGAACAAAACACATAAAAAACAAAAACAAAAATTTCCGAATTTTGGTCGAAAATTTCGAAGTCCGAACCGGACCGAAAATTTTCAGTGTAAAAAAAAAATGTTTTTTTGTCTCAAAATTGAACAAAACGCATAAAAAATGAAAAAACAAATTTCGATTTTTTGGCCGCCATTTTGCATTGACGAAAAATCGAAACGAAATTCTTTCGATTTTTTTTATAAAGCGGTATTACTGCCTTCAATTTGGAACTCTTTTAGAGGGCTCATTATATTTAAATCTCGATATTTCAATCCAAAATGGCCGATTTTTGAGATAACTTTCCGTTTTGTGAAAAATTTTGGCAGAAAACATAAAAAATGGAAAAAAATACCGATTATATTTGTTTTAGACAAGAGTAATTCTGACAAGTCTGTCAAAAAATTAAGTCGATAGCTTTTTTCTTTCATGAGATATTGGCCTACGAAGCTTTGGGCGTTTTTGGGCGTTTTTGCCCACCAAGAAACATTTTCCCCCAAATACTGATGGTTTTATTTATTAGGACTCATGGCCATCATTGATAGTTTTTATTTATGAGAAATAATGAATCTAGACATAATAAAGTAAAAAAAAAACAAGAAATTTTTTTTCAATTTTTGGTCACAGTGTCCCGAAGCCATGTTTGACTGCTAGCGGAAGCCAAATTAAGAACAACTCCATTTCCAAAAGATGATAACTGTTCATGTACACTGTGACTTCAACATTTCTACCCTTAGAAGCTTTCAAATCGTCCCACTTGTTGAGTACTGTGCCGGCAAAGTAGCCCGGTGGAAACAAAAAAATCCGACTTTTGGTCGAAAATTTCTAAGTCCAAACCGAAAATTTTTCTGGTGCAAAAAATTTTTTTTTTTCGTCTCCAAATGGCCTGAAACACATAAATAACCGAAAATAAAAATTCGATTTTTCGGCCGCCATTTTGGATTACCGAAAAATCGAAACGAAATTCTTTCGATTTTTTTTATAAAGCAGTATTACTTCCTTCAATTTGGAACCCTTTTAGAGGGCTCGTTATATTTAAATCTCGATATTTCAATCCAAAATGGCCGATTTTTGAGATAACTTTCCGTTTTGTGAAAAATTTTGGCAGAAAACATAAAAAATGGAAAAGAATACCGATTATATTTGTTTTAGACAAGAGTAATTCTGACAAGTCTGTCAAAAAATTAAGTCGATAGCTTTTTTCTTTCATGAGATATTGGCCTACGAAGCTTTGGGCGTTTTTGGGCGTTTTTGCCCACCAAGAAACATTTTCCCCCAAATACTGATGGTTTTATTTATTAGAACTCATGGCCGTCATTGATCGTGAAAAGTTTGAAAAAAATCTTAAAGACCGTTTTCGAGAAAACTCTTTCCCCGATGTGTTGGAAAAACAAAAAAAAAAAAAAAAAAAAAAAAAAAAAAAAAAAGAATAACTAGATGAAGTGATTGTGCCCGCACAATACACAGGATTTTCCTCCTATTTTTCGTCTCAAAATTGAGAAGAACGCAGAAAAACGGATTTTTGATGAGCCTATTAACATATTGACGGTAGACGATATAATGTCAAGATTTTTTTTACAGAAACCCTGTTGTTTGATGTAAATGACTGGGGTCTTCTCGTTTGACCAGCAGCTATTGTTCAGGAGAGAAGTGTGGTAGCTACCATGAAATTTGGAAGGTTGTTGTCGGGTTTCGGGATTAGTACAGAGAAATTTGCAGAGGGGGTAATGTCCAGAGGGTCATAGACTCCTAGTAAGGACAAAGTCTACCCGAGAATATTTTGCAAAGTTCAGTACTCTTAAGATTCAATCTGAGCAGTTGTAGCATGTGCTGCCCTATATTGGAGAGCATTTGTGGGGGCTCTAAGTTGTATGAAATTGCACTGGGACAATTTTTTTTTCTTTTTTTTTGGGGGGGGGGGAACATTTGGGGGACTTGGCCCCCTCCCCCCCCCCCCCTTAATGCCGTGGCTATACTACTGAATCAAAACAGCAGCAATGTCGGCAGGATCTCTATGCAGTCTGCCAGCTCCCAGAGGTCGCATCTAATGAAATTCTGTACTGACCGCCAAGGCTCCATACATTGGAACAACCATAGACATTTCAAACTGCGCGTTATTACTATGTCGACCTCATTAAATGTCAACGAGTGGACGACATTTGACAGTAAATCCATGTCACTTGTAATTCCCATTCAGAAGTATAATTCCAGGCCTTCGTGGTGCTGTATTACTTTTGGCTTCCATGTCAGAATGTTAGGAAGCAAATGGGTTTTTGCAGGTAGGTAACTGTCCGGATATTTCCTGTAATCAAAGTTTCAATGATTTTTCACTCAAAACGAAAAATGACACTGAACGCCTACCCTGTATAATTTAAAAGCGCATATTTTTCTGAATATAACTGTTCTCTGTCATAAATTTATTTAGATCCGAGTGCCAGCATGTCTCAATGTGACAGAGACAAATTGTCATAACGCCGTGTTGAGCAGTGCAGAGGCTTCTAACCACGTGAAGTGAATGACAATGCGTTTTTGAAACAGACGGCCTTGGCAAGAGAATTGTGATGAGTACTCTCCCTTGATGTGCAGAGCTTTGTTTTGAGCATCGGATTCCAAGTTTCCTTTCTTGCTTTCACAATTCCGTTTTTTGAAACGTTTTGTTTTCGAAATAACAGCATATCAAAATATTTCTTTATTGAGTAAAAATTCTTCCAATATATTTACCACTATGTATTGTTCTTTGGGGGGGGGGGGGGTCACCAAATTTCTTGCCGGTACCCAAGGTAAACTATTTGATATTTGTGGGACACCACGATTCACTGGATTGGCAATGCTCAACTAACTTCGTGTCAACTCAAGAAAGTTGCCCGCCTTTAATGAATAAAGGTGGACCAAAAATGACCCACCTGGACTCATTTTAGGCGGAACATTATGGCCCTCCTGCCATTCTGACAATGACAAACATGGATTTGTATGAGTACAACATGTGTAGGCCTAAAATCAAGATTAACCAATCATGTATTCTGTTGTCACTTCAGGGGAATTCCACCAGACATTGGTCATATTTCCCCAACCCTTCCTGTTGCTTCTTATCTACATGAACGTCGCGGGGTAGATGAATAATTCTCAGTTATTTATCTATGCCGTGAGCTCTTATGGTGAAAACCTGAAATTGAAACGCGGTACCGGAAGGCAACTTCCCCGGCCCGAAGTCAGCATTATTTAAAAATTCGACATGGGTGTGGGGAGAGGGGGGGGGGGGGGGACAATTCTGTACCTAAGGCTAATTCGAACTTGGACCCAAAGTCCGTAATATATAAGGCATACCCAAAATGCACAGCCCCGCCGAGGTGAGGGAGGGTATTGGAGGGGGTCCCCCCTTCCCGTTTGTTTTTAATAAGAGTCTCTGATAACTATTCTAGAGCCTCATAATGCCTCATTTGAGGATTGTCATGGCTCTGCATTTAGTCAATGGTTAACACAGTAGGCCTGCTTTTTCAGCGAACGATCTTTTGGTTCGCCTGGAGGTCGCCTGAATTGAAAAATACGCGAACGAAAAATGGGTTGCTTCGTAATCCCTGACGGTTCGCGCAAAGTTTTTGATGGTTCGCGTAAATATTGTTTGTAACGATGAGCCGTAAACGTGTGAGAATTGTTCCAAATCGCTTCGTGGTTTGCCGCAAAAATTTGATACAGTCCGATTCGGTAATGGCAGCCAGGCTAATTGGGGATGTGTCGCTATGTAATGTCTACACAGTTAGTAACAATCTGGCAATACCGTCGGAATTTCCACCGTCACCAAATTCAATGAGGACGGGGGAGAGGATGAGTAGCTGGAGTCATATTCCCATAAAAAATAACAGACTCTCAGTGTTCTACTTTCGATTTCAGTTTAGGACACAAAATACCATGTAACATTATGAACAACGTTCACTGAAATTGAGGTCGCCGGGTGCAAAATGATCAAGGTTTTTCAGACAGGTTTCCTGGCTTGGACGCCAGAGTCTGTAGAGTCTAATCTAATGCGTGTTTGCCTTGGGTGGGGGTTGGGCAGTCGTGTCGGATAGTTTTACTGGTGGAGGAAGAGCCTCAACATCCAAATTCTGAATAACGGCTACTTTAACCCGCCTCGTAGTACAGTTTTGTCAGGTCAAAGTGGTGATCTAAAAAAAAAAGTTTGTTTTTTGATCAAAAATTTTCAGTCCAAACCGGACCAAAAAGTTTCCAGGTAAAAAAAAAATTGTTTTCGTCTCAAAATTGAACAAAACACATAAAAAAACAGAAACAAAAATTTCCGAATTTTGGTCTAAAAGTCCGAACCGGAGTGGTAGTTCTCCAGCCATCAGAAGCCAAGTGAAATAAAACCCTATTCCCATTTGGTGAGGAAAGGTTTAAAGATACCGTGAATGTTGCCATTTCAATCACGGAAGCCTTATACGATTCAAGAACGCCCAGTATTCTCATGCCGAAAAGAGGGTGTACGGACCGTTGAGAGGCCGAGAGTGTATTTTGGCGACCGCCCGAAGCCAAACTCAACAAAATTGTACTTCCAAACTACGGGGAATCTTTTTACTTGTATACGGGCTACACATTCTCAATCACCACCGCTTTTAACCCACTCCGGTAGAACAGTATAATTAGGTCAAAGTACCAGTCTGAAGACCTATTTTTCGTTTTTTGGTGTAGTGCAAAAAAAAAAAAAATTTTTTTTTCGTCTCAAAAGTGAACAAAACACATAAAAAACAAAAACAATAATTTCCGGATTTTGGTCGAAAAGTCCGAACCGGAGTGGTAGTTCGCCAGCCATCAGAAGCCAAGTGAAATAAAACCTTATTCCCATGGGGTGGGGAAAGGTTTAAACACACCGTGAATGATACCATATGAATCACGAAATCCTTATACGAGTCAAGAACGCCGAGTATTCGCATGCCAAAAAGAGGGTGTACGGACCGTTGAGAGGCCGAGAGTGTACTTTTGGCGACCGTCTGAAGGCAAACGCAACAAAATTGTGCTTCCAAACTACGGGGAATCTTTTTACCTATATATGCGCTACACATTCGCAATCACCGCCGCTTTTTACCCACTCCGGTAGTGCAGTATAATTAGGTCAAAGTACCAGTCTGAAGACCAATTTTCGTTTCTTAGTGGTGTGTAAAAAAAAAAAAAAAATTTTTTTTTTTCGTCTCAAAATTGAACAAAACACATAAAAAACAAAAATAAAAATTTCCGAATTTTGGTCGAAAATTTCGGAAGTCCGAACCGGACCGAAAATTTTCAGTGCAAAAAAAATTTTTTTTTTTCGTCTCAAAATTGAACAAAACACATAAAAAAACGAAAAAAAAAATTCGATTTTTTGGCCGCCATTTTGGATTAACGAAAAATCGAAACGAAATTCTTTCGATTTTTTTTATAAAGCGGTATTACTGCCTTCAATTTGGAATTCTTTTAGAGGGCTCATTATATTTAAATCTCGATATTTCAATCCAAAATGGCAGATTTTTGAGATAACTTTCCGTTTTGTGAACAATTTTGGCAGAAAACATAAAAAATGGAAAAAAATACCGATTATATTTGTTTTAGACAAGAGTAATTCTGACAAGTCTGTCAAAAAATTAAGTCGATAGCTTTTTTCTTTCATGAGATATTGGCCTACGAAGCTTTGGGCGTTTTTGGGCGTTTTTGCCCACCAAGGAACATTTTCCTCCAAATACTGATGGTTTTATTTATTAGGACTCATGGCCGTCATTGATAGTTTTTATTTATGAGAAATAATGAATCTAGACATAATAAAGTAAAAAAAAAACAAGAAATTTTTTTTCAATTTTTGGTCACAGTGTCCCGAAGCCATGTTTGACTGCTAGCGGAAGCCAAATTAAGAACAACTCCATTTCCAAAAGATGATAACTGTTCATGTACACTGTGACTTCAACATTTCTACCCTTAGAAGCTTTCAAATCGTCCCACTTGTTGAGTACTGTGACGGCAAAGTAGCCCGGTGGAAACAAAAAATTCCGACTTTTGGTCGAAAATTTCTAAGTCCAAACCGAAAATTTTTTTGGTGCAAAAAAATTTTTTTTTTCGTCTCCAAATGGCCTGAAACACATAAATAACCGAAAATAAAAATTCGATTTTTCGGCCGCCATTTTGGATTACCGAAAAATCGAAACGGAATTCTTTCGATTTTTTTTATAAAGCGGTATTACTTTTTTCAATTTGGAACCCTTTTAGAGGGCTCGTTATATTTAAATCTCGATATTTCAATCCAAAATGGCCGATTTTTGAGATAACTTTCCGTTTTGTGAAAAATTTTGGCAGAAAACATAAAAAATGGAAAAAATACCTATTATATTTGTTTTAGACAAGAGTAATTCTGACAAGTCTGTCAAAAAATTAAGTCGATAGCTTTTTTCTTTCATGAGATATTGGCCTACGAAGCTTTGGGCGTTTTTGGGCGTTTTTGCCCACCAAGAAACATTTTCCCCCAAATACTGATGGTTTTATTTATTAGGACTCATGGCCGTCATTGATAGTTTTTATTTATGAGAAATAATGAATCTAGACATAATAAAGTAAAAAAAAAACAAGAAATTTTTTTTCAATTTTTGGTCACAGTGTCCCGAAGCCATGTTTGACTGCTAGCGGAAGCCAAATTAAGAACAACTCCATTTCTAAAAGATGATAACTGTTCATGTACACTGTGACTTCAACATTTCTACCCTTAGAAGCTTTCAAATTGTCCCACTGTTTGAGTACTGTGACGGCAAAGTAGCCCGGTGGAAACAAAAAATTCCGACTTTTGGTCGAAAATTTCTAAGTCCAAACCGAAAATTTTTCTGGTGCAAAAAATTTTTTTTTTTCGTCTCCAAATGGCCTGAAACACATAAATAACCGAAAATAAAAATTCGATTTTTCGGCCGCCATTTTGGATTACCGAAAAATCGAAACGAAATTCTTTCGATTTTTTTTATAAAGCGGTATTACTTCCTTCAATTTGGAACCCTTTTAGAGGGCTCGTTATATTTAAATCTCGATATTTCAATCCAAAATGGCCGATTTTTGAGATAACTTTCCGTTTTGTGAAAAATTTTGGCAGAAAACATAAAAACTGGAAAAAAATACCGATTATATTTGTTTTAGACAAGAGTAATTCTGACAAGTCTGTCAAAAAATTAAGTCGATAGCTTTTTTCTTTCATGAGATATTGGCCTACGAAGCTTTGGGCGTTTTTGGGCGTTTTTGCCCACCAAGAAACATTTTCCCTCAAATACTGATGCTTTTATTTATTAGAACTCATGGCCGTCATTGATCGTGCAAAGTTTGAAAAAAATCTTAAAGACCGTTTTCGAGAAAACTCTTTCCCCGATGTGTTGGAAAAACAAAAAAAAAAAAAAAAAAAAAAAAAAAAAAAAAAAAGAATAATAATCTTGGCAATAACAAATAGATTTTCCTTTCAGGAAAATCCAAATAATCTTGGCAATAACAAATAGATTTTCCTTTCAGGAAAATCCAAATAATCTTGGCAATAACAAATAGATTTTCCTTTCAGGAAAATCCAAAAAAATAAAAAAATAAAAAAAGAACTAGATGAAGTGATTGTGCCCGCACAATACACAGGATTTTCCTCGTATTTTCAGTTCCTGAGCGTTTTCGTCACAAAATTGAGAAGAACACAGAAAAACGGATTTTTGATGAGCCTATCAACATACTGACGGTAGAAGATATAACTGCAAGACCTCTATGCAGTATGCCAGCTCCCAGAGGTCACATCTAATGATATTCTGTACTGACCGCCAAGGCTCCATACATTGGAACAACCATAGCCATTCCAAACTGCGCATTATTACTATGTCGACCTCATTAAATGTCAACGAGTGGACGACATTTGCCAGTAAATCCATGTCAGTTGTAATTCCCATTCAGAAGTCCAAAACAACTGCTACCATAAGTGTTTCAATGAAGGTTACTTTTGAAGATTTCCGAATGCTTTTGCATCCGATTCTTATGCGTGGAGGCGGAAACACTACATGATGGGCAGTGATGTCGTGGTTCCTCACGATTGCAGAAATATCTAGAGTTCAGAAATAAAAAACGAGCGCGTAATTGGGTGGGAGTGGGGGGGGGGGGGGGGTGGTTCGGGTGGGAGCTGACAAATCAGTATGAGGAGTGTTAGTTTATGTCATTTCTTAGTAAGTTCTACTTCTCCTTCAATAAACCTGATGGATTTGATTTGTACGACCACAACAAGTACAGGCCAAAAGTCAAGATTAAACACTTATGTATACTGTTATCCGCTTTAGAGGAATTCCACCAGGTATTGGTCATATTGCCACAGCCCTTCCTGTTGCTTCTTATCTACATGTACGTTGCAGGGTCTTCGGGTAGATGAATAATTCTCAGTTATTTATCTATGCCATGAGCTCTTATGGTGAAAGCCTGAAATTGAAACGCGGTACCAGAAGGCAACTTCCCAGGCTCGAAGTCAGCAGTATTTAAAAATTTGACATGTGTGTGGGGTGAGGGGGGGGGGGGCATATGTATACCTAAAGCTAATTCAAACTTTGACCCAAAGTCCGTAACATATTAGGCATATCCAAAGTGCATAGCCCCGAGATGTGGGAGGGTATTGGAGGGGGGGGGGGGAGGCTCCCCTTCCCGACTTTTTTTTAAATAAGAGGCTCTGATAACAATTCTCATTTGAGGCTTGTCATGGCTCTGCGTAATGGCGTGTGACATTTCTAAATCCCGCACTTTCCGGTCTCGGTTCTGGTCTGGAGTTGGGAAATCTCCTTGCCGACTTGAATAATGAGTTCTTTGACAATCATGATATTCTAAAAGTTATATAGGAGGTCATTGGACAATTGTTAGCTTCGTCGGCTGCTGGCTCTGAGTCTATGCCACACTGGTCAGAAATTATTTTCCGACAGAATGTGTAAATTTTCGACAGAGATGTTTATTGGGGTCGCGGTTCGCCACCGTCGCACACCCACCTTTTTTCGGGGGGGGGGGGGGGGGTCAGAGTTTCCCAGTCCTCAGTTTGGCTACAGCAACTAATTCCAGGCCTTCGTGGTGCTCTATTACTTTTGGCTTCCATGTCAGAATGTTAGGAAGCAAATGGATAGTTGCAGGTAGGTAATTGTCGGGTTATTTCTTATAATTAGACACCCTTAATGTTTCAATGATTTTTCACTCAAAACGTAAAATGACACTTAACGCCTACACTATACAATCTAAAAGCGCATATTTTTCTGAATATATTACAAATTACTACAAATCATTTGACTTGGTGTTCTATCAGCAAGGACTGATTAAGTAATACTAAATATTTAAAAGAAACGCGAATACCAATGTTTGCGGGTTTTACTGAAAATTTTGATTTCAAATTATGTACAGCGTTCACTGAAGTTGAGGTCGCTGGGTGCAAAATGATCAATGTTTTTCAGACGTGTTTCCTGGCATGGACGCCCGAGATGTAGAGTCCAACTAATGGGTGTTTGTGTTGGGTGGGGGTTGGGCAGTCCCGTCTGATAGTTTTACAGGTGGAGGAAGAGCCTCAACATCCAAATTCTGAATTATGGCCACTTTAACCCGTCTCGTAGTACAGTTTCGTCAGATCAAAGTGGCGATCGAAAGAAAGAAGTTTGGTTTTTGATCAAACATTTTCAGTCCCAACCGGACCAAAAAATTTCCAGGTAACAAAAAATATTTTTTTGTCTCAAAATTTACCAAAACGCATAGAAAACCGAAAAAAAAAAATCCGATTTTTGTTCAAAAGTTTCCAAGTCCGAACCGGAGGGGTAGTTCTCCAGCCATCAGAAGCCAAGTGGAATAAAACCCTATTCCCATGGGATGGGGAAGGTTTAAAGAGACCGCGAATGTTGCCATTTCAACCACGGAAGCCTTATGCGATTCAAGAACGTCGATTATTCTCATGCCAAAATGAGGGTGTACGGACCGTTGGGAGGCCGAGAGTGTACATTTGGCGACCACCCGAAGCCAAATGCAACAGGATTGTGCTGACACACTCCGGGGAATCTTTTTATCTATATACGGGCTACAGATTTTCAATCAGCACCGCTTTTAACCCACTCCGGTAGCAAAGTATAATGAGGTCATAGTACCTGTCCGAAGACCCGACCAAAAACTTCCAGGTAAAAAAACAATTTTTTTCGTCTCAAACTTGACCAAAACGCGTAGAAAACCAAAAAAAAAAAAATCCCATTTTTGTTGAAAATTTTCCAAGTCCGAACCGGAGTGGTAGTTTTCCAGCCATCAGAACCCAAGTGAAATAAAATCCTATTCCCGTGGGGTGGGGGAACGGTTTAAAGAGGCGGTGAAAGTTGCCATTTCAACCACGGAAGCCTTATATGATTCAAGAACGTCGAGTATTTTCATGCCAAAAAGAGGGTGTTCGCATGGTTGAGAGGCCGAGAGTGTACATTTGGTGACCGCCCGAATCCAAATGCAACAAGGTTGTGCTTCCACACTATGGGGAATCTTCTTGTCTATATACGGGCTACACATTTTTCAATCACCACTGCTTTTAACCCACTCCGGTAGTAAAGTATAATCAGGTCGTAGTAACTGACCGAAGACCGGACCAAAAACTTGCAGGTAAAGAATTTTTTTTCGTTTCAAAATTGACCAAAACGCACAGAAAACCGAAAAAAAAATTCCGATTTTGGTTCAAAATTTTTCAAGTCCGAACCCGAGCGGTAGTTCTCCAGCCATCAGAAGCCAAGTGAAATAAAACCCTATTCCCCTGGGGAGGGGAAAGGTTTAAAGAGACCGTGAATGTTGCCATTTCTATCACAGAAACCATATACGATTCAAGAACGCCGAGTATTCTCATGCCGAAAGGAGGGTGTACGGACCGTTGAGAGGCCGAGAGTGTATTTTGGCGACCGCCCTAAGCCAAACTCAACAAAATTGTGCTTCCAAACTATGGGGAATCTTTTTACCTATATATGGGCTACACATTCTCAATCACCGCCGCTTTTAACCCACTCCGGTAGTACAGTATAATTAGGTCAAAGTACCAGTCTGAAGACCGATTTTTCGTTTTTTTGGTGTAGTGTAAAAAAAAAAAAAAATTTTTTTTCGTCTCAAAATTGAACAAAACATAAAAAATAAAGACAAACATTTCCGGATTTTGGTCGAAAAGTCCGAACCGGAGTGGTAGTTCTCCAGCCATCAGAAGCCAAGTGAAATAAAACCTTATTCCCATGGGGTGGGGAAAGGTTAAAGGAGACCGTGAATGTTGCCATTTGAATCACGGAAGCCTTATACGAGTCAAGAACGCCGAGTATTCTCATGCCAAAAAGAGGGTGTACGGACCGTTGAGAGGCCGAGAGTGTACTTTTGGCGACCGCCCGAAGGCAAACGCAACAAAATTGTGCTTCCAAACTATGGGGAATCTTTTTACCTATATATGCGCTACACATTCGCAATCATCACCGCTTTTAACCCACTCCGGTAGTACAGTATAATTAGGTCAAAGTACCAGTCTGAAGACCAATTTTCGTTTTTTGGTGGTGTAGTGTAAAAAAAAAAAAAAAATTTTTTCGTCTCAAAATTGAACAAAACACATAAAAAACAAAAACAAAAATTTCCGAATTTTGGTCGAAAATTTCGGAAGTTCGAACCGGACCGAAAATTTTCAGTGTAAAAAAAAAATGTTTTTTCATCTCAAAATTGAACAAAACATAAAAACCGAAAAAAAAAATTTCGATTTTTTGGCCGCCATTTTGGATTGACGAAAAATCGAAACGAAATTCTTTCGATTTTTTTATAAAGCGGTATTACTGCCTTCAATTTGGAACTCTTTTAGAGGGCTCTTTGTATTTAAATCTCGATATTTCAATCCAAAATGGCCGATTTTTGAGATAACTTTCCGTTTTGTGAACAATTTTGGCAGAAAACATAAAAAATGGAAAAAAATACCGATTATTTTTGTTTTAGACAAGAGTAATTCTGACAAGTCTGTCAAAAAATTAAGTCGATAGCTTTTTTCTTTCATGAGATATTGGCCTACGAAGCTTTGGGCGTTTTGGGGCGTTTTTGCCCACCAAGAAACATTTTCCCCCAAATACTGATGGTTTTATTTATTAGGACTCATGGCCGTCATTGATAGTTTTTATTTATGAGAAATAATGAATCTACTAGACATAATAAAGTAAAAAAAAAACAAGAAATTTTTTTTCAATTTTTGGTCACAGTGTCCCGAAGCCATGTTTGACTGCTAGCGGAAGCCAAATTAAGAACAACTCCATTTCCAAAAGATGATAACTGTTCATGTACACTGTGACTTCAACATTTCTACCCTTAGAAGCTTTCAAATCGTCCCACTTGTTGAGTACTGTGACGGCAAAGTAACCCGGTGGAAACAAAAAATTCCGACTTTTGGTCGAAAATTTCAAAGTCCAAACCGAAAATTTTTCTGGTGCAAACAATTTTTTTTTTTTCGTCTCCAAATGGCCTGAAACACATAAATAACCGAAAATAAAAATTCGATTTTTCGGCCGCCATTTTGGATTACCGAAAAATCGAAACGAAATTCTTTCGATTTTTTTTATAAAGCGGTATTACTTCCTTCAATTTGGAACCCTTTTAGAGGGCTCGTTATATTTAAATCTCGATATTTCAATCCAAAATGGCCGATTTTTGAGATAACTTTCCGTTTTGTGAAAAATTTTGGCAGAAAACATAAAAAATGGAAAAAAATACCGATTATATTTGTTTTAGACAAGAGAAATTCTGACAAGTCTGTCAAAAAATTAAGTCGATAGCTTTTTTCTTTCATGAGATATTGGCCTACGAAGCTTTGGGCGTTTTTGGGCGTTTTTGCCCACCAAGAAACATTTTCCCCCAAATACTGATGGTTTTATTTATTAGAACTCATGGCCGTCATTGATCGTGCAAAGTTTGAAAAAAATCTTAAAGACCGTTTTCGAGAAAACTCTTTCCCCGATGTGTTGGAAAGAAAAAAAAAAAAAAAAAAAAAAAATAAATAAAACTAGATGAAGTGATTGTGCCCGCACAATACACAGGATTTTCCTCCTATTTTTCGTCTCAAAATTGAGAAGAACGCAGAAAAACGGATTTTTGATGAGCCTATTAACATATTGACGGTAGACGATATAATGTCAAGATTTTTTTTTACAGAAACCCTGTTGTTTGATGTAAATCACTGGGGTCTTCTCGTTTGACCAGCAGCTATTGTTCAGGAGAGAAGTGTGATAGCTACCATGGTATTTGTAAGGTTGTTGTCGGGTTTCGGGATTAGTACAGAGAAATTTGCAGAGGGGGTAATGTCCAGAGGGTCATAGACTCCTAGTAAGGACAAAGTCTACCCGAGAATATTTTGCAAAATTCAGTACTCTTAAGATTCAATCTGAGCAGTTGTAGCATGTGCTGCACTATATTGGAGAGCATTTGTGGGGGCTCTATGTTGTATGAAATTGCACTGGGTCAATTTTTATTTATTTTTATTGGGGGGGGGGATTTAGGGGACTTGCCCACCCCCTATCCCCCACCCCTTAATTCCGTGGCTACACTACTGAATCAAAACAGCAGCAGTGTCGGCAGGATCTCTATGCAGTCTGCCAGCTCCCAGAGGTCGCATCTAATGAAATTCTGTACTGACCGCCAAGGCTCCATACATTGGAACAACCATAGACATTTCAAACTGCGCGTTATTACTATGTCGACCTCATTAAACGTCAACGACTGGACCACATTTGGCAGTAAATCCATGTCACTTGTAATTCCCATTCAGAAGTATAATTCCAGGCCTTCGTGGTGCTGTATTACTTTTGGCTTCCATGTCAGAATGTTAGGAAGCAAATGGGTTTTTGCAGGTAGGTAACTGTCCGGATATTTCCTGTAATCAAAGTTTCAATGATTTTTCACTCAAAACGTAAAATGACACTGAACGCCTACCCTGTATAATCTAAAAGCGCATATTTTTCTGAATATAACTGTTCTCTGTCATAAATGCATGTATTTAGATCTGAGTGCCAGCATGTCTCAATGTGACAGACACAAATTGTCATTACGCCGTGTTGAGCAGTGCAGAGGCTTCTAACCACGTGAAGTGAATGACATTGCGTTTTTTGAACAGATGGCTTTGGCAAGAGAATGGTGATGAGTACTCTCCCTTGATGTGCAGAGCTTTGTTTTCAGCATCGGATTCCAAGTTTCCTTTCTTGCTTTCACAATTCCGTTATTTGAAACGTTTTGTTTTCGAAATAACAGCATATCAAAATATTTCTTTATTGAGTAAAAATTCTTCCAATATATTTACCACTATGTATTGTTCTTTAGGGGGGGGGGGGGGGGGGGGGGGGGTCACCAAATTTCTTGCCGGTACCCAAGGTAAACTATTTGATATTTGTGGGATATCACTATTCACTGGATTGGCAAAGCTCAACTAACTTCGTGTCAACTCAAGAAAGTCGCCCGCTTTTAATGAATTAAGGTGGAACAAAAATGGCCCACCTGGAACCATTTTAGGCGGAACATTATGGCCCTCCTGCCATTCTGACAATGACAAACATGGATTTGTATGACCACAACATGTGTAGGCCTAAAATCAAGATTACCCAATCATGTATTCTGTTGTCACTTTAGGGGAATTCCACCAGACATTGGTCATATTTCTCCAACCCTTCCTGTTGCTTCTTATCTACATGTACGTCGCAGGGTAGATGAATAATTCTCAGTTATTTATCTATGCCGTGAGCTCTTATGGTGAAAGCCTGAAATTGAAACGCGGAACCAGAAGGCAACTTCCTCGGCCCGAAGTCAGCATTATTTAAAAATTCGACATGGGTGTGGGGAGAGGGGGGGGGGGGAGGGGACAATTCTGTACCTAAGGCTAATTCGAACTTGGACCCAAAGTCCGTAATATATTGGGCATACCCAAAATGCACAGCCCCGCCGAGGTGAGGGAGGGTATTGGAGGGGGTCCCCCCCCCTCCCGATTTTTTTAAATAAGAGTCTCTGATAACTATTCTAGAGCCTCATAATGCCTCATTTGAGGGTTGTCATGGCTCTGCGTTTAGTCAATGGTTAACACAATAGGCCTGCTTTTTAAGCGAACGATCTTTTGGTTCGCCTGGAGGTCGCCTGAATTGAAAAATACGCGAACGAAAAATGGGTTGCTTCGAAATCCCTGACGGTTCGCGCAAAGTTTTTGATGGTTCGCGTAAATATTGTTTGTAATGATGAGCCGTACACGTGTGAGAACTGTTCCAAATCGCTTCGTGGATTGCCGCAAAAATTTGATACAGTCCGATTCGGTAATGACAGCCAGGCTAAGTAGGGATGTGTTGCTGTGTAATGTCTACACAGTTAGTAACAATCTGGCAATACCGTCGGAATTGCCACCGTCATCAAATTCAGTGAAGGCGGGGGAGGGGATGAGTAGCTGGAGTCATATGCCCATAAAATATTACAGACTCTCAGTGTTCTACTTTCGATTTCAGTTTAGGATACAAAATACCATGTAACGTTATATCCAGCGTTCACTGAAGTTGAGGTCGCCGGGTGCAAAATGATCAATATTTTTCAGACGTGTTTCCTGGCTTGGACGTTAGAGTCTGTAGAGTTTAATGAGTGTTTGCGTTGGGTGGGGGGTTGGGCAGTTGCGAAGGATAAGGAAGAGCCTCAACATCCAAATTCTGAATAAGGGCCACTTTAACCCGTCTCGTAGTACAGTTTTGTCAAGTCAAAGTGGCGATCGAAAGAAAAAAGTTTGGTTTTGGATCAAAAATTTTCATTCCAAATCGGACCAAAAAATTTCCAGGTAAAAGAAAAATTGTTTTCGTCTCAAAATTGAACAAAACACACAAAAACAAAAAAAATCCAGATTTTGGTTGAAAATTTTTAAGTCCGAACTGGAGTGGTAGTTCTCCAACCATCAGAAGCCAAGTGAAATGAAACCTTATTCCCATGGGGTGGGGAAAGGTTAAAGGACACCGTGAATGTTGCCATTTGAATCACGGAAGCCTTATACGAGTCAAGAACGCCGAGTATTCTCATGCCAAAAAGAGGGTGTACGGACCGTTGAGAGGCCGAGAGTGTACTTTTGGCGACCGCCCGAAGGCAAACGCAACAAAATTGTGCTTCCAAACTATGGGGAATCTTTTTACCTATATATGCGCTACACATTCGCAATCATCACCGCTTTTAACCCACTCCGGTAGTACAGTATAATTAGGTCAAAGTACCAGTCTGAAGACCAATTTTCGTTTTTTGGTGGTGTAGTGTAAAAAAAAAAAAAAAATTTTTTTCGTCTCAAAATTGAACAAAACACATAAAAAAACAAAAACAAAAATTTCCGAATTTTGGTCGAAAATTTCGGAAGTCCGAACCGGACCGAAAATTTTCAGTGTAAAAAAAAATGTTTTTTCCTCTCAAAATAGAACAAAACGCATAAAAAACGGAAAAAAAAATTTCGATTTTTTGGCCGCCATTTTGCTTTGACGAAAAATCGAAACGAAATTCTTTTGATTTTTTTATAAAACGGTATTACTGCCTTCAATTTGGAACTCTTTTAGAGGGCTCATTATATTTAAATCTCGATATTTCAATCCAAAATGGCCGATTTTTGAGATAACTTTCCGTTTTGTGAAAAATTTTGGCAGAAAACATAAAAAATGGAAAAAAATATCGATTATATTTGTTTTAGACAAGAGTAATTCTGACAAGTCTGTCAAAAAATTAAGTCGATAGCTTTTTTCTTTCATGAGATATTGGCCTACGAAGCTTTGGGCGTTTTTGGGCGTTTTTGCCCACCAAGAAACATTTTCCCCCAAATACTGATGGTTTTATTTATTAGGACTCATGGCCGTCATTGATAGTTTTTATTTATGAGAAATAATGAATCTAGACATAATAAAGTAAAAAAAAAACAAGAAATTTTTTTTCAATTTTTGGTCACAGTGTCCCGAAGCCATGTTTGACTGCTAGCGGAAGCCAAATTAAGAACAACTCCATTTCCAAAAGATGATAACTGTTCATGTACACTGTGACTTCAACATTTCTACCCTTAGAAGCTTTCAAATCGTCCCACTTGTTGAGTACTGTGACGGCAAAGTAGCCGGGTGGAAACAAAAAATTCCGACTTTTGGTCGAAAATTTCTAAGTCCAAACCGAAAATTTTTCTGGTGCAAAAAATTTTTTTTTTTCGTCTCCAAATGGCCTGAAACACATAAATAACCGAAAATAAAAATTCGATTTTTCGGCCGCCATTTTGGATTACCGAAAAATCGAAACGAAATTCTTTCGATTTTTTTTATAAAGCGGTATTACTTCCTTCAATTTGGAACCCTTTTAGAGGGCTCGTTATATTTAAATCTCGATATTTCAATCCAAAATGGCCGATTTTTTAGATAACTTACCGTTTTGTGAAAAATTTTGGCAGAAAACATAAAACATGGAAAAAAATACTGATTATATTTGTTTTAGACAAGAGTAATTCTGACAAGTCTGTCAAAAAATTAAGTCGATAGCTTTTTTCTTTCATGAGATATTGGCCTACGAAGCTTTGGGCGTTTTTGGGCGTTTTTGCCCACCAAGAAACATTTTCCCCCAAATACTGATGGTTTTATTTATTAGGACTCATGGCCGTCATTGATAGTTTTTATTTATGAGAAATAATGAATCTAGACATAATAAAGTAAAAAAACAAACAAGAAATTTTTTTTCAATTTTTGGTCACAGTGTCCCGAAGCCATGTTTGACTGCTAGCGGAAGCCAAATTAAGAACAACTCCATTTCCAAAAGATGATAACTGTTCATGTACACTGTGACTTCAACATTTCTACCCTTAGAAGCTTTCAAATCGTCCCACTTGTTGAGTACTGTGACGGCAAAGTAGCCCGGTGGAAACAAAAAATTCCGACTTTTGGTCGAAAATTTTTAAGTCCAAACCGAAAATTTTTCTGGTGCAAAAAAATTTTTTTTTTCGTCTCCAAATGGCCTGAAACACATAAATAACCGAAAATAAAAATTCGATTTTTCGGCCGCCATTTTGGATTACCGAAAAATCGAAACGAAATTCTTTCGATTTTTTTTATAAAGCGGTATTACTTCCTTCAATTTGGAACCCTTTTAGAGGGCTCGTTATATTTAAATCTCGATATTTCAATCCAAAATGGCCGATTTTTGAGATAACTTTCCGTTTTGTGAAAAATTTTGGCAGAAAACATAAAAAATGGAAAAAAATACCGATTATATTTGTTTTAGACAAGAGTAATTCTGACAAGTCTGTCAAAAAATTAAGTCGATAGCTTTTTTCTTTCATGAGATATTGGACTACGAAGCTTTGGGCGTTTTTGGGCGTTTTTGCCCACCAAGAAACATTTTCCCCCAAATACTGATGGTTTTATTTATTAGAACTCATGGCCGTCATTGATAGTGCAAAGTTTGAAAAAAATCTTAAAGACCGTTTTCGAGAAAACTCTTTCCCCGATGTGTTGGAAAAACAAAAAAAAAAAAAAAAAAAAAAAAAAAAAAAAAAAAGAATAATAATCTTGGCAATAACAAATAGATTTTCCTTTCAGGAAAATCCAAACTAGATGAAGTGATTGTGCCCGCACAATACACAGGATTTTCCTCGTATTTTCAGTTCCTGAGCGTTTTCGTCTCAAAATTGAGAAGAACATAGAAAAACGGATTTTTGATGAGCCTATCAACATACTGACGGTAGAAGATATAATTGCAAGACCTCTATGCAGTATGCCAGCTCCCAGAGGTCACATCTAATGATATTCTGTACTGACCGCCAAGGCTCCACACATTGGAACAACCATAGCCATTCCAAACTGCGCATTATTACTATGTCGACCTCATTAAATGTCAACGAGTGGACGACATTTGCCAGTAAATCCATGTCAGTTGTAATTCCCATTCAGAAGTCCAAAACAACTGCTACCATAAGTGTTTCAATGAAGGTTACTTTTGAAGATTTCCAAATGCTTTTGCATCCGATTCTTATGCGTGGAGGCGGAAACACTACATGATGGGCAGTGATGTCGTGGTTCCTCACGATCGCAGAAGAAATATCTAGAGTTCAGAAATAAAAAAACGAACGCGTAATTGGGTGGGAGTGGGGGGGGGGGGGGGGGGTTCGGGTGGGAGCTGACAAATCAGTATGAGGAGTGTTAGTTTATGTCATTTCTTAATAAGTTCTACTTCTCCTTCAATAAACCTGATGGATTTGATTGTACGACCACAACAAGTACAGGCTGAAAGTCAAGTTTAAACACTTATGTATACTGTTATCCGCTTTAGAGGAATTCCACCAGGTATTGGTCATATTGCCACAACCCTTCCTGTTGCTTCTTATCTACATGTACGTTGCAGGGTCTTCGGGTAGATGAATAATTCTCAGTTCTTTATCTATGCCATGAGCTCTTATGGTGAAAGCCTGAAATTGAAACGCGGGTACCAGAAGGCAACTTCCCAGACTCGAAGTCAGCAGTATTTAAAAATTTGACATGTGTGTGGGGTGAGGGGGGGGGGGGGGGGCATATGTATACCTAAAGCTAATTCAAACTTGGACCCAAAGTCCGTAACATATTAGGCATATCCAAAGTGCATAGGGTATTTGAGGGGGGGGGGGGGGGGAGGCTCCCCTTCCCGACTTTTTTTTAAATAAGAGGCACTGATAACAATTCTCATTTGAGGCTTGTCATGGCTCTGCGTAATGGCGTGTGACATTTCTAAATCCCGCACTTTCCGGTCTCGGTTCTGGTCTGGTGTTGGGAAATCTTCTTGCCGACTTGAATAATGAGTTCTTTGACAATCATGATATTCTAAAAGTTATATAGGAGGTCATTGGACAATTGTTAGCTTCGTCGGCTGCTGGCTCTGAGTCTATGCCACACTGGTCAGAAATTATTTTCCTACAGAATGTGTAAAGTTTCGACAGAGATGTTTATTGGGGTCGCGGTTCGCCACCGTCGCACACCCACCTTTTTTTGGGGGGGGGGGGGGGGGGGGGGGGCAGAGTTTCCCAGTCCTCAATTTGGCTACAGCAACTAATTCCAGGCCTTCGTGGTGCTCTATTACTTTTGGCTTCCATGTCAGAATGTTAGGAAGCAAATGGATAGTTGCAGGTAGGTAACTGTCGGGTTATTTCTTATAATTAGACACCCTTAATGTTTCAATGATTTTTCACTCAAAACGTAAAATGACACTTAACGCCTATACTATACAACCTAAAAGCGCATATTTTTTTGAATATATTACAAATTCCAACAAATCATTTGAATTGGTGTTCTATCAGCATGGACTGATTAAGTAATACTAAATATTTAAAAGAAACGCGAATACCAATGTTTGCGGGTTTTACTGAAAATTTTGATTTCAAATTATGTACAGCGTTCACTGAAGTTGAGGTCGCCGGGTGCAAAATGATCAATGTTTTTCAGACGTGTTTCCTGGCATGGACGCCCGAGATGTAGAGTCCAACTAATGGGTGTTTGTGTTGGGTGGGGGTTGGGCAGTCGCGTCTGATAGTTTTACAGGTGGAGGAAGAGCCTCAACATCCAAATTCTGAATTATGGCCACTTTAACCCGTCTCGTAGTACAGTTTCGTCAGATCAAAGTGGCGATCGAAAGAAAGAAGTTTGGTTTTTGATCAAACATTTTCAGTCCCAACCGGACCAAAAAATTTCCAGGTAACAAAAAATATTTTTTTGTCTCAAAATTTACCAAAACGCATAGAAAACCGAAAAAAAAAATCCGATTTTTGTTCAAAAGTTTCCAAGTCCGAACCGGAATGGTAGTTCTCCAGCCATCAGAAGCCAAGTGGAATAAAACCCTATTCCCATGGGATGGGGAAGGTTTAAAGAGACCGCGAATGTTGCCATTTCAACCACGGAAGCCTTATACGATTCAGAACGTCGATTATTCTCATGCCAAAATGAGGGTGTACCGTGTACGGACCGTTGGGAGGCCGAGAGTGTACATTTGGCGACCACCCGAAGCCAAATGCAACAGGATTGTGCTTCCACACTCCGGGGAATCTTTTTATCTATATACGGGCTACAGATTTTCAATCACCACCGCTTTTAACCCACTCCGGTAGCAAAGTATAATGAGGTCATAGTACCTGTCCGAAGACCCGACCAAAAACTTCCAGGTAAAAAAACAATTTTTTTCGTCTCAAACTTGACCAAAACGCGTAGAAAACCCAAAAAAAAAATCCCATTTTTGTTGAAAATTTTCCAAGTCCGAACCGGAGTGGTAGTTTTCCAGCCATCAGAACCCAAGTGAAATAAAATCCTATTCCCGCGGGGTGGGGGAACGGTTTAAAGAGGCGGTGAATGTTGCCATTTCAACCACGGAAGCCTTATATGATTCAAGAACGTCGAGTATTTTCATGCCAAAAAGAGGGTGTTCGCATGGTTGAGAGGCCGAGAGTGTACATTTGGTGACCGCCCGAATCCAAATGCAACAAGGTTGTGCTTCCACACTATGGGGAATCTTCTTGTCTATATACGGGCTACACATTTTTCAATCACCACCGCTTTTAACCCACTCCGGTAGTAAAGTATAATCAGGTCGTAGTAGCTGACCGAAGACCGGACCAAAAACTTCCAGGTAAAGAATTTTTTTTCGTTTCAAAATTGACCAAAACGCACAGAAAACCGAAAAAAAAATTCCGATTTTTGTTCAAAATTTTTCAAGTCCGAACCGGAGCGATAGTTCTCCAGCCATCAGAAGCCAAGTGAAATAAAACCCTATTCCCCTGGGGAGGGGAAAGGTTTAAAGAGACCGTGAATGTTGCCATTTCAATCACAGAAACCTTATACGATTCAAGAACGCCGAGTATTCTCATGCCGAAAGGAGGGTGTACGGACCGTTGAGAGGCCGAGAGTGTATTTTGGCGACCTCCCTAAGCCAAACTCAACAAAATTGTGCTTCCAAACTACGGGGAATCTTTTTACCTATATATGGGCTACACATTCTCAATCACCGCCGCTTTTAACCCATTCCGGTAGTACAGTATAATTAGGTCAAAGTACCAGTCTGAAGACCGATTTTTCGTTTTTTTGGTGTAGTGTAAAAAAAAAAAAAAAAATTTTTTTCGTCTCAAAATTGAACAAAACACATAAAAAATAAAGACAGACATTTCCGGATTTTGGTCGAAAAGTCCGAACCGGAGTGGTAGTTCTCCAGCCATCAGAAGCCAAGTGAAATAAAACCTTATTCCCATGGGGTGGGGAAAGGTTAAAGGAGACCGTGAATGTTGCCATTTGAATCACGGAAGCCTTATACGAGTCAAGAACGCCGAGTATTCTCATGCCAAAAAGAGGGTGTACGGACCGTTGAGAGGCCGAGAGTGTACATTTGGCGACCACCCGAAGGCAAACGCAACAAAATTGTGCTTCCAAGCTATGGGGAATCTTTTTACCTATATATGCGCTACACATTCGCAATCATCACCGCTTTTAACCCACTCCGGTAGTACAGTATAATTAGGTCAAAGTACCAGTCTGAAGACCAATTTTCGTTTTTTGGTGGTGTAGTGTAAAAAAAAAAAAAAAATTGTTTTCGTCTCAAAATTGAAGAGAACACATAAAAAACAAAAACAAAAATTTCCGAATTTTGGTCGAAAATTTCGGAAGTCCGAACCGGACCGAAAATTTTCAGTGTAAAAAAAAAATGTTTTTTCGTCTCAAAATTGAACAAAACGCATAAAAAACGAAAAAAAAAATTTCGATTTTTTGGCCGCACATTTTGGATTGACGAAAAATCGAAACGAAATTCTTTCGATTTTTTTTATAAAGCGGTATTACTGCCTTCAATCTGGAACTCTTTTAGAGGGCTCATTATATTTAAATCTCGATATTTCAATCCAAAATGGCCGATTTTTGAGATAACTTTCCGTTTTGTGAAAAATTTTGGCAGAAAACATAAAAAATGGAAAAAAATACTGATTATATTTGTTTTAGACAAGAGTAATTCTGACAAGTCTGTCAAAAAATTAAGTCGATAGCTTTTTTCTTTCATGAAATATTGGCCTACGAAGCTTTGGGCGTTTTTGGGCGTTTTTGCCCACCAAGGAACATTTTCCCCCAAATACTGATGGTTTTATTTATTAGGACTCATGGCCGTCATTGATAGTTTTTATTTATGAGAAATAATGAATCTAGACATAATAAAGTAAAAAAAAACAAGAAATTTTTTTTCAATTTTTGGTCACAGTGTCCCGAAGCCATGTTTGACTGCTAGCGGAAGCCAAATTAAGAACAACTCCATTTCCAAAAGATGATAACTGTTCATGTACACTGTGACTTCAACATTTCTACCCTTAGAAGCTTTCAAATCGTCCCACTTGTTGAGTACTGTGACGGCAAAGTAGCCCGGTGGAAACAAAAAACTCCGACTTTTGGTCGAAAATTTCGAAGTCCAAACCGAAAATTTTTTTGGTGCAAAAAAATTTTTTTTTTCGTCTCCAAATGGCCTGAAACACATAAATAACCGAAAATAAAAATTCGATTTTTCGGCCGCCATTTTGGATTACCGAAAAATCGAAACGGAATTCTTTCGATTTTTTTTATAAAGCGGTATTACTTCCTTCAATTTGGAACCGTTTTAGAGGGCTCGTTATATTTAAATCTCGATATTTCAATCCAAAATGGCCGATTTTTGAGATAACTTTCCGTTTTGTGAAAAATTTTGGCAGAAAACATAAAAAATGGAAAAAATACCAATTATATTTGTTTTAGACAAGAGTAATTCTGACAAGTCTGTCAAAAAATTAAGTCGATAGCTTTTTTCTTTCATGAGATATTGGCCTACGAAGCTTTGGGCGTTTTTGCCCACCAAGAAACATTTTCCCCCAAATACTGATGGTTTTATTTATTAGGACTCATGGCCGTCATTGATAGTTTTTATTTATGAGAAATAATGAATCTAGACATAATAAAGTAAAAAAAAAACAAGAAATTTTTTTTCAATTTTTGGTCACAGTGTCCCGAAGCCATGTTTGACTGCTAGCGGAAGCCAAATTAAGAACAACTCCATTTCCAAAAGATGATAACTGCTCATGTACACTGTGACTTCAACATTTCTACCCTTAGAAGCTTTCAAATCGTCCCACTTTTTGAGTACTGTGACGGCAAAGTAGCCCGGTGGAAACAAAAAATTCCGACTTTTGGTCGAAAATTTCAAAGTCCGAACCGAAAATTTTTCTGGTGCAAAAAATTTTTTTTTTTCGTCTCCAAATGGCCTGAAACACATAAATAACCGAAAATAAAAATTCGATTTTTCGGCCGCCATTTTGGATTACCGAAAAATCGAAACGAAATTCTTTCGATTTTTTTTATAAAGCGGTATTACTTCCTTCAATTTGGAACCCTTTTAGAGGGCTCGTTATATTTAAATCTCGATATTTCAATCCAAAATGGCCGATTTTTGAGATAACTTTCCGTTTTGTGAAAAATTTTGGCAGAAAACATAAAAAATGGAAAAAAATACCGATTATATTTGTTTTAGACAAGAGTAATTCTGACAAGTCTGTCAAAAAATTAAGTCGATAGCTTTTTTCTTTCATGAGATATTGGCCTACGAAGCTTTGGGCGTTTTTGGGCGTTTTTGCCCACCAAGAAACATTTTCCCTCAAATACTGATGGTTTTATTTATTAGAACTCATGGCCGTCATTGATCGTGCAAAGTTTGAAAAAAATCTTAAAGACCGTTTTCGAGAAAACTCTTTCCCCGATGTGTTGGAAAAACAAAAAAAAAAAAAAAAAAAAAAAAAAAAAAAAAAAGAATAATAATCTTGGCAATAACAAATAGATTTTCCTTTCAGGAAAATCCAAACTAGATGAAGTGATTGTGCCCGCACAATACACAGGATTTTCCTCGTATTTTCAGTTCCTGAGCGTTTTCGTCTCAAAATTGAGAACACAGAAAAACGGATTTTTGATGAGCCTATCAACATACTGACGGTAGAAGATATAATTGCAAGACCTCTATGCAGTATGCCAGCTCCCAGAGTCACATCTAATGATATTCTGTACTGACCGCCAAGGCTCCATGCATTGGAACAACCATAGCCATTCCAAACTGCGCATTATTACTATGTCGACCTCATTAAATGTCAACGAGTGGACGACATTTGCCAGTAAATCCATGTCAGTTGTAATTCCCATTCAGAAGTCCAAAACAACTGCTACCAAAAGTGTTTCAATGAAGGTTACTTTTGAAGATTTCCAAATGCTTTTGCATCCGATTCTTATGCGTGGAGGCGGAAACACTACATGATGGGCAGTGATGTCGTGGTTCCTCACGATTGCAGAAGAAATATATAGAGTTCAGAAATAAAAAACGAGCGCGTAATTGGGTGGGAGTGGGGGGGGGGGGGTGGTTCGGCTGGGAGCTGACAAATCAGTATGAGGAGTGTTAGTTTATGTCATTTCTTAATAAGTTCTACTTCTCCTTCAATAAACCTGATGGATTTGATTATACGACCACAACAAGTACAGGCCGAAAGTCAAGATTAAAAACTTATGTATACTGTTATCCGCTTTAGAGGAATTCCACCAGGTATTGGTCATATTGCCACAACCCTTCCTGTTGCTTCTTATCTACATGTACGTTGAGGGTCTTCGGGTAGATGAATAATTCTCAGTTATTTATCTATGCCATGAGCTCTTATGGTGAAAGCCTGAAATTGAAACGCGGGTACCAGAAGGCAACTTCCCAGGCTCGAAGTCAGCAGTATTTAAAAATTTGACATGTGTGTGGGGTGAGGGGGGGGGGGGGGGGCATATGTATACCTAAAGCTAATTCAAACTTGGACCCAAAGTCCGTAACATATTAGGCATATCCAAAGTGCATAGCCCCGAGATGTGGGAGGGTATTTGAGGGGGTGGGGGGAGGCTCCCCTTCCCGACTTTTTTTTTAAATAAGAGGCACTGATAACAATTCTCATTTGAGGCTTGTCATGGCTCTGCGTAATGGCGTGTGACATTTCTAAATCCCGCACTTTCCGATCTCGGTTCTGGTCTGGTGTTGGGAAATCTCCTTGCCGACTTGAATAATGAGTTCTTTGACAATCATGATATTCTAAAAGTTATATAGGAGGTCATTGGACAATTGTTAGCTTCGTCGGCTGCTGGCTTTGAGTCTATGCCACACTGGTCAGAAATTATTTTCCGACAGAATGTGTAAATTTTCGACAGAGATGTTTATTGGGGTCGCGGTTCGCCACCGTCGCACACCCACCTTTTTTTGGGGGGGGGGGGCAGAGTTTCCCAGTCCTCAATTTGGCTACAGCAACTAATTCCAGGCCTTCGTGGTGCTCTATTACTTTTGGCTTCCATGTCAGAATGTTAGGAAGCAAATGGATAGTTGCAGGTAGGTAATTGTCGGGTTATTTCTTATAATTAGACACCCTTAATGTTTCAATGATTTTTCACTCAAAACGTAAAATGACACTTAACGCCTACACTATACAATCTAAAAGCGCATATTTTTTTGAATATATTACAAATTACAACAAATCATTTGAATTGGTGTTCTATCAGCAAGGACTGATTAAGTAATACTAAATATTTAAAAGAAACGCGAATACCAATGTTTGCGGGTTTTACTGAAAATTTTGATTTCAAATTATGTACAGCGTTCACTGAAGTTGAGGTCGCCGGGTGCAAAATGATCAATGTTTTTCAGACGTGTTTCCTGGCATGGACGCCCGAGATGTAGAGTCCAACTAATGGGTGTTTGTGTTGGGTGGGGGTTGGGCAGTCGCGTCTGATAGTTTTACAGGTGGAGGAAGAGCCTCAACATCCAAATTCTGAATTACGGCCACTTTAACCCGTCTCGTAGTACAGTTTCGTCAGATCAAAGTGGCGATCGAAAGAAAGAAGTTTGGTTTTTTGATCAAACATTTTCAGTCCCAACCGGACCAAAAAATTTCCAGGTAACAAAAAATATTTTTTTGTCTCAAAATTTACCAAAACGCATAGAAAACCGAAAAAAAAAATCCGGTTTTTGTTCAAAAGTTTCCAAGTCCGAACCGGAGTGGTAGTTCTCCAGCCATCAGAAGCCAAGTGGAATAAAACCCTATTCCCATGGGATGGGGAAGGTTTAAAGAGACCGCGAATGTTGCCATTTCAACCACGGAAGCCTTATACGATTCAAGAACGTCGATTATTCCCATGCCAAAATGAGGGTGTACGGACCGTTGGGAGGCCGAGAGTGTACATTTGGCGACCACCCGAAGCCAAATGCAACAGGATTGTGCTTCCACACTCCGGGGAATCTTTTTATCTATATACGGGCTACAGATTTTCAATCACCACCGCTTTTAACGCACTCCGGTAGCAAAGTATAATGAGGTCATAGTACCTGTCCGAAGACCCGACCAAAAACTTCCAGGTAAAAAAACAATTTTTTTCGTCTCAAACTTGACCAAAACGCGTAGAAAACCAAAAAAAAAAAATCCCATTTTTGTTGAAAATTTTCCAAGTCCGAACCGGAGTGGTAGTTTTACAGCCATCAGAACCCAAGTGAAATAAAATCCTATTCCCGTGGGGTGGGGGAACGGTTTAAAGAGGCGGTGAATGTTGCCATTTCAACCACGGAAGCCTTATATGATTCAAGAACGTCGAGTATTTTCATGCCAAAAAGAGGGTGTTCGCATGGTTGAGAGGCCGAGAGTGTACATTTGGTGACCGCCCGAATCCAAATGCAACAAGGTTGTGCTTCCACACTATGGGGAATCTTCTTGTCTATATACTGGCTACACATTTTTCAATCACCACCGCTTTTAACCCACTCCGGTAGTAAAGTATAATCAGGTCGTAGTAGCTGACCGAAGACCGGACCAAAAACTTCCAGGTAAAGAATTTTTTTTCGTTTCAAAATTGACCAAAACGCACAGAAAACCGAAAAAAAAATTCCGATTTTGGTTCAAAATTTTTCAAGTCCGAACCGGAGCGGTAGTTCTCCAGCCATCAGAAGCCAAGTGAAATAAAACCCTATTCCCCTGGGGAGGGGAAAGGTTTAAAGAGACCGTGAATGTTGCCATTTCAATCACTGAAACCTTATACGATTCAAGAACGCCGAGTATTCTCATGCCGAAAGGAGGGTGTACGGACCGTTGAGAGGCCAAGAGTGTATTTTGGCGACCTCCCTAAGCCAAACTCAACAAAATTGTGCTTCCAAACTACGGGGAATCTTTTTACCTATAAATGGGCTACACATTCTCAATCACCACCGCTTTTAACCCACTCCGGTAGTACAGTATAATTAGGTCAAAGTACCAGTCTGAAGACCGATTTTTCGTTTTTTTGGTGTAGTGTAAAAAAAAAAAAAAAAAAATTTTTTTCGTCTCAAAATTGAACAAAACACAAAAAATAAAGACAAACATTTCCGGATTTTGGTCGAAAAGTCCGAACCGGAGTGGTAGTTCTCCAGCCATCAGAAGCCAAGTGAAATAAAACCTTATTCCCATGGGGTGGGGAAAGGTTAAAGGAGATCGTGAATGATGCCATTTGAATCACAGAAGCCTTATACGAGTCAAGAACGCCGAGTATTCTCATGCCAAAAAGAGGGTGTACGGACCGTTGAGAGGCCGAGAGTGTACTTTTGGCGACCGCCCGAAGGCAAACGCAACAAAATTGTGCTTCCAAACTATGGGGAATCTTTTTACCTATATATGCGCTACACATTCGCAATCATCACCGCTTTTAACCCACTCCGGTAGTACAGTATAATTAGGTCAAAGTACCAGTCTGAAGACCAATTTTCGTTTTTTGGTGGTGTAGTGTAAAAAAAAAAAAAAATTTTTATTCGTCTCAAAATTGAACAAAACACATAAAAAAACAAAAACAAAAATTTCCGAATTTTGGTCGAAAATTTCGGAAGTCCGAACCGGACCGAAAATTTTCAGTGTAAAAAAAAAATGTTTTTTCGTCTCAAAATTGAACAAAACGCATAAAAAACGAAAAAAAAAAATTCGATTTTTTGGCCGCCATTTTGCATTGACGAAAAATCGAAACGAAATTCTTTCGATTTTTTTTATAAAGCGGTATTACTGCCTTCAATTTGGAACTCTTTTAGAGGGCTCATTATATTTAAATCTCGATATTTCAATCCAAAATGGCCGATTTTTGAGATAACTTTCCGTTTTGTGAAAAATTTTGGCAGAAAACATAAAAAATGGAAAAAAATACCGATTATATTTGTTTTAGACAAGAGTAATTCTGACAAGTCTGTCAAAAAATTAAGTCGATAGCTCTTTTCTTTCATGAGATATTGGCCTATGAAGCTTTGGGCGTTTTTGGGCGTTTTTGCCCACCAAGAAACATTTTCCCCCAAATACTGATGGTTTTATTTATTAGGACTCATGGCCGTCATTGATAGTTTTTATTTATGAGAAATAATGAATCTAGACATAATAAAGTAAAAAAAAAACAAGAAATTTTTTTTCAATTTTTGGTCACAGTGTCCCGAAGCCACGTTTGACTGCTAGCGGAAGCCAAATTAAGAACAACTCCCATTTCCAAAAGATGATAACTGTTCATGTACACTGTGACTTCAACATTTCTACCCTTAGAAGCTTTCAAATCGTCCCACTTGTTGAGTACTGTGACGGCAAAGTAGCCCGGTGGAAACAAAAAATTCCGACTTTTGGTCGAAAATTTCAAAGTCCAAACCGAAAATTTTTCTGGTGCAAAAAATTTTTTTTTTTCGTCTCCAAATCGCCTGAAACACATAAATAACCGAAAATAAAAATTCGATTTTTCGGCCGCCATTTTGGATTACCGAAAAATCGAAACGAAATTCTTTCGATTTTTTTTATAAAGCGGTATTACTTCCTTCAATTTGGAACCCTTTTAGAGGGCTCGTTATATTTAAATCTCGATATTTCAATCCAAAATGGCCGATTTTTTAGATAACTTTCCGTTTTGTGAAAAATTTTGGCAGAAAACATAAAAAATGGAAAAAAATACCGATTATATTTGTTTTAGACAAGAGTAATTCTGACAAGTCTGTCAAAAAATTAAGTCGATAGCTTTTTTCTTTCATGAGATATTGGCCTACGAAGCTTTGGGCGTTTTTGGGCGTTTTTGCCCACCAAGAAACATTTTCCCCCAAATACTGATGGTTTTATTTATTAGAACTCATGGCCGTCATTGATCGTGCAAAGTTTGAAAAAAATCTTAAAGACCGTTTTCGAGAAAACTCTTTCCCCGATGTGTTGGAAAAACAAAAAAAAAAAAAAAAAAAAAAAAAAAAAAAAAAAGAATAATAATCTTGGCAATAACAAATAGATTTTCCTTTCAGGAAAATCCAAAAAAGAACTAGATGAAGTGATTGTGCCCGCACAATACACAGGATTTTCCTCGTATTTTCAGTTCCTGGGCGTTTTCGTCTCAAAATTGAGAACACAGAACACAGAAAAACGGATTTTTGGTGAGCCTATCAACATACTGACGGTAGAAGATATAATTGCAAGACCTCTATGCAGTATGCCAGCTCCCAGAGGTCACATCTAATGATATTCTGTACTGACCGCCAAGGCTCCATACATTGGAATAGCCATTCCAAACTGCGCATTATTACTATGTCGACCTCATTGAATGTCAACGAGTGGACGACATTTGCCAGTAAATCCATGTCAGTTGTAATTCCCATTCAGAAGTCCAAAACAGCTGCTACCATAAGTGTTTCAATGAAGGTTACTTTTGAAGATTTCCAAATGCTTTTGCATCCGATTCTTATGCGTGGAGGCGGAAACACTACATAATGGGCAGTGATGTCGTGGTTCCTCACGATTGCAGAAGAAATACCTAGAGTTCAGAAATAAAAAACGAGCGCGTAATTGGGTGGGAGTGGGGGGGGGGGGGGGGGGGGGTTGGTTCGGGTGGGAGCTGACAAATCAGTATGAGGAGTGTTATATAGTTTATGTCATTTCTTAATAAGTTCTACTTCTCCTTCAATAAACCTGATGGATTTGATTGTACGACCACAACAAGTACAGGCCGAAAGTCAAGATTAAACACTTATGTATACTGTTATCCGCTTTAGAGGAATTCCACCAGGTATTGGTCATATTGCCACAGCCCTTCCTGTTGCTTCTTATCTACATGTACGTTGCAGGGTCTTCGGGTAGATGAATAATTCTCAGTTATTTATCTATGCCATGAGCTCTTATGGTGAAAGCCTGAAATTGAAACGCGGGTACCAGAAGGCAACTTCCCAGGCTCGAAGTCAGCAGTATTTAAAAATTTGACATGTGTGTGGGGTGAGGGGGGGGGGGGGGGCATATGTATACCTAAAGCTAATTCAAACTTGGACCCAAAGTCCGTAACATATTAGGCATATCCAAAGTGCATAGCCCCGAGATGTGGGAGGGTATTGGAGGGGGGGGGGGGAGGCTCCCCTTCCCGACTTTTTTTTAAATAAGAGGCTCTGATAACAATTCTCATTTGAGGCTTGTCATGGCTCTGCGTAATGGCGTGTGACATTTCTAAATCCCGCACTTTCCGGTCTCGGTTCTGGTCTGGAGTTGGGAAATCTCCTTGCCGACTTGAATAATGAGTTCTTTGACAATCATGATATTCTAAAAGTTATATAGGAGGTCATTGGACAATTGTTAGCTTCGTCGGCTGCTGGCTCTGAGTCTATGCCACACTGGTCAGAAATTATTTTCCGACAGAATGTGTAAATTTTCGACAGAGATGTTTATTGGGGTCGCGGTTCGCCACCGTCGCACACCCACCTTTTTTTTGGGGGGGGGGGGGGGGTCAGAGTTTCCCAGTCCTCAGTTTGGCTACAGCAACTAATTCCAGGCCTTCGTGGTGCTCTATTACTTTTGGCTTCCATGTCAGAATGTTAGGAAGCAAATGGATAGTTGCAGGTAGGTAGTTGTCGGGTTATTTCTTATAATTAGACACCCTTAATGTTTCAATGATTTTTCACTCAAAACGTAAAATGACACTTAACGCCTACACTATACAATCTAAAAGCGCATATTTTTCTGAATATATTACAAATTACTACAAATCATTTGACTTGGTGTTCTATCAGCAAGGACTGATTAAGTAATACTAAATATTTAAAAGAAACGCGAATACCAATGTTTGCGGGTTTTACTGAAAATTTTGATTTCAAATTATGTACAGCGTTCACTGAAGTTGAGGTCGCTGGGTGCAAAATGATCAATGTTTTTCAGACGTGTTTCCTGGCATGGACGCCCGAGATGTAGAGTCCAACTAATGGGTGTTTGTGTTGGGTGGGGGTTGGGCAGTCGCGTCTGATAGTTTTACAGGTGGAGGAAGAGCCTCAACATCCAAATTCTGAATTATGGCCACTTTAACCTGTCTCGTAGTACAGTTTCGTCAGATCAAAGTGGCGATCGAAAGAAAGAAGTTTGGTTTTTGATCAAACATTTTCAGTCCCAACCGGACCAAAAAATTTCCAGGTAACAAAAAATATTTTTTTGTCTCAAAATTTACCAAAACGCATAGAAAACCGAAAAAAAAAAATCCGATTTTTGTTCAAAAGTTTCCAAGTCCGAACCGGAGGGGTAGTTCTCCAGCCATCAGAAGCCAAGTGGAATAAAACCCTATTCCCATGGGATGGGAAAGGTTTAAAGAGACCGCGAATGTTGCCATTTCAACCACGGAAGCCTTATACGATTCAAGAACGTCGATTATTCTCATGCCAAAATGAGGGTGTACGGACCGTTGGGAGGCCGAGAGTGTACATTTGGCGACCACCCGAAGCCAAATGCAACAGGATTGTGCTGACACACTCCGGGGAATCTTTTTATCTATATACGGGCTACAGATTTTCAATCAGCACCGCTTTTAACCCACTCCGGTAGCAAAGTATAATGAGGTCATAGTACCTGTCCGAAGACCCGACCAAAAACTTCCAGGTAAAAAAACAATTTTTTTCGTCTCAAACTTGACCAAAACGCGTAGAAAACCAAAAAAAAAAAAATCCCATTTTTGTTGAAAATTTTCCAAGTCCGAACCGGAGTGGTAGTTTTCCAGCCATCAGAACCCAAGTGAAATAAAATCCTATTCCCGTGGGGTGGGGGAACGGTTTAAAGAGGCGGTGAAAGTTGCCATTTCAACCACGGAAGCCTTATATGATTCAAGAACGTCGAGTATTTTCATGCCAAAAAGAGGGTGTTCGCATGGTTGAGAGGCCGAGAGTGTACATTTGGTGACCGCCCGAATCCAAATGCAACAAGGTTGTGCTTCCACACTATGGGGAATCTTCTTGTCTATATACGGGCTACACATTTTTCAATCACCACCGCTTTTAACCCACTCCGGTAGTAAAGTATAATCAGGTCGTCGTAACTGACCGAAGACCGGACCAAAAACTTCCAGGTAAAGAATTTTTTTTCGTTTCAAAATTGACCACAACGCACAGAAAACCGAAAAAAAAATTCCGATTTTGGTTCAACATTTTTCAAGTCCGAACCCGAGCGGTAGTTCTCCAGCCATCAGAAGCCAAGTGAAATAAAACCCTATTCCCCTGGGGAGGGGAAAGGTTTAAAGAGACCGTGAATGTTGCCATTTCTATCACAGAAACCTTATACGATTCAAGAACGCCGAGTATTCTCATGCCGAAAGGAGGGTGTACGGACCGTTGAGAGGCCGAGAGTGTATTTTGGCGACCGCCCTAAGCCAAACTCAACAAAATTGTGCTTCCAAACTATGGGGAATCTTTTTACCTATATATGGGCTACACATTCTCAATCACCGCCGCTTTTAACCCACTCCGGTAGTACAGTATAATTAGGTCAAAGTACCAGTCTGAAGACCGATTTTTCGTTTTTTTGGTGTAGTGTAAAAAAAAAAAAAAATTTTTTTTCGTCTCAAAATTGAACAAAACACATAAAAAATAAAGACAAACATTTCCGGATTTTGGTCGAAAAGTCCGAACCGGAGTGGTAGTTCTCCAGCCATCAGAAGCCAAGTGAAATAAAACCTTATTCCCATGGGGTGGGGAAAGGTTAAAGGAGACCGTGAATGTTGCCATTTGAATCACGGAAGCCTTATACGAGTCAAGAACGCCGAGTATTCTCATGCCAAAAAGAGGGTGTACGGACCGTTGAGAGGCCGAGAGTGTACTTTTGGCGACCGCCCGAAGGCAAACGCAACAAAATTGTGCTTCCAAACTATGGGGAATCTTTTTACCTATATATGCGCTACACATTCGCAATCATCACCGCTTTTAACCCACTCCGGTAGTACAGTATAATTAGGTCAAAGTACCAGTCTGAAGACCAATTTTCGTTTTTTGGTGGTGTAGTGTAAAAAAAAAAAAAAAAATTTTTTCGTCTCAAAATTGAACAAAACACATAAAAAACAAAAACAAAAATTTCCGAATTTTGGTCGAAAATTTCGGAAGTTCGAACCGGACCGAAAATTTTCAGTGTAAAAAAAAATGTTTTTTCATCTCAAAATTGAACAAAACACATAAAAACCGAAAAAAAAAAATTTCGATTTTTTGGCCGCCATTTTGGATTGACGAAAAATCGAAACGAAATTCTTTCGATTTTTTTTATAAAGCGGTATTATTTCCTTCAATTTGGAGCCCTTTTAGAGGGCTCTTTGTATTTAAATCTCGATATTTCAATCCAAAATGGCCGATTTTTTAGATAACTTTCCGTTTTGTGAAAAATTTTGGCAGAAAACATAAAAAATGGAAAAAATACCGATGATATTTGTTTTAGACAAGAGTAATTCTGACAAGTCTGTCAAAAAATTAAGTCGATAGCTTTTTTCTTTCATGAGATATTGGCCTACGAAGCTTTGGGCGTTTTGGGGCGTTTTTGCCCACCAAGAAACATTTTCCCCCAAATACTGATGGTTTTATTTATTAGGACTCATGGCCGTCATTGATAGTTTTTATTTATGAGAAATAATGAATCTACTAGACATAATAAAGTAAAAAAAAAACAAGAAATTTTTTTTCAATTTTTGGTCACAGTGTCCCGAAGCCATGTTTGACTGCTAGCGGAAGCCAAATTAAGAACAACTCCATTTCCAAAAGATGATAACTGTTCATGTACACTGTGACTTCAACATTTCTACCCTTAGAAGCTTTCAAATCGTCCCACTTGTTGAGTACTGTGACGGCAAAGTAACCCGGTGGAAACAAAAAATTCCGACTTTTGGTCGAAAATTTCAAAGTCCAAACCGAAAATTTTTCTGGTGCAAACAATTTTTTTTTTTTCGTCTCCAAATGGCCTGAAACACATAAATAACCGAAAATAAAAATTCGATTTTTCGGCCGCCATTTTGGATTACCGAAAAATCGAAACGAAATTCTTTCGATTTTTTTTATAAAGCGGTATTACTTCCTTCAATTTGGAACCCTTTTAGAGGGCTCGTTATATTTAAATCTCGATATTTCAATCCAAAATGGCCGATTTTTGAGATAACTTTCCGTTTTGTGAAAAATTTTGGCAGAAAACATAAAAAATGGAAAAAAATACCGATTATATTTGTTTTAGACAAGAGAAATTCTGACAAGTCTGTCAAAAAATTAAGTCGATAGCTTTTTTCTTTCATGAGATATTGGCCTACGAAGCTTTGGGCGTTTTTGGGCGTTTTTGCCCACCAAGAAACATTTTCCCCCAAATACTGATGGTTTTATTTATTAGAACTCATGGCCGTCATTGATCGTGCAAAGTTTGAAAAAAATCTTAAAGACCGTTTTCGAGAAAACTCTTTCCCCGATGTGTTGGAAAGAAAAAAAAAAAAAAAAAATAAAAAAATAAAAAAAGAACTAGATGAAGTGATTGTGCCCGCACAATACACAGGATTTTCCTCGTATTTTCAGTTCCTGGGCGTTTTCGTCTCAAAATTGAGAACACAGAAAAACGGATTTTTGGTGAGCCTATCAACATACTGACGGTAGAAGATATAATTGCAAGACCTCTATGCAGTATGCCAGCTCCCAGAGGTCACATCTAATGATATTCTGTACTGACCGCCAAGGCTCCATACATTGGAATAGCCATTCCAAACTGCGCATTATTACTATGTCGACCTCATTGAATGTCAACGAGTGGACGACATTTGCCAGTAAATCCATGTCAGTTGTAATTCCCATTCAGAAGTCCAAAACAGCTGCTACCATAAGTGTTTCAATGAAGGTTACTTTTGAAGATTTCCAAATGCTTTTGCATCCGATTCTTATGCGTGGAGGCGGAAACACTACATGATGGGCAGTGATGTCGTGGTTCCTCACGATTGCAGAAGAAATACCTAGAGTTCAGAAATAAAAAACGAGCGCGTAATTGGGTGGGAGTGGGGGGGGGGGGGGTTGGTTCGGGTGGGAGCTGACAAATCAGTATGAGGAGTGTTATATAGTTTATGTCATTTCTTAATAAGTTCTACTTCTCCTTCAATAAACCTGATGGATTTGATTGTACGACCACAACAAGTACAGGCCGAAAGTCAAGATTAAACACTTATGTATACTGTTATCCGCTTTAGAGGAATTCCACCAGGTATTGGTCATATTGCCACAACCCTTCCTGTTGCTTCTTATCTACATGTACGTTGCAGGGTCTTCGGGTAGATGAATAATTCTCAGTTATTTATCTATGCCATGAGCTCTTATGGTGAAAGCCTGAAATTGAAACGCGGTACCAGAAGGCAACTTCCCAGGCTCGAAGTCAGCAGTATTTAAAAATTTGACATGTGTGTGGAGTGAGGGGGGGGGGGGGGGGGGGGCATATGTATACCTAAAGCTAATTTAAACTTGGACCCAAAGTCCGTAACATATTAGGCATATCCAAAGTGCATAGCCCGAGATGTGGGAGGGTATTTGAGGGGGGGGGGGAGTCTCCCCTTCCCGACTTTTTTTTGAATAAGAGGCACTGATAACAAAGTCCGTAACATATTAGGCATATCCAAAGTGCATAGCCCGAGATGTGGGAGGGTATTTGAGGGGGGGGGGGGGGGTCTCCCCTTCCCGACTTTTTTTTAAATAAGAGGCACTGATAACAATTCTCATTTGAGGCTTGCCATGGCTCTGCGTAATGGCGTGTGACATTTCTAAATCCCTCACTTTCCGGTCTCGGTTCTGGTCTGGTGTTGGGAAATCTCCTTGCCGACTTGAATAATGAGTTCTTTGACAATCATGATATTCTAAAAGTTATATAGGAGGTCATTGGACAATTGTTAGCTTCGTCGGCTGCTGGCTCTGAGTCTATGCCACACTGTTCAGAAAGTATTTTCCGACAGAATGTGTAAATTTTCGACAGAGATGTTTATTGGGGTCGCGGTTCGCCACCGTCGCACACCCACCTTTTTTTGGGGGGGGGGGGGGGGGGCAGAGTTTCCCAGTCCTCAATTTGGCTACAGCAACTAATTCCAGGCCTTCGTGGTGCTCTATTACTTTTGGCTTCCATGTCAGAATGTTAGGAAGCAAATGGATAGTTGCAGGTAGGTAATTGTCGGGTTATTTCTTATAATTAGACACCCTTAATGTTTCAATGATTTTTCACTCAAAACGTAAAATGACACTTAACGCCTACACTATACAATCTAAAAGCGCATATTTTTTTGAATATATTACAAATTACAACAAATCATTTGAATTGGTGTTCTATCAGCAAGGACTGATTAAGTAATACTAAATATTTAAAAGAAACGCGAATACCAGTGTTTGCGGGTTTTACTGAAAATTTTGATTTCAAATTATGTACAGCGTTCACTGAAGTTGAGGTCGCCGGGTGCAAAATGATCAATGGTTTTCAGACGTGTTTCCTGGCATGGACGCCCGAGATGTAGAGTCCAACTAATGGGTGTGTGTTGGGTGGGGGTTGGGCAGTCGCGTCTGATAGTTTTACAGGTGGAGGAAGAGCCTCAGCATCCAAATTCTGAATTACGGCCACTTTAACCCGTCTCGTAGTACAGTTTCGTCAGACCAAAGTGGCGATCGAAAGAAAGAAGTTTGGTTTTTGATCAAACATTTTCAGTCCCAACCGGACCAAAAAATTTCCAGGTAACAAAAAATATTTTTTTGTCTCAAAATTTACCAAAACGCATAGAAAACAGAAAAAAAAATCCGATTTTTGTTCAAAAGTTTCCAAGTCCGAACCGGAGTGGTAGTTCTCCAGCCATCAGAAGCCAAGTGGAATAAAACCCTATTCCCATGGGATGGGGAAGGTTTAAAGAGACCGCGAATGTTGCCATTTCAACCACGGAAGCCTTATACGATTCAAGAACGTCGATTATTCTCATGCCAAAATGAGGGTGTACGGACCGTTGGGAGGCCGAGAGTGTACATTTGGCGACCACCCGAAGCCAAATGCAACAGGATTGTGCTTCCACACTCCGGGGAATCTTTTTATCTATATACGGGCTACAGATTTTCAATCACCACCGCTTTTAACCCACTCCGGTAGCAAAGTATAATGAGGTCATAGTACCTGTCCGAAGACCCGACCAAAAACTTCCAGGTAAAAAAACAATTTTTTTCGTCTCAAACTTGACCAAAACGCGTAGAACCCCCCCCCCCCCCCCCCCAAAAAAAAAAAATCCCATTTTTGTTGAAAATTTTCCAAGTCCGAACCGGAGTGGTAGTTTTCCAGCCATCAGAACCCAAGTGAAATAAAATCCTATTCCCGTGGGGTGGGGGAACGGTTTAAAGAGGCGGTGAATGTTGCCATTTCAACCACGGAAGCCTTATATGATTCAAGAACGTCGAGTATTTTCATGCCAAAAAGAGGGTGTTCGCATGGTTGAGAGGCCGAGAGTGTACATTTGGTGACCGCCCGAATCCAAATGCAACAAGGTTGTGCTTCCACACTATGGGGAATCTTCTTGTCTATATACGGGCTACACATTTTTCAATCACCACCGCTTTTAACCCACTCCGGTAGTAAAGTATAATCAGGTCGTAGTAGCTGACCGAAGACCGGACCAAAAACTTCCAGGTAAAGAATTTTTTTTCGTTTCAAAATTGACCAAAACGCACAGAAAACCGAAAAAAAAATTCCGATTTTGGTTCAAAATTTTTCAAGTCCGAACCGGAGCGGTAGTTCTCCAGCCATCAGAAGCCAAGTGAAATAAAACCCTATTCCCCTGGGGAGGGGAAAGGTTTAAAGAGACCGTGAATGTTGCCATTTCAATCACAGAAACCTTATACGATTCAAGAACGCCGAGTATTCTCATGCCGAATGGAGGGTGTACGGACCATTGAGAGGCCGAGAGTGTATTTTGGCGACCTCCCTAAGCCAAACTCAACAAAATTGTGCTTCCAAACTACGGGGAATCTTTTTACCTATATATGGGCTACACATTCTCAATCACCGCCGCTTTTAACCCACTCCAGTAGTACAGTATAATTAGGTCAAAGTACCAGTCTGAAGACCGATTTTTCGTTTTTATGGTGTAGTGTAAAAAAAAAAAAAATTGAACAAAACACATAAAAAACAAAACAAAAATTTCCGAATTTTGGTCGAAAATTTCGGAAGTCCGAACCGGACCGAAAATTTTCAGTGTAAAAAAAAAATGTTTTTTCGTCTCAAAATTGAACAAAATGCATAAAAAACGAAAAAAAAAATTTCGATTTTTTGGCCGCCATTTTGCATTGACGAAAAATCGAAACGAAACTCTTTCGATTTTTTTTATAAAGCGGTATTACTGCCTTCAATTTGGAACTCTTTTAGAGGGCTCATTATATTTAAATCTCGATATTTCAATCCAAAATGGCCGATTTTTGAGATAACTTTCCGTTTTGTGAAGAATTTTGGCAGAAAACATAAAAAATGGAAAAAAATACCGATTATATTTGTTTTAGACAAGAGTAATTCTGACAAGTCTGTCAAAAAATTAAGTCGATAACTTTTTTCTTTCATGAGATATTGGCCTACGAAGCTTTGGGCGTTTTTGGGCGTTTTTGCCCACCAAGAAACATTTTCCCCCAAATACTGATGGTTTTATTTATTAGGACTCATGGCCGAGATTGATAGTTTTTATTTATGAGAAATAATGAATCTAGACATAATAAAGTAAAAAAAAAACGAAATTTTTTTTCAATTTTTGGTCACAGTGTCCCGAAGCCATGTTTGACTGCTAGCGGAAGCCAAATTAAGAACAACTCCATTTCCAAAAGATGATAACTGTTCATGTACACTGTGACTTCAACATTTCTACCCTTAGAAGCTTTCAAATCGTCCACTTGTTGAGTACTGTGACGGCAAAGTAGCCCGGTGGAAACAAAAAATTCCGACTTTTGGTCGAAAATTTCTAAGTCCAAACCGAAAATTTTTCTGGTGCAAAAAATTTTTTTTTTTCGTCTCCAAATGGCCTGAAACACATAAATAACCGAAAATAAAAATTCGATTTTTCGGCCGCCATTTTGGATTACCGAAAAATCGAAACGTAAATTCTTTCGATTTTTTTTATAAAGCGGTATTACTTCCTTCAATTTGGAACCCTTTTAGAGGGCTCGTTATATTTAAATCTCGATATTTCAATCCAAAATGGCCGATTTTTGAGATAACTTTCCGTTTTGTGAAAAATTTTGGCAGAAAACATAAAAAATGGAAAAAAATACCGATTATATTTGTTTTAGACAAGAGTAATTCTGACAAGTCTGTCAAAAAATTAAGTCGATAGCTTTTTTCTTTCATGAGATATTGGCCTACGAAGCTTTGGGCGTTTTTGGGCGTTTTTGCCCACCAAGAAACATTTTCCCCCAAATACTGATGGTTTTATTTATTAGAACTCATCGCCGTCATTAATCGTGCAAAGTTTGAAAAAAATCTTAAAGACCGTTTTCGAGAAAACTCTTTCCCCGATGTGTTGGAAAAACAAAAAAAAAAAAAAAAAAAAAAAAAAAAAAAAAAAAAGAATACTAGATGAAGTGATTGTGCCCGCACAATACACAGGATTTTCCTCGTATTTTCAGTTCCTGAGCGTTTTCGTCTCAAAATTGAGAAGAACATAGAAAAACGGATTTTTGATGAGCCTATCAACATACTGACGGTAGAAGATATAATTGCAAGACCTCTAGGCAGTATGCCAGCTCCCAGAGGTCACATCTAATGATATTCTGTACTGACCGCCAAGGCTCCATACATTGGAACAACCATAGCCATTCCAAACTGCGCATTATTACTATGTCGACCTCATTAAATGTCAACGAGTGGACGACATTTGCCAGTAAATCCAGGTCAGTTGTAATTCCCATTCAGAAGTCCAAAACAACTGCTACCATAAGTGTTTCAATGAAGGTTACTTTTGAAGATTTCCAAATGCTTTTGCATCCGATTCTTATGCGTGGAGGCGGAAACACTACATGATGGGCAGTGATGTCGTGGTTCCTCACGATTGCAGAAGAAATATCTAGAGTTCAGAAATAAAAAAACGAACGCGTAATTGGGTGGGAGTGGGGGGGGGGGGGGGTTCGGGTGGGAGCTGACAAATCAGTATGAGGAGTGTTAGTTTATGTCATTTCTTAATAAGTTCTACTTCTCCTTCAATAAACCTGATGGATTTGATTGTACGACCACAAGAAGTACAGACTGAAAGTCAAGTTTAAACACTTATGTATACTGTTATCCGCTTTAGAGGAATTCCACCAGGTATTGGTCATATTGCCACAACCCTTCCTGTTGCTTCTTATCTACATGTACGTTGCAGGGTCTTCGGGTAGATGAATAATTCTCAGTTCTTTATCTATGCCATGAGCTCTTATGGTGAAAGCCTGAAATTGAAACGCGGTACCAGAAGGCAACTTCCCAGGCTCGAAGTCAGCAGTATTTAAAAATTTGACATGTGTGTGGGGTGAGGGGGGGGGGGGGGCATATGTATACCTAAAGCTAATTCAAACTTGGACCCAAAGTCCGTAACATATTAGGCATATCCAAAGTGCATAGGGTATTTGAGGGGGGGGGGGGAGGCTCCCCTTCCCGACTTTTTTTTAAATAAGAGGCACTGATAACAATTCTCATTTGAGGCTTGTCATGGCTCTGCGTAATGGCGTGTGACATTTCTAAATCCCGCACTTTCCGGTCTCGGTTCTGGTCTGGTGTTGGGAAATCTCCTTGCCGACTTGAATAATGAGTTCTTTGACAATCATGGTATTCTAAAAGTTATATAGGAGGTCATTGGACAATTGTTAGCTTCGTCGGCTGCTGGCTCTGAGTCTATGCCACACTGGTCAGAAATTATTTTCCTACAGAATGTGTAAAGTTTCGACAGAGATGTTTATTGGGGTCGCGGTTCGCCACCGTCGCACACCCACCTTTTTTTTGGGGGGGGGGGGGAGGGGGTGCAGTTTCCCAGTCCTCAATCTGGCTACAGCAACTAATTCCAGGCCTTCGTGGTGCTCTATTACTTTTGGCTTCCATGTCAGAATGTTAGGAAGCAAATGGATAGTTGCAGGTAAGTAATTGTCGGGTTATTTCTTATAATTAGACACCCTTAATGTTTCAATGATTTTTCACTCAAAACGTAAATGACACTTAACGCCTACACTATACAATCTAAAAGCGCATATTTTTTTGAATATATTACAAATTACAACAAATCATTTGAATTGGTGTTCTATCAGCAAGGACTGATTAAGTAATACTAAATATTTAAAAGAAACGCGAATACCAATGTTTGCGGGTTTTACTGAAAATTTTGATTTCAAATTATGTACAGCGTTCACTGAAGTTGAGGTCGCCGGGTGCAAAATGATCAATGTTTTTCAGACGTGTTTCCTGGCATGGACGCCCGAGATGTAGAGTCCAACTAATGGGTGTTTGTGTTGGGTGGGGGTTGGGCAGTCGCGTCTGATAGTTTTACAGGTGGAGGAAGAGCCTCAACATCCAAATTCTGAATTATGGCCACTTTAACCCGTCTCGTAGTACAGTTTCGTCAGATCAAAGTGGCGATCGAAAGAAAGAAGTTTGGTTTTTGATCAAACATTTTCAGTCCCAACCGGACCAAAAAATTTCCAGGTAACAAAAAATATTTTTTTGTCTCAAAATTTACCAAAACGCATAGAAAACCGAAAAAAAAAATCCGATTTTTGTTCAAAAGTTTCCAAGTCCGAACCGGAATGGTAGTTCTCCAGCCATCAGAAGCCAAGTGGAATAAAACCCTATTCCCATGGGATGGGGAAGGTTTAAAGAGACCGCGAATGTTGCCATTTCAACCACGGAAGCCTTATACGATTCAGAACGTCGATTATTCTCATGCCAAAATGAGGGTGTACCGTGTACGGACCGTTGGGAGGCCGAGAGTGTACATTTGGCGACCACCCGAAGCCAAATGCAACAGGATTGTGCTTCCACACTCCGGGGAATCTTTTTATCTATATACGGGCTACAGATTTTCAATCACCACCGCTTTTAACCCACTCCGGTAGCAAAGTATAATGAGGTCATAGTACCTGTCCGAAGACCCGACCAAAAACTTCCAGGTAAAAAAACAATTTTTTTCGTCTCAAACTTGACCAAAACGCGTAGAAAACCAAAAAAAAAAATCCCATTTTTGTTGAAAATTTTCCAAGTCCGAACCGGAGTGGTAGTTTTCCAGCCATCAGAACCCAAGTGAAATAAAATCCTATTCCCGTGGGGTGGGGGAACGGTTTAAAGAGGCGGTGAATGTTGCCATTTCAACCACGGAAGCCTTATATGATTCAAGAACGTCGAGTATTTTCATGCCAAAAAGAGGGTGTTCGCATGGTTGAGAGGCCGAGAGTGTACATTTGGTGACCGCCCGAATCCAAATGCAACAAGGTTGTGCTTCCACACTATGGGGAATCTTCTTGTCTATATACGGGCTACACATTTTTCAATCACCACCGCTTTTAACCCACTCCGGTAGTAAAGTATAATCAGGTCGTAGTAGCTGACCGAAGACCGGACCAAAAACTTCCAGGTAAAGAATTTTTTTTCGTTTCAAAATTGACCAAAACGCACAGAAAACCGAAAAAAAAATTCCGATTTTTGTTCAAAATTTTTCAAGTCCAAACCGGAGCGGTAGTTCTCCAGCCATCAGAAGCCAAGTGAAATAAAACCCTATTCCCCTGGGGAGGGGAAAGGTTTAAAGAGACCGTGAATGTTGCCATTTCAATCACAGAAACCTTATACGATTCAAGAACGCCGAGTATTCTCATGCCGAAAGGAGGGTGTACGGACCGTTGAGAGGCCGAGAGTGTATTTTGGCGACCTCCCTAAGCCAAACTCAACAAAATTGTGCTTCCAAACTACGGGGAATCTTTTTACCTATATATGGGCTACACATTCTCAATCACCGCCGCTTTTAACCCATTCCGGTAGTACAGTATAATTAGGTCAAAGTACCAGTCTGAAGACCGATTTTTCGTTTTTTTGGTGTAGTGTAAAAAAAAAAAAAAAATTTTTTTTCGTCTCAAAATTGAACAAAACACATAAAAAATAAAGACAGACATTTCCGGATTTTGGTCGAAAAGTCCGAACCGGAGTGGTAGTTCTCCAGCCATCAGAAGCCAAGTGAAATAAAACCTTATTCCCATGGGGTGGGGAAAGGTTAAAGGAGACCGTGAATGTTGCCATTTGAATCACGGAAGCCTTATACGAGTCAAGAACGCCGAGTATTCTCATGCCAAAAAGAGGGTGTACGGACCGTTGAGAGGCCGAGAGTGTACTTTTGGCGACCGCCCGAAGGCAAACGCAACAAAATTGTGCTTCCAAGCTATGGGGAATCTTTTTACCTATATATGCGCTACACATTCGCAATCATCACCGCTTTTAACCCACTCCGGTAGTACAGTATAATTAGGTCAAAGTACCAGTCTGAAGACCAATTTTCGTTTTTTGGTGGTGTAGTGTAAAAAAAAAAAAAAAATTGTTTTCGTCTCAAAATTGAAGAGAACACATAAAAAACAAAAACAAAAATTTCCGAATTTTGGTCGAAAATTTCGGAAGTCCGAACCGGACCGAAAATTTTCAGTGTAAAAAAAAAATGTTTTTTCGTCTCAAAATTGAACAAAACGCATAAAAAACGAAAAAAAAAATTTCGATTTTTTTGCCGCACATTTTGGATTAACGAAAAATCGAAACGAAATTCTTTCGATTTTTTTTATAAAGCGGTATTACTGCCTTCAATTTGGAACTCTTTTAGAGGGCTCATTATATTGAAATCTCGATATTTCAATCCAAAATGGCCGATTTTTGAGATAACTTTCCGTTTTGTGAAAAATTTTGGCAGAAAATATAAAAAATGGAAAAAAATACTGATTATATTTGTTTTAGACAAGAGTAATTCTGACAAGTCTGTCAAAAAATTAAGTCGATAGCTTTTTTCTTTCATGAGATATTGGCCTACGAAGCTTTGGGCGTTTTGGGGCGTTTTTGCCCACCAAGAAACATTTTCCCCCAAATACTGATGGTTTTATTTATTAGGACTCATGGCCGTCATTGATAGTTTTTATTTATGAGAAATAATGAATCTAGACATAATAAAGTAAAAAAAAAACAAGAAATTTTTTTTCAATTTTTGGTCACAGTGTCCCGAAGCCTTGTTTGACTGCTAGCGGAAGCCAAATTAAGAACAACTCCATTTCCAAAAGATGATAACTGCTCATGTACACTGTGACTTCAACATTTCTATCCTTAGAAGCTTTCAAATCGTCCCACTTTTTGAGTACTGTGACGGCAAAGTAGCCCGGTGGAAACAAAAAATTCCGACTTTTGGTCGAAAATTTCTAAGTCCGAACCGAAAATTTTTCTGGTGCAAAAAATTTTTTTTTTTCGTCTCCACATGGCCTGAAACACATAAATAACCGAAAATAAAAATTCGATTTTTCGGCCGCCATTTTGGATTACCGAAAAATCGAAACGAAATTCTTTCGATTTTTTTTATAAAGCGGTATTACTTCCTTCAATTTGGAACCCTTTTAGAGGGCTCGTTATATTTAAATCTCGATATTTCAATCCAAAATGGCCGATTTTTGAGATAACTTTCCGTTTTGTGAAAAATTTTGGCAGAAAACATAAAAAATGGAAAAAAATACCGATTATATTTGTTTTAGACAAGAGTAATTCTGACAAGTCTGTCAAAAAATTAAGTCGATAGCTTTTTTCTTTCATGAGATATTGGCCTACGAAGCTTTGGGCGTTTTGGGGCGTTTTTGCCCACCAAGAAACATTTTCCCCCAAATACTGATGGTTTTATTTATTAGAACTCATGGCCGTCATTGATCGTGCAAAGTTTGAAAAAAATCTTAAAGACCGTTTTCGAGAAAACTCTTTCCCCGATGTGTTGGAAAAACAAAAAAAAAAAAAAAAAAAAAAAAAAAAAAAAAAAGAATAATAATCTTGGCAATAACAAATAGATTTTCCTTTCAGGAAAATCCAAAATAATCTTGGCAATAACAAATAGATTTTCCTTTCAGGAAAATCCAAACTAGATGAAGTGATTGTGCCCGCACAATACACAGGATTTTCCTCGTATTTTCAGTTCCTGAGCGTTTTCGTCACAAAATTGAGAAGAACACAGAAAAACGGATTTTTGATGAGCCTATCAACATACTGACGGTAGAAGATATAACTGCAAGACCTCTATGCAGTATGCCAGCTCCCAGAGGTCACATCTAATGATATTCTGTACTGACCGCCAAGGCTCCATACATTGGAACAACCATAGCCATTCCAAACTGCGCATTATTACTATGTCGACCTCATTAAATGTCAACGAGTGGACGACATTTGCCAGTAAATCCATGTCAGTTGTAATTCCCATTCAGAAGTCCAAAACAACTGCTACCATAAGTGTTTCAATGAAGGTTACTTTTGAAGATTTCCGAATGCTTTTGCATCCGATTCTTATGCGTGGAGGCGGAAACACTACATGATGGGCAGTGATGTCGTGGTTCCTCACGATTGCAGAAGAAATATCTAGAGTTCAGAAATAAAAAACGAGCGCGTAATTGGGTGGGAGTGGGGGGGGGGGGGGGTGGTTCGGGTGGGAGCTGACAAATCAGTATGAGGAGTGTTAGTTTATGTCATTTCTTAGTAAGTTCTACTTCTCCTTCAATAAACCTGATGGATTTGATTTGTACGACCACAACAAGTACAGGCCAAAAGTCAAGATTAAACACTTATGTATACTGTTATCCGCTTTAGAGGAATTCCACCAGGTATTGGTCATATTGCCACAGCCCTTCCTGTTGCTTCTTATCTACATGTACGTTGCAGGGTCTTCGGGTAGATGAATAATTCTCAGTTATTTATCTATGCCATGAGCTCTTATGGTGAAAGCCTGAAATTGAAACGCGGTACCAGAAGGCAACTTCCCAGGCTCGAAGTCAGCAGTATTTAAAAATTTGACATGTGTGTGGGGTGAGGGGGGGGGGGGGGCATATGTATACCTAAAGCTAATTCAAACTTGGACCCAAAGTCCGTAACATATTAGGCATATCCAAAGTGCATAGCCCCGAGATGTGGGAGGGTATTGGAGGGGGGGGGGAGGCTCCCCTTCCCGACTTTTTTTTAAATAAGAGGCTCTGATAACAATTCTCATTTGAGGCTTGTCATGGCTCTGCGTAATGGCGTGTGACATTTCTAAATCCCGCACTTTCCGGTCTCGGTTCTGGTCTGGAGTTGGGAAATCTCCTTGCCGACTTGAATAATGAGTTCTTTGACAATTATGATATTCTAAAAGTTATATAGGAGGTCATTGGACAATTGTTAGCTTCGTCGGCTGCTGGCTCTGAGTCTATGCCACACTGGTCAGAAATTATTTTCCGACAGAATGTGTAAATTTTCGACAGAGATGTTTATTGGGGTCGCGGTTCGCCACCGTCGCACACCCACCTTTTTTTTGGGGGGGGGGGGGGTCAGAGTTTCCCAGTCCTCAGTTTGGCTACAGCAACTAATTCCAGGCCTTCGTGGTGCTCTATTACTTTTGGCTTCCATGTCAGAATGTTAGGAAGCAAATGGATAGTTGCAGGTAGGTAATTGTCGGGTTATTTCTTATAATTAGACACCCTTAATGTTTCAATGATTTTTCACTCAAAACGTAAAATGACACTTAACGCCTACACTATACAATCTAAAAGCGCATATTTTTCTGAATATATTACAAATTACTACAAATCATTTGACTTGGTGTTCTATCAGCAAGGACTGATTAAGTAATACTAAATATTTAAAAGAAACGCGAATACCAATGTTTGCGGGTTTTACTGAAAATTTTGATTTCAAATTATGTACAGCGTTCACTGAAGTTGAGGTCGCTGGGTGCAAAATGATCAATGTTTTTCAGACGTGTTTCCTGGCATGGACGCCCGAGATGTAGAGTCCAACTAATGGGTGTTTGTGTTGGGTGGGGGTTGGGCAGTCGCGTCTGATAGTTTTACAGGTGGAGGAAGAGCCTCAACATCCAAATTCTGAATTATGGCCACTTTAACCCGTCTCGTAGTACAGTTTCGTCAGATCAAAGTGGCGATCGAAAGAAAGAAGTTTGGTTTTTGATCAAACATTTTCAGTCCCAACCGGACCAAAAAATTTCCAGGTAACAAAAAATATTTTTTTGTCTCAAAATTTACCAAAACGCATAGAAAACCGAAAAAAAAAATCCGATTTTTGTTCAAAAGTTTCCAAGTCCGAACCGGAGGGGTAGTTCTCCAGCCATCAGAAGCCAAGTGGAATAAAACCCTATTCCCATGGGATGGGGAAGGTTTAAAGAGACCGCGAATGTTGCCATTTCAACCACGGAAGCCTTATACGATTCAAGAACGTCGATTATTCTCATGCCAAAATGAGGGTGTTTGGACCGTTGGGAGGCCGAGAGTGTACATTTGGCGACCACCCGAAGCCAAATGCAACAGGATTGTGCTGACACACTCCGGGGAATCTTTTTATCTATATACGGGCTACAGATTTTCAATCAGCACCGCTTTTAACCCACTCCGGTAGCAAAGTATAATGAGGTCATAGTACCTGTCCGAAGACCCGACCAAAAACTTCCAGGTAAAAAAACAATTTTTTTCGTCTCAAACTTGACCAAAACGCGTAGAAAACCAAAAAAAAAAAAATCCCATTTTTGTTGAAAATTTTCCAAGTCCGAACCGGAGTGGTAGTTTTCCAGCCATCAGAACCCAAGTGAAATAAAATCCTATTCCCGTGGGGTGGGGGAACGGTTTAAAGAGGCGGTGAAAGTTGCCATTTCAACCACGGAAGCCTTATATGATTCAAGAACGTCGAGTATTTTCATGCCAAAAAGAGGGTGTTCGCATGGTTGAGAGGCCGAGAGTGTACATTTGGTGACCGCCCGAATCCAAATGCAACAAGGTTGTGCTTCCACACTATGGGGAATCTTCTTGTCTATATACGGGCTACACATTTTTCAATCACCACCGCTTTTAACCCACTCCGGTAGTAAAGTATAATCAGGTCGTAGTAACTGACCGAAGACCGGACCAAAAACTTCCAGGTAAAGAATTTTTTTTCGTTTCAAAATTGACCAAAACGCACAGAAAACCGAAAAAAAAATTCCGATTTTGGTTCAAAATTTTTCAAGTCCGAACCCGAGCGGTAGTTCTCCAGCCATCAGAAGCCAAGTGAAATAAAACCCTATTCCCCTGGGGAGGGGAAAGGTTTAAAGAGACCGTGAATGTTGCCATTTCAATCACAGAAACCTTATACGATTCAAGAACGCCGAGTATTCTCATGCCGAAAGGAGGGTGTACGGACCGTTGAGAGGCCGAGAGTGTATTTTGGCGACCGCCCTAAGCCAAACTCAACAAAATTGTGCTTCCAAACTATGGGGAATCTTTTTACCTATATATGGGCTACACATTCTCAATCACCGCCGCTTTTAACCCACTCCGGTAGTTCAGTATAATTAGGTCAAAGTACCAGTCTGAAGACCGATTTTTCGTTTTTTTGGTGTAGTGTAAAAAAAAAAAAAAATTTTTTTTCGTCTCAAAATTGAACAAAACACATAAAAAATAAAGACAAACATTTCCGGATTTTGGTCGAAAAGTCCGAACCGGAGTGGTAGTTCTCCAGCCATCAGAAGCCAAGTGAAATAAAACCTTATTCCCATGGGGTGGGGAAAGGTTAAAGGAGACCGTGAATGTTGCCATTTGAATCACGGAAGCCTTATACGAGTCAAGAACGCCGAGTATTCTCATGCCAAAAAGAGGGTGTACGGACCGTTGAGAGGCCGAGAGTGTACTTTTGGCGACCGCCCGAAGGCAAACGCAACAAAATTGTGCTTCCAAACTATGGGGAATCTTTTTACCTATATATGCGCTACACATTCGCAATCATCACCGCTTTTAACCCACTCCGGTAGTACAGTATAATTAGGTCAAAGTACCAGTCTGAAGACCAATTTTCGTTTTTTGGTGGTGTAGTGTAAAAAAAAAAAAAAAAAATTTTTTCGTCTCAAAATTGAACAAAACACATAAAAAACAAAAACAAAAATTTTCGAATTTTGGTCGAAAATTTCGGAAGTTCGAACCGGACCGAAAATTTTCAGTGTAAAAAAAAAATGTTTTTTCATCTCAAAATTGAACAAAACACATAAAAACCGAAAAAAAAAATTTCGATTTTTTGGCCGCCATTTTGGATTGACGAAAAATCGAAACGAAATTCTTTCGATTTTTTTTATAAAGCGGTATTATTTCCTTCAATTTGGAGCCCTTTTAGAATGCTCTTTGTATTTAAATCTCGATATTTCAATCCAAAATGGCCGATTTTTGAGATAACTTTCCGTTTTGTGAAAAATTTTGGCAGAAAACATAAAAAATGGAAAAAATACCGATGATATTTGTTTTAGACAAGAGTAATTCTGACAAGTCTGTCAAAAAATTAAGTCGATAGCTTTTTTCTTTCATGAGATATTGGCCTACGAAGCTTTGGGCGTTTTGGGGCGTTTTTGCCCACCAAGAAACATTTTCCCCCAAATACTGATGGTTTTATTTATTAGGACTCATGGCCGTCATTGATAGTTTTTATTTATGAGAAATAATGAATCTACTAGACATAATAAAGTAAAAAAAAAACAAGAAATTTTTTTTCAATTTTTGGTCACAGTGTCCCGAAGCCATGTTTGACTGCTAGCGGAAGCCAAATTAAGAACAACTCCATTTCCAAAAGATGATAACTGTTCATGTACACTGTGACTTCAACATTTCTACCCTTAGAAGCTTTCAAATCGTCCCACTTGTTGAGTACTGTGACGGCAAAGTAACCCGGTGGAAACAAAAAATTCCGACTTTTGGTCGAAAATTTCAAAGTCCAAACCGAAAATTTTTCTGGTGCAAACAATTTTTTTTTTTTCGTCTCCAAATGGCCTGAAACACATAAATAACCGAAAATAAAAATTCGATTTTTCGGCCGCCATTTTGGATTACCGAAAAATCGAAACGAAATTCTTTCGATTTTTTTTATAAAGCGGTATTACTTCCTTCAATTTGGAACCCTTTTAGAGGGCTCGTTATATTTAAATCTCGATATTTCAATCCAAAATGGCCGATTTTTGAGATAACTTTCCGTTTTGTGAAAAATTTTGGCAGAAAACATAAAAAATGGAAAAAAATACCGATTATATTTGTTTTAGACAAGAGAAATTCTGACAAGTCTGTCAAAAAATTAAGTCGATAGCTTTTTTCTTTCATGAGATATTGGCCTACGAAGCTTTGGGCGTTTTTGGGCGTTTTTGCCCACCAAGAAACATTTTCCCCCAAATACTGATGGTTTTATTTATTAGAACTCATGGCCGTCATTGATCGTGCAAAGTTTGAAAAAAATCTTAAAGACCGTTTTCGAGAAAACTCTTTCCCCGATGTGTTGGAAAGAAAAAAAAAAAAAAAAAAAAAAAAAAATAAAAAAAGAACTAGATGAAGTGATTGTGCCCGCACAATACACAGGATTTTCCTCGTATTTTCAGTTCCTGGGCGTTTTCGTCTCAAAATTGAGAACACAGAAAAACGGATTTTTGGTGAGCCTATCAACATACTGACGGTAGAAGATATAATTGCAAGACCTCTATGCAGTATGCCAGCTCCCAGAGGTCACATCTAATGATATTCTGTACTGACCGCCAAGGCTCCATACATTGGAATAGCCATTCCAAACTGCGCATTATTACTATGTCGACCTCATTGAATGTCAACGAGTGGACGACATTTGCCAGTAAATCCATGTCAGTTGTAATTCCCATTCAGAAGTCCAAAACAACTGCTACCATAAGTGTTTCAATGAAGGTTACTTTTGAAGATTTCCAAATGCTTTTGCATCCGATTCTTATGCGTGGAGGCGGAAACACTACATGATGGGCAGTGATGTCGTGGTTCCTCACGATTGCAGAAGAAATATCTAGAGTTCAGAAATAAAAAACGAGCGCGTAATTGGGTGGGAGTGGGGGGGGGGGGGGGTGGTTCGGGTGGGAGCTGACAAATCAGTATGAGGAGTGTTAGTTTATGTCATTTCTTAATAAGTTCTACTTCTCCTTCAATAAACCTGATGGATTTGATTGTACGACCACAACAAGTACAGGCCGAAAGTCAAGATTAAACACTTATGTATACTGTTATCCGCTTTAGAGGAATTCCACCAGGTATTGGTCATATTGCCACAACCCTTCCTGTTGCTTCTTATCTACATGTACGTTGAGGGTCTTCGGGTAGATGAATAATTCTCAGTTATTTATCTATGCCATGAGCTCTTATGGTGAAAGCCTGAAATTGAAACGCGGTACCAGAAGGCAACTTCCCAGGCTCGAAGTCAGCAGTATTTAAAAATTTGACATGTGTTTGGGGTGAGGGGGTGGGGGGTGGGGGCATATGTATACCTAAAGCTAATTCAAACTTGGACCCAAAGTCCGTAACATATTAGGCATATCCAAAGTGCATAGCCCCGAGATGTGGGAGGGTATTTGAGGGGGGAAGGGGAGGCTCCCCTTCCCGACTTTTTTTTAAATAAGAGGCACTGATAACAATTCTCATTTGAGGCTTGTCATGGCTCTGCGTAATGGCGTGTGACATTTCTAAATCCCGCACTTTCCGGTCTCGGTTCTGGCCTGGTGTTGGGAAATCTCCTTGCCGACTTGAATAATGAGTTCTTTGACAATCATGATATTCTAAAAGTTATATAGGAGGTCATTGGACAATTGTTAGCTTCGTCGGCTGCTGGCTCTGAGTCTATGCCACACTGGTCAGAAATTATTTTCCGACAGAATGTGTAAATTTTCGACAGAGATGTTTATTGGGGTCGCGGTTCGCCACCGTCGCACACCCACCTTTTTTTTTGGGGGGGGGGGGGGGGCAGAGTTTCCCAGTCCTCAATTTGGCTACAGCAACTAATTCCAGGCCTTCGTGGTACTCTATTACTTTTGGCTTCCATGTCAGAATGTTAGGAAGGAAATGGATAGTTGCAGGTAGGTAATTGTCGGGTTATTTCTTATAATTAGACACCCTTAATGTTTCAATGATTTTTCACTCAAAACGTAAAATGACACTTAACGCCTACACTATACAATCTAAAAGCGCATATTTTTTTGAATATATTACAAATTACAACAAATCATTTGAATTGGTGTTCTATCAGCAAGGACTGATTAAGTAATACTTAATATTTAAAAGAAACGCGAATACCAATGTTTGCGGGTTTTACTGAAAATTTTGATTTCAAATTATGTACAGCGTTCACTGAAGTTGAGGTCGCCGGGTGCAAAATGATCAATGTTTTTCAGACGTGTTTCCTGGCATGGACGCTCGAGATGTAGAGTCCAACTAATGGGTGTTTGTGTTGGGTGGGGGTTGGGCAGTCGCGTCTGATAATTTTACAGGTGGAGGAAGAGCCTCAACATCCAAATTCTGAATTACGGCCACTTTAACCCGTCTCGTAGTACAGTTTCGTCAGATCAAAGTGGCGATCGAAAGAAAGAAGTTTGGTTTTTGATCAAACATTTTCAGTCCCAACCGGACCAAAAAATTTCCAGGTAACAAAAAATATTTTTTTGTCTCAAAATTTACCAAAACGCATAGAAAACCGAAAAAAAAAATCCGATTTTTGTTCAAAAGTTTCCAAGTCCGAACCGGAGTGGTAGTTCTCCAGCCATCAGAAGCCAAGTGGAATAAAACCCTATTCCCATGGGATGGGGAAGGTTTAAAGAGACCGCGAATGTTGCCATTTCAACCACGGAAGCCTTATACGATTCAAGAACGTCGATTATTCTCATGCCAAAATGAGGGTGTATGGACCGTTGGGAGGCCGAGAGTGTACATTTGGCGACCACCCGAAGCCAAATGCAACAGGATTGTGCTTCCACACTCCGGGGAATCTTTTTATCTATATACGGGCTACAGATTTTCAATCACCACCGCTTTTAACCCACTCCGGTAGCAAAGTATAATGAGATCATAATACCTGTCCGAAGACCCGACCAAAAACTTCCAGGTAAAAAAACAATTTTTTTTCGTCTCAAACTTGACCAAAACGCGTAGAAAACCAAAAAAAAAAAAAAAATCCCATTTTTGTTGAAAATTTTCCAAGTCCGAACCGGAGTGGTAGTTTTCCAGCCACCAGAACCCAAGTGAAATAAAATCCTATTCCCGTGGGGTGGGGGAACGGTTTAAAGAGGCGGTGAATGTTGCCATTTCAACCACGGAAGCCTTATATGATTCAAGAACGTCGAGTATTTTCATGCCAAAAACAGGGTGTTCGCATGGTTGAAAGGCCGAGAGTGTACATTTGGTGACCGCCCGAATCCAAATGCAACAAGGTTGTGCTTCCACACTATGGGGAATCTTCTTGTCTATATACGGGCTACACATTTTTCAATCACCATCGCTTTTAACCCACTCCGGTAGTAAAGTATAATCAGGTCGTAGTAGCTGACCGAAGACCGGACCAAAAACTTGCAGGTAAAGAATTTTTTTTCGTTTCAAAATTGACCAAAACGCACAGAAAACCGAAAAAAAAAATTCCGATTTTGGTTCAAAATGTTTCAAGTCCGAACCGGAGCGGTAGTTCTCCAGCCATCAGAAGCCAAGTGAAATAAAACCCTATTCCCCTGGGGAGGGGAAAGGTTTAAAGAGACCGTGAATGTTGCCATTTCAATCACAGAAACCTTATACGATTCAAGAACGCCGAGTATTCTCATGCCGAAAGGAGGGTGTACGGACCGTTGAGAGGCCGAGAGTGTATTTTGGCGACCTCCCTAAGCCAAACTCAACAAAATTGTGCTTCCAAACTACGGGGAATCTTTTTACCTATATATGGGCTACACATTCTCAATCACCGCCGCTTTTAACCCACTCCGGTAGTACAGTATAATTAGGTCAAAGTACCAGTCTGAAGACCGATTTTTCGTTTTTTTGGTGTAGTGTAAAAAAAAAAAAACAAATTTTTTTCGTCTCAAAATTGAACAAAACACATAAAAAATAAAGACAAACATTTCCGGATTTTGGTCGAAAAGTCCGAACCGGAGTGGTAGTTCTCCAGCCATCAGAAGCCAAGTGAAATAAAACCTTATTCCCATGGGGTGGGGAAAGGTTAAAGGAGACCGTGAATGTTGCCATTTGAATCACGGAAGCCTTATACGAGTCAAGAACGCCGAGTATTCTCATGCCAAAAAGAGATTGTACGGACCGTTGAGAGGCCGAGAGTGTACTTTTGGCGACCGCCCGAAGGCAAACGCAACAAAATTGTGCTTCCAAACTATGGGGAATCTTTTTACCTATATATGCGCTACACATTCGCAATCATCACCGCTTTTAACCCACTCCGGTAGTACAGTATAATTAGGTCAAAGTACCAGTCTGAAGACCAATTTTCGTTTTTTGGTGGTGTAGTGTAAAAAAAAAAAAAAAATTTTTTTCGTCTCAAAATTGAACAAAACACATAAAAAACAAAAACAAAAATTTCCGAATTTTGGTCGAAAATTTCGAAGTCCGAACCGGACCGAAAATTTTCAGTGTAAAAAAAAAATGTTTTTTTGTCTCAAAATTGAACAAAACGCATAAAAAACGAAAAAACAAATTTCGATTTTTTGGCCGCCATTTTGCATTGACGAAAAATCGAAACGAAATTCTTTCGATTTTTTTTATAAAGCGGTATTACTGCCTTCAATTTGGAACTCTTTTAGAGGGCTCATTATATTTAAATCTCGATATTTCAATCCAAAATGGCCGATTTTTTAGATAACTTTCCGTTTTGTGAAAAATTTTGGCAGAAAACATAAAAAATGGAAAAAAATACCGATTATATTTGTTTTAGACAAAAGTAATTCTGACAAGTCTGTCAAAAAATTAAGTCGATAGCTTTTTTCTTTCATGAGATATTGGCCTACGAAGCTTTGGGCGTTTTTGGGCGTTTTTGCCCACCAAGAAACATTTTCCCCCAAATACTGATGGTTTTATTTATTAGGACTCATGGCCGTCATTGATAGTTTTTATTTATGAGAAATAATGAATCTAGACATAATAAAGTAAAAAAAAAACAAGAAATTTTTTTTCAATTTTTGGTCACAGTGTCCCGAAGCCATGTTTGACTGCTAGCGGAAGCCAAATTAAGAACAACTCCATTTCCAAAAGATGATAACTGTTCATGTACACTGTGACTTCAACATTTCTACCCTTAGAAGCTTTCAAATCGTCCCACTTGTTGAGTACTGTGACGGCAAAGTAGCCCGGTGGAAACAAAAAATTCCGACTTTTGGTCGAAAATTTTCAAGTCCAAACCGAAAATTTTTCTGGTGCAAAAATTTTTTTTTTTTCGTCTCCAAATGGCCTGAAACACATAAATAACCGAAAATAAAAATTCGATTTTTCGGCCGCCATTTTGGATTACCGAAAAATCGAAACGAAATTCTTTCGATTTTTTTTATAAAGCAGTATTACTTCCTTCAATTTGGAACCCTTTTAGAGGGCTCGTTATATTTAAATCTCGATATTTCAATCCAAAATGGCCGATTTTTGAGATAACTTTCCGTTTTGTGAACAATTTTGGCAGAAAACATAAAAAATGGAAAAAAATACTGATTATATTTGTTTTAGACAAGAGTAATTCTGACAAGTCTGTCAAAAAATTAAGTCGATAGCTTTTTTCTTTCATGAGATATTGGCCTACGAAGCTTTGGGCGTTTTTGGGCGTTTTTGCCCACCAAGAAACATTTTCCCCCAAATACTGATGGTTTTCTTTATTAGATCTCATGGCCGTCATTGATCGTGAAAAGTTTGAAAAAAATCTTAAAGACCGTTTTCGAGAAAACTCTTTCCCCGATGTGTTGGAAAAACAAAAAAAAACAAAAAAAAACAAAAAAAAAAAAAAAGAATAACTAGATGAAGTGATTGTGCCCGCACAATACACAGGATTTTCCTCGTATTTTCAGTTCCTGAGCGTTTTCGTCTCAAAATTGAGAACACAGAAAAACGGATTTTTGATGAGCCTATCAACATACTGACGGTAGAAGATATAATTGCAAGACCTCTATGCAGTATGCCAGCTCCCAGAGGTCACATCTAATGATATTCTGTACTGACCGCCAAGGCTCCATACATTGGAACAACCATAACCATTCCAAACTGCGCATTATTACTATGTCGACCTTATTAAATGTCAACGAGTGGACGACATTTGCCAGTAAATCCATGTCAGTTGTAATTCCCATTCAGAAGTCCAAAACAACTGCTACCATAAGTGTTTCAATGAAGGTTACTTTTGAAGATTTCCAAATGCTTTTGCATCCGATTCTTATGCGTGGAGGCGGAAACACTACATGATGGGCAGTGATGTCGTGGTTCCTCACGATTGCAGAAGAAATATCTAGAGTTCAGAAATAAAAAACGAGCGCGTAATTGGGTGGGAGTGGGGGGGGGGGGGTGGTTCGGGTGGGAGCTGACAAATCAGTATGAGGAGTGTTAGTTTATGCCATTTCTTAATAAGTTCTACTTCTCCTTCAATAAACCTGATGGATTTGATTGTACGACCACAACAAGTACAGGCCGAAAGTCAAGATTAAACACTTATGTATACTGTTATCCGCTTTAGAGGAATTCCACCAGGTATTGGTCATATTGCCACAACCCTTCCTGTTGCTTCTTATCTACATGTACGTTGAGGGTCTTCGGGTAGATGAATAATTCTCAGTTATTTATCTATGCCATGAGCTCTTATGGTGAAAGCCTGAAATTGAAACGCGGTACCAGAAGGCAACTTCCCAGGCTCGAAGTCAGCAGTATTTAAAAATTTGACATGTGTGTGGGGTGAGAGGGTGCGGGTGGGGGCATATGTATACCTAAAGCTAATTCAAACTTGGACCCAAAGTCCGTAACATATTAGGCATATCCAAAGTGCATAGCCCCGAGATGTGGGAGGGTATTTGAGGGGGGAAGGGGAGGCTCCCCTTCCCGACTTTTTTTTAAATAAGAGGCACTGATAACAATTCTCATTTGAGGCTTGTCATGGCTCTGCGTAATGGCGTGTGACATTTCTAAATCCCGCACTTTCCGGTCTCGGTTCTGGCCTGGTGTTGGGAAATCTCCTTGCCGACTTGAATAATGAGTTCTTTGACAATCATGATATTCTAAAAGTTATATAGGAGGTCATTGGACAATTGTTAGCTTCGTCGGCTGCTGGCTCTGAGTCTATGCCACACTGGTCAGAAATTATTTTCCGACAGAATGTGTAAATTTTCGACAGAGATGTTTATTGGGGTCGCGGTTCGCCACCGTCGCACACCCACCATTTTTTTTTGGGGGGGGGGGGGGGGGCAGAGTTTCCCAGTCCTCAATTTGGCTACAGCAACTAATTCCAGGCCTTCGTGGTACTCTATTACTTTTGGCTTCCATGTCAGAATGTTAGGAAGGAAATGGATAGTTGCAGGTAGGTAATTGTCGGGTTATTTCTTATAATTAGACACCCTTAATGTTTCAATGATTTTTCACTCAAAACGTAAAATGACACTTAACGCCTACACTATACAATCTAAAAGCGCATATTTTTTTGAATATATTACAAATTACAACAAATCATTTGAATTGGTGTTCTATCAGCAAGGACTGATTAAGTAATACTTAATATTTAAAAGAAACGCGAATACCAATGTTTGCGGGTTTTACTGAAAATTTTGATTTCAAATTATGTACAGCGTTCACTGAAGTTGAGGTCGCCGGGTGCAAAATGATCAATGTTTTTCAGACGTGTTTCCTGGCATGGACGCTCGAGATGTAGAGTCCAACTAATGGGTGTTTGTGTTGGGTGGGGGTTGGGCAGTCGCGTCTGATAGTTTTACAGGTGGAGGAAGAGCCTCAACATCCAAATTCTGAATTACGGCCACTTTAACCCGTCTCGTAGTACAGTTTTGTCAGATCAAAGTGGCGATCGAAAGAAAGAAGTTTGGTTTTTGATCAAACATTTTCAGTCCCAACCGGACCAAAAAATTTCCAGGTAACAAAAAATATTTTTTTGTCTCAAAATTTACCAAAACGCATAGAAAACCGAAAAAAAAAATCCGATTTTTGTTCAAAAGTTTCCAAGTCCGAACCGGAGTGGTAGTTCTCCAGCCATCAGAAGCCAAGTGGAATAAAACCCTATTCCCATGGGATGGGGAAGGTTTAAAGAGACCGCGAATGTTGCCATTTCAACCACGGAAGCCTTATACGATTCAAGAACGTCGATTATTCTCATGCCAAAATGAGGGTGTATGGACCGTTGGGAGGCCGAGAGTGTACATTTGGCGACCACCCGAAGCCAAATGCAACAGGATTGTGCTTCCACACTCCGGGGAATCTTTTTATCTATATACGGGCTACAGATTTTCAATCACCACCGCTTTTAACCCACTCCGGTAGCAAAGTATAATGAGATCATAATACCTGTCCGAAGACCCGACCAAAAACTTCCAGGTAAAAAAACAATTTTTTTTCGTCTCAAACTTGACCAAAACGCGTAGAAAACCAAAAAAAAAAAAAAAAAATCCCATTTTTGTTGAAAATTTTCCAAGTCCGAACCGGAGTGGTAGTTTTCCAGCCATCAGAACCCAAGTGAAATAAAATCCTATTCCCGTGGGGTGGGGGAACGGTTTAAAGAGGCGGTGAATGTTGCCATTTCAACCACGGAAGCCTTATATGATTCAAGAACGTCGAGTATTTTCATGCCAAAAACAGGGTGTTCGCATGGTTGAAAGGCCGAGAGTGTACATTTGGTGACCGCCCGAATCCAAATGCAACAAGGTTGTGCTTCCACACTATGGGGAATCTTCTTGTCTATATACGGGCTACACATTTTTCAATCACCATCGCTTTTAACCCACTCCGGTAGTAAAGTATAATCAGGTCGTAGTAGCTGACCGAAGACCGGACCAAAAACTTGCAGGTAAAGAATTTTTTTTCGTTTCAAAATTGACCAAAACGCACAGAAAACCGAAAAAAAAATTCCGATTTTGGTTCAAAATGTTTCAAGTCCGAACCGGAGCGGTAGTTCTCCAGCCATCAGAAGCCAAGTGAAATAAAACCCTATTCCCCTGGGGAGGGGAAAGGTTTAAAGAGACCGTGAATGTTGCCATTTCAATCACAGAAACCTTATACGATTCAAGAACGCCGAGTATTCTCATGCCGAAAGGAGGGTGTACGGACCGTTGAGAGGCCGAGAGTGTATTTTGGCGACCTCCCTAAGCCAAACTCAACAAAATTGTGCTTCCAAACTACGGGGAATCTTTTTACCTATATATGGGCTACACATTCTCAATCACCGCCGCTTTTAACCCACTCCGGTAGTACAGTATAATTAGGTCAAAGTACCAGTCTGAAGACCGATTTTTCGTTTTTTTGGTGTAGTGTAAAAAAAAAAAAACAAATTTTTTTCGTCTCAAAATTGAACAAAACACATAAAAAATAAAGACAAACATTTCCGGATTTTGGTCGAAAAGTCCGAACCGGAGTGGTAGTTCTCCAGCCATCAGAAGCCAAGTGAAATAAAACCTTATTCCCATGGGGTGGGGAAAGGTTAAAGGAGACCGTGAATGTTGCCATTTGAATCACGGAAGCCTTATACGAGTCAAGAACGCCGAGTATTCTCATGCCAAAAAGAGATTGTACGGACCGTTGAGAGGCCGAGAGTGTACTTTTGGCGACCGCCCGAAGGCAAACGCAACAAAATTGTGCTTCCAAACTATGGGGAATCTTTTTACCTATATATGCGCTACACATTCGCAATCACCACCGCTTTTAACCCACTCCGGTAGTACAGTATAATTAGGTCAAAGTACCAGTCTGAAGACCAATTTTCGTTTTTTGGTGGTGTATTGTAAAAAAAAGAAATATTTTTTTTCGTCTCAAAATTGAACAAAACACATAAACAACAAAAACAAAAATTTCCGAATTTTGGTCGAAAATTTCCGAAGTCCGAACCGGACCGAAAATTTTCAGTGTAAAAAAAAAATGTTTTTTCGTCTCAAAATTGAACAAAACGCATAAAAAAACGAAAAAGAAAATTTCGATTTTTTGGCCGCCATTTTGGATTGACGAAAAATCGAAACGAAATTCTTTCGATTTTTTTTATAAAGCGGTATTACTGCCTTCAATTTGGAACTCTTTTAGAGGGCTCATTATATTTAAATCTCGATATTTCAATCCAAAATGGCCGATTTTTGAGATAACTTTCCGTTTTGTGAAAAATTTTGACAGAAAACATAAAAAATGGAAAAAAATACTGATTATATTTGTTTTAGACAATAGTAATTCTGACAAGTCTGTCAAAAAATTAAGTCGATAGCTTTTTTCTTTCATGAGATATTGGCCTACGAAGCTTTGGGCGTTTTTGGGCGTTTTTGCCCACCAAGAAACATTTTCCCCCAAATACTGATGGTTTTATTTATTAGGACTCATGGCCGTCATTGATAGTTTTTATTTATGAGAAATAATGAATCTAGACATAATAAAGTAAAAAAAAAACAAGAATTTTTTTTTCAATTTTTGGTCACAGTGTCCCGAAGCCATGTTTGACTGCTAGCGGAAGCCAAATTAAGAACAACTCCATTTCCAAAAGATGATAACTGTTCATGTACACTGTGACTTCAACATTTCTACCCTTAGAAGCTTTCAAATCGTCCCACTTGTTGAGTACTGTGACGGCAAAGTAGCCCGGTGGAAACAAAAAATTCCGACTTTTGGTCGAAAATTTCTAAGTCCAAACCGAAAATTTTTCTGGTGCAAAAAAATTTTTTTTTTCGTCTCCAAATGGCCTGAAACACATAAATAACCGAAAATAAAAATTCGATTTTTCGGCCGCCATTTTGGATTACCGAAAAATCGAAACGAAATTCTTTCGATTTTTTTTATAAAGCGGTATTACTTCCTTCAATTTGGAACCCTTTTAGAGGGCTCGTTATATGTAAATCTCGATATTTCAATCCAAAATGGCCGATTTTTGAGATAACTTTCCGTTTTGTGAAAAATTTTGGCAGAAAACATAAAAAATGGAAAAAAATACCGATTATATTTGTTTTAGACAAGAGTAATTCTGACAAGTCTGTCAAAAAATTAAGTCGACAGCTTTTTTCTTTCATGAGATATTGGCCTACGAAGCTTTGGGCGTTTTTGGGCGTTTTTGCCCACCAAGAAACATTTTCCCCCAAATACTGATGGTTTTATTTATTAGAACTCATGGCCGTCATTGATCGTGCAAAGTTTGAAAAAAATCTTAGAGACCGTTTTCGAGAAAACTCTTTCCCCGATGTGTTGGAAAAACAAAAAAAAAAAAAAAAACAAAAAAAAAAAAAAAAAAAAAGAATAATAATCTTGGCAATAACAAATAGATTTTCCTTTCAGGAAAATCCAAATAATAATCTTGGCAATAACAAATAGATTTTCCTTTCAGGAAAATCCAAATAATCTTGGCAATAACAAATAGATTTTCCTTTCAGGAAAATCCAAATAATAATCTTGGCAATAACAAATAGATTTTCCTTTCAGGAAAATCCAAATTAGTGCATTTGTACATCAACATTTTCATTTGGCACGCTCCATAGGGCACATTTATGAATAGATTTCTTTGAAGTTTCACCAAATAATATTGGAATCAGTGATCTTCAGTTTTGCCCTTTCACTTATAACTAACCAAGATCAAGTTTGTGAAGTTGAGCTACAGTGTCATTGACACTTTCATTGTACGACTCCACAGGACTTTCAGAAAAACGCCTGAAGTTTGTAAAATGATGCGCACATCGACGATACCATTTCGCTTCTAACATTTCTAAATTTCAATTTTTATGTGTACCCATACCATGTATGGTACACATAATGCCGGCATCCGGGGTGGTCATCCGTCGTTCGTCCATCCTTTGTCTGTCCGTCCGGCGTCCGTATCCATTTCTTTGGCATTCGATAACTTGAAAAATATTGCTTGGATTGTCAAGTTACTTCATATTTGTGTTCAGGTTACTAATGTGCCAAGCTGTATAGTTTTTGGTGTAAGTCTGATAATTTGATCCTGAGATTTTAACCCTTTATCCTTCAAATTGAAAATTCCTCCAATCCCTTTTGCATTCGATAACTTGAAAAAATATTGCTTGGTTTGTCTAGTTACTTTATATTTGTGTTCAGGTTACTGATTTGCCGAGCTGTATAGTTTTTTGGTGTAAATCTAATGATTTAATCCCGAGATATTAACCCTTTATCCGTCAAATTTAAAATTCCTCCAATCCCTTTAGCATTCGATAACTTGAACAATATTGCTTGCATTGTCAAGTTACTTTATATTTGTGTTCAGGTTACTGATGTGCTGAGCTGTATAGTTTTTGGTGTAAATCTGATTATTTAATCCTGAGATATTAACCCTTTATCCTTCAAATTGAAAATTCCTCCAATCCCTTTGGCATGAAATAACTCAAAAAATATCAATCCGATTGTCATGTTACTTTATTATATGTATTCAGGTTACTGATGTGCTGTGCTGTATAGTTTGTTATGTGTACCCATACTATGTATGGTACACATAATGCCGGCATCCGGGGTGACCATCCGTCGTTCGTCCATCATTTGTCCGTCCGTCTGTCCGTCTGGCGTCCGTATCCATTTTTTGGCATTCGAAAACTTGGAAAATATTGCTTGGATTGTCAAGTTACTTTATATTTGTGTTCAGGTTACTGATGTGCCGAGCTGTATAGTTTTTTGGTGTAAATCGGATAATTTGATCCTGAGATATTAACCCTTTATCCTTCAAATTGAAAATTCCTCCAATCCCTTTGGCATTCGATAACTTGAAAAATATTGCTTGGATTGTCAAGTTATTTTATATTTGTGTTCAGGTTACTGATGTGCCGAGCTGTATAGATTTTGGTGTAAATCGGATAATTTGATCCTGAGATATTAACCCTTTATCCTTCAAATTGAAAATTCCACCAATCCCTTTGGCTTTCAATAACTTGAAAAATATTGCTTGGATTGTCTAGTTACTTTATATTTGTGTTCAGGTTACTGATGTGCCGAGCTGTATAGTTTTGGGTGTAAATCTGATGATTTGATCCCGAGATATTAACCCTTTATCCTTCAAATTGAAAATTCCTCCAATCCCTTTGGCATTCGATAACTTGAAAAATATTACTTGGATTGTCAAGTTACTTTATATTTGTGTTCAGGTTACTGGTGTGCCAAGCTGTATAGTTTTGGGTGTAAATCTGTTATTTTGATCCTGAGATATTAACCCTTTATCCTTCAAATTGAAAATTCCTCCAATCCCTTTGGCATTCGATAACTTGAAAAATATTGCTTGGATTGTCAAGTTACTTTATATTTGTGTTCAGGTTACTGATGTGCTGAGCTGTATAGTTTTTGGTGTAAATCTGATTATTTAATCCTGAGATATTAACCCTTTATCCTTCAAATTGAAAATTCCTCCAATCCCTTTGACATTCGATAACTTGAAAAATATTGCTTGGATTGTCAAGTTACTTTATAATTGTGTTCAGGTTACTGATGTGCTGAGCTGTAGAGTTTTTGGTGTTAATCTGATAATTTGATCCGGAGATATTAACCCTTTATCCTTCAAATTGAAAATTCCTCCAATCCCTTTGGCATGAGATAACTCAAAAAATATCAATCCGATTGTCACGTTACTTTACATATTTATTCAGGTTACTGATGTGCTGTGCTGTATAGTTTTTTATGTAAATCTGATAATTTGATCCGGAGATATTAGGCCTTTATCCATTAAATTAGACACTCCTCCAATCCATTTCTACATGTACCCATCCCTTGTATGGTGTACATAATGTTGGCATCCGTGGTGCCACCCCCCCCCCCCCCCCCCCCCCCCCCCCGTCATACAGCTTTCTACTTGTTGCGCGTATGGATACACATCTGACGATTTCATCGGCCTATTTTTATGTAAATCTGATAATTTGATCCGGAGATATTAACCCTTTATCCATCAAATTAGACACTCCTCCAATCCATTTCTATATGTACCCATACCTTGTATGGTGTACATAATGTCGGCATCCATGGTGGCCCTCCGTCATACAGCTTTCTACTAGTTGCGCGTATGGGTACACATCTGACGATTTCATCGGCCTATATTTATATGATGTTTCTAGATCCATATTGTCAAATATACTGACAACTTTAGAAAATTATGTTTGGGAATTTGGGGAGCGCGTTCGCTCAGTGGTAGACTGTAGGACTTCTATGCTAGAGGTCCCGAGTTCGATCCCTGTCCGGGGCGACCCGCGTTAAATTGCACGTGAAGTAGTCCTTGTTTACTGTGGTAAACCAGCTCTGTTTTACTGGTAAAATAGGACCCAGTCACCAATGCTTGGGGTTGAAGTCCTCTAAAATGTGCTTCATGGGTACAATCGATTGACGAAACTTGACTTTATCTCCAGTTTGCAGTCATGATTAGCCATTGTTCAGAAATGTGTGACCTTAAACCCCTTTAAATAAATAAAACAATAATTTGTCAGCTTATTTAATATCTGAGGACCGGGCTGCTTTGTTTTTGTCCAGGCACTAATACCAGACCGCAGTGGGCTGGATTGGATTGGACGCCTCGCCACTGGAAAGGACTACCCAGGGTGGCACAGGCAGGTCCGCATAACTAGCGTGTATGTTTGTCGATCTGTTTGCTCTCTAGGAAAAAAAACGAATGCATTCGTTACCAAACCTGGTTCGCGCCATTGCAATTCTCGTTACAACAATCTACTCGTGACATCAACAAACTCCTCAAACTGCGTGGTTTGGGGGGGAGTGTTGGTCCCCAAACTAAGTTTTCTGCCACGGGTCGAACCACGCTCAGCTCCTGTGCGTTCGGCACTGTTTAAACTCTCTCTATGCAACACACAAATCGAGGGGGGGGGGGGGGGGGGGGGGTGGGGGTGTCTCAAAAAACCTCACTTGTGAGAAAAATTGCATCTTTTTTCGGTCTCGAAATTAAAAGCTTTTTTCACACCGTGGGACAGCGCCGTGGTCGGCCTGTTGGTTCAATGATACTAAAGCGGGGCTTCTTTCGACGGATTCCCCGGTAACTTTTTCAGACCAGTCCGGCCCTCGTGCTATGCACTTTCTTGAGTTTCCTCTACCTTTTTATTGCAATCCCGATATGCCATACCCAACTAGACAACTACCCCATTATGGAAGTCTCGTTTAGTGCTTGTCATTTATGATACTGTAAAGCTACGCACATTTCCTGTATCTGTGACATCGTTCGTTGACCAGCTATTTACATATTTTACACGGACCGCTAGATTTGCACATAGAAAATCGTATGCGTACATACAAATATCTCTGTGTCCTTTGTTACGAATGCCTCTGAATGCGTTTTCCGCATTGTTGGTGGAAGAACAACTTCACTATCGAGTCAAATTGCGGGTGTTTGTGTGTATAATGGTGCCGTTATGAATGGAAATATAACTCGAATTGAACGATGCAGTCTGTGATAATTTCAATTTTTATTTGTGGAAAGGACATACAGAGTAAGTACATTCAGTATATGAACAAAACCAACGATTGTATTCCTGAAAAGGGGTGCCTTTGTCAGCTGAAATAGCATTTTCCGTGTCCAAGTTTTCGATTTTACCTCACAGAAAGTCCCTTTCATGTACGACTGACGCGAATTTATTTCTGTGTCGTTCTTCATATCACAGTTTTATGATGTATTCGGGATTTTCAGTCTGGAATTCAGGGGCGGACAGGCGCAATCGCTACCAGGACACCCACCTGGTGGAGCCAACTATATCATTCCAGGGTCTCACGGGATGGATTCAACGCGATTGTGCCCCCCCCCCCCTCCTCTCCCCGAGTCAACCATGCTTCCGGCCGATGTGAGAAATTTGGGATTTCAACCCGAAACACGCAAAAACCATGCGTGTAAAGTGACGTGCATAACTTGTGAAGGAAATAGTGGAAATTTGCTTGATATGCCAAATCGATACTGTTCCCAGGGGAACACAGCGTAACCGAGTATATTCACAGTGACCTATTACACACAATTCAGCACATGTGACCAACGTTTGTTTTTTTTTATATATATATCTTGCATGCATGTACTTTTGAAAACCACTGAGGCTCAGGGGGACGACTAACCCTCATCTGGAATAATGTTCAGTTGGGGCGATTGCCCCTACTTTTCAGAAGTTATTTTAATATGATGGAAAGTCCAGGACCATATGCCTTTTTAATGCCATCCAGTGAGAGATATTAACCACCCGAGGCTTTTATGCGACTTTGACAAACTTTGTGGTCTCGGTACAGGCATTTTAATCTACAGTCAAAAAGAAGCCCTGCAGACAATAGTCGGTGATTTCTGGTTGAGTCTTGGCTGACTTTAGGGGCAGCCAAGACTTGGCTAGAAATCACTGCTAAGTCGCACAGGTTGTATTGTGGTAGGTAGAAAGTCTGGAATATTACCCACGCCTTTAAGGGTTAAAAAGTTTATTTTGCTAACACGGGCTATAGAATCTGTTAGTTTATCTCGGATGTTTTTCGTGGGCATTTAACGCTATCCGTATTTTTAAATGAGGTGTGCCATGTAGAGAGCGATTGTTCGCCTCAAAACGACAGGCGAAATCTTGAGACCCATACTCGGCTTCAGTTATTACAAAGCAATAACTTGTGCTACAACCATTCCAAGTTAATACATTACAACGATGGTGAATATTACAACGCGCCCAGTAGTCAATAGCCATGAGTAGAGATGGTGGGAGGTCAATAAAAGTGTTTGTGGGGAGGGGACACAAATATCCCAGACGCACTAGGCCTACTGCGGTTTGACCCGGGAGGGGTGAAAAATTAATCCACATGAATGCAATTTCCGTTATTCTCAGTGTCCTGATTGGAAAAAATATTGGAGCCGGTGTCACACCCTTATGCGCCTCCCCCTTCTTACTTTCGCCCCTCGAAAACCACGATTGTCTTTCCTTCCTACGGTAAGCCCATAAGGGAGTGACATTATTGGCTGTGCCGGTATATCGCACGGAAGGAAGGAATCGTATTCGATGGAAGTATGTTCATTGGTCGATAAATATTGTATAAATATGCAGGACTTGAGCAACAGAAAGTATGGAGCTAAAGTGATCAAGCGTGTGCCCTTAGAGCACTTACTCCAAATGTGAGCTTCTGTTTTCTGTATAATTAGTTTTTGTCTGATAAAAATTAAAAAATCGGTATTTTGCTCCGATGTTCGATATATATGTGTGCGCGGTTTATTGTCTGGAGCAGAACGTGGCCCAAGGATGGAAAGGGCCTGTGCGATGTTTTCTCTCTCTAGCTTGGTTTATGTCACAGTCCATCCTCTTTCCTGGCAGTGAAACACTTCACTAAACGGAGGCATCACAATTGTAATAATGTTATAGGATTCGGCTGATATTTCTAATGTATTTCTATATATTTGCTGACAGATGGGATTAGGAGTGTATTAAACGGTTATGATTGGTTTAGTAACATTACAAAAGAGCCCCTGTTCCCAGAAGTTGAAATTTTCGTCGAGTGGAAAAACCTATATCGTTCTTTAGAAGTACCCCACCCTCCCTCTGTTTTGTTTGTTTCAAGACTTTGAAACAGAACTAATCGATGTATTGGGCAAGTCATTTGGCCCCGATTGTCCACATGGGGGCACGATGGCGCCGTGTACTAAGTACTGTAGTGCGGAGTTACGATGTTGGGAAGCTGGCAGCTTCTCGTCGTTGCTCTGTGGTTCTCTCCGGATACTCCGGCTTCCTCCACCCGTAAAACTCTCACCGACACGGTAGGACCTTGGCTGTTAATGTGTCGTTAAACCCTAATAAATAAATAAATAAATCGATGTATAATTATGTCGTTCATTGTCTCAATAGAGAGAGGACTGTTTTGTGGATGGGCCGAGTATGCATACTTATAAATTTCTTCTCAGCGTTGTAGCGTCAATAATTGGGATGGGTTTCTCTCCTCGTAATAGGAGGCGGACGAAATGAACTCCAAATGTTAGCGACCAGAGAACACGTCGATGTCAGGATGCTTTCATGATTTAGGGGCAATAAAGGAAACAGTGCTGTCGGAGGAATCCTGCGGAGCGGCGCAATACATGTTTGCTGTGGTCAACAAGTTCTGCTTTTTCGGTAACATCAACGCCTGCACACTAAAAACTAAAGTGTTAAAACTGACACTTTCAAGGTGTTAAACCCATTCTAACCCTTAGGGTTTGTTTTTAACACTCAAACTGCAATGCTTTAAGCACTTAGACATTACAATCGTCAGACATCTGAAACTTGAATGGATGGCACTTCCCATGTGTCTAGCATTGGTGGTTCTTCCAGAATCGTCCATAATTTGATTTGCGCTGGGTGGGTACATAATTAAAAGGACACAACGCAGATGATGCGGATCAGACTCGAGAGTTAGAGCCTGATCCGCGCCATCTGTGTTGTTTCCTTTTAAGTGTCGCGACATTACACTTGTCAAGTGGTATTATTGTAACACCTGTCAACTTCTGGGATGTCTACACTTGAACAAAGTGCTAGTTCAGCACTTAGTAAGTTTTAAATACAGCACTTCAAGTGTAGTTTTTAACACTTTAGTTTTTAGCGTGTGGGTCCACTAAAGTGGGCAGTATGGGTATTGTAAGTGGACTTAACCACTAATAAATAAATAAATAAAAATTTATTGTCAGAGAAATATGTAAGTTCTGAATTTAAACAAACTAGCAAAGATTTCAAAATAAATTAAGTGGGTGCATTTACATGGGCGACGGAAGGTCAATAAAAGTGTTGGGGCACAAATATTCTTGATTAATTAGACCAAGCTCTGAAATCACCAGTCAAATTCTATAAGGAATTCGACACTGTTATGGCCTGGGAACATCCAAGCTATTAAATAGTCCTTCGCCTATGTTTAGGTTCACTTGTCTGGAATACTTTAGTTGAATTATTTCAATATTTAATTATTTAAATTATTTAATTTTAGCTTAAATATTTCAAATGATTGAATTAAAAAAATAACATCAACATTCATTTTCTTTGAAGAAACACAAGAAACGTTTTCTTGGTCTAGATTTGACCGAATCTTTAATGGCTTTACCAATACTGTTAGAATGTTTGTTCAGATTCAGATTCAAATTCTTTATTCACGGTACACATACATTTGTTTACAAAATAACTATGCATTAAAGACTCACCACGACTGCAGTTGTATGATTACACCGCATAGTTTCATAAAGTGTGTTAATATCCTGATGTTTTCGAGACGAATTAAATACTTATTGATTGGAAAATCTATAACTTGATCACGAAAGAATTGATGTGCATCTTGGTGAGTAAAAGGGCGTCAGGTTAAATCAAAAGTAGTTTGCGCAAATTCAAACAAACAGCCCGCAACAGCGTCTTCCTTACAGAATTTGACTGGTGGTCTGAGAGATATGCTTTGGGCCGACAATGGTTTGTTGTGAACAGTAAAAAAATATAGAAAAATGGATCCACCAGAATGTCATTTTCTTGATTCTCAAGGTTGGGTGACTTTTATGGAAAGTGTTAAAATGAGTGTGTGTGTCAGCAGGGTGCCACAAAGATGAGAATCGGGATGGGGGGTTGGGGGGGGGGGGGGGGGGTGTGTGTGTGTAAACGCAATTTGTCCCAACTGCCATGACTCAAGTCTCTACTGATAAAATATTCCAACTACAATGCCTTGATGATAGAATTGGAATATTTGTCAGTCGGGATTACAGTGCAGACACTACGGAATTCATTATTGAATAAATGCGTGTAGTGGCCGTGACGCATCGGCTTCCAAACTTCTAGTTTATTCGGCACGTACCGGACTCAAAATTGGTCATGCTAGGGTCGAATCGGCCACAAACCTCCATTTGAATGAGACCAACTACTCGTGTGTGACATAAGACCAAGAGTAGGGGGCGGGGGTCCAGCAAATCGATAACATTAGTCGCCAATATCGAGTTATGACGTAAGTAGTACCATCTGACGTGGTATCGATTAATGATGTCATAGATAATCCTTATCGACTGATGATGGCCCTGTGTGGCGTCATGAATATAGATTAAACCAATAACCCCTTGCCACATAATTTATTCTTACTATTACGTAAAATACCCCTACCATTTCATTTAGGATCCCTCGGGGAATTCTGTAAATGTAACATCAGTTCAACCCTTCACCCAATGCAGGTGTTTAATGGATCACACAGGTCAGACGATGTGCACAGCTCAAATGTACATAGGAATGCTTGCGTTTCAAAATTGTCTTCCCCACGCCGCATTGTGCAGTTGCATGGGTGTAAGGTCTCTTTTCAGGTGTATATTCGAGTTGAGAGACAACTTCAAATGATCATATACTGATAGGCTCGAACCAAGTTCGTCAATGCATATTAATATACACGTATAAACTAACTAAGGATTGATTAGTCAAAAATGAAAGCCGCTTAGAAGGAAGTAAACTTCCGAGCATGACGGCAATTTGACGAAGTTATATAAAATATTTGATGAAGTGCACGTATAAACTACTTAGGGACTCTAGAACTGCAACTGAATTATATGCACTAAACCCATAAATCCAATGAGAGGGCATCCGCCTTATTTCAAGTCCCCATAACCACCATTCAGCCCACATCCATTTTCCACCCCTACATGTTTACACATCGCTTCATGAAATTTGTGCCAAGTGCATTCCTTAAGCCACAGTGTATTCAATACAGTTTTTTGACAGTATAAGGACATCACATTAGCTATTGATTTCAATCCATCGGTGAGACCCTCGTACCTCAGTCAATTGGTTTTCCCGCAAGTACTATAACTATATTGGATTATGTTCCAACAAAGAGTAAAATCCTCGCCCTCTGACGAGAGCTCGCTTAGTTTTTTCTGTGTTTACGGTTCCAGTGGAATGTTACCGTCTGACGTCACCAGGCGAAATATTTGAAAAGGTTTTACAATGGGAGGAGATTCAAGCGAATACCGCCTTTAAAATCGTACTTTTCGTGGCCAGTGGCCATTCTATGAAAGTATACTCACAACCCACTTATAAAAAGGTCGAGGTTTCTCCATCTCAGATCAAATCATGAATATGTTCATAATTTGAAGTGAGATGGAGTAAACAAGACCTTTTCTAAGTGATTGACTTTTTTTGTCGTCCGGTAGCGTCGTATTCGAGAGGTTACTAAATTTGTTATCGTTAAAGTTGCCTTGTTCATTTCACGATGTGGGTTTTGGGCTATTGGTAGGGCCTTGTTGGAACATTTTCGTTATTGTGAAGAATTGACGATAATATGGTCTGAGGTTTGTGGCTTGGGGCGTACGTTCAACCGAGATGCTTCGCGTCTCGGTTGAACATAAGCTCCGAGCCGCAAACCTCAGACCATGCTATCGTCAATTCATCACAATAACTTATAATGTGATGAATGAAGCCCATGAACCCTCAATCAGTCAGTCTAACTATAAACATACTTGTCATAATTGGATTACGCAATCAGTTGTTCTATTTGTCTGAGTGGGAGTGCGATTGAGCAGTGGATACGGCATTGAACTTCAACCCGAAAGGTCCGCAGTTCGATCCCAACCAGGGGTAACTGCGTTGTGTCCTTGGGCAAGGCACTCCATCCCGACTTTCCGCGAGGGTGCACGGTGGCTCTGTGTACTTTTTAGTTGACTGACCCAATAAAATGTACACGTAATTGACACTTATTGTCCAGGTGGGACCTCAATCCTGTGAATGTTTAGTATTGATCCACTCTCGACAGACTGTAGTGTAAAGTATATGGCGAGTAGATCGATTTCTATGGCGCATGATGAGTGGTTAGTGTTCGAGTCGTACTTTCCTTTTCTGTGGTTTTCATTATTGTGATTGGTGAAGTAGCTGCAGTGTTTGGTGTAACAGTAGTTGGCATAGCATTTGTGATTGCTGGTGTAGAGTAATTGGAATGTGTGTTTTTCATTTGTTGCTGTATTAGTTGTAGTGGTTGGCATAGTACTTGTTGCTGGTAGGAATTTGTTGTTGGTATAGTAGTTGTTGTCAAATGGTTGGCATTACAGTTGCAGTTGTTGGTGTAGAAAGGCTTCTCTGGTGGAAGTAAGTGGCATACTATAGTATTTATTTGATTAATCGTTGTTGGCCTTGTAATGTTTAGTGCGGTAGTGGTTGATATGGTAGTCGTTGATGTGGTAGTTATTGGTCATGCCTAGTTTGGTGCACTAGATGTTGGGTTGTTGGTGTTGTAGTTGTTACTCTTATCAGTGCTAGTGGTGTAGTAGTTGGTGCGATGGTTGCTGGTGCAGTGAGTGTGGTGGTTGTTGGTCTTTTCATAGTTGCTGGTAGTGTATTCGTAATGATTGTCAAGGTTGGTTTAATAGAGGTTGTAGTAGTGATTTTTGGTGTTGCAGAGGTTGCTGTGGTAGATGATGTATTGGTTGTTGGCTTGGTAGTCATATCAATTGTGTAGTTGCTGGGTGGTTGTGGTGTTGTCGGGGTACTTATGGTGAGTGAGAAGTATTGATTGATAGTGCTGCCGGGGTTGTGTATATAGTTGAGATTGTTGGTGTACTGGTTATTACGGTTGTTGGAACACTATAGTATTTGTTTGATTGATAGTTGTTGGCGTTGTAATGTTTGGTGCAGTAGCGGTTGATGTAGTAGTTCGTCGCCTAAGTGCTAAAATGTTCTATGTCCCCTTTGGGACATAGAATATTCTAGCACTCAGCCGACGATTTGTTGGTGTAGTAGCTGAACTGGTTAAAATTTTAGTTGTTGATGTAGTTGTTGTTGGTCATATCACATGTGATAATGCCGTCAATGGTGAAATAGTTGTTGGTCTTGTCGAGGTTGGTGCACTACTTCTTGGGTGTATAGTAGTTGTAGTAGATTTTGTAAAGGCTGCTGTTGTAGTGGTGGTAGCTTATCTTTTAGTTAGGGTTGTAGTAGAAGTTGATGTTGCAGAGGTTGGTGTATGTGTCAGTGTGTGTTTTGGTGTGTTTGTGTTGGTATTTTGGGTTTTGCGTTGGTGTGTGTTTTGGTATTTACTTTCGTTCGTCTTTTCGTGTGTTCTTTTGTTTGCTCGATCGTTCGTTCATTCGTTTATTCTTTTGTTTGTCGTTCATTTCTTAGTTAATTTGTTCGTGCATCTGTTGTTCGTTCGTTCATTTACCATTCGTTCGTGCGTGCATTCATTCATTTGTTCGTTCATTCATTTGTTTAGAAAGTCCTTTGGATTTGTGTTGTCTATCGGTGCATGCTTTTGGTGTATTGGTATTGTAGTTTAAATGTAGTTGTTTGTCATGTCGATGTTGGTGTTGCAGTTGCTGGTATGGTAGTAGTTGGTGTTGTAATTGTTGGTATAGTAGTCTTTGTGACTGGTGTTGTAGTTTCTTGATGGTGTGTTTTGGTGTGTTGGTTGTTATGATTGGTGCAGTAGTTTCAGTCTTTGATGTATTGTTGATATAATTTGTAGGTGGTAGTGGTTGTTGCTGTATATGTTGGCATTGTGAAAATGGTTTTTAGCTCACTTGACTTTCAGTCAGGAGAGCTATAGTGATCACTCACCGTCCGTTGTCCGTGAACATGGTGTTTACGTCTTCTCCTCCCAAACCGCTGAACCAATTTAATTGATATTTGAGATAATAGTTTGTTGTGACATCGTAATTTGATTTTGTTCAAATCAAGTTGCCTCGGTAGGGCCACGCCCAAAAAGTGTGCTTAAATCTTTAAAAAATCTTCTTCTCATGAACCAGCAGTAGCAGAGACTTGATATTTGATGTACAGCTTTCTTTTGAGGTGTAGACTCAGATTTGTTAAAGAGAAGTTCGAGGAGCTATATTTGCCTTCGTTTTGGGAGGGGCAAGTATTTTCGCCCCGCCCAAAATTTCTATTTTCCAAACCGAGAGGCAGATTTGAACCAAATTTGATATGAGGCTTATTGGGCCATAAGTATTTAATTTATGCCCAATTTCTTTTCCCGTCGCCCCATGGGAACCGCAGGAGCTAATAATAGAAAAAAATTAAAACGCCCATTTCTCCAAAACTACACGTCACTGAGAATTCTTATTTGGTGTGAAGCTTCCTTGGGACCAACAGAATGGAATGGTCAAAAAATTGCTATCGGTTTTATCATGGGGTACTTTTTTGGGACTTTGAAAAAGTGCTGAGTCAGCATTTTTTAACACTGTGGGTAATGGAAAAAACATTTAAGACTACTTTTCTCCCAAACCACTGCTCCAAAAGCTTTCAAATTTCACATATAACATCTTTGGAAGATTGTTTCACACGTTTATTGAAATCAAATCCCTGGGTCCATATTTGGGCTCTCTATGGGAGTCCAAATGTTGAAATTAGTGCAGTATGAGGAATATTCTTTAAAAACTTCTTCTTCAGACCTACCAGTCAGAATCTTTTGATATTTGGTATGCAGCATGCTTAGGGGTGAGATTCAGGTTTGTTCGAGCCAAGTCCCTGGGTTCATATTTGGGCTCACTGTGGGAGCCCGAATTATAACTTAGTTCAAAATGAGGAATTTTCTTTAAAAATCTTCTTCTTCAGATCCAGTAGTCGGAATGTTTTGATATTTGGTATGCAGCATCCTTATGGGGGTGAGATTCAATTTTGTTCAAGCCATGTCCATAGGTCCATATTTGGGCTCACAGTGGGAGCTCGATTTGTAACTTAGTTCAAAATGAGGATTTTTTTAAAAAAAATCTTCTTCAGATTCAGCAGTCGGAATGTTTTGATATTTGGCATGTGGTATCCTTAGGAAGGGGGGGGGGGGGGGGGGGGGGGGGGGGGGTGAGATTCAAGTTTGTTCAAGCCAAGTCCCTAGGTTCATATTTGGGCTCACTGTGGGAGCCCGAATGATAACTTAGTTCAAAATGAGGATTTCCTTTAAAAATCTTCTTCAGATTCAGCAGATGAATGCTTTCGATATTTGGTATGCAGCATCCTTGGGGGGGGGGGGATTCAAGTTTGTTCAAGCCATGTCCCTAGGTCCATATTTGGGCTCACTGTGGGAGATCGGATTGTAACTTAGTTCAAAATGAGGAATTTTCTTACAAAATCTTCTTCTTCAGATCCAGCAGTCAGAATGTTTTGATATTTGGTGTGCAGCATCCTCAGGGGGTGAGATTCAAGTTTGTTAAAGCCAAGTCCCTGGGTTCATATTTGGGCTCCATGTGATAGCCCGAATTATAACTTAGTTCAATATGAGGAATATTCTTTAAAAATCTTCTTTTTTTTTAGATCCACTGGTCAGAATCTTTGGATATTTGGTATACAGCTTTTCTTTGGAGGGGCAGATGCAACTTGTTGAAATCAATTCCCTGAGTTGATATTTAGTCTACCTGGTCATGTGAGCGCCCTCAGGCCCCCCTGGGACCTCTTGTTGTAGTAGTTGGTGTTGTAGTTGTTGATGTTGTTTGGTTGATATTCTAGTTCGTGGTGAGGTAGTGGCTGGTTCAGAAATTGTTGTCAGTGTTGTTATTGTAGTTTGTGTAGTAGTTGTTAGTAGAGTGGCTTTTGTATTGGCTATTACAGTAGTTATAGTTGTTGATGTTGTCTAGGTTGGTGTTTGGTACTGCAGTTATTTATGTTGTCAACATTGGTGTTGTTGTAGTTGGTGGCATAGCTGTTGATATTGTTTGGATGGTATTCTAGATTGTGGAGTGGTAGTGGTTGGTTTAGAAATTATTGGGGCTGTTTGTCAGTGTTGGTAATGTAGTTTGGGTAATAGTCGTTGGTATAGTGTTTTTTGTGGTTGTTGTATTGGCTAATGCAGTAGTTGTTGGTAATGTCTAGGCTGGAGTTTGGTGCTGTACTTATTGGTGTTTTCAACGTTGATGTTGTAGTTGGTATAGTGGTCGTAGTTGTTGATGTTACTTGGTTGCTGTTCTAGTTTGCGATGTGGTAGCAGGTTGTTCAGAAATTGTTAGGGCTGGTGTCTGTGTTCTTATTTTAGTTTGTGTAATAGTTGTTCGTATAACGGTTTTGGTGATTATCGATGTTGGTGCTGTAGTGAGTGGTTAGTATAGTTGTAGTTTTTGTTTCGGTAAATTGGTTATGGTAATAGGCGGTGTTGGAGTAGTCATTGAGGTTTGTTCTGGTTATTGGTGTTGTAGGGATGTCGGGGGTGTCATCAACTGATAAAGATTATTTTTGACGTTATTAATAGGTACCGTGCCAAATGGTACCACTTACGTCATAAATTTTGTATATGCAAAGCAACCTGCCATTTGTTTTCGTGTATTTGCTTAATAACTCTTATCTAATCGACATTGGTGACACGTTATGGATTTGCCAGTAAAGCCCCCCCCCCCCCCCCCCCCCCCCCCCCCCCGCAGCAAAAAACTAGCCTTCTGAATCAAGGAGACGAACACACATCCGTAGTTATGCCGCTATGTGTGCGGCTGGGGAGCACCGATTAACCCTTTACCTAACATGAAAAGCAGCCGTCACTTGCAAAAATAATTCTTGAATAACTGATTTTTTTCATTTTTTGTCTCAAAAACATAGGTTATGACCCCTCGTTGGAACGAGCTCGACGAACTCGTTCCAACGAGGGGTCATA